>QPKB01000007.1:16721600-16832577 GCA_003546025.1 Camphora micrantha | reverse complement strand
AATGCGCATCTCAACCCAGAATCCTTTAAATTACGTTTCGAGGCGTAAGACTAGAGTACGACTCCCGAACCGCTGTTAGAGAAAAAAGCAATACCGAATCTTTCTAGAGATAGTACTTGGACCGAGAGTCGCATGAAACACAATGTAGAGTCATCAATTCGTTTAGAAGCCGCATAGATTGTGCTTTCGTACTGGGAAATTCCGTACGACCGCTGTCCGAGTACGGGCCCGAGCCTTTTCAGGCCAGAATTCCCAGAAAGCGTTTTCCAGGACCCAAGATTTCGCCCGAAAACCCGTTTCGAGCCGAAACGAATCTCGAAATAACCTTAAAATGCGCATCTCAACCCAGAATCCTTCAAATGGATTTCGAGGCGTAAGACTAGAGTACGACACCCGAAACCCCCGTTAGAGAAAAACGCGATACCGGAGTTTTTGAGAGAGAGTACTTGGACCGAGAGTCGCATGAAACACATTGTAGAGGCAATAACAATTTCGTAGAGCCGCATAGATTGTGCTTTCGTAGGAAGTTTCGTACGGCGCGCCCGAAGTTCGGGCCCGAGCCCTTTCCGACTCGGAACTCCCGGAAGCCTTTCCAGACCTAAGATTCGCCGAAACCCGTTTTGAACCGAATGGAATCTCGAAATAACTTAAAATGCGGATCTCAACCATAATCCCTTCAAATGGATTTCGAGGCGTAAGACTATAGTGCCACACCCGAAACGCTCGTTAGCGAAAACCGCGATTCCGAATTTTTCCCGAGGGAATATTTGGACGAGAGTCGCAAGAAATACAGTGTGGAGTCAACAATTTCGTAGAGCAGCATAGATTGTGCTTTCGTTCATATGTTTCGTACGGCGCGGCAGAAGTTCGGGCCCGAGCCATTTCAGACGTAGAACTCCTGGAAGCGTTTTCCAAATCCACGATTCGCCCGGAACCCGTTTTAAAATGAAACGAATCTCGAAATAACATAAAATGCGCATCTCAACCTAGAATCCTTTCAAATGGATTTCGAGGCGTAAGACTAGAGTACGACACCCAAAACTCCCGTAATAGGAAAATGCAATCCCGGACTTTTCTAGAGGGAGTATTTGGACCGAGAGTCCATGAAACGCAGTGTAGAGTCAGCAATTTCGTCGAGCCGCATAGATTGCGCTTTCGTACAAAACTTCGTACGGCGCGCCCGAAGTTCGGGCTCGAACATTTTCAGACGCAGAACTCCCAGAAGTATTTTCCAAACCCAAGATTCCCCCGAAACCAGCTGTAAACCGAAAGAATCTCGAAATAACCAAAAATGCGCATCTCAACCCAAAAATCCGTTCAAATGGATTTCGCGGCGTACGACTAGAGTACGAGGCGCGAAACCCATATTAGAGAAAAACGCGACCCCGGATTTTCTAGAGGGACTATTTGGACGGAGAGTCGCATGAAACACAGTGTAGAGTCGACAATTTCGTCGAGCCGCATAGATTGTGCTTTCGTACAGAAGTTCCGTACGGCGCGGCGGAGGTTCGGGTCTTAGCCATTTCAGACGCAGAACTCCCTAAAGTGTTTTCCAAACCTAAGATTATCCCGAAACCCGTTGTAAACCCAAATGAATCTTGAAAGAACCTATTCAAATGGATGTCGAGGCGTAAGACTAGAATACGACACTCAAAAATTCCCGTTAGTGAAAAACGCGATCCCGGATTTTTCCAGAAGGAGTATTTGGACCGAGAGTCGCATGAAACGTAGTGTAGAGTCAACAATTTCGTAGAGCCGCATAGATTGTGCTTTCGTACAGAAGTTCCGTACGGCGCACCCGAAGTACGAAGAGCCTTATCAGAGAAGCGTCCAAAACCCAGAAGCGAACTTTTTCGAGAGAGAATCTAAAATAACCAAAAAGATCTCAACCCAGATTTCGAGGCGTAAGACTAGAGTACGACACCGAAAACCGCGCGTTAGAGAAAACCAGATACCGAATTTTTTCTAGGAGGGAGTATTTTAGACGAGAGTAGCATCAAACACATTGTAAGAGTCAACAATTTCGTAGAGCTGCATAGATTGTACTTTCGTACAGAAGTTCCGTACGGCGCACCCGAAGTACGGGCCCAGGCTTTTTCAGACGCAAAATTCCCAGAAGCGTTTTCCAAACCCAAGATTTGCCCGAAACCCGTTTCGAGCCAAAAAGAATCTCGAAATAACCTAAAATGCGCATCTCAACCTAGAAACCCTTCAAATGGATTTCGAGGCGTAAGACTATAGTACGACACCCAAAACCCCCGTTAGAGAAAAACGCGAAACCGGATTTTTAAAGAGAGAGTAGTTGGACCGAGAGTCGCATGAAACACATTGTAGAGTCAACAATTTTGTAGAGCCACATAGATCGTTCCGTACGGCGCGCCCGAAGTTCGGGCCCGAGTCTTTTCAGACACAAAACTCCTAGAAGCCTTTCCAGACCCAAGATTCGCCCGAGACCCATTTTGAACCGAAAGGAATCTCGAAATAACTTAAAATGCGGATCCCAACCCATAATCTCTTCAAATGGATTTTGAGGCGTAAGACTATAGTACCACACCCGAAACGCTCGTTAGAGAAAACCGAGATACCGAATTTTTCTAGAGGGAGTGTTTGGACCGAGAGTCACATGAAACACAGTGTGGAGTCAACAATTTCGTAGAGCCACATATATTATGCTTTCTTACAAAAAGTTCCGTACGACGCGGCGGAGGTTCGGGTTTTGGCCATTTCATAGACGCAGAACTCTCAAAAGTGTTTTCCAAACCCTAGATTATCGTGAAACCCATTGTAAACCAAAATAAATCTCGAAAGAACCTAAAATGCGCATCTCAACCCAAAATCCCTTCAAATGGATTCTGAGGCGAAAGACTAAAATACGACAGCCGAAAACCCCGTTAGAGAAAAACGCGATCCCGGAATTTTTTAGGTGTATTTGAACTGAGAGTCGCATCAAACGTAGTCTACAGTCAAAAATTTCGTAGAGCCACATAGATTGTGCGTTCGTACAGAATTTCCGTACGATGCGCTTGAAGTTCGGGTTCTTGCCTTTTCAGACGCATAACTCTCTAAAGTGTTTTCGAAACGTCAGATTTGCCCGAAATCCGTTTTGAACCGAAAAGAATCTCTAAATAACCTAAAATGCGCATCTCTACCCAGAATCCCTTCAAACGGATTTCGAGGCGTAAGAGTAGAGTACGACACCCAAAACCCCTGTAACCAAAAAACGCGATTCCGGATTTTCTAGAGGGAGTGTTTGGACCGAGAGTCGCATGAAACACAATGTAGAGTCAACAATTTCGTAGAGCCGCATAGATTGTGCTTTCGTATAGAAGTTCCATACGACGCGCCCAAAGTACGGGCTCGAGCCTTTTCAGACGCTGAATTCCTAGAAGCGTTTTCCAAACCCAAGATTCGCCCGAAACCCGTTTCGAACAAAAAAGAATCTCGAAATAACCTAAAATACGCATCTCAACCCAGAATCCCTTATAATGAATTTCGAGGCGTAACACTAGAGTACGACACCCGAAACCCCTGTTAGAGAAAAACGCGATATCGGATTTTTCTAGAGAGAGTACTTGGACCGAGAGTCGCATGAAACACAATGTAGAGCCAACAATTTCGTAGAGCCGCATAGAATGTGCTTTCGTATGAAAGTTCCGTACGGCGCGCCCGAAGTTCGAGCCCTAGCCTTCTCAGACACTGAACTCCCAGAAGCCTTTCCAGACCCAAGATTCGCCCGAAACCCGTTTTGAACCGAAAGGAATCTCGAAATAACTTAAAATTCGAATCTCAACCCATAATCCCTTCAAATGGATTTCGAGGCGTAAGACTATAGTGCCACACCCGAAATGGTCGTTAGAGAAAACCGCGACTCCGAATTTTTCTCGAGGGAGTATTTGGACCGAGAGTCGCAAGAAATACAGTGTGGAGTCAACAATTTCGTGGAGCCGCATAGTTTGCGCTTTCGTTCAGAAGTTTCGTACGGCGCGGCAGCAGTTCGGGCCCAAGCCATTTCAGACGTAGAACTCCTAGAAGCGTTTTCCAAATCCAAGGTTCGCCCAGAACCCGTTTTAAAATGAAATGACTCTCGAAATAACATAAAATGTGCATCTCAACCTAGAATCCTTTCAAATGAATTTCGAGGCGTAAGACTAGAGTACGACACCCAAGACTCCCGTAATAGGAAAATGCGATCCCGGATTATTCTAGAGGGAGTATTTGGATCGAGAGTCGCATGAAACGCAGTGTAGAGTTAGCAATTTCGTTGAGCCGCATAGATTGTGCTTTTGTACAAAAGTTCGGTTCGACTAAAAGTATCTCAAAAGTATTTTCCAAACGCAGTGTAGAGTCAGCAATTTCGTTGAGCCGCAGTACGGGGTGCCCGAAGTTCGGGCTCGAACCTTTTCGAACAGAAAACTCCCAGAAGTATTTTCCAAACCCAAGATTCGGCCGAAACCAGCTATAAACTGAAAAGAATCTCAAAATAACCTAAAATGCGCATCTCAACCCCAAATCCCTTCAAATGGATTTCGAGGCGTACGACTAGAGTACGACACCCGAAACCCATATTAGAGAAAAACGCGACCCCGTATTTTTCTAGAGAGACTATTGTACTAGAGTCGCATGAAACACAGTGTAGAGTCAACAATTTCGTAGAGCTGCATAAATTGTGCTTTCGTACAGAAATTTCGTAAGGCGCGCCTGAAGTTCGAGCAGGAGCCGTTTCGGACGCAGAACGCTGAGAAGTGTTTTCCAGACCCGAGATTCGCCTAAAACCGTTTTCAACTGAAAAGGATCTCGAAACTGTTAGAATCACACGATCACTGAGAGGGGGGGTGAATCAGTGATGTCTCAATACTTTTTACTTGAATACTAGTAAGTCCAAACAATCAAAACAGTAAAACAATAATGAAGGAACCACAGGAACACAAGGAATTCCTTTCTACAAAGATTAGAGAAGATTAGATAAGAACCCTTTACAGAAATTCCTTTCTACAATCTCTCACTCTCAATCCCATACAAATCAGATTTAATAAACATGAATTGAGAAATACTTATCTAAAGAAACTACTGATGAAGAACCATCTTCTTGATGCAGAGTTTCTTCTTTACTTGCTGTAATGAATTACAGCAGTATCTCCTTGCAAGCTCACACACCCTCACAAATCTTCTCTCTTTTTCTGTGTGTTTCTTCAACGATCCCTAGCATGCCAATTTATAGGATTTGTCAACCCTAATTCGTGATCAAAAAGGGCTAGGAGAGGTTTTGGAAACTCCTGCAAGGATTAGAAGAGATCCCCTATTTTTTCTATCGCAAGTTTCTGTTTTGTAAACTCCTTCAAGGATTGGAAGAGATCCCCTGTTTTTTCTCGCGCAAGTTTCTGTTTTGAGCTCTGCGCTTGACCGACCTCAGTGCTTGAACGAGCTTTGCGCTTTACCGAGCTGCTTAGTGCTTGAAAGACTTTACCGAGCTGCTCAATGCTTAACCACGCTTCGCCAGTGCTTGAACGATCTCTGCGCTTGACGCTTTGCCGAACTGAGCTGTCATGGCCGGGATCAGTGCTTTACCGAGCTCAGCGCTTGATTCTTCTTTGAGATCTGCGCTTCGTCGAACTGAGCTGTTATGTTCGAGCTCCGTGCTTTTTACCGAGTTCCGTTCTGAGCTCCGTTCTTTTACTGAGCTCTGTGCTTTTACCGAGCTACGTTCTTTTACCGTGCTCTGTGCTTTTTCTGAGCTACGTTCTTTTACCGAGCTTCCTTCTTTTACCGAACTCTGTGCTTTTACCGAGTTATGTGCTTTTACCGAGCTCATGTCTTGTTTTCGAGCTCATGTCTTCCTTGTTTACGTAACCAAGCTGAGGCATTCTGTGCCGAGCTGAGACATTCGGAACTATACTTGTGTGACAATGTGTTGACAATAATTCCAACACAAAATACCGAGTTTCAAACATCAAACTCTCTTCAAAATTCAACAAAGTGTTTTCTGTAAGTCCATGGATCCGAACCCTAGGGGGGGTGAATAGGGTGAGCTTCTAATAAGTGACCAATTATGCCAAATTCTAACTTCTTTAAAATCAATTAGTCACAAGTGATGATATAGAACTAAAGTGCGGAAGATAATAAAAACAATCATCACAAAGCATTCACCATAACATAATGATTTATAGTGGTTCGGCCTCAATGCCTACATCCACTACCGGCTTGTGATCCAACACCCCACGGATTTCCACTATTTATGCTTTTCAATAGGCTAAGCAATAACATTTACAATATGCTTTCCAAGGCTAAGCAATAACCTCTTACACTATGCTTTTCTTAGGCTAAGCAATAACCTCTACAACCGCGGTGAGGTTATCTCTCTAAGTAGTGTCCATAAATACACTTGATGGAGATACAATAATAGCTCAATACAATTGTCTCTTAAATAGGCGGATATGAAAGTGAAAATCTAATTCACACACACACACACACACACACACACACACACACACACACACACACAAACTATGAATGCAAAGATGAATGCACAATGTATATGTATGATGTCCTCAATCAATTTGAAAAATAAAGCTCATAAATGTATGCCAAAGGCTTTTAAAAGTTTTAGCTCATAAAAACATTTATGATTGAGGAAAGAATGCTAATCACATGTTTAAAAACATCTTGTAAAAGATATACCTATCTAGTTCAAGCAAGTTGTGAAAGTTTAAGAACAAAACATGTGATGCATAAGGATTTCAATCAAATTAACAATGAAGCTTAATATATGTATGCTTAAAGCATTTGAAAGTGTAAAACACAAAAATAGATTTGATTGAAATCAAGGGACAAATTACATGTACTTAAAAATACAACTTGAAAATGATATACCTATCAAAGCTAAGCAAGTTGTGAAACTTTAAAACAAAAGTACATATGATTTGTGAAGTTGTTGAATCCAAAACATAAGATAGATTTGAAAGTGATTTTCTTATAATGAAAAACAACAACCAAAGATTCAACCAAGTATAGGAATCATGTTTACATATAATTTCAAAGATGTTTACAAAAACATGATTTACTTAGATATACCAATTTAAGTACTACTTGGTTTAAATCAAAGTGTTGCATCCAAAACAATAAATCAATTAAAAACATATGCATGTTAAGGACACAACAAATCATAGTTTATCATGCTAGAAAAGATTTACCAATATTTTAAAACAAAGCATGAAAACATATGATTAAGAAAAGTAAAGCTTACTTAGAGATTTAACTTCATTAATCGAAGCTTTAGCTTTCCAAATGTCCCTTAGCCATCCTTAGCTCATTCCCCTTTGATTGGCCTCAAAACATCTCAAGGAGGGCCTCTTTGTTCCTCAAAATTTCTTTAGGAATGAGCTTCTATTTATACCCAAAAAGTGGGTTCTGGCATGTCCCCGGTCGATCTGGTACCTTGCCAGGTCGACCCGGCCTTAACGGTCAAAAATCTGACCGTTTGAAAAGAAGCCTAACGGCTCTTTACCCGGTCGACCCGCAGTTTGCGCGGTCGACCGGGTCCATGGGCTCGGTCGACCGAGCACACTGCAGGTCGACCCGGGCCGGGGACCAAATACCCAAAAATGCATATTGAAAGGTAATTTTCTTGTGGGGCCTTTGGGCCATTAAATCAAGCATGGAAATATGATTTTAAGTCAATCTAAGTGCTTTTAAAATCATGAAACATAAAAGCCTAAAATTATTTGAAAGATTTAAAACATTGGCTAGCTTGATTCATACAACTTCTTTTCAAATTAAAATGCATCCTATCAAAACATGCATGAAGCATATGATTTACAAGATTTAAAACAATGCATGAGTAAATCCAGATTTCAAGATTTTCTAAATCAATGCAAATGTGAAAATTCGAATGATGCTAAAATGATAATGCATCCATCAAATTGCAATACACAAAATTCCTAAATTTTCCAGACCCAAGATTCGCCCGAAATCCGTTTTCAACCGAATAGGATCTCGAAATAACCTAAAATGCGCATCTCAACCCAGAATCCCTTCAAATGGATTTTGAGGCGTAAGACTAGAGTACGACACCCGAAACTATCGTTAGAGAAAATCGCGATCCCAGATTTTTCTAGAGGGAGTATTTGTGCTAGAGTCGCATGAAACACAGTGCAGAGTCAACAATTTCGTAGAGCCGCATAAATTGTGCTTTCGTACAGAAATTTCATACGGCGCGCCCGAAGTTCGTGCCGGAGCCGTATCGGACGCAGAACTCTAAGAAGTGTTTTCCAGACCCAAGATTCGCCAGAAACCGATTTTCAACCGAAAGGATCTCGAAATAACCTAAAATGCGTATCTACGTGTAGATTGTGCTTTCGAATAGGGGTTGCGTACGGTGCGCCCGAAGTTCGGGCTGGAGCAGTTTCAGACTCAAAACTCCTAGAAGTGTTTTTCAGACCCAAGGTTCGCCCGAAAGCCGTTTTCAGTAGAAAAGGATCTCGAAATAACCTAAAAAGCGCATCTACACGTAAATTGTGCTTTCGTAAAGTGGTTGCGTACGGCGTGCCCGAAGTTCGGGCCGGAGCCGTTTCGGACGCAGAAATCCCAGAAGTGTTTTACAGACCCAAGGTTCGCCCGAAACCCGTTTTCAACCGAAAAGGATCTCGAAATAACCTAAAATGCGGATCTACGCGTAGATTGTGCTTTCGTATAGTGGTTGCATACGGCGCGCTCGAAGTTTGGGCCGGAGCCGTTTCGGACGCAGAAATCCCATAAGTGTTTTCCAGACCCAAGGTTCACCAGAAACCAGTTATCAACTGAAAAGGATCTCGAAATAACCTAAAATGCGCATCTATGCGTAGATTGTGCTTTCGTATAGTGGTTGCGTACGGTGCGCCCGAAGATCGGGCTGGAGCCGTTTCAGACGCATAACTCCAAGAAGTATTTTGCCGACCCAAGATTTGCCTGAAATCCGTTTTCAACTAAAAAACATCACGAAATAACCTAAAATGCGCATGTACGCGTAGATTCTGCATCCGTACAGAGGTTCCGTACGGCGCCCGAAGTTCGGACTGGAGCCGTTTCAAACGTAGAACTCCCAAAAGTGTTTTCCAGACCCAAGATTCGCCCAAAAGCCGTTTTCAACCAAAAATGATATCTAGATAACCTAAAAAGCTCTTCTACGGGTAAATAGCGCTTTCGTCCGGAGGTTCCGTACAGTGCGCCCGAAGTTCGGGCTAGAGCCGTTTCGGACACAAAACTCCCAGAAGTTATTTCGAGACCCAAGATTCGCCAAAAACCCATTTTCAACCGAAAAGGATCTCGAAATAACCTAAAATGCGCATCTACGCGTAGATTGTGCATTAGTACATAGGTTCCGTACGGCACGTCCGAAATTCGGGCCGGAGCCGTTTCGGACGCAGAAATCCCAGAAGTGTTTTCCAGACCCAATGTTCGCCCGAAACCCGTTTTCAACCAAAAAGGACCTCGAAATAACCTAAAATGCGCATCTATGCGTAGATTGTGCTTTCGTAGAGTGGTTGCGTACGGCGTGAACGAAGATCGGGCCGGACCCATTTCGGACGCAGAAGTCCGAGATGTGTTTTGCAGACCCAAGATTCGCCCGAAACCCGTTTTCAACGTAAAAGGATCTCGAAATAACCTAAAATGCGCATCTACGAGTAGATAGTGCTTTCATACAGAGGTTCCGTACTGCGCGCCCGAAGATCGGGCCGGAGCAATTTCAGACGAAGAACTCCCAAAAGTGTTTTCCAGACCCAAGATTCGCCCGAAACCCGTTTTCAACAGGAAAAGATCTCGAAATAATCTAAAATGCGCATCTACGCGTAGATTGTGCTTTCGTACAGAGGTTCCGTACGGCGCGCCCGAAGTTCGGGCAGGAGCCGTTTTGGACGCAGAACTCTCAGAAGTGTTTTATAAACACAATATTCGCCCGAAACCCATTTTCAACCGAAAAGGATGTCGAAATAACCTAAAACGCGCATCTCAACCCAGAATCCCTTAAAATGGATTTCGAGGCGCAAGACTAGAGTACGACACCCAAAACCCACATTGGAGAAAAACGCGTTCTCGGAATTTTCTATAGGGAGTATTTGCACCAGAGTCGCATGAAACACAGTGCAGAGTCAACAATTTCGTAGAGCCGCATAGATTGTGCTTTCGTACAGAAGTTCCGTACGAGGAGCAGGAAGATTGGGCCGGAGCCGTTACGGATGAAGAACTCCCAGAAGTGTTTTCCAAACCCGAGATTCGCCCGAAAGCCGTTTTCAACGAAAAAGGATCTCGAAATAACCTAAAATGTCCATCTACGCGTAGATTGTGCTTTCGTACTGACGTTCCGTACGGCGCTCCCGAAGTTCGGCTTGGAGCCGTTTCGGACGCAGAACTCCAAGAAGTGTTTTCCAGACCCAAGATTTGCCCGAAACCGGTTTTCAATCGAAAAGGTTCTCAAAATAACCTAAAATGTGCATCTATGCATAAATTGTGCTTTCGAACACAGGTTCCGTACGGCGCGCCCGATGTTCGGGCCGGAGCCGTTTCGGACATAGAACTCCCAGAAGTGTTTTCCAGACCCAAGATTCGCCCGAAATCCGTTTTCAACCGAAAAGGATCTCCAAAATAACCTAAAATGCGCATCTACGCGTACATTGTGCTTTCGTACAGAGGTTAAGTAAAGCGCGCGCCGAACAGAGGTTAAGTTGCGCGCCCGAAGTTCGGGCCGGAGCCATTTCGGACGCAGAACTCCGTGAAGAGTTTTCCAGACCCAAGATTCGCCCGAAACCAGTTTTCAACCGAAAAGGATCTCGAGATAACATAAAATGCGCATCTACGCGTAGATTGTGCTTTCGTACAGAGGTTGCGTACGGCGCCCGAAGTTCGAGCCGGACCCATTTCGGACGCAGAAGTCCGAGATGTGTTTTCCAAACCCAAGATTCGCCCGAAACCCGTTTTCAACCGAAAAGGATCTCGAAATAACCTAAAATGCGCATCTATGCGTAGATTGTGCTTTCGTAAAGAGGTTGCGTACGGTGCACCCGAAGTTCGGGCCGGAGCCGTTTCAGACGCAGAAATCTCAGAAGTGTTTTCCAGACCCAAGTTTCGCTCGAAACCCATTTTCAACCGAAAAGGATCTCGAAATAACCAAAAATGCGCATCTCAACCCCGAAACCCTTCAAATGGATTTCGAGGCGTAAGAGTAGAGTACGACACTCGAAACTCACGTTAGAGAAAATTGCAATCCCGGATTTTTCTAGAGGTAGTATTTGTACTAGAGTCGCATGAAACACAGTACAGAGTCAATAATTTCGTAGAGCCACATAGATTGTGCTTTCGTACAGAAATTTCGTACGGTGCGCCCGAAGTTCGGGTATGAGCCGTTTCGGACGCAGAACTCCAAGAAGTGTTTACAGACCCGAGATTCGCCCGAAACCCGTTTTTAACCGAAAAGGATCTCGAAATAACCTAAAATTCTCATATAAGCGTAAATAGTGCTTTCGTACAGAGGTTCCGTACGGCGCGCCCGAAGTTCATGCCGGAGCCGTTTGGGACGCAGAAGAAGTGTTTTCCAGACCCAAGATTCGCCCGCAACCGGTTTTCAACCTAAAAGGATTTCGAAATAACCTAAAATGCGCATCTACGCGTAGATTATGCTTTCGAACAGGGGTTGCGTACAGCGTGCCCAAAGTTCTGGCCGTAGCCGTTTCGAACGCAGAAAGTATATTGGTTGTGTACGGCGCGAATGAAGATCGGGCCGGAGCCGTTTCGGACGCATAACTCCAAGAAGTGTTTTGCCGACCCAAGGTTCGCCTGAAACCCGTTTTCAACCGAAAAGGATCTCGAAATAATCTAAAATGCGCACCTCAACCCAGAATCCCTTCAAATGGATTTCAAGGCGTAAGACTAGAGTATGACACCCGAGACTCATGTTAGAGAAAATGGTGATCCCAGATTTTTCTAGAGGAAGTATTTGTACTAGAGTCACATGAAACACAGTGCAGAGTCAACAATTTCGTAGAGTCGAATAAATTGTGCTTTCGTACAGAAATTTCGTACGGCGCGCCCGATGTTCGAGCCGGAGCCGTTTCGGACGCAGAACTCGGAGAAGTGTTTTCCAGACCCGAGATTTGCCCGAAACCCGTTTTCAACCGAAAGGGATGTCGAAATAACCTAAAATGCGCATCTACGCGTAGATTGTGCTTTCGTATAGGGGTTCCGTACGGCACGCCCGAAATTCGTGCCGGAGCTGTATCGAACGCAGAACTCCAAGAAGTGTTTTCCAAACCCAAGGTTCGCCCAAAACCCGTTTTCAACCGAAAAGGATCTCGAAATAACCTAAAACGCACTTCTACGCGTGGATTGTGCTTTCGAACAGGGGTTGCGTACGGCGCGCCCAAAGTTCGGGCCGGAGCCGTTTCGGACGCAGAACTCCGAGAAGAGTTTTCCAGACCCAAGATTCGCCTGAAACCCGTTTTCAACCGAAAAGGATCTCGAAATAACCTAAAATGCGAATCTACGCGTAGATTGTGCTTTCGTACAGAGGTTGCGTACGGCGCGCCCGAACTTCGGGCTGGACCCGTTTCGGACGCAGAAGTTCGAGAAGTGTTTTCCAGACCCAAGATTCGCCCGAAACCCATTTTCAACCGAAAAGGATCTCGAAATAACCAAAAATGTGCATCGACGCGTAGATTATGCTTTCGTATATAGGTTATATAGCGCCTGAAGTTCGGGCCGGAGCCGTTTCGGACTCAAAACTCCCAGAAGTGTTTTCCAGACCCAAGATTCGCCCAAAATCCGTTTTCAACCGAATAGGACTCAAAATAACCTAAAATGCGCATCTCAAACCAGAATCCCTTCAAATGGATTTCGATGCGTAAGACTAGAGTATGACACCCGAGACTCACGTAGGACCCTCGGTCGTATGAGCCACTAAATCTAAGAAAGATCAGAGCATTTAAGCGAGAATTTTGTTTTCATCAAAGGAGGGGTCCACTCATCATGTCAGTCGAAGAGTCCTAACTACAGTAGAAGACTTTTCATAGGGCCCATTGTTCAAGCAGATGAAATATCCCACATGGCAGGGTCCACAGTAGTTGCAAATTTGAAATTATTGATGGATAATTCAAAAAGCACAATTCTAATTGGAACAAAAGAAAGAAGAGTTTGAATCATCCACACCTGATGTCCTTTCGAGAATGAAAGTTGTGCAGAGATAGAATCCATTGTAAATCAAATTTTAGAAGTTAATCCCGTTTTTCTTAGGATAACTCATCTTCAAATGGCCATAATGTTCAATCCGACCGTCGGATCGATGAAATTTACCTACCATTGGAAAGCTTATTCAGAGTAGATATCCGTGGAGCCTAAGAACGTGCAAATCAGAGCTATATTGACAAAGTTATGGGCCCAGAGATTGTTCATTTTTAGATGGGATTGCAATTAAAACCACACCGTTGATACTCAATTGCTGCACATCCCTTGTGGGACCTGAAAGTCCAGGATCCGAACCCTAGAGGGGGGGTGAATAGGGTGAGCTTCTAATTAGTGACCAATTATGATAAATTCTAACTTCTTTAAAATCAATTAATCACAAGTGATGATTTATCAAACAAGATGCGGAAGCTAACGAAAGTAATCTACACAAGCATACATCATCACACAAAGATTTATAGTGGTTCGGCCTCAATGCCTACATCCACTACCGGCTTGTGATCTAACACCCCACCGGATTTCCACTATTTATGCTTTTCAAAAGGCTAAGCAATAACCTTTACAACGATGTTTTTCTAGGCCAAACAACAACCTATCAATATGCTTTTCTAGGCTAAGCAATAACCTTTACAAGATACTTTTCAAAGGCTAAGCAATAACCTTAACAAAAGAAAGATTTCTCTCAAAGAAGTGTCTACACAAACACTCAAGGAGATACAATTTAAGCTCAAAACATTTGCCTCTTAAATAGGCTGATATGAAAGTTTAAATCAAGATACAAACATACACAAACAATTAGCAAAGGTGTGTGCTCAAAGTGTATGAATGTTTACTTTAATCAATTTCTAAAATGAAGCTCTCAAATGAATGCTTGATGCATTTGAAAATCTAAGCACAGAAAAAGATGATTGAAGTTGTAAGCTAATCATATGAAGAATTCAAACAACTTGGAAAGACATGCTACACAAGTTACATGAAGTTTAAAGATTAAAAACACATGTGATTGAGACAAAAATGTTTGCAAAACAATCTAATATTCCAAAGTGATATTGTGTTTGCGAAACATCTCAAATAAAGCTAGAAATCATGCAAATATGAGATTACTAAGAATTAAACATGCATGATTTTAAATGGAGTGAAAATCAAAATTAACTTGAAAGATATACCTTTTAAATCTCAAACATTTTGATTTCCAATAGGCCTCTAGCTTTCTTAGCTTATTCCTCTTCTTTTGGCTCAATATTGTTCAAAGGTTTTACTCCACAAGCCCCTTGAAAGAAGGGAATGAAATGGACTTTTATACAAAAAACAGTCCAACGGCTAGTTGGCTCGGTCGACCCCATGACCTTTCGGTCGACTGAGTCCAACGGTCATATTGGCCAACGGCTAGTTGCTCGGTCGACCAGGAGCAGGACTCGGTCGACCGGGTACACAGGCCTGAGAGGAGTTCCTTCAGAATTTTGAGAAAATGTTTTATGAAAACAGGAACTCCATGCCAATATGTTTTATGCATACTAAAATGATTCTAAAAAATGAGAGATGTATGCAAAACATGAAACTCAAAGCCTAACTTGATTTTTCAAAACCATGCACGAAGAACTAGGCTTTTGAAAGTGCATTTTAAGTTCTAAAACATGCATGATGAAGTCTTTGAAAATCAAAAGCATTTTCAAGTCTAAGATCCAGATTTCAAGGTCCAAACTATGATGTATGGGTGTGTGATCAGTTGACGGACAGGTTGTAGAGCATCCATCAAATTAGCAACATACAAAAATCCTAACAATCTCCCCCTTTGCAATTTGATGGTCACTAAGATGATCACAACACTTCTAGGACTTCAGATCTTGAAATCTCTTGAATGCAACCTAAACTCTTTCAAGGTTTCTCCCCCTTCGTTAGAGCTTTCTCCTTGCTCTAAGCTTTTTTGTTAAGCTCTCTGAACTTCTCCTAAAGTATTCTCCCTTTATGGTCCTTGGACAGATCTCCCTCTTAATTAGATCTGATCTTCTCCCCCTTTGATGGATCTTCTCTCCCCCTTTGTCATCGAATTGCAAAGGAACCTGTATACATGAGAAAAGAAATACCTTTTAGTAGCACATGTTACCAAATGAAATTGAAAATGAAATGCAGAACAAGTTATCATGTATATTGATTGTCTATGCAGTGTTTGAATGAAGCTAAGACAAAAGATATTTATTGAGAGGAAATATAGTTCAAAGCATCATAAACATTCATTAGATAAGGAATATAACAAGAAGATAAGAGAAGAACAAGTGAAACTGAAGATTCATTGATTTAAATTAGAAGATTAGTACAATTTTTACTAATTACTTGACCAATACAAAAATCAAAATATCATGGTCAATAATCAAAAAGTCAGATAGATGATAAAGAAAAAATACATCAAGACGAATTAAAGTCTATTTCAACTCCCCACAAAAAAAGGAATGCCCCCCCAAGATCTAAGATGAATTTGTAGGAGAAGGGGGCATCACAACATCATGACGCCTGCAGCTGCTGGAGATGTTCGAGAGGTATTTCAAAGTTTTCTTCATCAATCATGATACCTCTTGTCTAAACTCTTGAAACTCTGAACACATAGAAGAAACAACTTGTTCAACAGAGTTCATTCTGTCTTCTAGACTGCGCTGCAGAGGGGGCTGAGGGGGTTCTGGTGGATGAGGCTGATCTGCTCTTGGATCTGCAGTCTCTGTTTCTGCAGCCTCTAACTCTGCATCACCTTCTGCAACAGGGTTCACTCGCTAAGGTGGAGGAAGCTTCATCAAGAGAATGTTTGTTTTGTTGAAGACGGTGGAAGTCTCAGGTCTCTCTGAAGCTGGTGGAATCACACCAAATGAACTGGCGAGCTGGGTAATCAGAAACCCCAAAGGAGCTGCACAAGGCTGAGATCCTGTGATAACTCGGATGATGTGGTGCATGATGACTGAGGGTAAGCACATTGGAATACCTGAAATTACATTGAACAGGATATTGGCCATGTAGGGGGTCACTTCCGTCCTATTCCCTTTCCTAGGATAGATGGAATGAGTAAAAATGATATGAATAATACGAAGGGAAGGAATCATGGAAGAGGCTTGCAGACAATTCTGGCAGACCAGTTCTCAGATTTTCCACAGAGAGCTCTAGTCACCAAATCTCTCTCATCAAGAGGCAGAACTTCAGAAATAAACTTTAGTCCATTAGACCTCGGAATGCCCAAGATGGAGGAAATCTTATCTACGGTGACCACCTCTTCACCATGCAAGAATCTGATTGTAAAAGAGTTTGCAGTGGAGGCACAAATAGACTCATATAGGCCATGGACAGACGATGCAAAGGTGTTGCCACTCCAAGTCAAAATACTACCCCAACCAATAGCTTCTAGGATAGCAGGGACATCATGTTAGAATCACACGATCACTGAGAGGGGAGGGGGGTGAATCAGTGACGTCTCAATACTTTTACTTGAATACTAATAAGTCCAAATAATCAAAGCAATAGTCAAGCAACCACAGGAACACAAGGTTTTAACGTGGTTCACCCAAAGGCTACGTCCACGGTGCAACGACTACCCGGACACCAATCCGAGGCTAGTCTTACTGATTAATTCTGAAGCTTCAACTTCAAGGAGCACCCACCCCTGATTCAGATAGCACCCACTATCTAGGAAGCAACAACTCCCTTTACAATTCGTCTGCACCAACAGATAGGATCACCAAACCCCAACACCAAGCACCCACTTGATGTTTTACAAAGATTAGAGAAGAACCCTTTACAGAAATTCCCTTCTACAATCTCTCACTCTCAATCCCATACAAATCAGATTTAATAAACATAAATTGAGAAATACTTATCTAAAGAAACTACTGATGAAGAACCATCTTCTTGATGCAGAGTTTCTTCTTTATTTGCTGTAAAGAATCACAGCAACGACTCCTTGCAAGTTCACACACCCTCACAAATCTTCTCTCTGTTTCTGTGTATCTCTCTGTATATGTTCAACGATCCCTAGCATGCCTTTATATAGGATTTGCCAACCCTAATTCGTGATTGTAAAAAGGCTAGGAGAGGTTTTGGACACTCCTGCAAGGATTAGAAGAGATCCCCTGTTTTTTCTCGCGCAACTTTCTGTTTTGTAAACTCCTTCAAGGATTGGAAGGGATCCCCTATTTTTTTCCGCACAACTTTCTGTTTTGAGCTCTACGCTGGACCGACCTCAGTGCTTGAACTAGCTTTGCGCTTTACCGAGCTGCTTAGTTCTCGAAAGTCTTTACCGAGCTACTCAGTGCTTAACCACGCACTGCGCTTTACCAACCTCAATGCTTTGCCGAACTGACCGAGCTCAACGCTTCGCCAGTGCTTGAACGATCTCTGCGCTTGACGCTTTGCCGAACTGAGCTGTCATGGCCGGGATCAGTGCTTTTACCGAACTGCTTTGATTCTTCTTGAGCTTTGCTCTTTGACGAACTGAGCTGTCATGTCCGAGCTCAATGCTTTTACCAAGCTCTCTACTTTTACCTTGCTCTGTGCTTTTTCCGAGCTACGTTCTTTTACTGTGATTTCATGTTTTACCGGGCTCGTTGCTTTTACCGATCTCCTTGTTTTTTCCGATCTCATGTCTTGTTACCGTAACTGCGCCAATGCAATCTGTGCCGAGCTGAGGCATTTTTGTGCTGTGCCGAGCTGAGGCATTCTGTGCTGTGCCTAGCTGAGGCATCCGATCTGTGCTGTGCCGAGCTGAGGCATTCTGTGCTATACTCGTGTGACAATGTGTTGACAATAATTCCAACACACAATGCCGAGCTTCAAACATCAAACTCTCTTCAAAATCCAACAATCTCCCCTTTTGGAATTGTTGGCAACACTTGGAACATGTTAACCATCAATCGATCTTGCACATAAGTTTCTGTTCTGTTCTTAACTACTGTAGCACGTCTTCTTGACAGTTACAGACTCCCCCGACTCCCCCTGAACAACATGTTTTAACAATTTATTCTCCCCCTTTGACAACAATCACAAAGGGACTTGCTTAGGAGCAAAAAGAATAGCAATAATGCATGCTCCCCCTAACAAGAAGGTCTCTTAATGCCTGGGAGAGTGAGTAACTCCCAATTTCTTGCGAAGATACTCGAAGACTTCCTTTGGTAGAGGCTTTGTGAAAATATCAGCCACTTGTTCAGTGGTTGGAACATATTCCAATTTTACCTCACCGTCAGCAACATTTTCTTTGAGAAAGTGATAACGTATGGCAACATGCTTTGTGTGGGAGTGCTGGACAGGGTTCTTGGAGATATGAATAGCACTTGTGTTGTCGCAGAAGATTGGCGTAGGATCTCTCGTCTGAACACTGAGATCTGAGAGCATTTGACGCATCCACAGGTTTTGGGTACAACAAGTTGCTGCTGCTATGTACTCTGCTTCCGCTGTAGAAAGAGAAACTGAATCTTGCTTCTTGCTGTGCCAAGCCACCAATCTTTCACCAAGATAGAATGCACCACCACTTGTGCTTTTGCGGTCATCTACACATCTAGCCCAGTCAGCATCAGAATATGCAATGAAAGTGAATGATTATACCTTTTGGATACCAGATGCCGAGCTCCAAAGTACTCTTGAGATACCGAAATATCCTCTTCACTGCTGTAAGGTGCTCTTCCATTGGTGATACCTGAAATCTCGCCACCATACATACCGCCTGTAGAATGTCCGGTCTTGTAGCCGTCAAGTAGAGCAAGCTCCCTATCATTGATCGGTAAGTGGTGTGATCAACTGATGGAGCCTTGTCGTCTTTGCTTAGCTTTGTGTTCGTGGACATAGGCGTGCTCACTGGCTTGCTGTCTTCCATGTTGAACCGTTTCAGCATCTCCTTGATGTATTTCAACTGTGATATGAAGATACCATGCTTCAGCTGCTGCACTTGGAGACCAAGGAAGAAACTCAGCTCTCCAAGCAATGACATCTCAAATTCATTCTTCATCTCTTCAGCAAAATTTCTGCACAATTCCTCGTCATTACCGTCAAAGATTATGTCATCGACATAAACTATGACAACCAGCTGGTTGTTTTGCTCTGTTTTGATGTAGAGATTGCTATCAACCAGTCCTTTGCCGAAACCAATCTTGAGAAGATAACTATCCAACCGTACATACCAGGCCCTCGGTGCTTGTTTCAGGCCATATAGAGCCTTCCTCAACTTACACATCAGGTCTAAACTGTTGCTCAAGAGAAAACCGTCTGGTTGCTCAATGTATACCTCTTCCTCAAGTAGCCCATTCAAAAAGGCTGACTTCACATCCATTTGAAATACCTTGAAGTTCTTGTATGCAGCCAATGCTAGGAACATTCATATGGCTTCCAGACGAGCCACTAGTGCGAATGTTTCTTCAAAATCTATGCCTTCAATTTGAGCATAGCCTTTACAAACTAACCTTGCTTTGTTTCTCACAACTTGACCATCTTCATTCAGCTTATTTCTAAAGACCCATTTAGTACCTATGACATTCTTATCAATAGGTCTAGGGACTAAATCCCAAGTGGAGTTCTTCTCTATTTGCTCTAACTCCTCATGCATAGCCTTTAACCAATTTTCATCAAGGCTTGCTTCAGCCACTGTCTTGGGTTTGATCATTGATACTAGTTAAAAAGTGTTTGCCACACTATGTCTAGTTTAAACACCAGCCTTAGGATTTCCAATTATTTGGTCCTTGGGGTATTGTTCTACGCAAGTATTGTGCTTTCTAGGAGTAGCAACTTCTGAACCGTCCCTTGATTTCGTAGAATCATCAGGTTCAGGCTTTTCATCATCCAACTCAGACAAGTCCTCATAAACCGGACTTTCTTCACAGGTTTCATGCATGGGTTCATAAGGTTCGTCAATTCTAACATCAGCACTTTCTGCAATTTTTTTGGTCCTTTTGTTAAGACACCTATATGCCTTGCTAGTGGAGGAGTAACCCAGAAATATACCTTCATCAGCCCTTTCTTCAAATTTTCCTGGATTTTGTTCAAGTCGCTTGATGAAGCACTTGCTGCCAAATATCTTGAAATGCTTGACTGAAGGTTTCCGTCCAAACCATAATTCATATGGTGTTTTGTCTTCATGTCGCCTGATCATGCATCGATTCTGAATGTATACCGCTGTATGGACTGCTTCCTTCCAATATCTATCAGCCAGTTTGCTCTCAACCAGCATAGTGCGTGCCATTTCCTGCACGGTGTGGTTCTTGCGTTCAACGACTCCATTCTGCTGTGGAGTTCTAGGGGCTGAGTATTGTCTTTGAATCCCATGATGCTCACAGAACTTGGTGAATTCTTCAGATGTGAATTCGCCTCCACGGTCAGACTTTAAGATCTTGATCTTCTTCCCTAGCATGTTTTCAACCTGTGCTTTAAACACTTTGAACCAATCAAGTGCTTGATGTTTATGTTTTAAAAATAAAACCCATGTCATTCTAGTATAATCATCAATGCATAACATGAAATACTTATCTCTGTTGGTGCTTTGAGTTCGCATTGCTCCGCAAAGATCAGTGTGCACAAGCTCAAGAGGTTTCTTCGTGTGATGCTCCTTTGTCTTGACCACCCTCGTTTGCTTTCCCTTTTGACAAGAATTGCAAACAGGGTTAAAAGGCTTCTTTATTGTAGACATACCTCTCACCGCCTTTGTGTTGCAAATCTTTGACAGATTGTCAAAGTTTAGATGCCCGAGGCACTTGTGCCATAGCCAGCTCTCCTCAGCCTGGCTTATTAAACAGGATTTTTCCAACCCATCAGACAGAGTGTAGAGATTGCCTGTTGTTCTTGACCCTGTAGCCAGTATTTTGCCATTGCTACACTTCTTGATTGCGAACCCATTCTTTGTGAAGATTACCTCATGACCTTTGTCACAGATCTGACTTACACTTAGCAGGTTGTGTTTAAGTCCAGACACATACAGTACTTCCCCAGAACTGATCTTGCCTTCTTTCAGCTGAACAGCGCCTTTGCCACAGATTTTGGCGCCGTCGTTGTTACCAAATTTTACAGAGCCACCGTCAAAATGCTGTAGCTTTGTGAACTTGGGTTTGTCACCGGTCATATGACTTGAACAGCCACTGTCAAGGATCCATGGTGCAGCCTTCTTTTGAGCATTGAAAGCAGTTTGCACAATGAAGGATTCCTTGGGTTCTTCTGCCCTTTTCTTCACCCTCCAGACCTTGACCAATTTGGGTTTCTTCTCAACTTGAAATTGGTTAGCAATATGCAACCTGCAGTCCCTAGCCAGGTGACCAAAGTTGTGACACTTATGGCACTCAATGTTGTGGCTACTTAGGACTGAGAAAGGGTTCATAGTTGCAGTCATACTAGGTTTAACATAAAGTCTACAATCAGCTATTTTATGTCCATATCTATTACAATGGAAACAGTAACCATAAAAACTGAACTTTCTTTGTTTCTTGAATGGCTGGTTAGACTTCACATGTATAGTCACTTTCTTAGGCTGGACGGTGGGCTTCACAGCTTTAGAACGTGTAGCTGTTTGCTTCACAAACTTAGGTGGTGCTGTTGTCTTTTCAGGAGGTGCAACCTTGGAGGATTCTCCGGTCTCATATCCTAGACCAAATTTGATGTGGGGAGGCCTTTGAACTTTCAGCAAGTTGTTTAGCTTCATAGTTCCATTGATCGCTTGGAGCACTTTGAGCTTTTAATTAAGTTTTAAATTTTCAGCCCTTGCTCCAAGGATTTCATTCTCAAGTTTCACAACCTCCTCAGTTTTAGCACTGACTTGGTTTTCTAGAATATCAATGGTTCTCTTAAACTCTTCAACTTGAGTCTTTAAGGAAATTACAGAACTTTCAGCATCATGGAGGAGTTTCAGATTTTTCTTACTTGTTTTTCGCTCCAAGCTTAACTCCTTAAGTGCCGCAATCAGTTCTCCTTCGAGGTTGACCTCGGCCTCATCATCATCAGCCTCCAGCTCTTCCTCCTCTTCAACAGTGACCATGAAGAGTGCTTCGTTCGACTCAGCTGAGTTGTCATTGTCTGAACTTTCAGACGCATCGTTGGTGTAATGGCTGATGAAGCTTTTAGTCTTTCCTGTTTTATTGAACCTCTGCTTTCTCTGACTCTTATCAGCATAAGAGTCTTCTTCATCATTGTCCTTGAACGGACACTTCGCAGCAAAGTGGCCAACTCCGCCACAATTGAAGCACTTGAAAGGTAACTTCCCCTTGTACTTTCCGTTGCTACCTTTCTTCAATCTTCTGACGAATTAAGCCTCAAGCTCATCATCAGAATCATCACCGAGATCAGCATCCTTTACTTTTTTTGTACCTTGAAGGCCGCCTCTCTGTCAGATGAGGATGTCTTGCCTATGCGCATCTCATAGGCAGTAAGTGATCCATGCAGTTCTTCCATGGAAAACACATTCAGGTCCTTGGCTTCTTCAATGGCAGAGACTTTTGAATCGAACCGGGGATGAAGCGATCTCAGAACCTTTTTGATGATGATCGGTTCTTTGATTTCCTCCCCCAGTCCACGGATGGCATTGATGACTTCATTGACCTGCAGCATATAGGAGTCAACATTCTCGCTTTCCTCCATGCGAAGAGACTCGAATTGTGAGCGATGAGTATGCAACTTCGCCTCCTTGATTTTGTCATCACCTTCATGAATATTTTGCAACTTGTCCCACACTTCTTTTGCAGTCTTGCATGTCATGACTTTGACAAGCTCACTGTCGACAAGGCCGCTATAGAGAGCATTCTGTGCCTTGGAGTCGTTGTCTGCTAGCTTCTTTGTTGCAGCATCAGTGGGTGTGATAGAAGCGTTGTAGCCAACTTTTACAGCCTCCCAAACATCATAGCCAAGTGACTTAATGTAAGCCTGCATCCTTAGCTTCCAGAAGGAGTAGTTAGTACCATCAAACAGTGGTGCTTTTGTGTTCCCACTATTGGACCCCATGTGATTCGTTTAGAGATCACCCTCAACGTGTTAATGCTTGCTAAAGAAACCTCGCTCTGATACCAATTGTTAGAATCACACGATCACTGAGAATGGGGGTGAATCAGTGACGTCTCAATACATTTACTTGAATACTAATAAGTCCAAATAATCAAAGCAATAGTCAAGCAACCACAGGAACACAAGGTTTTAACGTGGCTCACCCAAAGACTACATCCACGGTGCAACGACTACCCAGACACCAATCCGAGGCTAGTCTTACTGATTAATTCTGAAGCTTCAACTTCAAGGAGCACCCACCCCTGATTCAGATAGCACCCACCACCTAGGAAGCAACAACTCCCTTTACAATTCGTCTGCACCAACAGACAGGATCACCAAACCCCAACACCAAGCACCCACTTGATGTTTTACAAAGATTAGAGAAGAACCCTTTACAGAAATTCCCTTCTACAATCTCTCACTCTCAATCCCATACAAATCAGATTTAATAAACATGAATTGAGAAATACTTATCTAAAGAAACTACTGATGAAGAACCATTTTCTTGATGCAGAGATTCTTCTTTACTTTCTATAAAGAATCACAGCAGCTTCTCCTTGCAAGCTCACACACCCTCACAAATCTTCTCTCTGCTTCTGTGTGTCTCTCTATATATGTTCAACGATCCCTAGCATGCCTTTATATAGGATTTGCCAACCCTAATTCGTGATTGTAAAAAAGCTAGGAGAGGTTTTAGAAACTCCTGCAAGGATTAGAAGAGATCCCCTATTTTTTCTCGCGCAACTTTCTGTTTTGTAAACTCCTTCGAGGATTGGAAGAGATCCCCTATTTTTTTCCGCGCAACTTTCTGTTTTGAGCTCTGCGCTTGACCGACTTCAATGCTTGAACTAGCTTTGCGCTTTACCGAGCTGCTTAGTGCTCGAAAGACTTTACCGAGCTCCTCAGTGTTTAACCACGCACTGCGCTTTACCAACCTCAATGCTTTGCCGAACTGACCGAGCTCAACGCTTCGCCAGTGCTTGAACGATCTCTGCGCTTGACGCTTTGCCGAACTAAGCTGTCATGGCCGGGATCAGTGCTTTTACCGAACTTGCTTTGATTCTTCTTGAGCTTTCCGCTTCGACGAACTGAGCTGTCATGTCCGAGCTCAATGCTTTTACCGATCTCTGTGCTTTTACCGAGCTCTCTACTTTTACCTTGCTCTGTGCTTTTTCCGAGCTACGTTCTTTTACTATGATTCTATGTTTTACCGGGCTTTTTGCTTTTACCGATCTCCTTGTTTTTTCCGATCTCATGTCTTGTTACCGTAACTGCGCCAATGCAATCTGTGCTAAGCTGAGGCATCCTGTGCTGTGCCGAGCTGAGGTATTCTGTGCTGTGCCGAGCTGAGGCATCCGATCTGTGTTGTGCCGAGCTGAGGCATTCTGTGCTATACTCATGTGACAATGTGTTGACAATAATTCCAACACACAATGCCGAGCTTCAAACATCAAACTCTCTTCAAAATCCAACACATCGTAGTCCGCAAGATCTTCAAAAATGTGCTTCTTCTCAACTATAATCCCTTTGCTCCGAAAAGATTTGACAACAGAAGATGGAGAAGGAATGGGATTAAAATGAATCACGGGAGGAGGAGGAGCTTCGGGAGAGGTTGAAGGAGATCTATGAGAAGATGAAGCTTGACCTGTTTTAGACTTCTTGCTTGGCCTCCTAAAAGTTTGCTTGGTGCGAGCCATACTAGAGGAAGTCAAAGATAGAGGATGCTCACACAAGACTGATAGCAAAGACGAATGATCACAGAGTGCACAAACCAGTTGAGGAGAGATTGATTTCAAATGCACATTGGTCCTGCTTGAAATGAGCAAAGACAGTTGCCGAAAAGATTTAAAAAACAGTGGTTCAGGCAATCTAACAAACAGATGGAGTGCAGAAATTGAAGCTACACAAAATACAGCTGCCCAAAGATGTGCACAGATGGCTACAAATACTCTTCAAAGAAGGTAGAAGACACAACTTCAAACAATTGATCAGCCAGAAGTTGAAAACAAAGATGGGTTTTAAATCTTAAAAACAGTACACAGACAGCTAACAGGTGCAACTCAGAGCTTGGACGTCCAGACTGGATGGGTTCTTGAATAAGCTAGAAGGATCACACACAACCTATAGCAATGTGTCTTCAGCTGAGAGAGAGAGAACCAGCAGACCTTAAAACGACGAAGGAGGCAAAGAAAGGAAGGCCTTAGCTAAGAGGAAGATGATGAGGTTCAGACGAAGATCTTAATCTAGAAGAAGAGCACTAGCAGATTGGAAGAGGGAATAAGAGTCCGGGGGGGGGGGGGGGGGTCGACCTGCTGAAAGGAGGAGTTTCTGAATGAAACAGAAACAGCCCAGTGCAACTATTTAAGTTGCTGGGTGCGTGTGTCCAATCGACCGGCCAAACCATGATGTCGACCGGGTCAACAAGGGAGACCTGATATACTGATCAGGTTCAGAGTAAAAAGCCCAGAAATTTTCAGGGACAATCTACACACAATCTACCCCTAACCCAGCTATCCTACAAGCTTAATAAAATATAGAAAAGAGATTTTATAAAATCAATTCTGAATATTTCCATTTTAAATATAGAAGACTTGTAAGACCAAGAAAAAATTATTTTTCAAAAACATTTAACTTGACAAATATGGGTTGACTATGAATTCAATCAAATTTAAACAAATTTGAAAAACAAATCAATTGACTAAGAAGGTGTAACTTTAAGAAAACTTTTTCAAATCAAATTGATCAAAAACATGCATCTATTCATAAAATACCTTGTAAATTCAAAATGCATTATCAACAAGTAATTCTTAAACAACTGAAACTGAAACCTATAGAAGATACTAAGAGAGGTACAAAGAACTAGACTCAAGACCAACAACACATATGACTATGAGAAAAGGATGGTCCTATCTAATTATAAGACCTTAGTATTTGTCTAAAGGTCTAACCTTAGGTATCCATCTAAGGTCTTGAACTTTTAAGTCTATGTTTGAAATCCTACCAATTAGAGGAGATGGAGATTTAATTCTTTTAGACTTGTCATCATATCTTTGAGGTTTGACCTTTTTAAATTTAGATTGATGATTCGTCTTTGGAAGTTGGTGTTTCATTTTCTTTTTACTCTTCTCATTTCCTTTAGCTTTTCCTCCCTCTTTTTGTCTTTTGAACTTTAATTTTAATTTTTCAACATTTTTCAAGAGATCTTTCATTTCCAAAGAGAGGTAAAGTGGGAAGTTTCTTTTTGATAGATTTATTTTGACTATTTTTGTTTTGTTTAGTCTTTTTAAAATCTATCTTAGGAGACTCTTGATGAAATGATTTAACTTGTTTGAACTTTCTAGAGTCTTCCTTTGATTTCAATGTCTTACCCTTCATAGATTTAGTTTTTGCTTTCTTAGGTTCAAAAATGGGTTTAGACATATGACTTTTTCTCAATTTACACTCAAATTTGAAATGCCCTTCACTACCAGACTAATGACGTTTTGTTTTGGGCAAAGAATAATGAGTACTAGAGAATGAGGACTCACCTTTCACAAAAGTGTTGGTGAAGTTTGGGTCATGTGAAATATTCCTATTGTAACCAAGACGCATCTTATCTCTTTGAGATTTACCCAATCTAAATAATTTTTCAAATTTTTCTTCACCTTGAGTAAATTTGCACTCATAGTTTTGCTTATAATTTTCAATTTGAGTGACTTGGGTTTTAAGGGTTGAATTTTCATTTTTAACTTTTGTTAGTTCATTTTCAATTCCCTTAAATATGTTTAGTTCTTCATGGGCAAGTTTTAAATCAAATTTAAGTTCATTAATAACATTAGATCCAAGTTCTAAAGTTTTTATCTTATTTTGAGCATTAGATAAATTTTCCTTAGAAGTAGTCAACTTGGATTCTAGGTTGTTAATGTTTTTGTCTTGCCTTTGTAATTGATCTCTTAGTTTTGAATTTTCCTTATTAAGTTCATCACATCCTATCTTTAATTCATCTAGTTCATCTTGAACATTAGATAGGTTATGTAAAGAAATCATGAACTTAGATTCCACACAATTTATTAATTTTTCTTTCTCTCTAAGTTCATCTTTTGAAAAAACTAATTCTTTGTTTAGTCTTTTAGATTCTTCTATAAATCTTTTATTATTCTTATCAAGCTTTAAGGTCAATGTATATAATTTATCATAAGCTTGTTGAATGTCATCTTCATTTTCATCATTTTCTTCCTCTTTTAATTCAAATTGAGATTCATTAATTTCAAGGTTTGAATCTCCAAAAGTGGGAAGAGGGGATCTAAAGGAATCTACACAAGGATCTATACAACCTAACATAGTGGAATCCAATCTAATGATTTTCATCAAAAAAAAAAAAAAACAACACTAGGGTTTTCACTCTACGTTTTTACACCTAATCAAGAGTTCCAAAACAATTGATCCTAATAAAGAGCACGAGGCTCTGATACCAATTGAAAGTCTGGGAGCCGAACCCTAGAGGGGGGGTGAATAGGTTGTGCAAGGTGCGATTGTAGTAATAAAACTGGTGAGACCATGTCGATCCACAAGGAGCAATGTAAACTAAGGTTCCTTCTCAACTTGTACCTGCCCTAAATAAAATCTAATTTTAGCCTAAAATCTAGAAAAGTACATTCATCATTCCTACTTTCCAAAAATTAAATTAATTACAATCCAATTAAAAGAGAACTTCCTAAATCTAAAAATCCTAAACTAAAAACTAAAATTGCTACAAAAGAACATACAAGTTAGAACATCAATAATAAAAAGTACCAAAAATAAAACTAAGAAACTAAAATAGAAATAAAAGAAACATAAGTTAGAAAGTTAGTAATGCAATGCATGCCATGAGATGCTGAAATTTCTAAATCTGGAAAACTAGTATGCAGTGCTGTTTTTATGCATGGTTTTTCCTAATCTAATGCAATCTAAAATTGAGTTTAATGGCTGAAATTTAAACTATAATGATGCATGAATCTAATGCACTTTCCAGCAATTAACAAATCTAAACAAATTTGAATGACATAGTATTGTAAAAGGTGCAGGAATTAAAAGTGAGGTGCTAAAAATAAGGGTGGTATGCATAAATTAAAGATGGTAAACAAAACTGAAATATAAACGTGGTGAGTTGCTTCTTTAATTCTTCTCAATTGAAGGTCCAAGAAAATTAGAGGTGCATACCTAGGGTCCTATTCTTCAACTTGGGTTGTCAACCCAAGTTGAGAATGATAAATCCTCACTTTTTAATAAATAAATTTCAGACTTGGATTTTTTTATACTTTTCTCAGTCAACACTCTTCAACTTCACATTGTATTGCCTCCAAAAATACCATGTATATTGTGAGGATGCTAAGGTGAGTTGTTAGTAATTATTCCAAGCCAATTAAAAATATTTAACCAAAAGTAAGATCTTAGGATCTTAGGATCTTTCTTTCCTTGTTTCTTGATTCCTCTTCCATCTTTGATTTGCTTCCAAACTTCTTTGATTGACTAGTCAACTCTTTTAGCATACTTTCCTTTCTTGAATTTCTTTCTTGATTTTTGAGTTTTCAAACTTAGTAAGAATTAGATCTTACCAAATCTGAAGTTTCCTTTCTTGATCTTGAAATCACAAATTTAGTTTTTCATTGTTGACTCTTCAAACTCTTTAAAAATACCAAGATATGTGGGTCCACCATGAAAGATGTCCTACCCTTGATCTCTCTCAAATTTCACCAATGTGGGTCCCATTCATGATTTCTCCTACACAAATTAAAACAAATGGATTCAAGAATAATTCTATGTGAGAAATTTAAATGGACGATGTATGGGACCCTACTTGATGCACCCATAATAACCGACTTTCCAAAAATAAATCTCCAAAAATGGCAGGTTTCATGAATTTATGAAAAAAGTGTGTGATTTTTGAGCAAATTATGCATGAATGCACTACAATGGACTCTAAATGCATAAAAACATGATTTGACACTAAATAAAGCTCTTTAATATCAATAAGCCCTTAAAATAGTCCAAAATGTCTATGAAAATGTGCACTTTTCAGGACTCATCAGAGATACAATTTAAGCTTAATACATTTGCCTCTTAAATAGGCTGATATGAAAGTTTAAATCAAGATACAAACATACACAAATAATTAGCAAAGGTGTGTGCTCAAAGTGTATGAATGTTTACTTTAATCAATTTCCAAAAGGAAGCTCTCAAATGAATGCTTGATGCATTTGAAAATCTAAGCACAGAAAAAGATGATTGAAGTTGTAAGCTAATCACATGAAGAATTCAAACAACTTGGAAAGACATGCTACACAAGTTATATGAAGTTTAAAGATTAAAAACACATGTGATTGAGACAAAAATATTTGCAAAACAATCTAATATTCCAAAGTGATATTGTGTTTGCGAAACATCTCAAATAAAGCTAGAAATCATGCAAATATGAGATTACTAAGAATTAAACATGCATGATTTTAAATGGAGTGAAAATCAAAATTAACTTGAAAGATATACCTTTTAAATCTCAAACATTTTGATTTCCAATAGGCCTCTAGCTTTCTTAGCTTATTCCTCTTCTTTTGGCTTCAATATTGTTCAAAGGTTTTACTCCACAAGCCCCTTGAAAGAAGGGAATGAAATGGACTTTTATACAAAAAACAGTCCAACGGCTAGTTGGCTCGGTCGACCCCATGACCTTTCGGTCGACCGAGTCCAACGGTCATATTGGCCAACGGCTAGTTGCTCGGTCGACCGGGAGCAGGACTCGGTCGACCGGGTACACAGGCCTGAGAGGAGTTCCTTCAGATTTTTGAGAAAATATTTTATAAAAACAGGAACTCCAGGCCAATATGTTTTATGCATACTAAAATGATTCTAAAAAATGAGAGATGTATGCAAAACATGAAACTCAAAGCCTAACTTGATTTTTTCAAAACCATGCACGAAGAACTAGGCTTTTGAAAGTGCATTTTAAGTTTTAAAACATGCAGGATGAAGTCTTTGAAAATCAAAAGTATTTTCAAGTCTAAGATCCAGATTTCAAGGTCCAAACTATGATGTATGGGTGTGTGATCAGTTGACGGACAGTTGTAGAGCATCCATCAAATTAGCAACATACAAAAATCCTAACAGGACCCCATCTAAAGATTAGCCAAGCCGCCCAGAGGTTTCCAGAAGCTTCCACCTCATTCAAATTCAAAAAGGATAAGAGATGTACCTTATCAATAAAGGTAAATCAAATTTTTAGAGAAGGTGTCTAGATTCAATGTATCTGATAGATAACCAGAGAAATAAAATGAACCAAAAAGTAGCATACGAGATACAACTCCATCCCCTTCTTGGACGTCCATAACTCTCTCTCTCTCTCCTCTTTCTCTTCTTTCCATAATTAATATAATTTAAGAATTGTTTTTGGGTATTCTGGAGCCCTGTTCCAGAAATTAGGAATTTTAGATGAGAGATTTTTGAGAGATTATTGTTCAAGGAGATGCTATCAATGAAATTACTTATGGAGTTCTTTTCAATGGCTGGCTAGATTTCTGAATTGGAACATACAGATGAAGCTAAGTAGATTTTTAATTTAATATATGTGATTTTTCTATTACTTTCTTGTCTCTTTCAAAATACATGCTCTATTAGAATAATAGATATGTCTTCATGCCTTAGGCAGCCTCTGTTTTGATTTTTAATGAAAATAGTTTGATGATTTATACTTATTTTGATAGATTATGCTTAGGGTTGAGATCCTTTGATAATTTATACTTAATTTGATGAGTCATGCTTATGATTTTTCATTCTTTTATGAGGTGAAGGAGGTCTTGGGTTGTGACCTTATTCTTAAAAATTAATTTTTGCAAAAGACAAATCTTCCGGATCCAAAACATTGATTTGTTTAAGGTCTGAGTTATTTTTGGGACAAATAGTAGAATAATTGCATGGATGGATTAATTATCTTGCTTAGTGGATTTTGGATGCTCTGATCTGTTTTATATATTTGATTAGTTTGTGTTTCTGAGTCTTTTTCTAGTTTCTTTTCTTGGATCTCAATTACTTATTAATCTTTGATAATAAAAAATCAGATTTTGAATTTTAACTTAGTAGTGCTCCTTGTGGGATTTGACATGTACTTGCCACTGTCGTAAAAAGACAACTGTGCACTTGCAGTATTAAAAGATTGAATTTAAATTCACATCAATCACTTTGATTAATTGGGGCTCAAGGATAATAAGATGTGGATTTAAATTGGTGGGACAGTTTTAGTCCAATTGATCCATGGATATTGATAAAGGGGCCTACTTGTGGAAATCGGGAAGTTTAAGGTCTTCATTGTAATTTATTCCTAAGACTAGAGTGCAATTGCATTTATATAGTGGTGTTATTTACAATTAACTTTGGGCCCGGATTGCACATGAGATGTGGGGTCGCGGTGTCCCAGTTGGAGCCAGCTTTCTATAGAATCCCTAGTGGTCCCCACGCTAGCCCAAGTTATTGGAAAGATACTAATCCTACTAGAACTCTAAGATGAAGAAATTAGAAAGATACTATTTTTATTTGAAGTGAGACTTCTAATAGTGGTAATAGTAAAGTTACTAATTTGTGTGGAAGTCAGACTTCTATTTCAATTAGTACAAGAGGAGGGAAGGAAAGCTCTCATGGAGAGGAAGAAGATGATGAGATGCATTTCTCCATTGGCAAGGGCTTGGTAGTGGATGGGAGAAGAAGAACCAAGAAGAAGGGAAGAAGAACATTCTAGGGCTACACAGCCACTCTTCCCTTGTTTTTGAGCCAAGAAAAGGAGATAAGGGGAATGGGTTTTCTTTTTATAGCAAATGAGGGCAGGCTCCACTACTAGCAATCCTTTTCGGGCTAAAAACATGTTTTTCGGGACCTCGGATGCGTTTGACAAAAAAGGGAAAAATGATCATTGAAAAATCTAGTGTCTAAAAAGAATATATTTCGAGGGTTTTGGAGACATCGAATTTTGAGTCCAGATTTTGTGCAAAAAGATTGATTTGCCTTTGAAGTTGTAAAAGTCGGGTTTCAGGGTCTTGAACGGGAATGAAGTCAACACAAAAGTTGTAGAGGTTAACGAGATAAGTTAAACGGACTCAAAACACAAATTATCTGAATCTCGAGTAATCCCCCATGTACACGCAAGTTCACTAAAAGAACTCCCAAAGGGTCCCGCTAATTCGAGAAGGCACTCAAAACTCCTCAATGCTATATAAAAGTTATTCTATTTCCAACTTAACCAAAAACCACTAATCTCACATAGAGCTAAAACATGACTTAATTAGTACTAATCGAGGTCACTCGGTCAAGGTCTTACATGAGGCTAGGCGGCTTTGAGTGTAAGAGATTGATGATGACTATTTATGGTATTGATGTTTTGAAATAAGCTTGCTCGTTTCGGTCTTGATTTGATAATGTAAAAGTAGTCTCTCTTTCGTTAATGAATTTTGTTTGAGCAAGAAAGCCTAGCCCTTCACTATTGTATGTTTAGGACTCGTTATTGTTGGATGTGAATTTCGACCCCCGCGAATGGGAAAGGGCATTTGGCTCAGGGAAATCTCCATTCATCTATATATGCTATTTAAATTTTACATCGAAAATGAGGATTCCGACTACCCTCAAAATCGACGGATCACGATTGCCAGCTACGGTAATGGCTGTAACATCGTTCTTCGACGAAAGCCGAAGAAATGTAGGGAGAAAATAAATGGGTGGGTTCTTCCTCTCGTCTAATGTGCTGCCAGCAACACATGATGGTTGTCCAGTCACATTAATTTGGGTCTCTTTAGGTCTCTTTAATATATGGTCAATTCAGGGTCATGAGTTAAAGTCCAAATAAAGGTTAATCCTCACACAACATAATCATAGTGTATCCAAGTAAGATAAAATAATTAAAATAAAGAAAATAAAACGGGAGAGGTGCCAAATATTTAAGAAGAGGATCGGCCACGTTCCCGGGTACCCCCTTCTAATCACCTACAAGTTAGTATCTCATACAACTCACAAAACCAGGATGCCACTTCTATATAACACGCGCTTCGCAAAGGAGGTCCGGGGGTGTCCCCCTGCGGGGGTTCGAGCTCGAGCCCTGTTATACAAAAAATTCGGTACAAAGGATACCATCCATCATCTCATGATGAAAATCCGGGACTTCCAAAAAGAAAAATCCAGCACATTGTTCGCTCAAGCGGACTTGGATCCGCTCGAGCGGACTGTTCCAGAACCTGGTTTGCTCGAGCGGATGGAGGTTCGCTCAAGCAACCTGCTCAGGAAACCTGCAGAAAATTCCCTTTCTTGTCCGAACCAGTCCCTTTAACAGCTATCATACTAGATACAAAAGACATATAATCATCAAATCTGATCCTTACAAAGCCCTAGGTCTATCCTCTTTACATCTCATGCAAAGATTAGATCTAGATCGCTTATCTAACATGATTAGAGATGAGGTAAGGCTCTGATACCAATTGTTGGAAATAGGTGGGCCTCGTGGATAGGATTTCAAAACTTTTGACCCACTTGACTCAGGGATCAAGTACCCATAAGTCCATAAACCATATCCAGGATGCAATTCCTCATACTCATCTATCATGTACAGTAATAATAACCAATCTAAAAGATAGAGAACAAGTAACACCATACAAAAATAATCCACAACTAATAGAGAAGCAGATTATACCTTTGGAGCCTGGTTGTGCTCTAATGGAGAAGAAGACTTGCTGGTTGAAGAAACTCTTTCTTTGTAAGCAACTTAGGATCTCCAAGACCTCTTAGTCTTCCATGCTATATCCCGTATTAGATCTCTCTTCTCAAGAAGACTGGTGAAAACTTCAAGAGAAAATCCTTCAAGAAACTCAAAGAACTAGAAGAGATGTGCAACTTTTGCACAAAAGGGAGGGCTGGGTGTGAAATCCAAGAGTAGTCGCCCCAGCCCCCTTGCTTCTCCTTTTATAGCTTTAAGCAACCTCCTTCCCTCCTCTTGTACTAATTGAAATAGAAGTCTTACTTCCACACAAATTAGTAACCTTACTATTACCACTATTAGAAGTCTCACTTCAAATATAAATAGTAACTTTCTAATTCCTTCATCTTAGAGTTCTAGTAGGATTAGTATATTTCCAATAACTTGGGCTAGCGTGGGGACCACTAGGGATTCCATAGAAAGCTGGCTCCAATTGGGACACCGCGACCCCACATCTCATATGCAATCTGGGCCCACAGTTAATTGTAAATAACACCACTATATAAATGCAATTGCACTCCAATCTTAGGAATAAATTACAATGAAGACCCTAAACTTCCCGATTACCACAAGTAGGCCCCTTTATCAATATCCATGGATCAATTGGACTAAAACTGTCCCACCAATTTAAATCCACATCTTATCATCCTTGAGCCCCAATTAATCACAGTGATCATCAGTACCATCTAATTAACTCTTAATCGAAATGGGTGCGCACTTACTAATGACAAATCCATTAATTGACACAAGGGGATAATGTAGATAGATTCCATCTTGACCATTGGATGTTCCCACATTCCTACTACCACGTATCCAAGACACCAAGGTGTTGACCTACAGTTGGCCTCACTCATTGGTGACTCAAAGCAAATAAATAGATAGAAACTTGACTTCATCAATGTCTCAAGATTGAGAGCCTATTGCTAAGGGAATTATGAGAGCAAACCTTAAACTCGAGACAGTATTCCATAAGGTGCTTCTCATGGTCCTTCAATACATCCAATGTACCAGCATCGTGATCCAGAAACTTACATTCAGATGATCGAGACAAATCACACTATATCATAGTGATCAAAGTGCTGCAACCTTATCAGATGAGATGCCCAGTCTCATCACCGGTTGTGAAGATATTTAAGTATAAGATTTGTGACACATGTCTCCCGTGTGTGGATCTCATCCATACACATATATCACATCTAATATACTAATAGGATCCAGTTCATCTCATGAACCATTATGTCATATGTATTGGTCATGTGCATTAAGTAGTAAAACACCATTCATCTCATGAAAGAAAAGCATGATATTATTGATAAATAAAGAAATTAATCAATTTATTACATCATCTGATGGATTGAGTCCATACAATCTAATACAAGGGAGGGATCTGTTTGGCAAAGACTTGGGCCCACCCACAGTGGCGCTCAAGTGCACTGTCTTTTCGTTTTTCTTTTCCTTTCCTTTTGGTAATATATTTGGTATTCTTTCGATGCCTTTTGCACTATTCAGAATGCAAAGTTACAGATCCGAAGGTCCTGATACCAACTTATATGAAGAGAAATCCGGATTTGAGAGACAAAATGCAGGTGAGACGAAAACCGAGGTCAAAACCCTATTCCAGAGACTTGTGTGGCGCCCAAGTGCTTTTCTACACTTTCCCTCTTTCAAATTCAGACTTTTCCCAATGAAAAGGAGATGGATGCAAGATCTGTTCTAATCACGAGTTCAGGATGATGAAATGATGCAGATCTACAGGATACAGATGATCCTAAGCATGTTTCTAATGATGGATGATTATCAAATATCAGATCTACTGTAAAATACTACTATTAATGCAGATCTATAATGTATAGATGATCCTAAGCATGTTTCTAACTAATAATGATCATGAATACTAATTGAAAAGAACTAGATCTAGAAATACTGGTTTGGATTGCGTCTTTCAAGTCCTAGATGAAGCTTTTGTGCAAATTCATGGCTTTTGGAAGCTTTCTCCATTGTTAATCTTGAAAACCAGAATACTTCCTCTTCTCCTTTCTTTTAGATCTAAAACTATCTCTATGGTGGCTACTCTCTTTCTCTCCCTTTACTACTATTTTTCTCTCTTTTTGGTAGCCTCCTTTTGCAAATGGTATAAGAGATCCTTATATAGAGGTTTTTGGCATGGAAAAGGGATTAGGGTTACTCTTTGCATGAATTTCTAGAAGCTTCACACAAACCAAGGCAAATTAGGGTTTTTGTGGACTTGGGCCCACCTATGGTGGGGCCCAAGTGGATTTTGTGACTTGGATGCACACACAGGTGCGCCCAGGTCCTCTTTTGGGGTCTAATGGATCTAGGGTTCGGGTTTAGACTGTTTTTGGGCTGAGATCGGGCCGGAACTGCGAAAAGTAGAGCGGGACACACCTAAGTACACACCCAAGTGTGTTTCTAAGCTAACCGGGGACCTGGGTGCAACTGTGTGTGCGCCCAAGTGCAATTTTGGGACATGGGCGCACCTATAGTGGCGCCCAGGTGTATTTCTGGTGGGGGTGTTAGGGCAATCTTCCGAGCACCATATCTTTTGATCCGTTCGTCGGAATTGGTCATTCTGCATATCGTTGGAAAGCTCTTGAAATATAGAATCTGCTGGTCCATACATCCTAATGGTTAGATATCAGGAAAAGTAAGGGACGCTTGGATCAATGATCCTAGCCTCCTAATTCATGTTAATCATATCGTACTTAGGCAAAGTAAGTGTTATCTCTCTAGGAACAACCTAAGTGTGTTCTATGTAGTTTGGAAGGGGCTTGTAGTCCATTCATTTTGTGAATAGTGGGTTGAACTAGAGATCTCGAAGCAATTCGGCCTTTTCTCTCACGAATTTCTAAAGATTGTCGAACTAAGTCTAAAATTATCAATAAATATCTTCATCATCATTAATTAATCTGAATTATGCCATTAATCATTCAATTATGGGTGAAATTGTTAGTTTATTTGGTCTCAATCCATCAGAAGATGTAATAAATTAATTAATTTCTTTATTCATCAATAAAATCATGTTTTCCTTTCATGAGATGAATGGTGTTTTATTACTTAATGCACATAACCAATACATATGACATGATGGTTCATGAGATGAACCGGGTCCCATTAGTATATTAGATGTGATATATGTGTATGAGTGAGATCCACACACGAGAGACATGTATCACAAATCTTATACTTAAATATCTTCACAACCGGTGATGAGACTGGGCATCTCATCTGATAAGGTTGCAGCACTTTGATCACTATGAGATAGTGTGATTTGTCTCGATCATCAGAATGTAAGATTCTAGATCACGGTGCTGGTACATTGGATGTATTGAAGGACCATGAGAAGCACCTTATGGAATACTGTCTCGAGTTTAAAGTTTGCTCTCATAATTCCCTAACAATAGGCTCTCAATCCTGAGACATTGATGAATTCAAGTTTCTATCTATTCATTTGCTTTGAGTCACCAATGAGTGAGGCCAACTGTAGGTCAACACCTCGGTGTCTTGGGTACGTGGTAGTAGCACTATGGGAACATTCAATGGTCAAGATGGAATCTATCTATATTATCCCCTTATGCCAATTAATGGATATGTCATTAGTAAGTGCGCACCCATATCGATTAAGAGTTAATTAGATGGTACTGATGATCACTGTGATTAATTGGTGCTCAAGGATAATAAGATATGGATCTAAGATTGGAAGGGACATATTTACTCTAATTGATCCATGGATATTGGTAGAGGGGCCTACTTGTGGTAATTGGGAAGTTTAGGGTCTTTTTTGTAATTTATTCCTAAGACTGGAGTGCAATTGCATTTATATAGTGGTGTTATTTGCAATTAACTGTGGGCCCGGATTGCACATGAGATGTGGGGTCGCGGTGATCCAGTTGGAGCCAATTTTCTATGGAATCCCTAGTGGTCCCTACACTAACCCAAGTTATTAGAAAGATACTAATCCTACTTGAACTCTAAGAGGAAGGAATTAGAAAGTTACTATTTCTATTTGAAGTAGGACTTCTAATAGTAGTAATAGTATACTTACTAATTGTTGTGGAAGTGAGACTTCTATAGCAATTAGAATGAGAGAAAGTTACTAAATTGTAATGGGAGTTGGACTTTTATTTTAATAAGGTAAAAAGGAGGTTTAAGGGGCTATAAAAAGGGGAATTAACCCCTCTTGGACGTCCAGCATTGGAGAAACACGCCTAGCCCCTCATTGTGCAAGTTGTTGCACAGTCTTATCTCCTCTCTTTCTCTTCTAATTCCTTGGAGTTTCTAGTTGGGTTTTCTTATAAAGTTTCCACCAATCTTCTTGAGAAAAGAAATTTGATAGTGGGTCATAGCGTGGAAGACAACAAGGTCTTGGAGATCCTAAATTGCTTCAAGAAGAGTTCTTAATCAAGTTAATTGTCTTCTCCTCCATTAGAGCACTACGAGCTCCAAAGGTATAATCTGCTCCTCTGATTGTTGTGGGTTATTTTGGTTGCATGATGTTGCTGATTTCTATCTTTTAGATCGGTTATATTGCTGTACATGATTGATGAGATGGAGGGATTGCATCCTTGATATGATTTATCGGCTTATGGATACATGATCCCTGAGTCAAGTGGGTCAAAAGTTATGAAAATCAGTCCATGAGGCCCGCCTACTTCCAACAAAAATGGGAGCACCGCTATATATGACAGGTGTTTAAGGCTATCGTAAGGGCCAAATGAGGTGTCTACACTTGTGTCAGGCACCACTCATCTATTAACATCCAACATAGCTAGGCACCACCCTGTGTGAGAGCTTTGGAATTTTAGTCGTTTGCAGTACGGATTTTTATATTTTAGATGGATGTACACCATTAGATACCCCTTTGAAAAGAAGTATTGAAGTTTGGTTATGAATACTATCCTTTTGATTGCTTGCCGGGCTTTTACCTCGTGCCTAGTATATCTCTACCACAACTCAATGAGAGTGAGGAGGGCAATGACACTATCCTGTGGTGATTAGCTTATGTGGACCGCGCCTATCTTATTAGATGTTCTTGTTAGTTTGATTATGATTCAAGTGCTATGCATTTCTTATAATCTTGTCTATCATTTACTTTGATTCGTACTGCATATCACTTGATGTTATATATATATATATATATATATATTGCTTGCCGACCATTGTGTCTGATGATGCTACTCTTGGTGCATAGGTACCAAGCCTTTCTATCCCGAAGAGGAGACGATGGAAGAGATTCAGATGGATCAGTCTGATGACTTCCTAGACTACTGTACGGATAGTGTTGTTTAGTCGTATAGACTCCGTACTTTAGAGCCTTCACATTTATACTTGGCTAGATTCATCTTTTGGTTCTTTTGTCTTTTGATTAGGCCCGATTTTTAGTGTGGCCTTTTATTATAATTAATACTTTTGGTTAACTATCTCAAACTTGAACCTCAGGTATTATATTTCAGTATTTGCTCATAACTATACATCTTGAGATACCACTTGTATTTATGAAGCTTTCGCTATACGTTTTTATATATTCGAGGAAATGTCTATACCTCACAGCGGTCTTCGATCTATATGGGACATGATTGGGGCCACGTGTTGTGGATTTTTATTGAAAAATTTCTAATTGGCCCTAAACTCACGCATAATCCCCGGTTTAACGATTGGGGAGCAAGACAATTTTAAAGAACTTTAAAGAAATAAATCTCATTACATAAATTCATTGTACCATTCAATTGAGAAATGATCTTATTTTATATACAATGAAGAGCAAACATAATCAACCATTGCTCAAGACTCAAATTACCTTAAATTTCTAACAACCAAACGAATCTTTTCTTAGCATAACAATCTCATCTCTAACATCCTCAATCACATTATGCTTCGCCGGCCCAGTTCTGATACCATAAAGAATTTTAAAGAAATAAATTCATTGCATAAATTCACAATACCATTTCAATCTGATTCCGTTGGAATGACCATTCCATTCCGACCATCATTACAACAAACCAAACGCTACCTTATAAGATAAGCATGCATATAATCAAATTATAGAAAAAACCAGCGTTCTAAAAATCGGAATCGTATCGCAAATCATTCATAGCCATGAATTGAGTCAAATCGTGAATCATAACACTAATCATAGGATTTTTTAAAATTTTCTAGTAAAACCGAAAATTAATTAAAATTTTTAAAAAGAAAAACCCCATTCACAGCAATCTGAATATACTAACAAGTCTATCATACAATTATATGAGGAACATCATGAAATATATTAATATATAATACATGATTTGCGTAAGTAGTTAAATAAATCTAAGGTATTAATATATGTTTATTTTTTTATTATCTTTAAATAAAAAATTAAAGGAAAAAATAAAATATGCACCATCAATCGTACGCTGGACGTCTCTTAAAGTTAAGGAGTGTTCACTCTTACCCAATAGAATATTTCTTGAAGTTAAGAAAGTATTAATGAAGGAAAAACCCAAAAACGATTTTTTTCTTAAAAAAAGGAGAAGATATAGACGAAGTTCCAATGCATACAATTGAACGTTTTAATGAAATGCATGTTCGTTATTCATCTCTAAAACCTCCCCAAAGCCCAAAAAAAGAAAAACAAATCTTAAGAGATTTCATTAACTAAATAACCTTTTAAAAGTAAAAATGCTAAAACTAAGAAATAATTTATTGATTGTAATTTTTCTTTCTCAACCGATTAGTAAGAATATGATAAAATAAATAGCGAATTGTACGATTCACACCTAAATCCATTGATTCATCTGCAAATGGGATTTACTACTAGGGATGTTCATGGATTGGGCTAGCCCAAGCTCGAATCAGGCACAGCCCGCTTTGGCCCAACTTAGACCTTAAATTTTAGTACTTGGGCTGGGCTCGGATTATTTTCTTGGGGCCTGTTTAATAAATTGGCCAGGCTTGGATTGATTGGTAGACACTAGAGAGCCAAAACCCGGCCCAACCCGACTATAAAAAATAATTTTGTAAAAAGAGAGGAAGGCAGGAATAAAACAAATGAATGCACGACATCTCATTGAGGCACAAATAACGAAACCAGTTGATATAAGGCCTGGGACTTTGCAAAAGGACCCTTTTTTTTCTTTTTCTCTTTTTTGTTACAATGTTAACTCGGGCCGGGCTCGCGCAAGCCAGTCATGGCTCGAGCCAAGCTTCAGCCAAGAGTTCAGAAGTCAGGCCGGGCCTGAAACATTGTACACAAACACTCCTATTGACAATATAGATTCAAATCAGTTTCCTTAATATTCAAGATACGAATAGCATGATTCTGATTACAATGACAAGAACTCATAATGTGGAAGGCAATAACGCTCTACATATCGCATAATTGGTAACACATCACGAATATTAACCATGACAATTTATACCTTGCCTTCTAGTAAGTTACTCTGCATAGATAATCTCCGCAATTATTTATACCTTAAGAGGGTCGGTTTTTTTTTTTTTTTTTTTTGTTTCTCCACTATATTTTATACCGTGATACCTGCACAAAGTATTATATCACACAATCATATTACATCATGGCTTCAGCGTAAGGCACACAGTGTCCAGTGCCTGAATCTTATCATTATATCTATAACAAGAACATGAACCGCACCTAGTACTAAGTGTCCCCAGCAATTTATAGCTGTGATAAAGATGTAGCTACATATCATAGGTTATACCTTCACAGAGTTTACACACAGATTTGATCACATAACTTATTTTACACCTAAGAGCACGCCTAGGTACACTTGCCCACCTCTCATGGTTTGTCATCCAGAGAAATTCCTCTATAGCCTCAAACAAGCTCATAAAGTTCGGTTTAATAAAGCTCAATTCCAACAGAGCTGTGATCACTTACTCTCTATCCATTCGATTGTTGATCAGGTAATTAAGCACAATTCAAGTAGTTCAAGGAGGGTGTGCATTCAGCAACAAGATTATAGTGTGCAGATTTTACATGCAGACTTTATCAATTACTAAGGATTAATCATCAATGTTCCATCGCATAACATAATATAATATTATAGCATCACTGTTTTAGCCCACAACATGTACATCATGATTGGGAAAATAGATGCTACTACCCATACGGAGAACCAACCATGTAGTATTTATAAACTATTAATGACCAGATTCAGCAGTGCATACAGATTGAGGAAACTATGGCCCACACCATTACTTACAGAATTTATCCATGTTCTATGCTTACTGATGGGGTTCAGCTATGGTCCTTCTTGCATTGTCCACTCATACTGCCACTTCCCAACACAAATACCAATCTGATTTGCATTAATAAAATCAGCCAACTCAGATTCACCAGGACAATTCATGGATAGAACAGTCGGCCCCAGTTCATCTAAATAACTGTCATTATGACAAAAAGGTGGAAGGGGTACAACACATTCAAGAACCCCAACTACACAGTCGGCCATGGCATCATCTATGGATTTAGGGATTTAGGGTTCCGTCTACATCATTCACCACATCTGGGTCAATAATATACTACAGGTTTCTGATTTCTAAATCTTCTTGCTGCTGATATCTCATTCAAACCCTTTCAAAGTCATAGAAGCATGTTCATCATTACAAGCTGGCCACAGATGTCTTTTCCAAGGCTGGAATTACTAAAAATCAAGTCATAACCGTAAGATAGCAGGTCTACTAGTCTCAAAACCCCACATCATTCAGCGGTTTCAGCCAAAGGGTTTCTAGCCCTAAGAATCAAGTGACCACAGCTTTGGACTCTTAAGTCCAGATCATGGATCAAAATGCGTAGCGGCCGCTATATCGGGCGTAGCAGTGAAGACTGCGACACTAAATGACATTTAGCGTTGTTTCCATCCGTAGCGGCCACTACTGTCCGTTCTACGCCCGCTACGGGGTGTGAAATTTTCCTACTTTTTAAAAAATTTCAAAATGTATAGTGATGCTTATTTCTTTTCTTTCTCTCTCCAAATAACATTTTTATGCAACTCTTCTACCCTTTTATGTTTAAAAGAACACCAAAAAGCATACAATCTCGCCAAATTATAGTGGATATGGAGAGTTCTTCTCAAGGTTTCACAGATATACAGGACCTCATACAATAAGGGGACCGCTACGCCCCCTTACCTCAGTTACTTTTGCAAAAAAAAAAAAAAAAGAATATTTTCTCTCATTTTCCAATATTCTAGATTTTCTACAAAAAAATTTAAATTCTTTTACGATTTTTTCAAATCGCACCGCTATGCCGCTACGTAGCCCCGCTACGCTACGTAGCGTTTTGGCGGAGGGCCGCTACACCCGCCACTACCACTATTTTCATCCTTGGTCCAGATTCGGCCTCGGGTTGAAACCCTAGGTTTAAGTCTACACATCAGTCCAATCATGCCAACGGTACATCAATCATTCTTCCAACCCTCAACCCCTAACTACAAAGAAGACATAAACTACAAGAAGAAAACTAGTAAATTAGGCATCAACTCACCTTTGATTATGCTATGATGGCTCTCTATCATTGGGAGAAAAAGCTATTCTACTGCTGGTTGTCTCCTCCTATGCTTCTCCTAGATTTCCACTAGTTTCTCTCTAGGGTTTGGGGGATAAGGAGAGAGAGAGAGAGAGAGAGAGAGAGAGAGAGAGAGAGAGAGCGCGGGGGGTTTAAAATCGTGGTATCGACTAACCCCAAAAACCGATACAGTATCGGTATTGGTCGCAGTTCATGGTCATTGCAGCCTGAATTTTTTTTTTTCCCCAAAAAGTATTGAATTCTTTTAAAAAAAATCCAGAATATTATTAAATGCTGTATTATGTTACGTGGACCACTCATGAGCTCACTCATAATCTAAATACAAACTATTCATTCTAAAACATCAATCTAAAACTATCAAAATGTATATATCTCCAAAATCCAAATAATCAACTCGTATCCCCATCATGGCCCATGAACATATCCACATCAACAGCATCATCACCAAATGAAGATGATCCACATCAAAACCAAAATAAGGCCCCACCCCCACTAATGGATGAGAAAACTTGGTGACGATTTTGCCAATTCATAACTGTTTGATAAAAAAAAAAAAAAAAAGGCCCCAGACCAAACAATCAAAAATATCAATGGCTGCCCCCACCCCTACTGATGAGAAATTGGTGATAGCCTGATGATGTGTTTAAAAAAAAAAGAAGCACCAAGACGAAGCGCGCGCCTTGCGCCTAGGCTACACCTCACTGAATACGCCTCGCTTCAAGGTATTTGAAGCCCAACTAGTGCATTTCAATGCACCTCGCGCCTAGGCGCGCGCCTTTTACAACCCTGATTGGCCCCACATATTTACTTATATATAAGAAATCATTATTAAAGACAAGTCACAAATCCAAAATTAAAAATCAGATATAAAAATAATCTAGCCCCTAAAACAGGTTCTGGGGTACTACATACTATGTGTTACATATTGTGCTGCAATATGCTAGTACTTAGATACTTCCCATTTATTTAATACTTACTATTAACTACTTAGTACTTAGTGCTTACTACTTGTTAATAACAACACTTAGATCTAAGGGGGGATTGATCATTGAAACATATAAGTTTAGAAAAAAAAAAAAGCTATTTAAATGGTCTTTGTGGCCAAAGTTAAAAATAATTCTCATATTTTCAAAAGTACACAGATATTTATGACAAAACTTAAAAGAAAAGAAAGAAAGAAAGAAAAGAACTTGCAAATGGAACTATTGCCTAGATGAATAAATACTTTGCTCCGAACATGTATGGTGAATAATATAATTTCAAGTCATTCCTACCAAAAACAACCCAAAAGACAAAAACAATTGCCTAAATTCGGATTTTCTTACTTCCAATCAAAAGAAAGCCCTCAAGCTATGGGTGGTGTATTGGATACAATCCTCCAATTAGAATATATATTTTTTTTTTTGGTCCTTTTTTCCCACTTTTTTTTTGGGAATAAAAAGGCAAACAACTTTCCTCACAATCTTTCCCTTAAAAGAGAATGTAGAGAGAGAGAGAGAGACCTTTTAAGCCAAAAGCCTCTTTTCTAAAAGATAAAAAGGGGTCACTCGATAAATATCAAGCAAATCTGCTGATATGCCTGACAAAAAATTGACCGCTACACCTCATTTGTTGGCTGATACGCTCCAAAATGCATTTGAAACATCAATAAATTGGAAAAAAGAAAAAAAGAGCAGCGTCGACTGATCAGCCTATTTATTAGCCGATACATATCGTATCGGCTGATATTTTGTTCCATGCTCACAATAACTTCATCACTGGCTTCCCCTCATTATTTAAGACGGCCATACCTACCTAGTGATGGAATCACAATGGCCACCTTATGATGGACAGTTGCAGGCCCACTAATGATGAAAACTATGATCGACTCGCCTATCCAAATGATTTATCATGATGGGTCCATAGCGCCCCCCCCCTACACCCAAATGATGAACCATGGTGGAACCCACTTTGAGAGAAAGCTACATACCATTCAAGTGGAGAGAGAGAGAGAGAGAGAGAGAGAGAGAGAGATTTGTTATAGGGAAGGGGTTCAGGGTTTAGTGCTTCTCTCAGTTGGAGGGAATGGATGAAAATTGCATCCTTTTGTCAATTCAGGGGGAAGCTATTTCATAACAATTCAAAAAAAAAAAAAAAAAAAAAATCAAAGGTTGAATTGTTTATTTGAAAATAAAAGGTCTGGACAGACGATGTAATTTTCTGAAAATATGTATTACCAATCAAGTTCTGAACTCCTCCAAGCACAATTGCTTCTGGATTTGTTTCTGAAGGTAACCAGCACATAGTTGATTTGTTTCCAAACGCAGCAACCATGAATGAACCTGTAGTAGACAAACAAGGCAGAACACTGAATGCATGAGAAACAAATAACATGACTAATTTCCCATTCCTCCAAAGAGGGGAAAATCTAGTTAGGTTGGAAGATAAATGCTCAGAAAGAAGAAAATAAAGAAATAGAAGCAAACCTGGACAAGCTGACATAACAGGATTGCTTCACAATGCTTCACAATGACATCACAAAAAGGTGCTTTCTCTGTTTCTTTGGAAGCAAGACAAATAATGTGGAAATTTTGTCTACTAAAGAGGCATTAAGACTCTTTAGATTCTTCTGAGAGTGTTTCAGCCAATGCAATTAAAATGAATGCCAAGTTTGAAATATGTAGGAGGGTCAATGTGAGAAAAAAGGTTGTGTACAGTGTATGACTTGCATGTGGAATCCTGGTATAGGCTTGAAGCTAATGAAGTTGGTGACTCATTAGCCAAACATGGTGTTTTTTGAAACGAAGTAGTAGGTAGGATCATAATGTAACTCTTTTCTATGTTTCTCTCTCTGTCATGTGGCGGTATGTCTCTTGTATTGAAAAGTGTGTATCTTTTCTGTCTGCTTTTAACGAAAGTTTACAGTAACCATTCAAAAGGAAGAAAAGAAAGCAACACTTGAAGCTAATGACCTTGGTGACTAGCTAATTAGCCAAACATGGTGATTTTAGAAACTAGTAGTAGGTAGGATCATAACGTAATTCTTTTCTGTGTTTTTCTCTGTCTGTTCTGTTGTGGTATGTCTCTTGTACTGCCAAAGTTTTTGTGTATCTATCTGTCTGCTTTTATTGAAAGTTTACAGTAACCAAACCATTCAAAAGGAAGAAAAGAAAGAAATACCAAACAGGTAATACTATATTTCCTTTCCTTTTTTCACCATACAGAAGCTTTACATAGCGATCGTCAAAATGATCCTATTGCTGCCGATTAACACTCAAATCATACTGACAAAAAAATGGCACATGAGCGAAGGACTAAAAAGCATTGACATGCCTAGGAAAGAATAATACTAATGTTCACTCCGACGATCATCCGAAACAGTCTCCTCTGAAGAAACCTCTTCTACTTCTGGTCGGTCAAGCCGACATGGATCTGACTGAGTCTTGCTCGAGTCTCCACTTTCCACTGTCTGGTCCACCCTTTTGTCTGAAAGTTGCTCCCACCTACCCAATAGTGAGCTCCCTGCTTTTCTTTTCCCCCGCCCACCCTTCAAATCCAGACTTCCACTACCGGGTAATGATTCAAAGGGTTCAAAAGACTTTGCTGCAGGCAGTTCACACTGGAGAACACATGAGCTTTGCATGCCAGGAGCCGGTGACATGCGTGGGCCTGGAGCCACACAAGATGCCACCAAGTGAAGAACTTCAGGAGAGGGTGATAATGTCATGCCTTTCTTGCGGTGTGGTGGAAACAATGATGAAGATGGAGAGTTCGAGTTCATATTCAGAGACGGTAGACTGAGCTTGGGTTCAGTCCAAGGGAACACCCCAGTTGATGGTGGAAGTAATGGAAGTGGTGGGGCCGGTGGAATGGAGCTCGAAGCAATGTTGTCACCAAGGACACTGCTCTGAAAGTTCTTGGTAGACGTGACCATTTCGGGTGTTAGTCGCCTGTGCTTATGTAACTTCCTCTTCTTTTTCATATTCCTCCTCGGATCCCTTGGCTGGAAAGGAGGAGGGCCTGGGAGTGTGAATGGAGGTATTGCTGGCTTCTCTTCTCCATAGAGCAAACGAACAGAATGAGCAATTGCAGAAACATTTGGTGGCAAATCAGATTCAGATGGCCTTTTAGGAATACCAACAGCTTCCCGAAGCCAATGGGGAAGCTTGTTACTTGTTGAACTACTTCCAGCAATACCATCCTTTGGTGAAGAACAACCAGAATTTAAACTTCTATTGTGATCAGCAAACAACCCAGTGCTGGATTCACCACCCTGTCTGTTATTGTGGCAATCACGCAACCAATTCAGAGACCTATCCAAAAGGCTTGGCAACTTGAGGTACCTATCTGCACACTGTTCTTCCTCCTTCCGCTTCAAATCATAGCTGGTTGAGCAATTCATGCTTAGAGAACCCAAGCTACTACCTACCAAAGAATTGGGCAGAAAAGTGTGCTCCAAAGGTAAGTTCAAATCAGCTGGTCTATCAGAGGGCCCTGCAGAATAATCTTCAGGAACACTAGGTATTAACTTTTCATGTTTTGAAAATGGAAAAGATGAGTAAAGGTCATTCTTTATACTGAAATGATTGATTGGATCCATATATGGCATGCTTGATGATAAATCTCGATAGCCCAACTGAATGTCTGTCAGATGAGAGCGGAATTTTGGCCGTGGGTAGTGCTCAGTCCCAAGACCAGCGAATCTATTTTCAAACAATGCTCGTGTCATCATTCCATCAGAGATTTCTGAGAATGTAGACTTTGATGATTTTGGCAAGGGAAAAGATGGCACGTCCAAGATCTTGAGTTGCTCCTCCTCCCACATATTTGACAGATCTTCTGAAGTTCTACATTTTGAAAACTTCAGATTCGGGTCCCTTAGCATTGTATCCCAGTTACCCTTCCCATGCCTACGAACACCAATCCATAGGGCATCAAGTTCATCTTCTGACCATGCAACCACCTTTGATCTCTTTTTCAGTGAGATGGTTGTTCCAGACCCAGTTTTCATCATTATGTTTTCGAGAACCCTCTTGTGCTTTTCAGGTAATGAAGAATAGGAACCCTGCATCTGATCTGGACCCAAAACAGGAGAGGCCTCTCTCACATGTTGCTTTTGCTTTTGGTTATCATTCCTTGATTGTCTCAGATTTGGCAATAGCGGCATCGTCAGAAGATCCCGACCAGATTCATGGGCAGCTTCGCCTTGCATGCCCAATGATAAGCTTGGAAAAAGGCCTGCATGGGGCACGTACATGTTTTAGAAGAGAATTAAGGTGGTAATTTCACACCAAAAAGAAAATTGAGCAGTACATTTTTTCTGGAAAGCAGAGAGAGCATCACCTGAACTTCCTAGAGAATCAGGAAACATTCCCTGTGAAGTAGTAGCAGAAGGAAACTGCAAATAAAACACCAGCACAATGATGTTGAAGCAAAAGTTTAAAAAGAAAAAAGAACAAGAATGAGAAGAACAAATATTCCCACAGTAAATACTCGCTTTGTTGAATTGAAGTACCAAGGTGTATCAGTTTTGTATTTGTAGTCATCGGTGTTTTCTTCAAAGTTCTATCCAGACCATAGATCCAAACGACCCTAGCATGGACGTCTATAGCCCAAAAATCACATCGTTTGGACGATATCAAGCTTTTGACTGAAGAAGTTCCAGAAAAAAATGGTTGTTAATAATGGAACTTCATTTCTTTTCTCTCTACTCAAGCTTCTCCAATCAAATGGCTATAATTGTCAGCCCACTGTCTGTTTACAAGGCTGTGGTGCATCCTAGGCAGAGCTTAATGGATGAATAAATTGATATGCCCCATAAAAAATAGTCACCAATACCTTAACATACTATTGTCTTCTGAAAAAAATGGACACACCAGTCTTCCTTGTATTAAAAACTGAAACGAGTTCCTATTCCTACACTCCTACAATTAACTCTTTTTTCTTTTTCTAAAATATAAGGTTGAAGTAAGTGAATAAAGAATCATACTGGACTAAATGGCAAACAGCCGTCCTGGATGGTATTCTTCAGGTGGCAATGCAATACCCCAGCGGATGTATCTGGCACTTTAGAATTATCTACAACAGTCTCTCGCTCATCAACTGGAGTTGTGTTCGCAGTAAGGCGAAATGGGAAATCTGACAACCCCATGCCAGTTTTGCTCTGCTCGCAATTTGACTTTGGCAGGTTCAGGTAAGATTTGAGGTACCTGCCTGTTGAATTTGGTTGATTAGCATTGGGAGCACAGAGTCCCAGAACAGGCAACAGGTTATTAGCAGTCATTGAACTCCCAGAACATGTTGATTGGCAGTGGCTTGGTAAGAACATGTCTGGAGTAAGAGTTGCAGGAGGCCTAGCAGAAAGATCCAGATGAGAGCTCTGGCAACTCTTATACCCATGCTTCGTGGACCTGCCCAGCCTTGTGGTCGAGTTAGTTCTGCTCTTTGGTGCATCTGACAATAGAAGTGATTTGGTATCCTCCAAGTTGAATGCAGGGTCAGTGTCTCTTCCTGCTAAACTGGGCCCAACCTCCCTATTAGGAGTTGTGGGGAATTTGGGTGATGACTCATGTCTACCCTGGTCTTCAAGGGAACGAGATGCATCCACTGTATACCTCTGAGCAAGCCGTTCTTTTTGTCTGGCACGGAGCTTCGCACTGTTGATACAACATGGTATCTTAAATAAGAAAAAATAGTGGAGAAAGAAACATGTTATGGTGGGTGCACTAAAGTCCATGGTCAAGGCAAGAGCACAGGTGATTGCAACTATTAAAGAGGAAGCACCACACGAATTAGAAAATGTCTCTCCCTATAATCAAACCTAATAATTTGATGAACAGACACTCAGTACCATTAAATGACCAACAGTTTGTATTAAGGCTGCGATATGCAGAAATAGCATCCAAGCAGGACATGGATTTTTGTAGAAGTACTGGATAAGTTATGACTCAGATTGCTAATTTTGAAGAAACTGGAAACCATAGCATCCATGACCATTACTCATGCATTTACAAACATTTTTTTATGGAGAAGGGAGAAAATGGGAACTACCATAGCCTATCCATGGTAGGGTCTACATCTTAAATGGCCCAAACAAAGGAGAAAGAATTGGACCCATGAATTCAATTTGTACCCCAGAATGGTAAAAAAGATTTAACTTACTATTTTGCTTTCAGAGCACGTCCAGCAGGCGTATATTCAGGCTCTGGCTCCGGCTCTAGTTCTGGCTCCTCTTCATTCCCAGTCTGATCCAGGAATCATCACAAACAACTACATGTTAAATGAATTTCAAAGAAAATTAAATTTGCTACACTTATGTGTAGTGTGAGGATATGCACACATGAAAATGACATCCAAAGAATCATTAGACTCAAAAAGAAAAAAATATGAAATAAAAGAACTTCAGTATGCAGTTGAGGATAACTCCTGGACCACATAAGTAAGCTTCAATAATGATTTTGTAGGTTAAATCATATGGCCATCTGAGTTGCAAGTTTATTGGTATGAGCGACAGAATCCAGTATATATACAGGACTAGTGCATACGAGAGCGAGCGGGAGGGATACAGAAGGGCTAGAGCATGTGAGAGGGAGAGAGCAGGCAGGAGGGAGGGATACAAAAGGACTAGTGCACACGGAGAGAGAGAGAGAGAGAGAGAGATATGATTTGGCCAAAAATTTTAGTCGCTTTTACTTAAATGATGCTGGCAATTGGTTGTAATGGTCAGTAAATGTTAAAATAAAATTTAACTAATAAGTGTGAAAAATTAATGTGACATCCGATCTTAGGGTCATCATTATTAACAACAGAGATGGAAGGTTTTTTTTCTTTTTGTGTGTTTTGGGGAGGGTGGTTTCTTTTTTTTTTTTTTTTTTCTTTTGGTTGTGTGTGCGCGCGGTTTTTTTTTTTTTTTGGGGGGGGGGGGGGGGGTGTTTCCGAGCAGTTAGCTCCAGAACCTCTTATGGAGTGGACCTTCATAGTGGGGCCCCCCATAAAAAAACCCTGAATTGTTCAAAATAAACGCCTTCCCCTAAGTGGAATTGCCAAAAACATTAGGTCCCACCAAAGATCAAGCAAATGATTAATAATGTGATTAATGCATAAGATAGTTCATGGCTGTAGCTCAGCTGGTTAGCAACATCATGTGGTAAGAGTGCACGAGTTTGACTCTCCAATAAAGAGAAAAAAAATAAAAAAAACATATATATATATATATATATATAAGAATGTGTTGATCACATTATTGCTCGTGTTCTCCATCTAACAGTGGGGCCAAATCCAATTCCTACTAGAGTAAGATTTGGGAAAAGGACACTGTGGAGAAGATGTTCATTTTGAACAGTTCAGATTTTCAATAGATGGGCCCCACTGTGCAGTTTAACCTGCACCCTTCCTCCTCACAAGACGCATAAGTACGTCTTCAACATTTTTATAGGCTCCCAATATCCCAAAAAAAACCTCCAAAGTAGCCCATCTAGTTTCCGACAAGCTCCTCTCCTTTCTATGTTCACCATGAATCGTGTAACTCCATGACTTGCTGGTGCTTTTCCACACAGCGCAGGAAGAGAGAATTTGAACTAATCTTCTTGGATTCTAAGAAGAGGCATTTGGATGGAATGCTGTCCTAGGAGGGAGTAGGTGGTCAGTGTGAAATGTCACAAAAGAAACCCCTTCCTCTCGCTTTATTCTCTACTTTTTCCTTCAATTTTTCTTTCAGGAAGAACCCTATATTTTCAGCTAAGCTCAGAAGGGAAAAATGTGTTTCTCATATTTACTAGAACCTAAGCTACCTCATCAAGGTTCAAATGACTCCAAAAGACCCATAATGTCTTTTTTTGTAAATTGTTCGAAAATATGACCACTAGCTCCTAAGCCTCGTCAACATAAATCAAAAATGGTTCTCATGACAATGGATTGGGGTAAACCCTACCCTTCTGACTTGTTGCCTCACCCCATATGTGGCCCAACTTGTAGGGTTTAAGACATGTGATACCATTGGTCAACATATAGGCTATCGTCTACTTCTTTTCTAAGTATTACTAATTATTTTAAGTAAACCTTTTTATATATAATATTCCACTAATAAATACGTAAATAGGATATAAATGGGGCAAAGTGGTTTGACTATAGATCTGAATAAAATTTGCATCAGAGTGACTTTTCATTGGGAAGCCTCTTTTTATAGGTGATTTATTTGCAACTATTTACATTTAAGCAAATTGGTTTATATATATATATATATATATATATCTTTCTTTTATTTATTGGAGGTCTTTAATTCCTACTTAATGAGATTCAGTTAATTCCTTACACAAATAATTTATATATTTCTCTTTTCTTTTGTCATTGTTAAGGGGAAAAAAGTGCAGCAAAGCGATTAATGACATGGATCGACCATTGCCTGCCCCACCCCCAACCCCCCAACCCATGCTGAAGGAAAATCATGTCTCTGCCACTAATCATTGAAGCATCATTTGTTAATTCCATATCATCGGGCGTTTTGTGAGGGACACTTGGATAAATCAGGAAAAAGAAATTAAAAGGCATCAATCTCACTAGGAACTGCCATATTTGTAATGCTAATGATTGTAATACAACTGCATCTATAGGATCAGGATATGACCCCAATTAATGGGATATATCACCCCCAATTAAGGGGATTCAGTTGTTGTCTTTAGATGAGCACGTCCCTATAAGAAAGAGGGGTCATCTGTCTTGGAGACTAACTAAATTCAATTGCAATAATTTTCTCTTTGAATTTCCTTTGACTGATATGGTATCCAAGCTATTCTCAAAATCTAAGAAAGTGAAGAGGTTTTCCTTGTTAGAGAATTGTGCTCAGAAGGATATTATCGTGTCCCTGCTCCAGTCAAGTGATCTGTTCGACCCCTCTTTGATCATTTGTGTTCAAAGGGATTGTACCCAGGGGTCATCAGAATATATCTCTTCAATTAAGAGAGGTATCTTGATGTTTCCGAGAGATTACAAGTCATCATTTGAATACTTCAATACATTCAATACATTTGATCGACTATATCCAGGTATATCTGCTGTGGGGCCAACCTGAACTATCACAGACTCAAATCTCTTCCAATCAAGGTCACGAATTCAAGATAGGAACTTCTAGATTTATTTGGATATTTTGGGCTTCAAGAGTTAAGTCATTCGGCAGCTCTTCTTGTTCAACATATTCTGTGATAAGCTTTCATTTAAACCATTGAAATTTTTCATACAATCTCCAATTTGAGTAATTTTTGTTCCATTTGGAAGACAAAAGTATGCTCTTTAAGATTGTATAGTTTGATTTGAGATCGCTCAGATTTTAAGGGTTTATATCAGGGTCTTCCTCAGAAATTTTGGTCACCTAGGCCATATTTTCTGCATATTTTTTCCATAAAAGTCTAAATGGACAGAACGACCAATCCCAAAGTTCTCATCCAATATTTGGATGAGAACTTTGGGATCGGTCCAAAGACCGGTCCCAAAGTCTGTCCATGTAGCACAGCTGATTTTTTCCAAGTGTTCCATATCAGTTGGCTGCCTCAGTCCATTGACTTGAACATTCCCTATTCTGCAATCTGATCCCTATTTTATTTACATCATTGGCCGAAAAGTCTGAGTTTTTGCCTATGAGATTTAATGGTAAAAGTTATTTTTCCTAAGAATTTCAAACCCACGTGTTTCTAAGAGGAAAGGTGCCATGACCTGAATTATGGAGCTCTTAGACTCTGCATCGTGAGCATATTGTATCTTCAACCTCACAAAATGGAAGGTGGATTTTGTCCATTTAAAAAAAAGTCCATTTAAATTATTTTTGAAATATGGAAGGTGGATTTTTTTATTTATTTTTTTATTTTTTTTTTTTTTGAGTAATTAGATAGTTTTGAGGGATTATTTTGAAGCATTAGTGTGCCATTAAAGGGTTATAAAATTAGTGGGGCCCAGGGGAATAAACCAAGAAGAATTGTTGTGTTAGAACTGAGGCCCACAATTTGTGATGGAAGGAACTGGTTTTGTGTTTAAAGAATGGGGGTGAGTGGTATTAGAGGTGTAATGGCTTAATTAATAAAGAGACCCACACTTTTGTAACAAATGGAGAGGGAATGAGTTATGCACACAAATCCCGATGGGGAGTTGTGCGCACTTTGTCAACTCCATAAGCCTTATTTCTCATTTCTTTCTAACTCTATTCTCACCTTTGGAAGCTAGGAGGAATAGGACTTGAAGGCAAGCAAGGGAAACAAGGTAAGAAGGGAGGACAACCTATTTGGGAATGGCATATAGCTTCCCTCAAGTGAAAAGAAAATAGAGTATATTCAAGGCGAGTAAATGTTCTAGACTACCTATTTGTTGTGAGCTCTTCATGGGAGAAAAGGGTATTGTGTGTTCCATCTTTATTAGATGACTTCAAACATGATGAGAAGGGGGATTTGAGGTTAAATGTTATCAAAACCCAGGATGGGACCGAACCCCCTTTGGCTGACCTCCATAGAAGGGAGAATTTGTGATGGCTGAAACCCTTAGGTGGTGGGGTTAGTGAGTTAGGCGAACTCCATTCTTGGAGTTCAGCCAAGGCCGAACCCTCGTGGAAAAATTCAGCCATAGCTGATGTTATTCCTCTTCATTTTTAATATGTACTACTTAATACATGATCCTTGATGATGGAAAGCCTTGAAACCATAGTAAGATGATGTGTGTGCGTATTGTGGATGCATGTGTGCATTGTGTATTAGGGAGAAGTGATTTGACCAAACCCAAAATGGATACCTGGGAGATAGTGGGGCCCAAGACTGTGGTCCTAGAACTTGGCTGAACCCTCCATTAAAGGGTATGGCCATGGATGACAGTTATGTCATGCTTATTTTAATGGATTCCCTCTACAAATTATTGGTCATTAATGATCTTATGTATGATTCAACCATGACTGATGATGTTTATTTGATTCTATCAATTATATGCAATCAATGATGTGTTATGCCATGAAGTTGACATTATAAATTGGTGAAACTTAGGCTGAACATGATAAGGTTATCTATGGTGAAAGTGCCACTTACCAGTAAAGGGATTGGTTTTGTGACTAGCCATACACAAACAAATTACCAATAATGATTTGGCTTAGGGCGAGATAAAAACAGGGAAAGGGTAAGGATCACTTACATGACCATCCCATTATGGATGTGGATTCATCAACGATGTAAGAATTAGGAAGATGTAGACTCATTTGGCATGACCTTGGACACCCCCAACTACTAGCATCAGAGGAGGAAAATCCCCCCCCAAGGGCAACTATGTTTGAGACCCTTTATGGGCAATTATATTTGTGATCCCTTTTGGGCAACTAAGTTTGAGACCCTTTATGGGCAATTATATTTGTGATCCCTTTTGGGCAACTAAGTTTGAGACCCTTTATGGGCAATTATATTTGTGAACCCTTTTGGGCAACTAAGTATGAGATCCAGTACGGGCAATTATATTTGTGATCCCTTTTGAGCTACTAAGCTTGAGACCCCTTATGAATGAGCAATTATAGTTGTGATCCCTTTTGGGCAACTAAGTTTGGGACCCTTTATTGGCAATTATATTTGTGATCCCTTTTGGGCAACTAAGTTTGAGACCCTTTCTGAGCAATTATATTTTTTATTCCTCTCGGGCAATTATGTTTGAGACCCTTCATGGGTGTATCGTTTTGAGGCAGTTATGTTTGAGAACCCTTACGGGGAATTATGTTTGAGGCCCCTTAATGGTCATCTCAGTATGTGCACTAATATATGAAGATTCCTCAATCTTATGGGAGGCATTTATGGGGCATTGTCTATGGATCGGTGACATCTAGCAATTGGGTGGTTGTCCTTTGTGCTGGCCCCATCTAATTCAGTAAACTGTATTTAAGAATTATGTTTTTCCTTTTGCATAATTATGTGCAGTCCTTTTTTAAATATTTTGCCCACACACTCACAAGTAGACTAGTACATTTGTTCACACAGTTTTCACTGATCCCTGGGTACACAGATACTAGCAAACTAGCCCAATGGGAAACAAAAGATGCTAAAATCATTAGTTTGATCTTGAGTTCTATGGATCCTCGGAGTTCTATGGATCCTCGGTCGATACTCAATCTGAGACCCTATAATACCGTTAGGTAATTTTAGCGTAAAATAAAGATAAAGTAAAGCATCAAATCAAGAGAGAATAAAATATAAGTTGGCTATGATGGTATTTTATTTTTAGTAGTTTGGTACAGAATATTTTTGACTTTTTTTGTATAGAGAAGTGGAGTTTTTTCGTCTTTTAGTGGAGAAAGGAGGTTGCTTTTTGACTTTTTTTAAAAAAAAAGAGGGAATTTTGAAAAAGTGTACTTTTGATGTGACCCTTTGACTGAAAAATGGAGGCTTTACTTGACTTTTTGATGGGGACATCATGGCTAATTCCCCCAATTCCTTCAAGGTCTACCAAAGGAGGAAGCATAGGGTGGCAGATCAAGCTATGATGTGGATGGATGATGTGTATCATGACTTTGCTAGCCAAGATGTCATAAATCCACTGTTGGATCACCATTACGATGATATCCGACTGTTGGATTTTGGCGGATCTACCATTTGAAGGAGACAAGGCCCCATGTGTGCAATCACATAGAAGGCCTCACTTTGGGAAGTGCCATATGGGTTGAAATAAAAGGGTTTTTAAAGTTAAGGGGACTGAGTTATTTAATGAAGAATAGAGTCATAAAAAGGGGGGCATGTTCATTAAAGAAGAGAATATAGAATAAGGGGGGCCACCACTTAAGAGAAAATGATCTAGGGATTCATGCGCACAAGTCCTCCCTCTTTCCGTTTCTTATTGTCTTTTTCTTTCTTTTTTTTTTTTTGTGTGATGATGTCAGCACTTAGGGCTAATATTAACAAATTGTCTTGGTTTCTTTCTTCCCTAAAAAGGACGGACATGGGACACGGACACGCCGACACGGCATTTCTCAAAAAAGTAGGACACGGATAGGTCGGGGACACGTAATAATAATAATAACAAGCATGGCTATGGTACTAACAAGCTGCAAATGATTCAAAAACCATAGCCATAATTTCTTGTTAAATGATAACGTGAATAATAACCGGTGGCTATGTAGGGTGGCCCACCCTTTTTGACATTAACCCATTCCATAAAAGAAAACAGAATTTCTACAAAACTTGCACCTTTTTAACTCACAATCAGACAAACCAATCACTCATATTTCTCCCCAAATACAACTCACCTTCCAGAACATAGTAGCACAAGCCCGGGATTAGGGTATACTAGGCAGTGGACCCCATTGGCCTAATCCACGATCTGACCAACTACTTAGGGTCGCCCAAGGGTGTGTCTGCAGATCCTTGGATCTGATCAATGATCAAATAGTTCCCATGGTCCCACAGTCTCAAAACAAACAGGGTCTTTTATGTATACTCTCTTCCGCCTCTCCACCTCTCAGATCTGATGCCACAAATTGGTGAGCCAACGGGGACCCACTGCACATGGGACCAGCACCACTGGGGTTGCCCTGGGGTCCCATTTCAGACATAAGGATATGATCCTTGATTAGGTCGGTCCTATGGTTCCCAAAAGACTGTCGACAACTCACAACAGTCATCTTCCCCTTACCCTAACAAGCCTCCTGAACTAGAGGCAGGTGGATGGTCCACCTTGCGGGGCCCATTCTACATGGGTCCAGTGCTACAGTGGTTGACCATGGGTCCTTCAGATCCATGGTCCCAATCCCTCATCAAGTGGGCCATGGGGTCCGACAACCCCTGTTGACAGATATCGTTTGTATCAGGGAAGTAAGTGCAGAATTACAAAAGAAGCAATACCTGGAAGATCTTCTCCTTCCTCCTCCTCCTCCAGATCGTTTTTTTTTTTTTTTTTTTTTTTTTTTTTTTTTCTCTTTTCTTCCTTTTTCTCTTTCGCTGGATCGACGAATGTTATTAGGGCAGCGGAAGGATGGCCCCTTTGCTTTTAAGTTTTGACCTTTTACAAAAAGCCCCCTTTGCTTTTCTTTTTTTACTCTAATTTTATTTTTTTTCCGAGTAAAAGAGGCCAACGTGTCCGAGCATGTCCGGAACATGTCCCCATTGTGTTTGAAATATAAAACATTAAAAAAATAAAATAAACAGGACACTCTTTTTAGCGTGTCCAAGCGTGTTCGTGTTCGGCCCCGAGAGGTGTATGTGCTTCCTAGTTTCTTCCTGATGCTATGCTATCTTGTAATGAAACTTTGATATTAATGAAAGGAATGGATTTTCCCTCTTCTTTTATGTGAGTCTCTTAGGTTCCCCTTGCTCAAAGGATGCCTCCGGATCGGAGTTTGGTGAGAGCCCAATCAAAGGTACCATCTTCTCTTTCTCTATTTCTTTTCCTACAAGCAATCTTCTTGCACTAACCCTAAATCTCCAGACAAGAAATGATAAGGGGTCATATCAAAAGTACACAATTTTAAAATTCCCTCCGAATTTTTTAAAATAAGTATAAAAAAAAACAACCTCCTTTCTCTACTAAAAGACAAAAAAAACCCCACCTTTCTATACAAAAAGTCAAAAAGATTCCATAACAAACAACTACAAATAAAACACCATCATAACACTTTATATTTTATTATCTCTTGATTTGATGCTTCACCTCACCATACATCCAAATAGGCCCTTAGAGGAAATTTACGAAGTAGTGCAAAACCTTGAGTCTGCCATGAAAGGTAAACAGGCTAGGCGTAGTGAGTACCGCGGAACAGATTCTAAGCCTTACTGTTTGAGCGGTAAATCAAATTTTGGAGGTCAACCTCCCAAGACCCCCGCGAATTTACCGCCTGCCATCAAGGTCAATAAAGGCAAAGGAATCACTGGTGACAGCTCTAAATGGAGCAATTCAGTTACCTATCAGCGTTGTCACAGATTTGGGCATATCGCCCGTGATTGCCCCACCCGAAACCTTTGCATCGAGGATGTGGAGGGTGAAAGTGATCCAACAATAGACGACTACATCCTGGATTTTGTGCCTAGTGATGATGATTGTGATGGCCCGGAGGATTGGGTATCCTTTCTTAGATTTGCCCCCTCATGTCATGGAGATGAAAATGCACTAAGCAAAACGGAAGGTGATCCACCTCATGTGATGGTAGTGAGATGTGCATTGACCCTCCAAGAAAATGAGGACCGGCGTAGGACTTCCATCGTTCATACCTACGTCAAATGCAATGATAAAAGCTGTAAGGTCATCATCGACGGTGAAAGTTGTACCAATGTAGTTTCTGCCAACAATTTGTCTCGTTTAGGCTTGACCTCAATTCCCCATCCCAAGCCTTATCGTGTCATGGGTAGATTCTACATTTATTCCATCACTCAGTGTTGCCTGGTCCCAATTAACATGTCTACTTATCAAGACCAGTTGTGGTGTGATGTGATCCCCATGGATGTGGGACAAATTATCTTAGGGAGACCTTAGATCTACGATTTGGATGTTACCAACTTTGGACGTACCAACATCTACGTCTTTAATTTCAAAGATAAGAAGGTGAAGTTGCATCCATTACCCCCTAAAGATAAAATTGGCAAGAAGGAGAATGATGAGAAAGCCAACACTAGTGCCTCAAGTTCTAAGACAAAAAGCTTACACATTTTGAGTGCTAGTGAGTTCCAAGCTGATTTGGAAGAAAGGACTAGCAAGGGCTCCAAGGAAGACCCCATTGTTTATGCCGTAATGCCGTAGTGACTACGGAAGTTCCTAAAGAGCCACCTACTAGTATTCCACATAAGGTGGAACCTGTCTTCCAGAAGTTTCAGGATGTCTTTCCTGACGAGTTACCAAATGAACTCCCACCCATGCGTGACATCCAACACGCAATTGATCTTGTCCCAGGAGCGACACTGCCTAATCTGCCTCATTACCGAATGAACCCATCGGAAAACGCAGAACTGAAAAGGCAGGTGGATGAACTCCTCGACAAGGGCTTCATTAGGGAGAGCCTAAGCCCTTGTGCTGTTCCCAAACTTTTGACTCCAAAGAAAGATGGAACTTGGAGGATGTGCGTGGACAGTCAAGTGATCAACGAGATCACTGTTAAGTATCGGTTTCCAATACCAAGTTTAGATGATATGCTCGACATGATGGCTGGTGCCACTATCTTTTCTAAGATAGATCTTAAGAGTGGCTACCATCAGATTTGAATTCGTCCTGAGGACGAATGGAAAACCGCCTTTAAGACAAAGGACAGGTTGTATGAATGGCTAGTGATGCCATTCGGGTTGTCCAACGCGCCAAGTGCCTTCATGCGCATCATGACACAAGTATTGAGGCCATTCATTGGAAAATTCCTAGTAGTTTACTTCTATGACATTCTCATCTATAGTAATACTAAGGAACAACATCTCAACCACTTGTGGCAAGTTTGTGGTACTTTGCAAAAGGAGCAACTTTACGCAAACCTTAAGAAATGCACATTCATGGCAGATCGTGTGGTCTTCTTAGGTTTCATAGTCTCTACGGCAGGTATGTCTGCTGATCCTGAAAAGTGCGTGCGAATGTTGAATGGAAGACTCCATCCAACATTCATGAGGTATGTAGTTTCCATCGTCTAGCCACATTTTATCGTCGTTTCATCAAGGGATTCAGTACCATCATGGCTCCAATTACAAATTGTATGAAAAAGGGAGAGAGTTTAATTGGAGCCCGGCTGCTACAAAAGCCTTTCAGGAAATCAAAACCAAAAAATGACATAAGCTCCTGTCCTGCAATTGCCTGACTTTTCTAAGGTTTTTGAAGTAGCATGCGACGCATCTGGCGTTGGAATAGGAGGTGTTCTGAGTCAGGAGGGACACCCCGTTGCTTATTTCAGTGAGAAACCGAATGAGGCTAAACGAAAGAAATATTCCAAGAGTTCAGTAGTTGAAACATTGGCGACATTACCTATTACCGCAAGAGTTTGTTTTGTACTCAGATCATGAGGCATTGCGGTACTTGAATTCCCAATCCAAGCTAAAAGGGAAACATGCGAAATGGGTCGAACTATTGCAAGAGTACACTTTCGTTTTGAAACACAAGGCAAGAGTGGAGAACAAACCCGCTGATGCGTTAAATCGCAGAGTCAATTTAATCCACTCCATGAATGTGGAAGTCACTGGGTTTGATCGTTTAAGAAATGATTATCCATCATGCCCAGACTTTGGGGACTTGTTTGCATCTCTTTCTGATAATCCTCTGCGGAGCATTAATAGATTCACATTGAAAGATGGCTATATCTTTCGAGGAAATCAGATTTGCATCCCCCGTACCTCCATGAGAGAGTTTCTCATTTGGGAGCTCCCCGCTGGTGGAGTAGGCAGCCACTTTAGTCGTGACAAAACCATTCTTCTTATGAAGGATCGTTTCTATTGGTCGAGTCTCAAGCGAGAGGTCGTGCACATCATTGAACGCTGTCACACTTGCCAACTGGCGAAACAACGTAAATAGAACACGGGGTTGTACACTCCATTGCCAGTGCCTCATGCCCCCCACAAGACATCAGTATGGATTTTGTGCCTGGGCTTCCGAAAACCAACAAACAACATGATTCCATACTTGTTGTCGAGGACCGTTTTTCTAAAACGGCCCACTTTGTCCCTCGCTCCAAAACATCCGATGCTTCGCATGTTGCGAAAATTTTTATGGAGCGAATTGTTAGTCTTCATGGTGTCCCAAAAACAATTGTGTTTGATCGGGATGTCAAGTTCACTAGTTACTTTTGGAAGACACTGTGAAAAGTTTTGGGAACAAGACTGCAATTTTCATCTACCTACCATCCACAAACCAATGGTCAAACGAAGGTAGTGAATAGGAGTTAGGGTAACCGTCTGAGGTGTCTAGTTGGTGAGCATGTCCGTTCATGGGAGTTTGTGTTACCGATTGCGGAGTTTGCATATAACAGTTCGGTAAATAGATCCATAGGCATGAGTCCTTTTGAAGCTGTCACTGGTTATAAACCAAGGATGCCTGTAGATCTCATCTCCATGTCATCCATTCATCGTCCATCTGAGTCAGCTGATGCATTCATCCATCACATTCATGCATTGCATAATGAGATCAAACAAAGAATTAATAAGCAAAATGAATATTACAAATCATATGCTAATTCACACCGTCGGTACATTGAGTTTCAAGTGGGAGATGAAGTTATGTTCCGTGTAAGACCTCAGCAGTTCCCACAAGGAATTGCCAAATAATTGCAGGCCCGTAGTACTGGTCCATTCAAAATCTTGAAGAGGTTCGGTCCCAATGCATATGTTTTAGACCTTCCATCTGATATGGGAATCAGCTCTACTTTCAATGTAGAGGATCTTGTTCCTTTTCGAGGGTCTTCAACACCTTTTTTACCCGTCTCCTAATGCCTCTCCAACTCATGCACCCAAAGACTTTGATCCATCATTTTCCCAAAGCCAATTCCCACAACCTACCCCACCTCCCCCACCTAAAGCTCATAGGAAAGAAATTGTGGAAGACATATTGGATGACCAATTGGTCTCTACCAGGCAAGGAGGCATTCAAAAATTCCTTGTCAAGTGGATGAACAATCCACAGCATGACAGCACATGGATAACACGTGATGAGTTGCAGCGTCTCAATCCGAACCTCATAGAGCGGTATGATAGTTTTATCTCACCAGAGATGAGATTTTCTCAACCGAGGGGAATTGATGGGGACATCATGCCTAATTCCCCCAATTCCTTCAAGGTCTACCAAAGGAGGAAGCGTAGGGTGACGGATCAAGCTATGATAGTATCGTGACTTTGCTCGCCAAGACGTCATAAATCCACTGTTGGATTACCATTACGATGATATCCAATGGTTGGATTTTAGAGGATCTACCATTTGAAGGAGACAAGGCCCCATGTGTGCAATCACATAGAAGGCCCCACTTTGGGAAGTGCCACATAGGTTGAAATAAAAGGGCTTTTAAAGTTGAGAGGGCCCAAGTTATTTAATGAAGAATAGAGTCATAAAAAGAGGGCCATGTTCATTAAAGAAAAGAATAAAGAATAAGGGGGGCCACCACTTAAGAGAAAATGGTCTCGGGATTCGTGCGCACAAGTCCTCCCTTTTTCCGTTTCTTATTCTGTCTTTTTCTTCTTTTTTTTTATTATGTGATGTTGTCATCACTTAAGGCTAATATTAATAAACTGCCTTGGTTTCTTTCTTCCTGATGCTATGCTATCTTGTAATAAAAAACTTTGAAATTAATGAAAGGAATGGATTTTCCCTCTTCTTCGCTGTCAGTCTCTTGGGCTCCCCTTGCTCAAAGGACACCTCCGGATCGGAGTTTGGTGAGAGCCCAATCAAAGGTATCCTCTTCTCTTTCTCTATTTCTTTTCCTACGAGCAATCTTCCTACACTAACCCTAAATCTCCATTTAAAATCCTAATCATCAGATCTACGACCCTTATTGCTAGATCTCAACCCCAGATTTTTTTTTCCCATTAGTTCATCTCACCCAGCCCCTGCCCAGGTAATCACAAGAAATACAAGAAATATGAGTTTTACACAATTGGGCCTTCCCTAAGCATTTTGAGAGTTCTATCTTCCATTGAGATCCTACCCATTCATCAGAGGGACTTTTACTGCAGGACTGCAAGCCTGTTTTGGATCAATAACTGATTTTCCCATTAGATTCCAATATCTACCAATATGAATGGTGTTTTTCAAGTTCATATTAATTTTAATTCTAAATCTGATCTCATCATACCATATTAGGTTAGATTTCATTTTGTCATGCATCACTTTTACTAAATTAGTAGAGCCTCAATTTTTCAGACAAAGGGTCACATCAATAGCACTTTAATTCAAAATTCCCTCCATCTTTTTCAAAAGAAGTCAAAAAGCAACCTCCTTTCTTCACTAAAAGACAAAAAAGCTCCACTTTTCTATAAAAAAAAGTCAGAAAGATTCCATACCAAACACCTAAAAACAAAATACCATCATAACAGAAATAAATTTTATTCTCTTTTGATTTGATGCTTTACTACACTTTATTTTACATTTTACTTGTAAAATTACCAAACGGGCCCATGTGGGAATATTTAAGACGAATTTACAATCAAGATAATGAAGCAAGAAGATTTCAACAAGAACTTGAAATATCAGAAAACTAACAGGGGAACATGTCGGTTCAAGAACATTATTCTAACGTTGTCAACCTATGGACCAAATTCGTAGAATTAGCGTACAAAAACAGCCACCGCTTGTGCCAATCATCGACGCCAATGCCTTACACAGATGTTGGAATCCCTATTTTAACGATGAATTGCATGAGGATAAGTAGGGGGCATTCTGTCAATGTAGTAGTTCAATGAGAGGACTTGTAAGGATACATGGACACAATCGATAGCAGAATCATAATGATGGAATAGCAATTACATGCAATCACTCAACAACTCCCCAATCTAGGGGAAAAGAGAGGTCCAACAAATCCGGGCGAAGGGTAGGATTTGGACAGAAGTAATGTGAATCCCTTCCATTGGCGAAACCCACGTTGTGATCACCGTCAACTAAGGAGAACAGAAGACAGAGGAGATGATCACAATGTCAAAATTGAGATCCCGGAGGATCAAAATATTGGCCAATACATATCATATCGGCCAATAAACCAGCCATATAAATAGAGACCCATAGTTATCAAATTCATTTCAGTTCAAACGAAATGTCTGATTTATATTGCATTTCGGAGGCAAAACCGAACCAAATCAGATTTCGTTCAATTTCGCCCGAAATATAGGGTTTCGGTGCAAAACCGCTAATTTTAGACGAAAAATATCCAAATATGTCTTGGCATTCAGGCGAATCTGAAGAGAAATAAATGAAACTATAATACATACTTTTTCTCATCATGGAGAGAGTTTTATGAAACCATTTTTAAAAAAATACCAATTTGAAGTGGGCCATTTAATTTGAGTAGAGTAATAAAGTTGAATTAGTACTATTTATGTGGAATTAAATGGTTTTGATATTTAATAAGTAGCCCATGGAAAAACTAAATTAGCAAATTGAGCACCGGGGACCTAGCTCCCAACCAGTTGAGTACTGTTCTACAACTATGACAGCAATTGTATTGAAAAAACAAAATTATATCTGGGGCTTGGGGTTACAAGCCTACAACTATACTGTTGCTATCAATAGTTGAGTTTTCTTTTTCTTTTCTTTCCTCTTTTTTTTTTTTTTTTTTTTTTTTTTTTTTTTTTTTTTTGTGGATAACCTATCTTCAGTTGAGAATTGTTATGCAATTTACACTGTTACTGATTTATGTATATTTTTAGAATTTTAATCTTTAGAAATTCCTGTTAATAGTTGAGATATTAAACTTACTGGTGTACTTGTTTATCATTTTTGTGTTGCCACCGTATCAAAAGAATTTGGAAGATTGGTTGTCTGAAATTAAAATGACTACCATTTGCTGTAACAACTGTTAGATCTGATGATCCCACATGGGTTCATGGTTCTATAGAACCAACCAACAAAAAACATGTAATTTTTCGTTATTTTGAAAAGGTCATAAAAGGTGTTAGGAATGGATTACTAGGCTAAAAGAACACTTTTGTACGCGCGCATGTGTGTGGGGGTGTTGGGAAGGGTATTATACCATGTAAAAGGGTGCCAGGTGATGTTAAATGGCAAATGGAAAGACTTGTTTTAGAAGGTAAAAGGGATAGAGCAAAGAAAAGACAATTAAATGAAGAAATTGGCGACCTGTACCGTACTCAAAACTCCAACAGGTGATGCAAATGAAGATGATGTTGAGGTAGAAGAAGTAGAAATATTCACAAATCCAATTACCCCCACCACACCAAGTAGGGAGGGTAAAGAGCAGGTCCCTCAAACATCTACTCAAAGCAAAAGAAGGGGGCATCAAATCAGCATTGGCAACAAAGGAATAAAAAGATGCAGTTGACTTGGCTATTGGACGTTGGTAGTTTGATGCAAAAATCCCATTTAATGCAGCGAGATAAATAAAAAACTCAACCACTGACTGATGCAATCAACTGAATCAGGCCAGGTAACAAGATGCTATCATATCATGATCTTCGTGGAAAGATTTTGGGGAAAACCGTAGAGGAAGTTAATTTTCATGGAGCATTATAAGTCATGTTGGCGTGAAATCAGGTGCTCTATCATGGCTGATGGGTGGACATAGATGGAACAAGATGCTATCATATCATGATCTTCATGGAAAGATTTTGGGAAAAATCTTAGAAGAAGTTAATGGTTTCAAGGAGCATTATAAGTCGTGTTGGAGTGAAATCGGGTGCTCTATCATGGCTGATGGGCGGACACGGATGGAAGGCAATGAATATTGATTAACTTTCTTGTGTATTACCAAAAGAGGGTAGTGTTTCTGGACCCAGTTGATACAAGTGCAATTACAAAAAGTGAAGATGCATTATTTAAAATTTTTGATGAAATTGTTTTACTTGTTGGGCGAAACGATATTGTTCAATTTATCACTGACAATGAAGCCACTTACAAAGCAACAAGAAAAGGAGTGGCTGAAAAGTAGGGAACTTTTTATAGAACAGCTTGTGCCGCTCATTGCATCAATTTGATGTTAAAGGACATGGCAAAGCCCGACTTGTTTCCAGCCAATTCATCCACAATCGAGATAGAAAGGAAATTCACGAAATTCATTTACAATCGTTTATCTATACTGAATTTAATGAGAAGAGAATATAGAAATGGGAGAGAAACAATTCAAGTAGCCATCACAAGATTCGCTCCAATTTTATTACTTTGCAATGCCTTTCTGAATTCAGAAACGAACTTAGTCAAATGTTTAGAGTACTGCTTGGGTTGAATCTAATATTTCAGATACCTTTGTAGACATAATACTCAAAAATACACTTTGGAGGAATGTTGAGGTATATTGAATAGTGAATCTTTGGTAGTAGTTCTTCGTCTAGTTGACAATGAATATAGGCCTGCAATGTGAATCCGGCATTTTTCTTTAGTCATACATTTTTTAAACATGGCGAATTCATCAAGGTCTGAATAATGTTATAGATAAATTAATTATTGATTTTCAAACTCAAAACATGATTTCAAAAAAGGTGAAGACGATAAAGATTGTTGTTTTGACTTTGGTTCTAATAAAGCAATATGAAATCCCTTATTCTTTCACCAAGGGCAGGATAAGACGGAGGTCAAACAAGGAATATTTCAGAACTACTCCTTATTACGATGATCCGAAGTGGATTAGCCACTATTCAAAGAATAATTAGTCGTTTCAGCAAAACAAAGAGAGATAACAGACATCGATCTTCCCTATTCTTCCAAAATACTCTATAGAGACCAGAGCTCAGATACCATATTAGTTGAATAGGAAATAGATTGAGAGAGAAGTCTACAAGAAAAAATCTTATCTGCCTTGCATGGTCGTCCATGTACTATCTAGGATTCAAGGAATCCCAATCACTCTACAACCAATCCCAAATCAGGGACCCCAGAACATTAAAATCAATCTAATTTACAGGAAATCAACAATCTATCGAATTACATATCCAAATTGCAGAAATATGACATCATCCTTGGTATTATTATATGCAAGTTACCAGTGTGAACAAACGTGGAAGTTACTGTAGATGTATAGTGGGTCCACTCATGTGTGCATTGTTTTGCCTCTTTCCACCATCATAATGGTAGGTTGTTGCCTTTTACATACTCTGAAAAATAAGCTGACTAAAACTAGCAGCATTTTGTTGCGACAATGAATACCATTTTGAGTGTGCTATGGGCGCTTGTCAAGATGAATAAAACTTCAGCATAGAAACTTTTTAGGTGGCTTCTCATTTTATATGCAATAGAAGTTCCTGTTATATAAATTAGGCAAAAGACAGGAAACATAGAAAAAACATTATGGAAGCATTTCTCACCAATACATTCAAGTAAATACAGAACAGGTTTTTTAACAACACGTGGAAATTCTTACAAAAGAGAGGAGTTTCAAAATACTGGATTTATAAATGTATATATAGATATACACACTGTTAACATTTCCAGAAATTGGAAAACAAAATGAATTTAGTGAAACATAAAAATACTAAAGCTGTAACATGTAAATTACACAGGCAATGTTCATACAACCTTTCTATGCTATTTAAATACGGCAGACATCATTAGTTAAGGAACATTATGGAATTCCATTAAATACAGAATTAATTAAATTAAGCATGAATAATCACTACCTCAGTCAAAGCTCCATTTAGATGTTGAGCGAATGCCTCCTTATAAGAAACAGCTTTTCTCAAGCGCTTCCCTCGACCAAGAGCTGCTTCCTCTTCATTCTGATATCTTTCCCACCTTCAAACAAAATAATTCAAGCTCATTATTTCCAACACTCAATTAACTACCCTTAAGTGGACAGATAAGAGAAATATTCACTAACAGTACTAGATAGACGTGACCAAGAAACAATCACATATACATCAGAGAATGACGAAGAAAACTGAAAAATAAATCTGCAATCACAGGTACATTTTTATGATACATCACCACCAATGGCCCAGGCCCAGTCCTAGCTCGACAAGCATAGTTGGCAACTTCAATTCAGTTTCGGCCAGTCAGACCAAAACAATTCAATTCAGTTAAGCCACTGAACCAGACAACCCCCACAAAGAATTCCTGGTCCAAAATTTGCACTTGCTTGGCTGATTTCAGTTATTCCAATCTCAGTTTATTCCGTTAAAAAATACAGGTTGAAATTAAATTACTTCGGGCGCCGAAATAATAAGTGACAGACACCAAATGTCCCATCCAGAAAGCCTCTTTTTTTTCTCTTTTTTTTTTTTTTTTTACAAAAATTCCTTCCATCAGTTCAAAAACATAATATTTTATGGTATTTTACCACTCAATATGAATAGTAATGGGATTTTACCTCCAAATACCATCACATTGACAGAGTAAAGTTTAAAATATCAGCCAATATGATACTATCAACCGGTACAATGCACATAACAGTGGATACCGCTATGATAAATTGGAGGCGATATCATTCTTGGAACGTATTGCGAAAACCAAGCCATATTATCGGTCAATCAACCAACAAGTTAAATTGAAATTATCAGCCGACAGAACTTAAAAGCAGTTCTTTTCCTCTTAACTCCCTTTTAAACACTTGCAGAGGCTTGGAGACCCTTGCCTTTCACTCCCTAAGAGATCTAAAGCATCCATTTCTCAGGAAACACAAGATTGGCCTTGAATCGACTACATTTGATGCATCCAGTGGAGAACTCAGGTTGCGCTAGAGAGTTAGAGGTAGGTAATTTGAGTTCCTATTTTGTTTTAGCGTTTATTATTTGTGCCAAGATTTTGGATTAAATAGCTTATAAATCATGTATGCATAAAAAATGTAGCAATTTGGAACCAAATCCAGGGAGTCTGGGCATTTTTGTATTTCTTTTATTTTTCATGATAATTGCATGAATGCCTCAGAATGACATTTGGCTTTAGGTTGTTAGTCTGCCTTAGAACTAGTATTTTGAGAAGTGTAGCGACACGTAATTTCGTATGGTCCTCATTGTACCATAATCTTTAGAAAAACACCATTATTTAATAGTTTCTCTCATGTACCATACATTTATGGATTAGTGTAGTAGCAGACATGAATCCAGGAAAAAGTCACTGCATGTAAGTCCATGAAATGATCTGCTTATGGATCTAGCATTACTCTTGAACTTCAAGAAATCAGCAAGAATCATTATACTCACAAGCATAAGAGTACGACAAACATAGTATTAGTGGAGTAAGCTCTCATGAAAAACATGGGAACAAGCATAACAAAGAAATACCAACACAGTTAAAGACCAAGAGCCATATGAACCACCCACCTCAAACGCAATAGTCGGTCCCATTCATTTTCTTCAGTGTTGTTAACCACATGATCCTCTTTCTTTTCAGAACTTTGTGCACAGACATCACCAGCTGTACTAGGGAGCAATTCAGTGCCTCCTTGTTCCTCATTGGGCTCATCATTCCATTCCACAGACTGCCAATCAAAGCAATACAAAAAATTAAATTTACGAGGATTCATATTGGAAATTCAGATTCAACTCGCTGATTCAATCATTTAAAGTACAAATACTAAGAGGAAAAAAGAGATGGACCTGCAAAGCATTTTGTGACATACAACATTACAACCTACCTCCTCACACACACTATCAAAAAAAGGAAGATCTGCATGCAGAATGTCTAGATCCCTTTACCACAATTATAAGAAACAAATCACAGCCACAACAATCTTTATGGAGAAGCTAAAATGTGAAATTTGAGACTAAAGTTTTAAAGGTGGACATAGACATGATTCACGTAACATTTTCTAAAAATACTTCATAAATATGAAAAACTGTCCCTGAAAGGGAGGCAGAGGAGCAATAAAGATGAGTGCCAGAACACAGCAAGCAATGAGAATGCTGAAAAGGCAGATGATGTATGCAATAATAATGGAAAAAAAATGGTGATGATTATGTTGAAAATGGTAAAGCTATGCAGGACATTTTGATTAGCAAATATACTGTGTAATGATTTTAAAAACTTGACTTGTGTGGTGATTTTGCCAATGCAGTAGTGCAGTGTACCATACCATGATCCTCTGAGAGAGAGAGAGAGTAAATATCTTTCTCATTCCTTAGATAAAAGCCCCATTCAGAATATTATTTCCTTTTGTTAAAGCAAGATACCAAACATGCCCCAGAGAATTTAGAATGCAAGTCTCACCTCTAGACACCTCGTTGACAAGAACTCCAGCACCAACGACATCATCAGCCCACACGTCCATTAACAATTGGTCCATGAGACAACAAACCAGAAGTACAGAATGCAATTTTGAAATTTTCTTGGTGATAATTTGGAACTGGAGAACCCACTTGCTGTGCTAACCAACACTTGGGACCCACCCACCAAGCCATCCAATTGAAGGATCCAAAACTCTGACAGATCTCGTCATCTTTTTCATGGCACCAAGAGTAGTAGCTATCATCGGCCATCAACCTAGAACTTGAATTGCAGCCGCTGTTGTTCCACTCATAAGCTCTTCCCACATTATACGAAGACTCTCATCAACTCTTCACCTACAGCAGGACGGAGATCCCCATTTCTCCTTTTCCTGTCCAAAGAAGCATCAGACAATCATCCTCCAAACTCAACTCAATAAAGTACTCAACCAACAACACGTGTGACCCATCTGGCCATCCAATAGAAGGATCCAAAACTCTGACATGTCTCATCATATTTTTCATGGCACCAACAGTAAGTCAGTAACAGCTATCATTGGTCATCACTCATAAACCTAGAAGTTGAATTGGAGCTGTTGTTCAACTCATGATAATCTCTTCCCACATTAGGAGTTTCGTTAGGTATTTACCTGCGGCAAGATGAAGATCCTTCTTTCTCCTTTCTTGTCCAAAGAAGTTTTAGACAATTGTCCTCCAAACTTAATTAGGTGTTACAGAATCAACATCAACCAGTTGCTGTACTACTTGATCAACACTTTGGGCCCACGCATCCAGCCATTCAAATCAAGGATCCCAAACTCTCACATGTTTCATCATCTTTTTTCATGGCATCAACAGCAACAGCAATCATTTCTTATCAACCTAGAAGTTGAATTGGGGCTGTTGTACTACTCATGATTCCCTCTTCCCACATGATAAAAGAGTGTCATCAAATTGTCACCTACCACAAGACAGAGGTCCTTTCTCCTTTTCCCGTCCAAAGAAGTTTCATCCAATCATCCTCCAAACTCAACTCAACAAGGTGTTATAGCGTCAATTGCAACCACTTCAATAATCACTAACACCACTAGGATTGCACGGTCGCTGAACGTCACCCAAGCACAGTCCAATCAATTAGTTACCAAATTGATAATCAAACCCAGAAACAAGCCAGGCGCATAAAAGGCCCAGACATAACCAATGAATGAGATATCAAACCTTTTTTGTTGAAGTTGTCAACTTTCTTCTCAAATGAAAAAGCAAAGAAACCAAGCAATTGCCTATGAAGGTATAGACTATAGAGAGCCACCACTACCAGCTGAACAAATACCCTATACATGAATAATGCAGAGCTTGATAGAAGAGCAACTACCGCAATTCCCTGTGACGAGAAATAAAGAGTTCGTGTGTGTCACTCTGATATTGTAGTGTTGGTGAATTTTCCCTTCCTCCTTGTGGTTCCAGTCTGTGTACGTACCTGTCTTCAACATCCCCCCAGGCTCTTTAAGCCAAGAAACCTCGACCCTAGACGAGGAAGGATCTACAAAGGAACCACAAGTGGAAGATGATGGAAGACGAGGGATATGACAGCAACAAAGGACTAGGGACAAAGCAGCAAACCAAGATAAAGCCAACACTGTAAAATAAATGGTTTATCTAGTGGAGCCTTCAGACACCAGGCCACTCGATATTGGGTTAAAATATTAAAGAAAAATCAAGCAAATGGACCTAAAAGACCAACCATATCAAGCCCAAAGCAGGTTGGCCCAGCCCTCATGCAACCTAATCCCATCTAATGGTTTATGGATCCCAAGCATGCAAATGTACACCTATAACCCAAGTATTAAACCCCATCTGCTAAATGTCCACTCCCAGTCCACATAATTTGAAAAAAGTTATACATGTCCAGTCGTCTCTATCCTCAAAAACCTGACTGCCTTTCCAGAACCCCGAAGCAAATGAGAACCACACTCCTTCCTTATCTACTCATGTTGGTAGATCCATGACATTCCCATGAGTTAACAACCATTCTTTTACTTAGTGTAACAAAAAATTCCAAGATATATGAAAATTACCACAATACTGTGTATTCCTCATTTATGAAATTCTTGCCCTACAATAACGACTCTCACCTATATAGACCACCTAAGCCATTAATAAGGGCTCCGCATAACTCCATTTAATTTTAATTTTTTCCTTACATTCATCCACTGCAGTCAAAACCTCCTCTCATAAACCAAATTCTCAACAGTCAGCATTGCCTCTCATCGCTCTTTTAACATTCTTCCTTTAGCCACTTTACCACACAATTCCACATTATAAAGGAGACTCAAGTAAAACCTAGTCATCTAGAGTCCCAAGCCCCTTCCCCTACGTCTTCCATGAGAACCTTCCACAATTGTCCAGATCATCTGTCGAAAGGGATGAAACTGTCCATGACAGCTACAAATCTTCTTAATAGCAAAAATGGGTCCAACTTCATCAGGAAGATAAAAGACAAACAAGGAGAAGATCTGAGATCTGTTTTCCCTGCTGCTCTCAAAACCTTAACTTCTAAACCAACCCCACCCCCCCACCACACACACACAATGAAAGTCGGACTAAGTAAAATACCATCCTGTCAACTAAGAAAAGGTTGGGAAGCCTAAGAATGAAGGGAGCCAAAACCAATGTGCATATTTTCCATTAATGTTTCATTTGTGGAACTGGTAATTCTTTTATAAAATAATAATAATAAAAAAATTGAAATAATTCAAGGAAGCCCCTTGAGTAATGGATGACACAGTAGTAGCATCAAAACTGAGCCATAAAAGGATGTGAAAATGACCACTTTTCCCTAGTTTTAAACTCAAATTTCAAGGACATTTCATCTTAAATTCAATTTCTCTTTTCAAAAATAGACATCTATTCTTGAGTGCAAATTCTCGTTGCAGAAATAGATATACATTTGTGGAACCAAAGGATTATTCAAAGTAATAGGAAGATAATAAAAAATCATTTAATCTTTTCAGTCAAGATTTCCGGCATCTACAAAATATATATAGCAAAAATTATTTCCTAAAATCAAGACTAAAAAGAATGCATAAATTAATGCTTCTATAGATTCAACCAGTATTATTCTAGCTTCCACTCTTGTTCTTTTGGGAATTTCCCAGATAAAGAAAAGACAAGATCAAAGAAAGTTTTCAAGGTTCAATAAAGTGGCAAAAGATGCTAGAGCAACATTGTTCAGACTATCATCTCCTTGCAATGGAATCTCCGGGTTTTGGATTGCTCCAACTTCCACTTGAACACCAAACAGACAGAAATAGAAAAATCAATCAAGAACTTCAATTGAATACGAATGAATCATCTGAAAATTGTATTGAATGTCGTGGGTCTCAATGAGAAGCCTCCCACCTTTTTCTTGGCTGACGAGGGTATCCCTGTGGTATTTGACCTGACAGGACTAATCCTCCGGGCACACGCACAACCCCACAACACGTGCATAGAGTAGATGAGGAGGGGGGCGGCGGGGGGTCGAACACACCACGTGGGGAGCAATCCCACGCCTTGTGCCAACAAATCAACACCGAGGTGTGTAGCCTCCTACCTTTCTTATAGCATTCTATCATCTAAATACAGTAAGATTGACAAATCTCTATCCCTTTTGATTGGGATATTTTACATCAATTATCCTACTAAGGTGAAGTACATAAAAAAGAAAACCCACTAATCTCACTAACCAATCCTTATCTTCTGATAAGGACAAAAATCCTTATTTATCATTTGGACCAATTGGGTTGAGTTTGGACTATATTCTGAACTGGGTTGACAGGTCGGCCCATCTCTCTGAACGGGTCCTCCGCCCCCACCTCTCTCTCCAAAAAAAATAAAACCCACAATCCCCACAAACCAAAGTGGGTGGCTCTCCTTTTTTCAAATCGATGATGGCGAGTCAAAGATATCCTTGAACATGGGTATAGTGCCAGGCAATGTGTCCGAAAAACATCTCTAAACAAGAGGAAAGTAAACATAGCTAGATGAAAAGTGAACGAGCGCATTAAAATGCTCCAAAATCACCATCAGATTTCAAAGTAGCATTATCTAATTAAAAAATGTCACCCAATTAGTTATAAAAAAAATAGATATATCACCCAATTCAGCATGTTTAGCAAATTCCAAGCAGAATCTACATTTAATATGCCACAAATATGTGCAGATAATCCTAAAACTAGGGATTCATTTAAACAATAAAACAAACGTAAGAGTAAATGAGTAATTGCTGTTGACACTTGTCAATTCGTACAGGTAGTAGTTAATAAAATTTCCACAATTTAAGTTCCACTGAGATATCATACGCCCGGTTTTCCTAGGAGAGTCCGAGGAATCCTTTCCAGTTTTCCTCGCCATCAAGGAAAACCAGTGCTCGGGATATTTTCAACAAAGTGGATTTTCCTTGCCGTGGAATCTTTAAATGACCGCATCCACCCCCCCCCCCCAAAACAATCAGAAAGCATATATCCTTGAAAGAGGAGGGTAAAATGGGGTTTCGTTGGAGGGGAAAAATAGTCTGCTCTCATCTACTCTCTCTGCCCTAACGAAGCAACTTCTCACGATTGATTTCTCCATCCTTGCTGCAGATTCGTTGGCACCGGCGACAGCTCTCTCTCTCTCTCTCTCTCTCTCTCTCTCTCTCTCACACACACACACACACACCCCAGCCCCACCCCCATTTTGGTGTCAACCCAGCCACATTTGTGTCGCCCAAGCCCCAGCCCCATTTCTGTGTCTGCCCAGCCCCAAATGTTCCCAAATTACAATTTTCTTTATGCAATTTTTTTTTTTTTTTTTACTGAAAGTGTAATTTTTTTTTTTTTATCATATAGTTTGTTGTTAGGTCTGTCAATGTTGGATTTTTTTCAGTTGAATGAGAGAGTCATGTTTGGTGATATTGATAATGATGGTATGTGAACGTGAATGTGATGTTGATTATGGTAGAATGTGAGAGCCATGGGTTTTTTTTTTTTTTTCCAGTGGATTTTGTATGCTTACCAAATGTGGATATAAAGAAATCATCACTCATTAATTCCTCTATACTAGCCAAACATGGAATGCGATGAATCCTCTCTTCATAAATCCTCATTGAGGAAAGTCTGGTTTCATGGCACCAAGGATTCCTCCGAAGAGAGGATTCCTTTCTCGTTATCAAGCATGCCCTAAATCAATCCAAACTCAAATTGCCAATTGATTTTAAATTTGCATGCCACTGTATGCACCAGCATGGAGATATATTATCAACAAATTGTAAAAAATAAAAAAAATAAAAGAGAAAAAAGTGCTTCATTTAAGGGTTTATTATAGGACATGATAAAAAATAAAAATAAAAAAAAAACCCTAAATCTTAATTAGAAATGAAACTGTAACTTCCGACAAGATGTGGTTCCTTTCAGGAAAAACACAAAGAAAGTAAGTGAAATAGAATTTTATAAATATGAAAATATGGAGAAGGCATGGAGTTTACCTTTACTGATCCAAGCATATCATTCTCCAAATCACCTTCTGTACCATCGGCAGATCCCAACGGGAGATATGAGCGATCAAGTAACCTCAAAATTGCATTTTCATCCCATACATTCTTTGTGCTTCCCTCTGTACATCTATCCTTGTAAACATCTCCTAGGCCACCACCCCTCCTCTTATGCCTCTGCTCAGTCTCTGCAGCCACCTCAGTTTTGCCACTAGTGTTCCCATTTGAATCTTTTCCACTCATAGTAGCACTATCACTGAAAAGTTCTTCAGTTCCCCAACGTAGTATATCTTCTACTTCCTTCTGTGAGCCCGACTTGTTCACAAAAAGCTGGTCAAGCATCAGTTTTTTCTTGGCAAGTTGCAAGATCCGCTCCTCAACACTAGCACGAACAACGAGTCTATACACCAGAAGCCTGTTCGACTGCCCAATTCGATGAGCTCGATTCATTGCTTGAATATCAGCATGTGGGTTGAAATCAGAATCGTAAATTATCACAGTATCAGCAGTAGCTAGATTTATCCCAAGACCACAAGAACGTGTGGATAGCAAGAAAACAAAACGAGTTTTGTCCTGGTTGAAGCGTGCAATTGCGGCCTGACGATCTGCCACTGAGACTGACCCATCAACCCTTTCAAACGTTTTGGAACCAAATTCTACTGTAAGATAATCCTCAAGGATATCAAGTAGCTTAGTCATCTGCGAGAATATAAGAACACGATGACCTTCCTTATTTAATACCTTGAGCATTGAATGCAACAAACTCAACTTTGCTGATGCCTTTATGCGCATTTCCTGGAGGAATTCCATAGACCCAGAATCAGGCTCCGTTCCCGGTATGAGATAAGGATGATTGCAAACTTTTCGTAGCTGCATGACAATATTTAGCATGGACTGCTGAGCAACTCCTTTTCCTATGTTACGTAAAATCTGATAATTCTTTGTAAGCATTGCACGGTAGTATTCTGCTTGGATGGAAGAAAGCTCAACAGGAACAATGCGTTCAGTCTTAGGCGGTATATTTTGCATAGCATCCTTTTTAAGCCTTCGAAGCATATGTGGAGCAACAAGTTTTTTCAGCTCCTCAACTTTCTCTGCAGTAGTAAGATCATTAAACCTCTCTTCAAATGATGACAGGGAAGGAAATGAAACTGGCTGCAAGAAATTTAGCAAGTTATACATCTCGCCTATATTGTTCTGAAGAGGGGTTCCTGTCAACAGCACACGGTGTTGGAAAGAAAATGTGTTTAGCATATTGAAAAGTTTACTCCCAGAGTTCTTAAGCCGATGCCCCTCATCAACTACAAGAACCTCCCAAGGAACTACTCGCAAATGTGAGGAGTCTGCAAGCACCATCTCATAAGTAGTCAAGAGAACATTAAACTTGTATGGCAAAGTTTTCTTAGGTTTCTCATCTTGATCACTGGCATGCCATTCATATTGGCGGATTACAGATCTTGCTTTCGCACTCCCATGATACTCGACAACATTCAAATGTGGGGCCCACAGTCCAAACTCAGCAAGCCAGTTAGGCATCGTCGAAAGAGGAACCAAAACCAGGCAAGGCAACCTAACTTCAAACTCAAAATATAATGATGAAAGGAAAGCACATGCAGATACAGTTTTTCCTAGCCCCATCTCATCAGCAAGGATCACATTCTTGGATTTGTGCCAACATTTACGTAACCAGTTCAATGCTTCTAACTGATGTGGGAACAGTGAACCTCCTTTAAGCTCTTCAGGCTGCTCTACAAGAGTCACTACTTCTCTTTGCTGGTGATCAGCTTTAGTCCTCAGCATATCATGCTCAGAAGCAACTTTGTTGAATGTTCGGCGTTCAAATTCCTCGAACTCAGAGATCAGATGTGCAGACTTTTTAATAATAGGTTCATCTAGTCTCTCCCATGTGCATTCATCATATGGGAGGCCACGCCATTTAACTAAAGCCTTCCCTGTCCCATCCTTCATAGAACGGAGAGTAATAATTCGTTGTGGTTGGCTCCACTGCTCCTGGAAAATGTTTATCAAAGCAATTCCGTACTTTGCCTTGTAATTCTCTAACTTTCTCTTTGCTAAAACTTTCAGATGGGATTCAGATACCCAAGTGTTATGTATGTGAGACTGTCCCACCCACTTGACTAAAAATTCATATCGAATATTTTCACTGTTGATGGGTGCAGACTCATTCAGCAATGTCTCCGATATTTTGATTTTTGCAGAGTCACTGGCTCTTTTCTCAAGGATTGTCTCATCATCTCTAGTATCACAAGATGCAAGGTTATCACAAGATTCTGGTAACAAACAAACTGGACCTGAATCAACAAGATCAACATCAATATTGTCTTCATGCACTTCTTTTGTAGTTACTTCACCAGTATCAACTGTACATAAAATTGGCTCCTCGAGGATTTTGCTTTTATTTGTCGGGAGGGCTTGATCCTTCAGAGTTTTCTCTATTGATGTCAAGACATCCACTTCTCCCAAGCCATTTGCATGTGTCATGTCAGTATTGAGATTATCTACACCATTATCTTCCTGATTCGTTGTAAAGTGGGAGCCCCCACCATGGAATTTTTCAGTGTCTATCACATCTACAACTCTAATACCAGCAAGATGGTGGTCTGACTCAGATGGTCTGCTATGACATTCTAGATCAAGTAAATCATGAGAAGGCTGGCCACTTGCAAGCCTTAAAGAGGGGTCATCAGGCTCAGTACTTATTGGGAAAGACGCAAGTTTTACTGGTTGAACATAAGATAGAGATGGAACTTCACAACTTTGCGCTCGACAACCAAGGATGCGATCAACCTAAGTAATAGAAATTGTATCAATATAGTAATGACAACAAACAAAAGATATAGCAATTAGCAAGCACATCTTTAACTATTTCACCATTTTTGTGTGTGTGTGTGTGGGGGTGGAGGGGGGCGGAAGGCGGATGTTAAGAGTGCACCTTTTAACTATTTCATTGTAATTTTCATCAGATTATCCGTGATTACAGAAACCCACAGGTGGACAAATATCATAGACTACGCACTTACAGCTGAGGCACATGAGATCCACTGTGTACATCACAAGACCCAAAATCTAAAGCAGCAGACAGCCAGCACTCCCCAAACCCCCCTCCCCCAAAAAAGAAAAAAAAAAGGAATCTGACCCCCAAAATATACATACATATAAATATATTTAATATTTATATATAGTGTGTAGCTAGTTGGCAAGTTCTCCAGGACAGTCAATTGTGCCCATACATAATGAGGGATAAACTGGACTTTTGGGTGATTTGATTATATAAGCAGTGGGTTCCAACTAATGCACAGTAAGGACGATACATGTGTGCCACATCAGTATTGGACTATCCATGGTCGGTATAATACAGAATGAGTGTACACGGTATCAACAAACTTAAAAAATTGGAAATGTTTAACAAAAAGTAACAGTATCCAGGCAAATATTACTACCTGTTGGACACCGTCCTGATCATTTCTTTCATGTGTTATTTTATCTGCTTTAACTACTGATTCATCTAACACATGTGGTGACTGTAATGTATCTTCAGAGAGTCTCTGCAATCAAAAAAGGACAGAAGATGTGCATAATAAAAATCTCTATAAAAAAACATCAGAAATATGCAGAAACAGAGATTAGGATGCATCATCAAAGCAGGATGACAACCAGATAATGCATCCACAAGACAAAGTCATGCAAGATCTTAAGTTTCACTAATGAGGAAAGAAATTTGCAACATACATATACGGTCAAGCTAACTCTGCCAGTTGTTGTAAACTTGTAGCTCCAGGTCACAAGCCTGGATCAATGGGGGTAGTGTCAGGTGTAAAAAAATTTTCACAACCCCGACATGGATTCTTGTCACTAACCCCAACATCGCTGAATCAAGGCTTTGATGATATATTGGGTCAGTCTACACGGTGCAGACACATTTTCAGGTTCTCAAAGTTCAATGGCCATAGATCACACAAATTTATTGCAATAAACTCAACAGAGAATACTCTCTGGATCAGAGTGAAGTTGGGACCAATGCCAATTCAAGGGGAATAGGATGTGCATGGAAGGACAAGATCGTTCATAACTGCCTCCAAACCACCCCAACCCCAAAATATGAAATTAAAAACAACCCTTTCTTCCAGCCACAATAGCTCAAACCTGAAGGAAATTGGTCCCACTTTTAAATCTTGCAATTACAGCTTAAAAATAAAATAAAAAAACAGTTCAAATCATCTCCTCCCACCTCTTTCAGTCCCTTCGATGCAGACTACTCATAGTGACAACTTGTCTTCAACCTCCAGTTCAACAGAAAATATAACCCCTTCAACCTCCAAGTAAAGAGTTGAAATCTTTTGAGGTGAATCTCAGAGGAAAGTAACACGAACACGATTAATCACTTCCTAGTTCAGGAACCAACTTTCAAATATCAACAGTATTTCCTACACTTGCAACAAAGTACTACAAAAGTCTTCCTTGATCATGCATGTAAAGGAATCCCCACATTTTGAACCATGTCATTTCAAATGATCCTTTGGATGAGTATTCAAAAAGGTAGATCCATGTTGATAATGATTCTGTTGATGAAAGGATAATCCACATTGGAGTCGAGTTTAATTTTTAACTAAGATTTGCCCTTGCCTGCCTCCACCAACAACCAAAGCAATCATGCCAATGAGAGTGTTCAGGGCATCGACTTAAAGGTTGAAGAAAGTTCCAAAATGTATAAAATATCAGTTACGAAGGGCCCCAAAAACAATGTACCCGTTGCGGCGATACATATCAGGGCAATAGATATTGGTTTCAATGATGTGTATTGATCGGATTGGGGTTAAAAAATGTAAAAATGCAAAATATTAGACAATGTCAACTTTTGATGTTTATTTTCATTGGTAATTAAGCTAAATGTATTAGTGCCACATGGGTCCTGTATTGTTGTATGATTTTAAATTAAATGAACAATGATTTATTTATGGTACTCAGGCATTTAAAGTTAAAACCCATTAAAACTTTCATTGATAGACAACTAAAAATTAAGAGGAAGATGCAGTTCAAACTATTAAAGCATAGAAAAATAATAAGGAACAAAACCTACCTTGCCCTTGACTTGAGAAGCCACATTTTTTTTGGCAGAATCCTCCTTCGAAATTGATGACTCATTGATGGTACTGCGTTTCTTGCGAAGCTTTAATTTTTCAGAAAGTGCAGAGGTTTCCTTGGCCCCACACTTGGAAAACACAGTCATAATTCCTTTTCCCTTGTCCGCCTTAGACATTTTCTTTTTGCTTTCCTCATTAATCTTTCGCTTCCTTTCCCTGGGCTTTTTAGATGAGGAATCAGGTGTGGGAACAAGCTTGTTTTCCTGAGACACATTGTTGCATTGGAGGTCAGACTTCCTTTCAGAAAGTTCATCCTTAGGATCTGAGTTTGAAATTCGGATAGATGTCTGAACTTCCTCTTGAGAACCTGACTTCCTCTCAAGAGATGCGTCTCTACAAGGTAAACTGGTTTTCTTTTCAATTTCAGTATCTGCACATGTTGAAATTCCTTCTGTAAATCCACCATCAGATGAATGGTCTGACTTCATGATTAAAGATACACCCATTAGAGGGGAGTCTGTCTTCTTCTCAACCGAATGAACAGTACGAGAAGAAGCAATTTTTGCTTTGCTGGATGATCTATTCTTCCCTGGAATTGAGCTTCGTATGAATAGTGATAACTTATCAGAGCCAGATGGCTTGTTTCTCGTCTTAGTTTTTTCAACAGTGATTTTAGTTCTTGCACGTCTTGAAATGGTCTCTGGATGGCTTATTAGTTTGAAAGAATCTTTTGATTTGCAACAATTAGGGCATTGCCACTTCCCAGGAGGGGTACGCTTCAAGAAAATAAAATATAATAGTACAATCAGTTTCGCAGGATAAAGCACTCAGATTATAATAGGACAATCAGTTTTATAAGGACTTGGATGAGAGAAGTACCTTGAGAGGTGGATTAAGACACTGAAGATGATACGTCCGAGGACAACTATCACAGCACAGTAAATTGCCACCAAGATCGCATATTACACATTCAAAATAGTACTGGCAAGATAACAAAAAAGGGGATAAAATGTCAAATTAGTCATTACAAGTAGATAATAAACAGAACATGATAACATAAAATCCAAAATAAGGAGTAATGACAGATACATATAATTCTTCAGCATATTAGAATACATTAAGAAAGAGAAGACATGAATGATATAAGATCAAGTTTCATAAACCATCATTAAACAGCAGAACTGGCCACCTTCCAATCAAAAAGGCTCCCAGCAGCAGCACAGATAGCACAGCAAGACAGCAATAGACAAATGAAAATCAATGGGAGCACACTAACAACCGTAAGTCACCATGGAAACTCTCTTCTAGATGCTAGAAAATCTCAATGGAAATAGAGATTCAAAGCAAGAGGGCTAGCTCTTATTTTGAATGGGATCAATCGCTATGTTTGTGACCATAGTGACAAAGAGGCTAATATTTGGAGTTGGGTCGCTGATCATATGAAGGATTTTAACCAGATCTCTAATCTCTAACTTTGGTTGTTTACCTGACCCGGCTTGTGGGTTTCATTGGCCTCTGTTTTTAGTCTTTCGTTCTTTTGTGTTCTCCCCTTTGCAGGCTTCTCCCATCTTGTGGGTTTTTTTGGGCCTGCTTTAGGTTAGCTCCTGTTCAGTGGTCCTCCATATTGGGGAGGACAGGTGCTCAGTAGCTCCCGCATTCTTTGGACCTTGTACATTTATTTTGGATTATATATACACTTATCTTCCAAATATATATATATATATATATATATATATATAATCCTTAAGTCAGCCAAGAGCCAGGCAAGCCCAGTGTTTAAAGAACGATGACCCAAAATGTATCCTCACTTTACTGGACAAACATATAATGCGGACCTCCAAAAAGAAGCTCCTATGTAAAGTTTCAAGTAAAGAACAAGGATGATACATAGAACATGCAAAATACATTAAAAGTATTGCTGCAGAACCAGGAGAAAAGTATCATACAGCAATATAACCCATTTCCAGCTACTTCTTCCAATAAACCCGAGCCATAGAGATTATCATTCTGGTGTAGAAAGTATTAGAAATATGACCAAGAATTCAATCTCTTTCAGCACGTAGAGACAGTGGACGGCCACATGCCAATAGTTGAGACTCTAGCTAAAGACGGGAGTGGTGAGAATCCCTACCCACAACCATCTGTACCAGTTAGAAATATTGCAAAATGGAAACTATGGATTGCTTTAGATGTCATAAAGAATATGTGAAGTACCCAGTATTAGAGCTACTTGAGTTTGTGTTTTGCTTTGCAAGGCTCCACAACACACGCACGCACGCACGCACATGTATATAGCAGTGGATTTTTTTAATTAGTATTGGACAATGTGTCGTTACTAAAAGAATGTATTTTCACACAAATGTATAGCAGTGGATTGTTTTTAATAGTATTGGACAATTTGTCATTACTAAAAGAATTTCTTCAAGAAAATAACAGCATCTCAATAACTATTTAATCCACAGATCACAAACCAGGCCTCAATTGGAAACTCACTTGAATCAACATAGCCAACTTCTTTACCAGGTAACTGGGCCAGGTTGATTTGGTTAAAACACGTGGTCACCAGAGACAGCCCGTGACTCATTTGACTCATCCAAGTTGAGTCAATTGAGTTAGTGCCTAGTTTCCCGATCATTTTGACCATTCAATAATTGGATGAGTCCTAATCCTGGTATGATTTGTAAACTATGATGCTAATAAATAACTAGGAACAAGAACAGTTTTCATTTTCTTTCATTTTCCGTAACTGGTTTAAATTAGTAATAGTAAAAGGAATGGCGTTCGGAAAAAGGAAAAAAAAAAAAAAAAAAAAGAAAAAATAATTGGATATGAAGAACATCTTGGTCATGTAGGAAAAATTATATTTACATTAAGAATACACTAAAAAAGTAAAGGAAAGCCTCACCCCATCATTCCCCTTTTTCTTCTGTGCAGATCGAGATAGATTAAAATCTACCTTCAGCCTCCGTCTAGCAGAAGTATTGCTCCTTGGAGATTCCAAAGATAGAGAACTGCTTTCTTTTCCATTAGATAGATCCAATCCACATGGAAGACGTTTCCTCTTGCGTGTCTTGACCCAATTTCTATCAATCATTTTATCATTTACAGAACTGTTTTCCCTCATCCTTTAACCCCTAGTCCTGCATTCATGACAGCACCCAGAAGCATGGCATTTTTTTTTATTATTTGCAGCAGAGATCCAAAGCATCCATACAGCAACAAGCCATTGCAAGTGCCTCCATGTCCAATTCCTATAAGTTCTAAACAAAGGAAACCATACAAGTTAAAAATCAGTCCAGCAGAAGAACAGGTGTCAAAAACAAATCACAAAGGCAAAGAAGAGGTGATGGAATGATTAACATTACAAGCTCCACATAGTGCTATTCGATATCAGTACCACGGAGCAAACAATGGCTATACAATTAGTTATGAAAAAGAACACTGCAACCTTAAAGACTAGGCAAATCTGGCAAACATTAATTACAAAGAATTGCAATTAGTTATCCAATAAGAAAAAGGATCCAGCAACATACTAACTAGGTAAATATGACAAATAATACTTTTGAGCAGCTCATGAAAAAATTCTAAGTTTGATTACAATTAATAGCTATCTGCAGTCCTACTTAGTATCAATACTATTGAGAAAACAATGGCTATACAATACCAATTAAACAAAGGAATGGCTTATAGTTTAGTAACAGAAGAAAATTTACAAAATATAAACGCAGCTATCAAGCGAACATCGTTAATCTACAAAAAAGTTGTTCCATTGCCATTGTAATTAGGGTGGGTGGATTGTTCATGTGTGCATAGACCTCCCTCATTTGCTCGCTTGTCCATTCTTCTATGTTTTCATTAAATATATTTAGCATCCGAGAAAGATAAATCAAAAAAGCAGGTAAATATGGTAAACTACCGAACTGATATAAAGCATAGATCATCAATGTCTAAATAAGAAATTAGGGGAACAAGTACTAGCAAATATGTCAAAATAAATAATAATAATAATCAGCTATAACAGTGTAGAGCGTTAAGATAAGGCTGGTGTGGGAATTCCAGGAATGCTTCTGTGGATAGAGCACTTGCTCCCCCACAACTCCAGCCAGGGATTGAGCATGTTTACTTAATATCCCCAGGCCACTAGGCCAAAAAATAAATAAATAAATAAGGCTGGTGAAATTTAGGTTAGTATTGGGAAAACATTAGGGCATAAATGTCCACAATAAAAAACAAGCATACACATTATAGAACATTTGAGAAAAGTTTCTTAGTAAGATCCTGTCAAATGTTCCAAATGAATGCATGCATCATGTATGTATAAAATTGTCAAATATTCTATATGTTGCACATTTCAAAAGAAGTTAACCAAGGTAAACGCTTTGTATGTCTTTCTTGCCAGTTTAAAAAGCCAATTTGTGGACTACAATATCCTTCTGATACTAAAGTTTACTTCTGCTGTTCTGGAGTACATTACTTGTCAATGATTCATCTCTCAAATTCAAGTACCAAGTCTTTTTATAATATGTACCAAGGCAAGTATCAAGAAATCGTAATTTTTTGAGGATTTAATCAAGAATCATAGTTATACCATTCTACTTGTATAACCCTAAAATGCATGCCAACAGAGTTTTTTTTATAATTACTGCAAAATTTATAGGTTTTCCAATTGACTGTACATTAGCGCAAGATTTGCTAATTGATTCACAAATTTAAAATCTAAGAGGTTTTCAAATTCGTACATTATACAATGGGAAAATTTTACAGGACAGTGATCAGACTAGCTATGACCTATAGAGCAAAATATTGGCCACTCAACAAGCAACACATGCACAAACTGAGTATAAAAGAGATGAGAATGTTGAGTTGGATGAATGGTAAAACTAGGAAGGATAGAATAAAAAATGGAAGCTTTTGAGAGCATTTACAGGGGTAGCATTAATGGGTGATAAAATAAGAGAAACACATTTGAGATGGTTTGGACAGGTCCAATGCAGGCCAACAACAACAGCAGTGAGGAAAAGTGTTTCTATGCAGTTGATGTCACACCAAGGGGAAGGGGTAGGACAAAGAAGACGTGGATGGAAGTAGTAACAATAGATCTAAAGAAGTATAACCTATGCGAGTATTTGACTCAAGATAGATCAAAAGGCAAAAATAGAAATCATGTAGCCGATCCCAGCATAATTGGGGCAAGGCTTTCATGATGACAATGATGATGATGATGATGGCATTATTTTCTCCTAAATTTTATTTTATCACATGCAAGATATCATATTGATGATTTGCAAACCACGTCATCTAAAGTTTAGCCTATCTAGGTTTTATGGGATTTCAGCACTTGCAAACTCAAATTGCAAGGTTAAAAAGCTTAACCAAATCCTTCAATTCTTTCAACACATGCTATAACTAACTCATCATCATCATCATCATCAAAGCCTTGTCACAACTATGATGAGGTCGGCTACATGCTATAACTGGCCCCAAAACTTAAATCCCAAGATTCAACTACCTTAGTTTAACTTTAGAGCAAGCGCAAATTCCGTTCATTATGCTTGAAATCAAGATCATCAAAATCTTGATGCCGAAAACCCATCACCCAAAAACCCTACAACACTAGATTACAAAACAACTTCCAGGGTTATGATGGCATCACTTCTCACATATACAGAAAAATAGAATAACTTCCACCTTGAGACCTTCATCTTCAGAACTAATCCATTAAGAATTTATGATGCCTCAATACAGCAAGGACACAATGGGAATACAAATTCACAGATCAAAATGAAAGTATAGGAAATGATACAATATGGATATGTTGTCCATCTCAAAGTATCAGGGTAAAATAGGTCCTAACATTTAATTTTGTTCATAAGTACAAGACTTACTTTGAAATCAATAGCACCTCAAAAGTAGAAAAAACACATCCAAAAAGTTCCCAAAAGAGGCTAATGTACACACCAGAATATACACATATGTGTGTATGGAGCAAGCCCCTTTCAGATGCGCACATGCTCATCTAAAAAAATTTGCACACAGCCTTGTGGGGCCCACCTAGAGCCACATCAATTTATGGTACAGTGCGGATTGAAAGATCTACGCGTGACCCACTTGTGTGCAAAATTTCATGTCCATCAAGTCATCCTAACCCTTGTACGTGGACCTCAAGTTTAACGATTTTAGAATGCATCTTTTTAATTTGAATGCTCCCATTTGGATTGGTGTAAAAAACAAGGGATCGGTGACATTTGGGAGAGGGGGAGGGGGGGAGAGGAGGGGGGGGGGGGGTAATACCAAGGGGAAGGGGGCGGGGGGGCGGGGGTGGTTTGGGGTTGGGTTAATGTGTCCCAATCAGATTGATCATAGAAGGTTTTTTCAGGTCGGCCATTCGCATCTAAGATATTATTTTCACACGAGCTCACCTGAAAACTCCCGTGTGTGTGTGTCACTTTCCTGCGGTTCAATGAATATGTTCCATACGGTTCCAATTTCATGAAGGATTCAGAACCAATAAAAAAAACTAACGACTATAGATATTTCATGTTTGGTGATAAACAGTTAAAAACTGCATAAGCTATTGCTGAGTCCTAAATTTTCACACTAAACTCAGTTCATGACTCATGGAAAATTCATGTATAAAAGCATCCAAAAGACACCAATTTCAATTCCAAAAATAAATGCCAACTCCACAAATCCAACCATCATTGTCCTAAGGTTCTAAATTCGCAAAAGATAACACAAGAAAAAATAGCTACCAATTCAAGTTCATTTCCAAGATCAATCAGCTAATAATCTTTGGCTCAAAAATCTACTATTCTCATCTATCACCATTAAACCTTTTTATGTTGCCAATGCTGAAAGCCCTTCTAAAGAAGAACAGTGGAAAGACAGTTCCCCGACCAACTTTCTAGAATTCAAACATCATCTTTACTACAGTTCCACCTCCACATTGGCTTGAACAAGATTCCAGTAAGATACTACCAAAATCCAATGTTTCCATCAGCAAATAAAGTACACAGAAAATGTACTAAACCATCCAGGAACTACTTAATCTGACTGCAAGTGAGAACCTCAAGGTTGCAACAATAAGCACATTCCAATCTCACTAATTTTCATAGATTCAACAAACCAATCAAGCAGTCCACTAATGCCACCTTTGAAACTCCACATGAACCCTTAAACTACCAACAACTTCCCCAACCAGATCTCAAAACCCCACAATCAACTGAATCACAACCCAAATGCTCAACCTACCCAGACTCCCCAAGCACCACTATACCAACTCCCAACAAATGAACACATCATTCCCAAATTCTCCCCAACTCCCACAACTGATTAAACAAACGACCACCACAGACAACTTCAGATTCCAAGCCCTCACTCCAAAAAAAAAAAAAAAAAAAAAAAAACCACAAAACACCCACAATCACTCACCCAGAACCCTGACCAATCCAATCCAATCATTCAACCATTCCCTAAAATCTCATGCAACCAAATCAAAACACACATACCCAAAAAAAAAAAAAAACAAGAGATTCAACAAAATACAAAAGAGATTGAAATCCAGAACACAATCTCACCTATATCAGCTGGGATTTTGGCCCAAAAACCTCAATTCTCAAGCAAATAACACCGAAAGAAAGCAAGAATTGAGATCCGGGGTCTGGAATAGATACTGATTTGAATCGATTGAAGAAGAAGAGGAAGAATCTTGCAAAACAAAACAGAGAGACAGAGGCTGCGAGAGAGAGAGAGAGACAGAGATAGGAGGCTTGGGGATTTGGAAATTAGGGCACAACAGAAAGAGAGAGAAAGACAATGAGGAGCGGAGAGGAGAGGAGGAATAAATAGAGGCAGCAGATACGGATTCTGGGGCGGGGTCGTAGGACAGATACACAACTATCGTTGGGGTGACACTGACGTGGCAGGTGTGCTCAGGTGGGTCCTACTTCCATAGCCCAACGAACTCCCAACACGTGGCGCTCGTACATCGAGCTTGTCCCTCTCTCGCTCTTGCATATTGCATTTCTCTCTCGAAAACCACATTTCCATTCACTTCACCCTCTCTCTCTTTCCAATGAGAGAGATTTTCTCTCTCTAACTGCAATCGATTGTTCTGCAACGCAGTTGTTGTACGGACGAGGGAATGTTTGAAGCTTTTGAGATTTTCATATTTCGTGATTTTTTCCAATCCTGATTTTTACTAACACCACATTACGTTTTCCCTTTTTGGTGATTTTTTCCTTGCTTGGGTGTTGATCGGAGGATTCTTTTCGTATCGGTTTTCCGATTTTTCATCTCTCTCACATATCGCTGTTGTTTTTTATTTGTTATAGTGTAAAAGAGAAAAGTTCTGTTTCCTCTCACGTGATATAATGACATGACTCTTTCGAGGAGAGTACACGCTTCTCTGTCTGCCCTGGAAATTATTAGAAATGAGTGGATTTTTTCTTTTCCTTTCTTTCTTTTGATCTTCTGGGAGTTGTGTGGGGGATCATGGCCGTACATCAGGTGGGGCTTGATTGGTTGTGTTGTGTCCCACTCATGGGATGAGGATGCCATAGTGGTTGAAGTGTTTGACCATCTCATTAGTTGGAGATCTAGAAAGGATTAGATGCGTGTCAGTGGAACCTTATTTACCAAATTGGGAAAGATTTGACCCAGTAATATTTAGATATAAATATCTCTAGATTTAGATTCAACCATTGGTAAGGTTGAATCTGAACCTGTTGCTACATTAAATTTGTGCATTTGGAGATTTAGAAAGGATTTGATGCATGTCAGTGGAACCTTGTTTACCAAATTTGGAAAGATTTGGCCCAATAATATTTAGATATAAATATCTCTAGATTTAGATTGAACTATTGTTGGGATTGAATTTGAACCTGTTCCTACATTCAGCTTGAAATTTGTGCTGTGTGGGTGTCATGTCATAATAGACATCTAAATCAAAGATCCAAAGAGGATCTCTAGATTAAAGATTATGAGATTCTTTTGGTTTATTATCAGTGTTTTGGTAGCCCTATTCAAATTGGTATTTGTAAGTTGCTCAGTGGTTATTATATCAGGTGTATATTACACTAGTCTTGCTGATCTTTGTTGAGAAGATGATTGATAGTTTCATTTATGTAGATTGAACGAGCAATGTTTGTAAAGCATCCAGGAGGGTTTGACCCCAAAAAAAAATTATATATAGTTGTAAACCACTCTACATTCAATTGAACCACTATTATAGTGGAATTTGAACCTATTTGTAAACCACTTTAGATTCAGCTTGAACTTGTGCCATCTGGTCTTATGGTCGTTATGTCAAAATGGACAGCCAGATTTTAATAGGGAGGGAGAGAAGATTTGTTAATTAAACATTTTGAAAAATGCCAAAAATCTTGACCCATGAATGTTTTAGATGCCCTAACCAAGGTGGTGTCTCTTATCAAAAAAACCAAGGTGGTGTCTCTTACCAAGAAAACCAAGGTGGTGTATATAAGTTGCTTACTAGATAATTGACCATGTCATTATTTGGAGATTTAGAAAAGATTTGATGCATGTCCGTGGAACCTTGTTTACCCAAATCAGGAGAGATTTGACCAAATAATATCTAGCTATAAATTTCTCTAGATTCAGATTGAACCTTTGTTAGGGTTGAATTTAAACATGTTTCTAAATTACTCTACATTCAGCTTGAAATTTGTGATGTGTGGGTGTTATGTCAAAATAGACACCCAAATCAAAGATCTAGAGAGGAACCGTAAATTAAAGATTATGATTTTTTCTTTTTTTTTTGGATCCAATAGTGTTTTGGAAGCCCTATTCAAAGTGCCATTTGTAAGTTGCTAGCTAGTTATTATCTCAGGAGTCTCTTACACTAGTCTTGTTGATCTTTGTTAATAAGTTGATTGATAGTTATTGAGAACAACGTTCACCCTCGCTCCTGAGTGGTTATAATTGTAGTCGAGCGCTCGCCCTCACCTCGACAGGTGCTCATCCTATGGCTGAAACAACATCACGGTGTTCAAACTGCCTTAGCACTGCCTTACTAATAGGGGGCATTTAGGACGTGTTCAGATCGACACCAAGCCAACCTTACTCAACTGCACAGAAGAATTCCCTCCCCGACCACAAAACTATTATTGTGTCATTTCTCATCACCAATTGGTTTAAGGATAAGTAGTAGCTCAATGGGGTGTGAGATCCTACTATAGTTCCCTTTCATCACTTGGACCAATAGGTCCATTATATGTAGATTGAATGTACAATATTTGTGAAGAATTACTGCATCAAGAAGGCTTTGACCCAAAAAGAAAAAAAAACATTATATATATATATATATATAGGTATAAACCACTCTAGATTCAATTGGACCACTCTTAGACCGGCCGAACTTCAACATATTTCTAAACCACTCTAAATTCAACTTGAACTTGTGCCCTCTGGTCCTATGATCGTTATGTCGAAATAGATATCCAAATTTTAAGAGAGAGAAGATTTGTAAATTAAGCATCTTGAAAAATACCAAAAAACTTGACCCTTGAATGTTTTACATGCCCTAACCAAGGTGGTGTTTCTTGAGCATGCGCAAAAAAAAAAAAAAAAAAAAAAAAAAAAAAAAAAAAAGGTGGTTTCTATAAGTTGCTCAGTAGATATTATATCAATTATCTTCTAGAATAGCTTTACTCGTTTTGGTAAAGAACATAAATGACAAAACTTTCCTTCATCTCTTGGGCCAATAGATCCACTATATATACATTGAATGTGCATTGTTTATGATGACTGCATTAGAAAGGATTTGACGAGAAAAATATTTTAGACATAAAGAATTATAGATTAGAGATGGATCACTCTAAAGGGCATTTGGTAACTCAAAAAATAAGCTAATATCTTATGATTTAAAGTTTATTTATATATTTAAGCATTGGATAAGCCTCTAATTATATTTTCTATTTTTAGAGCTCATTAAGAATTAGACCTTTTGATTGTAAGTGCTTAATTATTTGGTATCTCTACTTTTTTTTTTTTTTTTTTTTTTGACATATCCATCCAAAATAGAGCCATTAAAAAATAGCCATAAAATGTAGGTGTCACGTTTGTTTCCGGCAATTTATGCATGTGGTGCATAAATCAGTTGTGAAAATGAGGCCCTTTTCATACCTTAATTCCTATAGTTTTGAAGTTGTTCATCTTCTTTAAATGGTTAAAAATGGCTACGTGGTAATTTATTTTTTAATATTCTTCATAGATTTTGAAAAGTTTGTGAAAATGGTGATTTGGACTAATATAGAAAATGTAATTCTTCATATGTATCATATAGAAAATGTAATTCTTCATATGTATCATTTGCATATGTAATAGATTCACATGTGTCATTTACATATGTTAAAAACAAACAACCCCTAAAGCATTTGAGGGACTTAACAAATAACCACGAAATGCCATTTCTTTATTTTTGTAATTCAATATATTATAATAAGTACCGACCTCTTGTGTGTCATTTACATATGTTAAAAACAAACAACCCCTAAAGCATTTGAGGGACTTAACAAATAACCACGAAATGCCATTTCTTTATTTTTGTAATTCAATATATTATAATAAGTACCGACCTCTTGTGCACCCATCTATGATTAATTCAATCACTTCACATGCATGTTTATCCTATAATTTCACACTATTTAAGAGTTTTATTTCTTTCTTTGTTTTTGCTACCTCGGAAACTTGAACAATACTCAGAGCTAGACCTCGGACAATATTAGTCTTAGTTTTAATAACCATTGGATCTTATCAAAATGATTTCCATCATGTAGAGCTTGTTAAGCTTTGAGAGCCTAAAACTAAGGGTTAAGATTATTTGATTGGCCTCTATGTATCTTTAATACTCAATTCAATCATATCTATATATTATCCTACCTTTCTTGATTTTTAAAAATCATGTGGGCTTCACACGAGGTGATATTTTAAAACAAAACCACCAAGTATGAATTTTTGATGGCTCAATGGTAAGGCACCTTAGTCTCATGCTACACATTTGAAATCTATTCATGGTCCTCTTGTTGGAAGTAATCACTTCTAGACTATTGATACAATCTAGGACAGAGAAAAAAAAGTGAAAACCACTTTGCATCTATACATTGGATCCTTTTATTCCCTCAAGATAGGATATACACCTAAGGTAGTTCATGGTGGGGCCAAGCTGATGCATGCCCAAGCCCGTCTTGACTTTAGAAACGCAAGCCCATATTTGGCCCAAGGTCTACACGGGCAGTAAAAGTCAGGCCAAGCTCACGCATTTAGTCAATTGAGCCGGGCTGAACTAGGCTTTTTATGAATTATATAAGTTTTATAGTATTGTTTGGAGGCTAATTGCTGGCTTTCTTTGAAATGACTTTTAAATTTGAGAGATCCCCTTGACTTATTAGGTTTCTTGATGCACACACCTTCCTTATACAATTCCAATAATATCTCTAAAAATTGCATGATGATGTAGAAGGAAGAAACTTTCCAAATTGTAAGTGCTAAATATTACGGACTTGATTAAACGAGTGTGAAACTCGTGATGTTGTTGTTGAACTCTCTTGGGAATAAATTGAGTGCCTTGAGACCTAAAAGGAAATGAAGGAAAGAAGGCTCAGTGACCCTGGCTGCTGTCAGCGCAAGGCTTTTCGATACCTAAGTCAGTGTAGTCACCAAACAAAGGATGAGTGAATGGAGAAGAAAGGAGAGCAATGGAAGCATGTATCGGCGTGTATTGCATACCTTTGTTGGGTTTACCTCATGCATATATATAGGTGGAAGTCCCATCAGATCATCCTTTAGTAGAGGAAGGTGGAGGTACTGTCCCATCGGATCATACCTTGTACCCGTAGTGGGGGTAGGTAGAGGTATCGTCCTATTGGACCATACTTTGACTTCTTGCATGATTGTTGATGTGATCGTCAGATAAGGACAACCCCTTATCTATATCTGGCGCCCATCCTATATGTCAGCACGTTTTGCAATGTAGTTGTATTTTTATTAATGCTGATTGACACTCCGTACCCATCTCGGTCGATCGAACCGAGCTGAGGAAGATACCAAGGTCAAGTATAACCTTATCGTGGACGCATCTTGGCACTGTTGCCGAACTGCGCACAGTTGGTACCATTACCGAACTGTATCAGACCGAGACAAGCTCAGCTGGTACTTTTACCGAAACTGGCTCAAGTCCGGTACAAACCGATCCTGCTACAGAGCTGCATGAAGCCGAGATTGAGATAAATCCAGTCGGTACTCTTACCGAAAACAAGGCTTATCTCGGTATTATGGAAATGCTCCACACAATTGCCCCCTAGCTCTTGACCTCTTAGAGTTCCCTAACTCTTTGAGGTCGAGAGCTAAGTATTATGATGGGAGAGCTTTTCATCTCGGTGCTGGTTGCTGACGTTCGTTGACGCCTGATTCTAATCATGGCTTTGCTTCACCTACCCGAGGTAATTAATATATAGCGCGTCTGAGTTACTGCAGAGGATGAACTGGCAGTACCACGTGTCACCATTTGGTTGGCCGTCCAACTGCTTCGAAGAGACATGTACGGTGCTCGAGGTGACGCCTCGCACATGCGCCCTCGAAATTCGAAAGGGCGCCCTTTCTTCCTTATATATAGGGGTCCTTTCCCTTTCTTTTTTTTACTTTCGCATCTGTTTTAGAGAAGAGGGTTCTGCAGAGGAGAGAAGTTCCGTCGCCGTCGACCTTCTCCAATCTAAGTTTGGAGTTTCTCGAGTCCATTCCACCGTTTAGTCTTCGTAAGTTTTCCTTCTTCCTCATATTCTCTTTCTCTGCATTCTTGCTTCTGTTTAGGGTTTCTACCCCTTTTTCTTCTTCAAGTTCCTGAGCCTTACCCTTTTTTTCCAGTTTCTTCAAACCTAGAAATGGGGGTTTACAGGCACTAGTTAGATACCCCTGAGGCCATGGCAGGATTTAGGGCTATGTATGGGATACCAGACGATGTTCTGACTAGGTTAGATAACCCAAAAAGCGCTTTTGATGGCTGGACCTTCCATGATGGCTGGATGCCATTCCCCTTAGTTACAATAGTAGAGGGAGGCGTTAGGTTTTCCCCTTCATCCGCTTCTGAGAATCTGTTTTTGGAAGTGCAACCTCTGTCCATGCCAAATGATGCCCAACAATTTCAAAATAATAATGGGTGTTGCCGAGCTCAACAAGATTCTCGGCATTAACCTCGGTGTCCATGACATCAAGGATGTCTATGACTTGTGCAAATCCATAGGGAGTGACCACAGCTATTATCTTCGGGGAAGGTCGAAACGGTAGCCTTTGGTCTATGATCTGGAAGACTCCAATAGGCATGCCGGAGATGACCGCCTATTCGTCTTGGGCAATTGGGAGCTCGGGGAAGCCGAGACCGAATTGGAGAGGTCATACAAGGTTCCCCGTCGCCTCGGGATCCCTCCGAGTAAATACAAACCCCTTTTGAGTTCTTGTATTCTCTTTTTTTGCTTTGCCGAGCTAACGCTTTTCCATTTGCCATGCAAACTTGAACCAGAGAAGGCAGGAGGCCAACCGAGCTGGTGTTGACACCAAAAATGTCGCTATGTCCCTTCAACACCAAAAGCTACATGGAGCCACATCCTGCCATAAATAGGAAGGCGTCACTTCAAGCACCAGATCTTGTCAGAATCAAACAAAAACTACAAGATCCTTCAAAGCAGCCAAAAGAGGGGTACACATGAAGTTTCGGGCCATTTCAACATCAGTTAGCCTAACTTCACTCCTCCGACAGCCAGACAGGAGCTCCCGGCAGCGACAGTGTCGAAGACTTCAAAACTTCGATCAGAGCCTACGGATGGTCTCAAAATACCTCCAAAAGGCCCCCTGCCAAATTTCAAGTCAAACGGACAACGTTTGACCCTTCATAAACTCTCGGGAAGCAAAAACAAGCCTACCGGCGGCGGAGCACCCCGGAATCATGGCATCCAAATTGGAGCTAATGGATAATCTCAAAACGACTCCAATAGGTCCCCTGTCAAGTTCTAGGTCAAACGGACATCGTTTGGCCTAGTTTCAAAGCTCGAAATTTTCCTCGAGGTGAAATCAAGGCGAGCATTTGCGGGACCCCAAAAGGCTTCAAAACTCAAACCAAAGCCCATGGTTGGTCTTACTTACTACTCAGGAGGCTCCCTGTCAAATTTCAGGTCAATCGGACATCGGTTGACCACAAGTCAAAGCTCGGCATTTCTCTCATGGCGAAATTAATGCAAGCATTTGTGGGACCTCGAACGGCTTCAAAACTCAAACCAAAGCCTATGGTTGGTCCTATCTACTGTTCAAGAAGCTCCACGTCAAATTTCAGGTCATTCCGACATCGTTTGGTCCAGTTTCAATGCTTGACAAAAAATCGGCAATACCGCACAACAAAGTCTTCGGCTTTCCAGAAAAATAGGAAACTTTGTGCTCCGATTTGCGTGGCCTCTCGTCGGGTTTTCTTCAAGAGAATCAGGCCAATAAATGAGGGGAAATGTCAGAAAAAATACAGAAGAAAAAAGAATGAAAAAAGATCGAAAAACGGCGAAGAAACGGCGACCGAACGGCGGCCAAAAAATGGGCCCAAGGCCCATGGTCGCCGGCGACCATGGCCCAAGGTCGCCGGCCCATGGTCTTCGTCAACATCACGGATTCGCCGCCGAAATCAATGGATGATCATTAGATGCCTCGAAATCGCCAACCGGCAGACAAAGAAAGCACACTTTCCGCCCGCCCGATCGTGAAATCGACAGGACAGATGTTGCCGGCATGTTGATATTAATCAATGTCTGAAATTGCATCGCCATCCGACATCAAACAACATGTGGATCCACCGGCGGTCATCGCAAGAAGAATTCCAAAAGATACGGTGCGGCCCGCGACTCTTCAAGCGACTTGGAGACCAATTAATGAGGTTAAATGATCTGTTTTATGACAAGTTAATGCGGTCATTAACTCATTATTTTGGACGGCCCAATCAAAAGCAAGCAAATGGGAGTTACAAGTCAAAGGATTTTTGGCATTAAAGCCATGAAACTCCTCCCATGATGGGGATTAAAGGCAATTAAAAGCTCATTATTCTCCATCGGCCAATCAGATTCAAGGAAAAAGGAGTTACAAAACAAATACTTTAAAACTTGTAACTCCTCCCATTATGAGCATTAATGCATTCAATGCTCATAAACCCTCCTAAATGGCTACCAAAGGCCTATAAATAGGAGGGCATTCCAAAGGGAAAAGGGATCAGAAAAAAGGAGACGAAGAACGGAAAAAGAATCCAGAGAATTGCCCGGAAAATCCAGAACTCCTGCAACTCTGCTGCAAAGACCACCAAAAGGTGATTGAAGCACCCTTGTGGGGCCACCCCCCCAAGGACCTCCCTTCTTCTACCAACATGGCTAAAACATGGCTTTTCAGCCCGTTTACTTAGCTTTTTATCGGATATAAGACCTTCTCTTGGTCTTTGTCCTTTAAAAATCTGAGGTTAAAAAGCCAAGCCAAGAATCCAAGCATCGTGTGCTCATCTGCATGGACGATGGAGGAGCCCATACATGACTCGCGACCGTCGATCTGAACGTGTCCCCACAATCGAATGAGAAGTCAGATCCCTTTTCTTGATTTCTATTGTACTTTATTTTTCTTTTAGAGACAAAAATCACAACTCTTGTCTTTCATAATGGATAAGACTTGTAAATCGCCTTTTACGGCAAAATCGCCTTTCACGGCAACAAATGAAATCGCCTTTCACGGCATATAAAAAAAAACCCTTTTGTCTCTTTTCTTAAAATATGTGTGCAATAGAAATTAGAAAAAGTTTCATTTCCCCTTTCTACTTGTGAAGGTGAATCTTCGGATCACCATTCCTAAATTCCAAGTAGAAAAGTGAAATTGGCATACCCGTATAAAAAAAAAAAAGAAAGATGTTGTTACCCTTTACTTTTCTTCTCCTCCCCTCCGCCGTACCCCGAATGACCCGGGGCGGAGGCAGCGGGAGAGAGGGAAGAATCGGGTCCATCAGCTGGTTGGAAGAGAAATGACACCTAGCTGAAGGCTGTACATAGCTACAAAGGGCGAGCTGCCTGGAAACTCCTAGGGTACGAACTGAGGTACCATACGTACATTAAGAGGATGCTTGAACAACCAGAGGGAGGGGGGCCGGTGCAAGCCCTGACCGAGATTAAGCGTCAAGTAGCTTCGGGCGCCGATGCCTCCACATCGCACGCCGACTCAAAGGCCACAGGCTTGCAACAAATCATTGAATCCTACACATCTTCCTCCAGCCCAAAAGAGGAAAGTGAAGAGGATATGGAGCGATGCCGACCCGCCTTGAAGACAAAGGATCTGGGGGCTAAACTTCTGGGTAGCCGAGCTCCCTCCTCTTCCATGCACGTTGCTACCAACCCTACTACCGCCTCCGCGGCTTTGGGTGCTACCAGGGCCTCCTCTGTTTCTGTTGCTTCTGGTGTAGTTTGGTAGCGCTCTGCCGACACCGGAAGGGAAGGGAGTCTGCCAGAGAAAAGGCCCAGGTCTGAGGGTCCAGGCACAGGAGCTCGGCAGCGTCCTGCCGAAGAAACGAGGGAAAGGGCTCCGACGGAGAAGAGGTCTAGGGTCGAGGCTCGACGGAGCAGGGCTCCGGCCTAGTCTCGGCACCCCAGCTTACGGGGCCGGCCCTGTGGAGGCCATGCTTCCAACTCGGGCCTGGGAGGCCACTAACGGTGGACGACCGTCTCTTTGGAAATCCTCTTGTTGTCGCAGCGCTTGCCAATGCCTGCGCCCTGTCGCTTGACATGCAAAGGTTTAAGGGGGCAGATGATGCAATGCTGTTGATATCCTTGCTGCAGTCGGCCTTCTCGATAAGCTCTTCTCGTCATAGATTTTTTGGCAATGTTTGAGCTTAGTCATTTCTTTTTGACACTCGGTCCCTTTTTTTCAGATTGTGCAGAAGGTTCAGGTGGTCCTGGACAGGACCCACCAAAACAACTCCAAGGTCGAAAAGCCGAAAGCGGAAAAAAAGAAACTTGCAATGGCCTTGGAGGGGAGTAGCCAGAAGCAGAAAGAGGCGGAGGAGAAGAACATTGGCCTTGGGAAAGAGCTTGACTTGGCAATTGCCGAAATCTGCAGGCTGAAGGCCGAGACCCATGAGTTGAAAGGGGCGGTCGAGGTCAAGGCGAAGAGGGCAATCGAACTTGAGGCCGAACTGGCAAGGAGGAAGGCCGAGCTTGAAGCTGCACTAAAGGAAAAGGCCGACCTTGAAGCCTTAGTCCAAGCCGAAACCGAGGTTGCCTTCCAAGTTGGTGTGGACGCTACGACGAAGGACTATGATGCTCACATTGAGAGGATAAGCCCATATTTGTTCAAGCTTGGGTGCCAGGCTGCACTGAAAAAGGCAGGGATTCCCAAGGACCACCATGTATATCTGGATCTACCCAAGCTCTTAGATCAGGAGCTTGAGCCGAGTTCTGCCCTTTCTTCTTCCAAGGCTCCCCTTGAAATTGTTCCGACTCCTCCTCCTGAAGTTCCTCCTGCGGTTGAGACTGGTGATGCTGGGACTGCTCAAGCCGAGGCTGATGCTACCATTGGGACTACGACTTAAAGATCATGTTTTGTTGTTTTTGATATATTTCTCTTTCATTTTGTAATGGTGCGAAATGCGATGTCAGGATATTGTACTCCTTTCTTGATTAATACAATGGCCCTTTCTCTTTTTCATGCTTGCCTTCAAAGATTGAGAATTACACATTCAACTTCAATTCTTTAACCGAGTTCTTTTAACTGGATGTTCCGTATAGTTGGTTCCGCAATCAAACTGCGATATCTGCCGAGTTCCATAACTCGGCGTCTTGTATGGCTGGTTCCATAACCGAGTCAAAGTTGCCGCCCAGTTTTGTAACTTGGCATTTTACGCAGCTGGTTCCATAACCGAGATGATTTGACCACCGAGTTCCATAACTTGGTGTTGGTTTTGTAACCGAACTGAAGTAACCGTCGAGTTCCGTAATTTGGCGTTTTGTATAGCTAGTTCTATAACCGAACTGAAGCAACCGAATTCTGTAACCGAACTGAAGCAACCGAGTTCTGTAACAAGGTGTGCCTTAACTGTTGAAGGGCTTTCTACTGTAGCAATTCGGTAGGTGACGGCCGAGTTCCACAACAAAGCACATCCTACCCTAAAAATTACTTTTATTGATTACAAAAATTGAGTACAATTCAGAAATAATACTTCTTGAGGTGTGTAGCATTCCATGGCCATGGTAACTCTTTACCATCCATGTCCTCAAGCCTGTATATTGATTGTCCTGCTGCCGAGATCACCTTGAATGGCCCAAGCCAATTCGGTGCCAGCTTGCCTTCATTAGGATTTTTGTCCGTAGGAAGCATCCTCTTCAAGACCAGTTTTCCAACTGAAAACTTTATCTCTTTGACCCTTTGATTGTAACCTCTGGCCAACTGCTGTTGATAAGAAGCTAGGCGGATGGCTGCTGCATCCCTTCGCTCCTCAGCTAGGTTAAACTCTCGGGCTAGATTCACATCGTTTGGGCCCTAGTCAAAGAGTTTCGACCTTAGGGTTGGAAGACCGATCTCGAGAGGGATCACGGCTTCCATTCCATATGCCAGGGAGAAGGGCGTTGCCGAGGTGGAGTGCCTTGGAGTAGTTCTGTATGCCTAGAGGACACTCGGAAGTTCCTCCACCCACCTTCCCTTGGCTCGGTCGAGTCTTTTTTTTGAGCCCATCGAGCACTACTTTGTTCGAGATTTCTGCCTGACCGTTGCTCTGTGGATATGCCGGAGTCGAGTAGCAGTTCCTGATGCTGAGCTCGTGGCAGAAGTTTTTGAAGAAATTGGAGTCAAACTGTGTCCCGTTATCCGAGATCAGAGCTCGTGGCACTCCAAATCTTGTGATGATATTCTTCCACACAGAGTTCTTCGTATCTTGCTCGCAGATGGAGGATAATGCCTCGGCTTCTATCCACTTGGCAAAGTATAGCCACCTCTTATTCCCTGGAGCTTGGTGAAGCGGGCCCACGATGTCGAAGTGTTGGAAGTAGGTGGGCCTCATGGATAGATTTTTAAAAACTTTTAACCCACTTGACTTAGGGATCAAGTACGCATAAGGCCATAAAGCATATCCAAGATGTAATCCCTCAGTCTCATCAATCATGTACATCAATATATCATATCTAAAAGATAGATAACCAGCAGCACCTCGCAACAAGATAATCCATAATAGATAGAGAAACAAATTATACCTTTGGAGCCCAGTTGTGCTCTAATGGAGAAGAAAACTTGCTAGTTGAAGAAACTCTTTCTTTGTAAGCAACTTACGATCCCCAGGACCTCTTAGTCTTCCACGCTATGACCCATATTAGATCTCTTCTCTCAAGAAAGGTGGTGGAAACTTCAAGAGAAAACCCAACTAGAAACTTCAAGCAACTAGAAGATAACTAGAAGAGAAAGATAAGTTGTGCAACTCTTGCACAAGGGGATGGGGATGCTCTCTTTGTTATGGATGTCCGAGGGGGTTGAATGTCCTCCTTATATAGCACAAAAGAGGCACCTTTTACTAATTAAAATAGAAGTCCAAGTCCCATTAAGAATTAGTAACTTTCTCCTTTTATAATTGCTATAGAAGTCTCACTTCCACAACAATTAGTAAGCTTACTATTACCACTATTAGAAGTCCCACTTCAAATAGAAATAGTAACTTTCTAATTCCTTCCTCTTAGAGTTCAAGTAGGATTAGTATTTTTCCAATAACTTGGGCTAACGTGGGGACCACTAGGGATTCCATAGAAAGCTGGCTCCAATTGAAACACCGCGACCCCACATCTCATGTACAATCCGAGACCACAGTTAATTGTAAATAACACCACTATATAAATGCAATTGCACTCCAGTCTTAGGAATAAATTATAATAAAGACCCTAACTACCCGATTACCACAAGTAGGCCCCTCTATCATTATCCATGGATTAATTGGACTAAAAACTGTCCCTCCAATTTAAATCCACATCTTATTATCCTTGAGACCCAATTAATCACAGCGATCATTAGTATCATCCAATTACCTCTTAATTGAGATGGGTGCGCACTTACTAATGACAAATCCATTAATTGGCATAAGGGGATAATTAAGATTGATTCCATTTTGACCATTGAATGTTCCTACAGTCCTACTACCACCTACCCAAGACACCGAGGTGTTGACCTACAGTTGGCCTCACTCATTGGTGACTCAAAGCAAATGAATAAATAAAAACTTGAGTTCATCAATGTCTCAGGATTGAGAGCCTATTGCTAGGGAATTATGAGAGCAAACCTTAAACTCGAGACATTATTCCATAATGTGCTTCTCATGGTCCTTCAATACATCCAATGTACCAGCACCATGATCTAGAATCTTACATTCTGATGATCGAGACAAATCACACTATCTCATAGTGATCAAAGTGCTGCAACCTTATCAGATGAGATGCCCAGTCTCATCACCGGTTATGAAAATATTTTAGTATAAGATTTGTGACACCTGTCTCCCATGTGTGGATCTCATCCATACACATATATCACATCTAATATACTAATGGGACCCGGTTCAACTCATGAACCATTATGTCATATGTATTGGTCATGTGCATTAAGTAATAAAAACACCATTCATCTCATGAAAGGAAAGCATGATATCATTGATAAATAAAGAAATTAATCAATTTATTACATAATCTGATGGATTGAGTCCATACAATCTAACAATCTCCCACTTGGGCTCAATGCCAGTCAGGGTTGCATCTTATGCCCATCCCGTCTACATGCTGCTCAAAGACTTTAGTAGTCAAAGGCTGAGTAAAGAGATCTGTCAGATTGTCTGCAGAGCCTATCTTGGTAATAGCAATATTACCTCTCTGCATAATCTCTCTGACTAAGTGATACTTCCTTTGTATATGCTTTTGGCTTTTATGGCATCTGGGCTCTTTGGACTGAGCGATTGCCCCACTACTATCACAGTAAACTGAGCGGCTGTCATGCCAAAGGTACCACCCCAAGTTCCATAAGGAATCTCTTGAACCATACTGCTTCCTTAGCTGCTTCATAAGCCGCTATACATTTAGCCTCCGAGGTGGAATAAGCGGTACATTCTTGTTTTATACTCCTCCAGCTGATAGCTCCGCCACCAAGCATAAATACATAACCAGAAGTGGATTTCCTGGAATCCTTATTTGACATGAAGTCAGAATCTGTGTCTCCGACTGGAATGAGCTCATCACTGCTATAAATCAACATGTAATCTCTAGTCCTTCTCAAGTATTTGAGAATGCACTTCACAACAGTCCAATGTTCAAGTCCTGTATTAGACTGATATATGCTGACTAGGCCCATTGCATGACAGATATCCGGTCTAGTACATAGCATAGCATATATGAGGCTACCAACAGCTGAAGCGTATGGTATCGACCTCATCTGCTCCTTTTCATCAGGTGTCTTAGGACACTGGTCTTTGGAAAGGTGCACTCCATGCCTGAAAGGTGTAATACCCTTCTTGGAGTTCTGCATAGCAAACCGTACCAGAACCTTATGTATGTATGCAGCTTGAGATAAGCCAATCATCCTATTTTTCCGGTCTCGATGGAGTTTGATCCCTACGATATAGCTAGCCTCTCCTAAGTCCTTCATATCAAAAGTCTTTGCCAACCAAACTTTCACTGTGGACAACATCCCTATGTCTTTCCCGAGGAGAAGGATGTCGTTGACATATAAAACCAGAAAAACTACCCTATCCCCTTCACTTTTCATGTACACACATGACTCATCAGGATTTTGACAAAAATCAAATGACTTGATTGCCTGGTCAAAACGGATGTTCCATCTTCGGGATGCCTGCTTTAATCCATTAATGGACTTCTGCAATTTGCAAACGTTTTGCTTTTGGTTTTTAACCACAAAACCGTTTGGCTGCACCATATAGATGTCTTCCTCAAGATGGCCGTTGAGAAACATCGTCTTGACATCCATTTGCCAAATCTTGTAATCTAGATGAGCCGCAATGGATAAGGGTATCCGGATGGACTTAAGCATGGCTACGGGCGAGAAGGTTTCCTCTTAATCGATACCCTCTTTTTGAGTATACCCTTTCGCAACAAGTCTGGCCTTAAAGGTCTCCACTCTACCATTTGGTCCTCCTTTTTCTCTTGTAGACCCACTTGCACCCAATAAGTTTAATATTGGCAGGTAAGTCCACAAGTCTCCAGACCTGATTGGAGTACATAGACTCCATCTCAGCTTTCATAGCATCTTGCCAACGTACAGAATCTATGTCATTAATTGCTTCATCATAGTTACAGGGATCTTGTTCCGGTTCTTCCCGGACTGCCTCGTAAGACTCTCCTAAGAACGAGAACCTGTTAGGAGGTCTGACAATCCTCCCACTACGACGAGACACTGGTGTAACTACTGGGTGTGGTAAGGGCGGTTCTTCTTCAAGTTCGGTCACACCTTGATTTGGAATTGATTGCTCTTGAATCTCTTCCAAGATCACCTTTTCCAAAGATTTCCGATTTATCATATAATCTTCTTCTAGAAAAACCGCATTAGTGCTCACCAGCACTTTCTGCTCTCTGGGATCATAGAATAACCAACTTTTAGTTACCTTAGGATATCCTAGAAATGTGAATACTTCCGACTTCGATTCCAACTTATCCGTCTTAACCTTCAGCACGTGTGCTAGACAGCCCCAAATGTGTAAATGTTGCAGACTAGGCTTTCGCCCAGATCATAACTCCCGGGGAGTCTTAGGTACAGACTTAAATGGTATGAGGTTTAGTATGTACATCGCAGTATCCAAAGAGAATCCCCAAAAGGATATATGTAATCCTGAGAAGCTCAATATAGACCTTATTATATCTAAAAGAGTTTGGTTCCTTCTTTCCGCTACTCCATTCTGTTGAGGCATACCAGGAGCAGACAACTGGGATAAAATCCCATTTTCTGATAAGTATCCCATAAAACCAGTGGAGAGATATTCCCTTCCTCGATCTGATCGAAAAGTCTTGATACTTTTACCCAATTGCTTTTCCGCTTCCGCTTGATACTCTTTGAACTTTTCAAAAGCCTCGGACTTGTGGTGCATAAGGATATGTATCCATATGTTGAGTAATTATCTGTGAAAGTGATGAAGTACTCATATCCTCCTCTGGCCCTGACATTGATGGGTCCACACACATCAGTATGCACTAATTCCAATAAATCATTAGCCCTATTGCCCTTAGATGAAAAGGGTCTTTTGGTTATTTGGCCTTCCAAACAGGATTCACAGACAAGCATTGGTTCCACCACCAATGAAGGCAAGATACCATCTTTCACTAGCCTGTCAATCCTATTTAGGTTTATATGACCTAGCCTCAAATGCCAAAGTTTTGTTGAATTAGATGAAGGTGACTTCCTCTTTAATGATGGTCTATTAATTGTTTCAGTATCATGTATCTCATACATCGTGAGAGTTGAACAGATAAAGCCCATTGGTTACCTTGCTAGAGCATATAAAAGTATCATTCCTCTTTATGACAACTCCAGTACCAAAAGTAATAGAATAACTTTTATTCACCAAACTAGAAACTGAAATTAAATTCCGTCGTAAAGATGGTACATATAATGTGTCTGACAAAATCAATTTATTATTTGAGAAACACAAAGTAATAACTCCCACTGAAATAGCCTCCGCCTTATCGTCAGATCCTAGGTTGACAATGATTTCCCCATCACTTAGCCTCCTGGTTTTCTTAAACCCCTGTAACGTATTACATATGTGATTAGTTGCCCCAGAGTCCACACACCAAGATTCTGAAGTATCAGTTGCAAAACTAACTTCAGAAATAAGTGACTCAATCATGCCTGAGGTCCTCTTCTTAGACAGATATTTTGGACAATTCCTTTTCCAATGTCCTATCTTACCACAATGGAAACACTTTCCTTTTGTCCTTAAACTCTTAGACTTGGCCACGCCACCATTAGGACCATTCTCCACCTTAGGACCCTTCGAAACTGATTTCTTTTTGCCTTTTCGCTCTTTGCCTTTCGGCTTGGACTTGGCATCTGACTTTTTTGTCACTAGGGCAGTTGGCTTCTTCTTCATAATCCCTTCAGTCACTACCAGCTGGCTAGACAGCTCAGCCAGAGTCAGATTCATCTTATTCATATTATAATTGACCTTGAAATTGTTAAATGACTCTGGCAGTGACACAAGGATTATGTCAATCTGCGATTCTGCATCAATCGCAGCTCCCAGTACATCTAACTCATTTAATGAGTCCATCATTTTCAACATGTGTTCCTGTACTGATGTACCTTCAGCCATCTTGGTGCTAATGGGCACCCTTATAGCTTCCTGCCTGGCAGGCCTGCCCTGCTCCGCAAACATCTCTTTTGAGTTCGATATAATAACGTATCCAGTCTTATAGGATTGATGTTGGTGTTGCAAAACACTAGACATGGATGCCTGAATGTAACATCTGGCCATCTCATCATCTTTGGCCCATTTGGTGTAAAGTTCCTTTTCTTCTTCTGATGTATCCGGGCCAGGCTCAGCAATGGGGGGTTTGGTAATGACATATTTATATCCTGAAGCAGTCAAGACAATATCCATGTTCCATTTCCAGTTTACATAGTTGAATCCCACCAACTTATTCCGGTTGAGGATGGTCGCAAGTGGATTGAAAGTATTTGCATTCACGCTTGAAATACTGTAGTACATAACCATACATTCAATTAATGAATTTAAATGACATTAGGGTTTAGTATTCTACCAAATTTATGTGGGAATCCTCATAACCACAAAATTCAAAATACATCAGAATCCCAATCCCCGGGGTATGCCTCCTTGAGGAGTGCAAATACCACCTAGATTAGTGCGGATCAAAGTTGGTTAAAATTATGATTAAGACTAACTATCCATGATCCCCATCATTCATTATTATATAGGTATCTCATACCATATAATGCATGATTCCCGATCAGCTTCGGTTTCTAAATACATGAGGCAAATCTTTGTGGATATTACATCATTATTTTAGTTAAGTGTGACCCACCAACTAGCATTGCATGACAACCGTTGTGGGCGGCTCCTCCTTGGGGAGTGGGCTCCCGCTCCATCTCACCAACACTATCCATAGGAGATCCATATCTAGTAACCAGACAAATAAAAGCCCTCCGTGGGGAACGACCATTCTCAAGATGGCGCGAGGCTAATACTTTCCTTACAATGGACCTATGGTGGAAAACCATGGGGATTTCTAAATATAAATGCCTTGCTCCCACTTAATATTTTATAATTGAGGATTTCCTTATAGGTATATGGGCCCACAAATAGAGACATCAAATCATCTCATGATATGACCAATGATTGGTTCCAAGTCAAGCTATTTTAAGGAAAGTCTTGTTTCTAAGATTAGTGTTACCAATGGATCCAACTTATGGGCCCACCAACTCTAGTTAGAACTCTCTCCAAAATTAATTTGATTTGACCAATTTTGGAAAATACTATCTTTGGATCAGATTTGGAAACATTCTAAAATAAGCAACCATCCACAAATAGAAAGTTTAAAATTAGAAACTAGTCATCTCCTCCACATGGCCCAAACGGAATAGACTTCTTGAACTTCTAGACTTTCAAAAACTTTGGGATTCCTCAAATTCTTTGGGCATCCTCAAACTCTTTTGGTAATCTTCAAACTCTTTGATTAGGAGTTCAACTTCAGTTTCCTTCTTCGTCTTGGACATTACCAGAATTTACAAATTATTAAAAATTATATAAATTCCTATGCCTCAAAGATAACACCAACAACAAAAATTCTTAACAAACAAGATATGCAATTGCTTATGAACTAGAATCTGCCTAAAAACAGAGAAGGGGAAAACCCATTACCTTGTGTCGATTGAAAAGATTGTACTCAGGCTGCTCGACGATAGGACCAACAAGATCGAGCTCTGCGCGACCCCCAGGCTCGTGATCTGCTGAGCAGACCACTCACTAGTCCCCAATAGAACGCCCACCCATGATCGATCACATAGTTCATGGCTCTCACTGTCTCCTCAATTGGGGTAGCAGCATCGGGACGATGGCAGTAGAGGATGTCAACATAATCCGTGTCCAGGCGCTTGAGCGAGGCCTTGGTTCCCTCTACGATGTGCTTGCGAGAGAGACCCTTGTCGTTGGGTCCTGGTCCGCCCCAGAAGATCTTGGTCGAGATGACTAGATCCGATCGCTTCCACCCCAGTTCACGAATCGCCTGCCCCATGATCTCCTCCGCGCGGCCATTGCGTAGGACCTCGGCGTTGTCGAAGAAGTTTACGCCGTTGTCGCGGCAGCACTGGAGAGGGCTTCGCCTCCTTGACGTCGACCTGGTTGCCGAAGCTGACCACGCGCCGTGGGAGAGCTGGCTGACCTTGAGGCCCGATCGACCCAGGTTCTTGTACTGCATCTTTGCCTTCCTCGGATGCTTCTGTTGTTTGGGTTTTGTGATTTGCTTGCAGAGTGTTTGTTGTTTTTTGTCTGAGAGAATATGGAAAGCGAAGGCCTTTTTATGTTTTGGGAGGGAGAAGGATGCGTTATGAATGAGGACTGTGTGCTGTGGTGGAAATTGACAGAGGTCGGTGCGAAGGTACTGATGCTATTTCTATAGTTGGAAAGCTCCTTCTGCCTTTTGTTTTTGTTTTTTCAAGATGCTATGCTTTTGGTCCCCTCTAGGAAAGCCCAATGACAATGTGGATTGAATAAGTTGAATTATGTAATTTTAAATCTTAGGTTTGGCTAATTTTAGGTAATCAAGTTGAGTCTGGATCCTTGTAGGAAGCGTTTGTGTAGCGCCCTTTCTGGGGAGATTGTCTTTTTTCGCTGCCGTTTGGTGTGGCAATGATTCCAAAGCGGAATATGTATTTTTTAATCGTGTTTTCTACACACTAACGGGGGTCCGGACTTCCTACTATTACAAGGAGAAACTGATGGTATTGGCTCGTGCACAAATGACTCTTTAAGACATGTTTGTTTGTGTGTGTAGTTTTTTGTTGAAAAAGGGTGAGAGAAAGTGGAATTTTTATTTTTTTTACGCTACATAAAAGTTATGTGGAGTGCAAGTGGATTTAGTGATGAAAGTAGAAAAATGAATCAAGTTTTCTATGATTCCATGGAAAATCGGTTCCTACGGGAGGTTGGACTTAGGGAATTAGAACTTTTTGTAGTTATTTATTATGTTGGGGTTTTTTTTAATACATGATATGACATATGATCCTCTATCATCTGCAAATGTCTTGTTTGTGCAAAAGAATTCCAAAATCCTGGCTACCTAAATTTGGTGGAATTTCCGGATACTTAAGTACAAGCGACTATTCAAAATTCAAAGTGGCCGGAACTTCAAAATTCTTCAAACATGAACTCTAATTAAGAAATAGACCTTTTTATGAAATGTTAATATTTTTAATCATGGAGTGGGATTCCGTAGGAGCTTTTTCATTTGGAACATAGGAAATTCTATATGCACCCACCTTTTTTTGTTGAGCACACTCACATTCCTTTATCATGTGTAATTTTTTTTTCTTAAAGGTGAGTGGGCTCAACAAAGAAAGTGGGTGCATATAGAATTTTCCTTGAAGCACAAGTGTGCAAGTAGAAGTGTACAGTGGGACCTCCAATTATTGGAGTCTTCAAATTTTACATAACAAGGTCCACTATGTTAGGATTAGGGTTTGATGAAGAGGAGGAGAATTTGATCCCCCTATGAGATTTGAGCCCTATTAATGCTCGAATTAATATTGATTAATACTATATAAGATTGTGCTTTTACCTTGTCGGCCCTGCTGTAAAGTTCCTCTCTCCCCGCTCATGAAAAAGTGAATGAAACACTCGAAGGATCCCGGACAAGACCGAAAGTGACAGGAAACGCGAACTTTGGTTAATTGATTACGGCCAATGAATCTAATTAGTGCACCAAAGTCATCTTAGAAAGATCTTAATAGAAGAAAAAGTTCTCTTGTTACATGGGGATTGCACGGGAGTCCAGCTCTTATGGGCCCACTTGGGATTTCATTGATAGTGTAGCTCTTTTGATGATCTTTTCATCTTATGATCAGGCACCGAGCCTAATTTTATCCTCCAAAAGCTTTCTTCTATCCAGATTGAATTTCAAA
>QPKB01000007.1:16703871-16720600 GCA_003546025.1 Camphora micrantha | reverse complement strand
ACTTGTCAATGATTCATCTCTCAAATTCAAGTACCAAGTCTTTTTATAATATGTACCAAGGCAAGTATCAAGAAATCGTAATTTTTTGAGGATTTAATCAAGAATCATAGTTATACCATTCTACTTGTATAACCCTAAAAATGCATTTGCCAACAGAGTATTTTTTATAATATACTGCCAAATTTTATAGGTTTTCCAATTGGACTGTAACATAGCGCAAAGATTGCTAATTGATTCAACCCAAATTAAAATCTAAGAGGTTTTCAAATTCTACATTATACAATGGTGAAAATTTACAGGACACATGATCAGACTAGCTATGACCTATAGAGCAAAATGATGGCCACTCAACAAGCACACATGCACCAAACTGAGTATAAAGAGATGAGAATGTGAGGTATGGAATGGGTAAAACTAGGAAGGATAGGAATTAAAATATGAAAGCTTTGAGAGCATTTACAGGGGTAGCATTAATGGGTGATAAAATAAGAGAAACAATTTGAGATGGTTTGGACAGGTTCCAATGCAAGGCCAACAACAACAGCATTGAGGAAAAGTGTTTCTATGCAGTTGATGTCACACAAGGGGAAGGGGTAGGACAAAGAAGACGTGGATGGAAGTAGTAACAATAGATCTAAAGGAAGTATAACCATGCGAGTATGACTCAAGATAGATCAAAAGGCAAAAATAGAAATCATTGTAGCGATCCAGGCATAATTGGGGCAAGGCTTTCATGATGACAATGATGAGATGATGATGGCATTAGTTTTCTCCTAAATTTTATTTTACACATGCAGATATCATATTGATGATTTGCAAACCACGTCATCTAAAGTTTAGCTATTCTAGGTTTTATGGATTTCAGCCACTGCAAACTCAAAATTGCCAGGTTAAAAAAAGCTTAACCAAAAATCTTCAATTCTTTCAAAACACATGCTATAACTAACTGCATCATCATCATCAATCATCAAAGCCTTGTCACAACTATGATGAGGTCGGCTACATGCTAGAACTGGCCCCAAACCAACTTAAATCCCAAGATTCAACTACCTTAGTTTTAACTTTAGGAGCAAGCGCAAATTCCGTTCATTATGCTTGAAATCAAGATCATTCAAAATCTTTGATGCCGAAAACCATCACCCAAAAAACCTACAACACTAAGATTACAAAACAACTTCCAGGGTTTATGATTGGCATCACTTCTCACATATACAGACAAAATAGAATAACTTCCACCTTGAGACCTATCTTGCAGAACTAATCCATTAAGAATTTATGATGCCTTCATACAGCAATGGACACAATGGAAATACAAATTCACAGATCAAAATGAAAGTATAGTAAAATGATACAAATATGGATATGTTGTCCATCTCAAAGTATCAGGTAAAATAGCCCCTAACATTTAATTTGTTCATAAGTACAAGACTTACTGAATCAATAGCACCTCCAAAGTAGAAAAAAAAACACATCCAAAAAGTTCCCCAAAGAGGCTAATGTACACACCAGAATATACACATATGTGTGTATGGAGCAAGCCCCCTTTCAGATGCGCACGATGCTCATCTAAAAAAAATTTGCACACAAGCCTTGTGGGGCCCACTAGAGCCACATCAATTCTATGGTACAGTGCGGATTGAAAGGATTCTACGCGTGACCCACTTGTGTGCCGCAAAATTTCATGTCCATCAAGTCATCCTAAACCCTTGTACGTGGACCTCAAGTTTTAACGATTTTAGAATGCATCTTTTTTTAATTTGAATGCTCCCATTTGGATTGGTGTAAAAAACAAGGGGATCGGGTGACATTTGAGAGGAGGGGGAGGGGGGGGAGAGGAGGGGCGGGGGGGGTACCAAGGGAAGGGGGCGGGGGCGGGGGTGGTTTGGGGTTGGGTTAATGTGTCCCAATCAGATTGATCATAGAAGGTTTTTTTCAGGTCGGCCATTCGCATCTAAGATATTATTTTCACACGAGCTCACCTGAAAACTCCCGTGTGTGTGTGTCACTTTCCTGCGGTTCAATGAATATGTTCCATACGGTTCCAAATTTCATGAAGGATTCAGAACCAATAAAAAAAACTAACGACTATAGATATTTCATGTTGGTGATAAAACAGTTAAAAACTGCATAAGCTATTGCTGAGTCCTAAATTTTCACACTGAAACTCAGGTTCATGACTCATGGAAAATTCATGTATAAAAGCATCCAAAAGACACCAATTTTCAATTCCAAAAAAATAAATGCCCAACTCCACAAATCCAACCCATCATTGTCCTAAGGTTCTAAATTCGCAAAAAAGATAACACAAGAAAAAATAGCTACCAATTCAAGTTCATTTCCCAAGATCAATCAGCTAATAATCTTTGGCTCAAAAATCTACTATTCTCATCTATCACCATAAACCTTTTTATGTTGCCAATGCTGAAAAGCCCTTCTAAAGAAGAACAGTGGAAAGACAGTTCCCCGACCAACTTTCTAGAATTCAAACATCATCTTTACTTACAGTTCCACCTCCACATTTGGCTTGAACAAGATTCCAGTAAGATACTACCAAAATCCAATGTTTCCATCAGCAAATAAAGTACACAGAAAATGTACTAAACCATCCAGGAACTACTTAATCTGACTGCAAGTGAGAACCTCAAGGTTGCAACAATAAGCACATTCCAATCTCACTAATTTTCATAGATTCAACAAACCCAATCAAGCAGTCCACTAATGCCACCTTTGAAACTCACATTGAACCCTTAAACTACCAACAACTTCCCCAACCAGATCTCAAAACCCCACAAATCAACTGAATCACAACCCAAATGCTCAACCTACCCAGACTCCCCAAGCACCACTATACAACTCCCAACAAATGAACACATCATCCCCAAATTCTCCCCAACTCCCACAACTGATTAAACAAACGACCACCACAGACAACTTCAGATTCCAAGCCCTCACTCCAAAAAAAAAAAAAAAAAAAAACCACAAAAACACCCACAATCACTCACCCCAGAACCCTGACCAATCCAATCCAATCATTCAAACCATTCCCTAAAATCTCATGCAACCAAATCAAAACACACATACCCAAAAAAAAAAAAAAAACACAAGAGATTCAACAAAATACAAAAGAGATTGAAATCCAGAACACAATCTCACCTATATCAGCTGGGATTTTTGGCCCAAAAACCTCAATTCTCAAGCAAATAACACCGAAAGAAAGCAAGAATTGAGATCCGGGGTCTGGAATAGATACTGATTTGAATCGATTGAAGAAGAAGAGGAAGAATCTTGCAAAACAAAACAGAGAGACAGAGAGAGAGAGGCTGCGAGAGAGAGAGAGAGACAGAGATGGGAGGCTTGGGGATTTGGAAATTAGGGCACAACAGAAAGAGAGAGAAAGACAATGAGGAGCGGAGAGGAGAGGAGGAATAAATAGAGGCAGCAGATACGGATTCTGGGGCGGGGGTCGTAGGACAGATACACAACTATCGTTGGGGTGACACTGACGTGGCAGGTGTGCTCAGGTGGGTCCTACTTCCATAGCCCAAACGAACTCCCAAAACACGTGGCGCTCGTACATCGAGCTTGTCCCTCTCTCGCTCTTGCATATTGCATTTCTCTCTCGAAAACCACATTTCCATTCACTTCACCCTCTCTCTCTTTCCAATGAGAGAGATTTTCTCTCTCTAACTGCAATCGATTGTTCTGCAACGCAGTTGTTGTACGGACGAGGGAATGTTTGAAGCTTTTTGAGATTTTCATATTTCGTGATTTTTCCAATCCTGAATTTTTACTAACACCACATTACGTTTTCCCTTTTTGGTGATTTTTTCCTTGCTTGGGTGTTGATCGGAGGATTCTTTTCGTATCGGTTTTCCGATTTTTCATCTCTCTCACATATCGCTGTTGTTTTTTATTTGTTATAGTGTAAAAGAGAAAAGTTCTGTTTCCTCTCACGTGATATAATGACATGACTCTTTCGAGGAGAGTACACGCTTCTCTGTCTGCCCTGGAAATTATTAGAAATGAGTGGATTTTTTTCTTTTCCTTTCTTTCTTTTGATCTTCTGGGAGTTGTGTGGGGGATCATGGCCGTACATCAGGTTGGGGCTTGATTGGTTGTGTTGTGTCCCACTCATGGGATGAGGATGCCATAGTGGGTTGAAGTGTTTGACCATCTCATTAGTTGGAGATCTAGAAAGGATTAGATGCGTGTCAGTGGAACCTTATTTACCAAATTGGGAAAGATTTGACCCAGTAATATTTAGATATAAATATCTCTAGATTTAGATCAACCATTGGTAAGGTGAATCTGAACCTGTTGCTACATTAAATTTGTGCATTTGGAGATTTAGAAAGGATTTGATGCATGTCAGTGGAACCTTGTTTACCAAATTTGGAAAGATTTGGCCCAATAATATTTAGATATAAATATCTCTAGATTTAGATTGAACTATTGTTGGGATTGAATTTGAACCTGTTCCTACATTCAGCTTGAAATTTGTGCTGTGTGGGTGTCATGTATAAATAGACATCTAAATCAAAGATCCAAAGAGGATCTCTAGATTAAAGATTATGAGATTCTTTTGGTTTATTATCAGTGTTTTGGTAGCCCTATTCAAATTGGTATTTGTAAGTTGCTCAGTGGTTATTTATATCAGGTGTATATTACACTAGTCTTGCTGATCTTTGTTGAGAAGATGATTGATAGTTTCATTTATGTAGATTGAACGAGCAATGTTGTAAAGCATCCAGGAGGGTTTGACCCCAAAAAAAAATTATATACAGTTGTAAAACCACTCTACATTCAATTGAACCACTATTATAGTGGAATTTGAACCTATTTTGTAAACCACTTTAGATTCAGCTTGAACTTGTGCCATCTGGTCTTATGGTCGTTATGTCAAAATGGACAGCCAGATTTTAATAGGGAGGGAGAGAAGATTTGTTAATTAAAACATTTTGAAAAATGCCAAAAATCTTGACCCATGAATGTTTTTAGATGCCCTAACCAAGGTGGTGTCTCTTATCAAAAAAACCAAGGTGGTGTCTCTTACCAAGAAAACCAAGGTGGTGTATATAAGTTGCTTACTAGATAATTGACCATGTCATTATTTGGAGATTTAGAAAAAGATTTGATGCATGTCCGTGGAACCTTGTTTACCCAAATCAGGAGAGATTTGACCAAATAATATCTAGCTATAAATTTCTCTAGATTCAGATTGAACCTTTGTTAGGGTTGAATTTAAACATGTTTCTAAATTACTCTACATTCAGCTTGAAATTTGTGATGTGTGGGTGTTATGTCAAAATAGACACCCAAATCAAAGATCTAGAGAGGAACCGTAAATTAAAGATTATGATTTTTTTTTTTTTTGGATCCAATAGTGTGTTTTGGAAGCCCTATTCAAAGTGCCATTTGTAAGTTGCTAGCTAGTTATTATCTCAGGAGTCTCTTACACTAGTCTTGTTGATCTTTGTTAATAAGTTGATTGATAGTTATTGAGAACAACGTTCACCCTCGCTCCTGAGTGGTTATAATTGTAGTCGAGCGCTCGCCCTCACCTCGACAGGTGCTCATCCTATGGCTGAAAACAAACATCACGGTGTTTCAAACTGCCTTAGCACTGCCTTACTAATAGGGGGCATTTAGGACGTGTTCAGATCGACACCAAGCCAACCTTACTCAACTGCACAGAAGAATTCCCTCCCCGACCACAAAACTATTATTGTGTCATTTCTCATCACCAATTGGTTTTAAGGATAATTAGTAGCTCAATGGGGTGTGAGATCCTACTATAGTTCCCTTTCATCACTGTGGACCAATAGGTCCATTATATGTAGATTGAATGTACAATATTTGTGAAGAATTACTGCATCAAGAAGGCTTTGACCCAAAAGAAAGAAAAAAAAACATTATATATATATATATATATATAGGTATAAACCACTCTAGATTCAATTGGACCACTCTTAGACCGGCCGAACTTCAACATATTTCTAAACCACTCTAAATTCAACTTGAACTTGTGCCCTCTGGTCCTATGATCGTTATGTCGAAATAGATATCCAAATTTTAAGAGAGAGAAGATTTGTAAATTAAGCATCTTGAAAAATACCAAAAAACTTGACCCTTGAATGTTTTACATGCCCTAACCAAGGTGGTGTTTCTTGAGCATGCGCAAAAAAAAAAAAAAAGGTGGTTTCTATAAGTTGCTCAGTAGATATTATATCAATTATCTTTCTAGAATAGCTTTACTCGTTTTTGGTAAAGAACATAAATGACAAAACTTTCCTTCATCTCTTGGGCCAATAGATCCACTATATATACATTGAATGTGCATTGTTTATGATGACTGCATTAGAAAGGATTTGACGAGAAAAATATTTTAGACATAAAGAATTATAGATTAGAGATGGATCACTCTAAAGGGCATTTGGTAACTCAAAAAATAAGCTAATATCTTATGATTTAAAGTTTATTTATATATTTAAGCATTGGATAAGCCTCTAATTATATTTTCTATTTTTAGAGGTCATTAAGAATTAGACCTTTTGATTGTAAGTGCTTAATTATTTGGTATCTCTACTTTTTTTTTTGACATATCCATCCAAAATAGAGCCATTAAAAAATAGCCATAAAATGTAGGTGTCACGTTTGTTTCCGGCAATTTATGCATGTGGTGCATAAATCAGTTGTGAAAATGAGGCCCTTTTCATACCTTAATTCCTATAGTTTTGAAGTTGTTCATCTTCTTTAAATGGTTAAAAATGGCTACGTGGTAATTTATTTTTTAATATTCTTCATAGATTTTGAAAAGTTTGTGAAAATGGTGATTTGGACTAATATAGAAAATGTAATTCTTCATATGTATCATATAGAAAATGTAATTCTTCATATGTATCATTTGCATATGTAATAGATTCACATGTGTCATTTACATATGTTAAAAAACAAAACAACCCCTAAAGCATTTGAGGGACTTAACAAATAACCACGAATGCCATTTCTTTATTTTTGTAATTCAATATATTATAATAAGTACCGACCTCTTGTGTGTCATTTACATATGTTAAAAACAAACAACCCCTAAAGCATTTGAGGGACTTAACAAATAACCACGAAATGCCATTTCTTTATTTTTGTAATTCAATATATTATAATAAGTACCGACCTCTTGTGCACCCATCTATGATTAATTCAATCACTTCACATGCATGTTTATCCTATAATTTCACACTATTTAAGAGTTTTATTTCTTTCTTTGTTTTTGCTACCTCGGAAACTTGAACAATACTCAGAGCTAGACCTCGGACAATATTAGTCTTAGTTTTAATAACCATTGGATCTTATCAAAAATGATTTCCATCATGTAGAGCTTTGTAAGCTTTGAGAGCCTAAAACTAAGGGTTAAGATTATTTGATTGGCCTCTATGTATCTTTAATACTCAATTCAATCATATCTATATATTATCCTACCTTTCTTGATTTTTAAAAATCATGTGGGCTTCACACGAGGTGATATTTTAAAACAAAACCACCAAGTATGAATTTTTGATGGCTCAATGGTAAGGCACCTTAGTCTCATGCTACACATTTGAAATCTATTCATGGTCCTCTTGTTGGAAGTAATCACTTCTAGACTATTGATACAATCTAGGACAGAGAAAAAAAGTGAAAACCACTTTGCATCTATACATTGGATCCTTTTATTCCCTCAAGATAGGATATACACCTAAGGTAGTTCATGGTGGGGCCAAGCTGATGCATGCCCAAGCCCGTCTTGACTTTAGAAACGCAAGCCCATATTTGGCCCAAGGTCTACACGGGCAGTAAAAGTCAGGCCAAGCTCACGCATTTAGTCAATTGAGCCGGGCTGAACTAGGCTTTTTATGAATTATATAAGTTTTATAGTATTGTTTGGAGGCTAATTGCTGGCTTTCTTTGAAATGACTTTTAAATTTGAGAGATCCCCTTGACTTATTAGGTTTCTTGATGCACACACCTTCCTTATACAATTCCAATAATATCTCTAAAAATTGCATGATGATGTAGAAGGAAGAAACTTTCCAAATTGTAAGTGCTAAATATTACGGACTTGATTAAACGAGTGTGAAACTCGTGATGTTGTTGTTGAACTCTCTTGGGAATAAATTGAGTGCCTTGAGACCTAAAAGGAAATGAAGGAAAGAAGGCTCAGTGACCCTGGCTGCTGTCAGCGCAAGGCTTTTCGATACCTAAGTCAGTGTAGTCACCAAACAAAGGATGAGTGAATGGAGAAGAAAGGAGAGCAATGGAAGCATGTATCGGCGTGTATTGCATACCTTTGTTGGGTTTACCTCATGCATATATATAGGTGGAAGTCCCATCAGATCATCCTTTAGTAGAGGAAGGTGGAGATACTGTCCCATCGGATCATACCTTGTACCCGTAGTGGGGGTAGGTAGAGGTATCGTCCTATTGGACCATACTTTGACTTCTTGCATGATTGTTGATGTGATCGTCAGATAAGGACAACCCCTTATCTATATCTGGCGCCCATCCTATATGTCAGCACGTTTTGCAATGTAGTTGTATTTTTATTAATGCTGATTGACACTCCGTACCCATCTCGGTCGATCGAACCGAGCTGAGGAAGATACCAAGGTCAAGTATAACCTTATCGTGGACGCATCTTGGCACTGTTGCCGAACTGCGACAGTTGGTACCATTACCGAACTGTATCAGACCGAGACAAGCTCAGCTGGTACTTTTACCGAAACTGGCTCAAGTCCGGTACAAACCGATCCTGCTACAGAGCTGCATGAAGCCGAGATTGAGATAAATCCAGTCGGTACTCTTACCGAAAACAAGGCTTATCTCGGTATTATGGAAATGCTCCACACAATTGCCCCCTAGCTCTTGACCTCTTAGAGTTCCCTAACTCTTTGAGGTCGAGAGCTAAGTATTATGATGGGAGAGCTTTTCATCTCGGTGCCGGTTGCTGACGTTCGTTGACGCCTGATTCTAATCATGGCTTTGCTTCACCTACCCGAGGTAATTAATATATAGCGCGTCTGAGTTACTGCAGAGGATGAACTGGCAGTACCACGTGTCACCATTTGGTTGGCCGTCCAACTGCTTCGAAGAGACATGTACGGTGCTCGAGGTGACGCCTCGCACATGCGCCCTCGAAATTCGAAAGGGCGCCCTTTCTTCCTTATATATAGGGGTCCTTTCCCTTTCTTTTTTTTACTTTCGCATCTGTTTTAGAGAAGAGGGTTCTGCAGAGGAGAGAAGTTCCGTCGCCGTCGACCTTCTCCAATCTAAGTTTGGAGTCTCTCGAGTCCATTCCACCGTTTAGTCTTCGTAAGTTTTCCTTCTTCCTCATATTCTCTTTCTCTGCATTCTTGCTTCTGTTTAGGGTTTCTACCCCTTTTTCTTCTTCAAGTTCCTGAGCCTTACCCTTTTTTTCCAGTTTCTTCAAACCTAGAAATGGGGGTTTACAGGCACTAGTTAGATACCCCTGAGGCCATGGCAGGATTTAGGGCTATGTATGGGATACCAGACGATGTTCTGACTAGGTTAGATAACCCAAAAAGCGCTTTTGATGGCGGGACCTTCCATGATGGCTGGATGTCATTCCCCTTAGTTACAATAGTAGAGGGAGGCGTTAGGTTTTCCCCTTCATCCGCTTCTGAGAATCTGTTTTTGGAAGTGCAACCTCTGTCCATGCCAAATGATGCCCAACAATTTCAAAATAATAATGGGTGTTGCCGAGCTCAACAAGATTCTCGGCATTAACCTCGGTGTCCATGACATCAAGGATGTCTATGACTTGTGCAAATCCATAGGGAGTGACCACAGCTATTATCTTCGGGGAAGGTCGAAACGGTAGCCTTTGGTCTATGATCTGGAAGACTCCAATAGGCATGCCGGAGATGACCGCCTATTCGTCTTGGGCAATTGGGAGCTCGGGGAAGCCGAGACCGAATTGGAGAGGTCATACAAGGTTCCCCGTCGCCTCGGGATCCCTCCGAGTAAATACAAACCCCTTTTGAGTTCTTGTATTCTCTTTTTTTGCTTTGCCGAGCTAACGCTTTTCCATTTGCCATGCAAACTTGAACCAGAGAAGGCAGGAGGCCAACCGAGCTGGTGTTGACACCAAAAATGTCGCTATGTCCCTTCAACACCAAAAGCTACATGGAGCCACATCCTGCCATAAATAGGAAGGCGTCACTTCAAGCACCAGATCTTGTCAGAATCAAACAAAAACTACAAGATCCTTCAAAGCAGCCAAAAGAGGGGTACACATGAAGTTTCGGGCCATTTCAACATCAGTTAGCCTAACTTCACTCCTCCGACAGCCAGACAGGAGCTCCCGGCAGCGACAGTGTCGAAGACTTCAAAACTTCGATCAGAGCCTACGGATGGTCTCAAAATACCTCCAAAAGGCCCCCTGCCAAATTTCAAGTCAAACGGACAACGTTTGACCCTTCATAAACTCTCGGGAAGCAAAAACAAGCCTACCGGCGGCGGAGCACCCCGGAATCATGGCATCCAAATTGGAGCTAATGGATCATCTCAAAACGACTCCAATAGGTCCCCTGTCAAGTTCTAGGTCAAACGGACATCGTTTGGCCTAGTTTCAAAGCTCGACATTTTCCTCGAGGTGAAATCAAGGCGAGCATTTGCGGGACCCCAAAAGGCTTCAAAAACTCAAACCAAAGCCCATGGTTGGTCTTACTTACTACTCAGGAGGCTCCCTGTCAAATTTCAGGTCAATCGAACATCGGTTGACCACAAGTCAAAGCTCGGCATTTCTCTCATGGCGAAATTAAGGCAAGCATTTGCGGGACCCCGAACGGCTTCAAAACTCAAACCAAAGCCTATGGTTGGTCCTATCTACTGTTCAAGAAGCTCCACGTCAAATTTCAGGTCATTCCGACATCGTTTGGTCCAGTTTCAATGCTTGACAAAAAATCGGCAATACCGCACAACAAAGTCTTCGGCTTTCCAGAAAAATAGGAAACTTTGTGCTCCGATTTGCGTGGCCTCTCGTCGGGTTTTCTTCAAGAGAATCAGGCCAATAAATGAGGGGAAATGTCAGAAAAAATACAGAAGAAAAAAGAATGAAAAAAGTTCGAAAAACGGCGAAGAAACGGCGACCGAACGGCGGCCAAAAAATGGGCCCAAGGCCCATGGTCGCCGGCGACCATGGCCCAAGGTCGCCGGCCCATGGTCTTCGTCAACATCACGGATTCGCCGCCGAAATCATTGGATAATCATTAGATGCTTCGAAATCGCCAACCGGCAGACAAAGAAAGCACACTTTCCGCCCGCCCGATCGTGAAATCGACAGGACAGATGTTGCCGGCATGTTGATATTAATCAATGTCTGAAATTGCATCGCCATCCGACATCAAACAACATGTGGATCCACCGGCGGTCATCGCAAGAAGAATTCCAAAAGACGCGGCGCGGCACGCGACTCTTCAAGCGACTTGGCGACCAATTAATGAGGTTAAATGATCCGTTTTATGACAAGTTAATGCGGTCATTTAACTCATTATTTTTGGACGGCCCAATCAAAAGCAAGCAAATGGGAGTTACAAGTCAAAAGGATTTATGGCATTAAAGCCATGAAACTCTCCCATGATGGGGATTAAAGGCAATTAAAAGCTTATTATTTTCCATCGGCCAATCAGATTCAAGGAAAAAGGAGTTACAAAACAAATACTTTAAAACTTGTAACTCCTCCCATTATGAGCATTAATGCATTCAATGCTCATAAACCCTCCTAAATGGCTACCAAAGGCCTATAAATAGGAGGGCATTCCAAAGGGAAAAGGGATCAGAAAAAAGGAGACGAAGAACGGAAAAAGAATCCAGAGAATTGCCCGGAAAATCCAGAACTCCTGTAACTCTGCTGCAAAGACCACCAAAAGGTGATTGAAGCACCCTTGGGGGGCCACCCCCCTAAGGACCTCCCTTCTTCTACCAACATGGCTAAAACATGGCTTTTCAACCCGTTTACTTAGCTTTTTATCGGATATAAGACCTTCTCTTGGTCTTTGTCCTTTAAAAATCTGAGGTTAAAAAGCCAAACCAAGAATCCAAGCATCGTGTTCTCATCTGCATGGACGATGGAGGAGCCCATACATGACTCGCGACCGTCGATCTGAACGTGTCCCCACAATCGAATGAGAAGTCAGATTCCTTTTCTTGATTTCTATTGTACTTTATTTTTCTTTTAGAGACAAAAATCACAACTCTTGTCTTTCATAATGGATAAGACTTGTAAATCGCCTTTTACGGCAAAATCGCTTTTCACGGCAACAAATGAAATCGCCTTTCACGGCATATAAAAAAAAAACCTTTTGTCTCTTTTCTTAAAATATGTGTGCAATAGAAATTAGAAAAAGTTTCATTTCCCCTTTCTACTTGTGAAGGTGAATCTTCGGATCACCATTCCTAAATTCCAAGTAGAAAAGTGAAATTGGCATACCCGTACAAAAAAAAAAAAAGATGTTGTTACCCTTTACTTTTTCTTCTCCTCCCTCCGCCGTACCCGAAAGACCCGGGGCGGAGGCAGCGGGAGAGAGGGAAGAATCGGGTCCATCAAGCTGGCACACCCGGTGGGACCCGTTCATTTGAGAACATGAACTTAGATTCTTTGGCACCTTTCTAGTTGGTGGCCAATGTTGAATCTTGCATAAAACAAAAACATGAGATGGGATTTTTTTTTTTGGAAATTTCTTTCTTTAAGTCTATTTCCAATCTTTCTCCTTCTCGAAAAAAAAAATCTTCTCTTGTTCTTTGGATTCAGATCTGAGAAATCTCGATCTCCTCCCTTTTGGACTCAGTGCTCGCAGAAATGTTTGAGCACGTTTTCAGATTGGGAAAGGGACCGTTTGCTCTCTTTAACGAGTTCAAAAAAAAAAAAAAAAAATCTGATTTCAAACTTGTCAGATTTTCAAAAAAAAAAAAATCTGATTTCAAACTTGTCAGATTTTCAAAAAAAAAAAAATCTCCTTTCTTTTGGATCCAAATTTGAGAAGTTTTGGTTTTCTTTTCCTTCTGACTTAGGGCTCGCAGAAATTGTTTGAGCCCCTGTTCAGACTGGGAACGGACCATTCGCTCTCGCTGATGAATCCATAAAAAAAAAAATCTGATTTCAAACTTGTCAGATTTTCAAAAAAAAAAAAATCTTCTCTCTTTTTGGATCCAAATTTGAGAAATTTTGGTTTTCTTTTCCTTTCTGACTTGGGGCTCGCAGAAATTGTTTGAGCCCCTGTTCAGATTGGGAACGGACCATTCACTCTCTCTGATGAGTTCATAAAAAAAAAAAAAAGGGGGGGAGCATTTGAGAACACGAAAGTTTTACCGATTGCGTTCTTTAATCGAGGTTGATCTAAGAAAAGCCTTGTCCAGAGTTTGGAGACAGCTAGGCTGTTCTAGGTAAGGGTCCTCCAAACGGGTTCATTAAGTAATCCTACCCTTACCTGGGGGCTGGTCTATCAACATTGGTTTCATAAGAACGAATCGTGAGAACTCGATGTATTCTCAAACCCTAAAAAAATTTCGTCGATTTTTGGTTCAAATTTGAGAAATCTTGATCTCTTCCTTTCCAGACTCTGTGCTCGCAGAAATGTTGAGCACGTGTTTCGATTGGAACATCATTTGCTCTCTTTGAAGAATCCGATACTGACTTTCAAAAAAATCTTCAAAAAAAAAAAAAACTTCTGTCACGTCTGGGTTCAAAATCGAGAAATCTTGACCTCTTCCTCCTCGGATTACTGTGCTCGCAGAAATGTTGAGCACATGTTTGGGTTGGAATGTCATTTGCTCTCTTTGATGAATCTGATCCTGACTTTTCTAAAAAAAAAAAAAAAAACTTCCGTCATTGTTGGGTCTAGATTCGAGAAATTCTGGTTATTTCCTTTTCGGACTCTGTGCTCGCAGAAATGTTGAGCACGTGTTCAGATCGGAGTGCCATTTGCTCTCTTTTATGAACCCAACCTTGACCTTTCAAAAAATCCCATCTCGTGTCCATTTCAAGGATGCGATTTACAACATCTGTGCCTAGCGGTGCTAGTACGCCCTCTTGGGTCTACTGTATTCGCGACCGACACATTTGTACTCCCAACCTTATATCATTTTACCTCGAGTGAGCCTCGCTCCTCGGTAATTTGAATTAAGGTTCACAATTGCTTCTAGCAGTCACTGGAACGCTCACTCTGAGCCTTTCATACTTGCGTTTAGAACAATTGTATACTCTATGACTTTTTGCCTTCTTCATCTTGCTTGGGCCGGGCCTTGTCCCCTCGAGCAAATTGAAAAGAAAAAAACCATAGTTTATTTCCATTTATGATCACCACATTCTTGTGATTACTAATGGATCCGGTCTTGTTTCAGAAAGGTTTTCAAAACTAACATGGCAGCTTCGTTGACAATCACCTTCGACCAGAACAAGTACCAGCTAATGCTTCAAGAGAAGCAAAACGAACGCGCTCCTAAGCGCCTCGCCAGCGGCCGAAGTGTCACTTCCTTCGGTAACACACAAGATACCGGCTCGACCTCCTCTCACCGGTCCATCGTCTTCGGGTCGCTGGGACCTTTCCCACTTCCCGCAGAAGAAACAACTCCTGCCAAGAAGCAGAGAACCGCCCCTGGGGGCGTCACTACCGTGACACCAAGGGCAACTGCCAAGAAGACTGAAGCTCGAGACAACTCCGCGAAACCTCAGCCTGCAAGAAACCAGGTCTACCTCAAGACTTGGTCTCCAAGACCCTCTCCAAAACAAAGAAGGTCCCAAAGATCTGCAAGGCCAGCATACCTGGCCCCACTCAAGGAGAACCGGTTCTACCCCCTCTCGTACACGAAAGAGGAGAAACCAGCCCTCCACCAAACAAAATCTACCCAGCACGAGCCGGCTTATTCCTATAAGCCCAGGATCAAGTCGTGCATCATCAGGCCTCAGCAAGAATCTGTCAAGGCCTGTATTCCTGCAACTCGGCCCTTCATCTCAACAGGGACCGAGCTCGCCAAATTTAAAGCTTCTCTGCGACAGGCTAAGGACCGCATCCAGATCCTGTCCTTGCCAAATTACAAAGAAGACAAGCTCGGCTGCTGCGCGCGAGGGACCACCTCCTTCGTGGCTAGAGCACAGCCCGAGCTAACTGAAGCTCAAATCGCTCGTCGTATGCGTCGCCGCGCGGCGTATCGGCAAAAGAGACTAGAGAAGCAAAGAGCCCAGCACTCCACGCTCCAGGTCTCTCAAAAATGGGTCGAAAAAGAAGCACCCAACCAAGTTGCTACTGTCCATATGGTTGGCAAAACCAGAAGGCGCCAGAAGTCAGCAACAAAAATCCATGTCAAGCGACTGGTGACTCGCAGCGTCTCCCGGGCGCGAAGACATAGAGAAGATTCTCCCACTCCTTCAAGTCAAGGACAATGGAGCAATCACTCTTCGAGCTCTTCATCCAAAAGAATGAGCTCCAGCTCAGTCACCAAGACGATATCCTCATTCGACTCTCGAAAGATGAACGTCTTAGTCACAAATGCTGAGCAGCCTCCGCCGCAAGATGACGTAGCCGCACGCATCCAGCAGCTGGAGCAAGGACAACAGAGGATAGAAGCTCTCATGGAGAACTTACTTCTTACCCTCCAACGTCCACTGAATAATGAAGCTCCTCCAAGTCACCATGAAGAGGAGGTAAATGAGTCACGCGCCCTTACCAAAAAGGACGTTGACGATATCCTCGCCAAAGCAAAGGAAGAGGATTCACTAAAGGAACACGGAATCAAGCCACCATATCCCTTATGGATGGACTCGGTACCGTTTCCTACCAAATTCAAACAGCCCACTCTCCAAACATATACGGGGAAGGGCTCGGCCAGACAACATGTCATCCATTTCAAGATCCTGACGGGAGCCATCGCGGATCAAGACGCCCTCAAGATCCGTCTCTTCGCAAGTACCCTAAAGGTACGGCCTTTGATTGGTACTCCACTCTTCAGGAGGACTCTATCCAAAACTGGGCCATGATGGAGACACGCTTCCTAACTCACTTCAAAGGTGAGGATCATCCTGTGACTATGGCTCAACTCTGCAGCCTAAAACAGGGAGAGAATGAGTCGACATACGACTACATTCACAAGTGGAAGGCAATGGCGTACAAATGTTCAGACGTGCTGCCACAAGCGTCGCTGGTCGACATCTGCCGTAACAACATGAGAGCAAAGATACGCTCCATGATTATCGGCAACAAATCAAAGAATCTGGGAGAACTCCTAGAAGCATCTATGGAGGCTGAGACGGTGATCAAAGACCTCAGCAGTCAGAAATCATCAAAGAAAGAGCCGACCGCCATTGCAACCTCGAAGCAAAAGAAAAAGGAGGTTCTCAATGTGCAAACCAAGTCAGCTCCGCAGCCACCAAAGAAAGCTGAAAACAAAGGTGCAGGTAAGAGACCTGAACTCTCTGATGCCTTCAAAGAACGAGTAGAAAAGAAAATACCCGTTCGATGAAGATGTCGAAGAAATCTTCGAGGCTCTCTTGGCAAACGGGAAGCTCAACCCTGCTGAACCAAAAGACCAGGAGATGTTGCAAACCAACGATCCCCCGGTACTGTCCATACCACCAGATGATCTCGCATCCTCTCAACCAATGCTTCGTTGTGAGAGAAAAGATCAACGAGATGTGGAAAAACGGAGTCATCACCTTGACAAAAACTATGGTCTGGCCTCC
>QPKB01000007.1:16686538-16703771 GCA_003546025.1 Camphora micrantha | reverse complement strand
CCAAGGTCGCCGGCAACCATGGGCCTTGGGCCCGTTTTTCGGTCGCCGTCCGGTCGCCGTTTCTTCGCCGTTTTTCGATCTTTTTTCATTCTTTTTTCTTCTGATTTTTTTTTATGACATTTCCCCTCATTTATTGGCCTGATTCTCTTGAAGAAAACCCGACGAGAAGCCACGCAAATCGGAGCACAAAGTTTCCTATTTTTTGGAAAGCCGAAGACTTTGTTGTGCGGTTTTGCCGATTTTTTGTCAAGCGTTGAAACTAGGCCAAACGATGTCGGAATGACCTGAAATTCGACGTGGAGCTTCTTGAGCATTAGATAGGACCAACCATAGGCTTTGGTTTGAGTTTTGAAGCCTTTTGGGGCCCCGCAAATGCTTGCCTTAATTTCGCCATGAGAGAAATGCCGAGCTTTGACTTGTGGTCAACCGATGTCCGATTGACCTGAAATTTGACAGGGAGCCTCCTGAGTAGTAAGTAAGACCAACCATGGGCTTTAGTTTGAGTTTTGAAGCCTTTTGGGGTCCCGCAAATGCTCGCCTTGTTTCACCTCGAGGAAAGTGCCGAGCTTTGAAACTAGGCCAAACGATGTCCGTTTGACCTAAAACTTGACAGGGGACCTATTGGAGTCATTTTGAGACGATCCATTAGCTCCAATTTGGATGCCATGATTCCGGGGTGCTCCGTTGCCGATGGGCTTGTTTTTGCTTCCCGAGAGTTGATGAAGGGTCAAACGTCGTCCGTTTGACTTGAAACTTGGCAGGGGCCTTTTGGAGGGTATTTTGAGACCATCCGTAGGCTCTGATCAAAGTTTTGAAGTCTTCGACACTGTCGCTGCCGGGAGCTCCTGTCTGTCTGTCGGAAGAGTGAAGTTAGGCCAAATGATGTTGAAATGGCCCGAAATTTCATGTGTACCCCTCTTTTGGCTGCTTTGAAGGATCTTGCAGTTTTGGTTTGATTCTGACAAGATCTGGTGCTTGAAGTGGCGCCTTCCTATTTATGGCAGGATGTGGCTCCATGTAGCTTTTGGTGTTGAAGGGACATAGTGACATTTTTGGTGTCAACATAAGTAGTGTGGGGTCCAAGTTGGATTAGGATTAGGAGGGATTTTGGGAGAGTTTCAAGGGATTTTCCAGCTCCTTATCTTCTTGGATTTCTTAGCACACCATCCTACTAAAGGTAGGATTTTTTATATCTCATGCTACTTCCTTTCTTGGGCCCACTTTAGATTCAATTCAAAATTTTAAAAAATATGGCCAGCTCTTTTTATGGACTTGTTTTATCTCCTTGGAAGTGTTGGATGTGCAACTCCATCTTCCAAGAATCTTGGGTTGCAAACTTTCAAAATTTGGAAGCCTATCTTTTAGGATATATCTTTAACAACTTAGTGTTGGGATCTTGGACTCTTGGATTTGGTTTCCAACTTGATTGCTTAGAAAGATCTTCTCATTTTTTTTAGAACTTTTCATGGCTGGAAAAGTATCCTTAGATGGGCCCACTTTCTCTTATTGGAATTTATGCCAAATGTAGATGGGTCCCATGGTGCATTTGCTTCATCAATTCTCTTCTGCGGGCCCCAATTTTTGAAATTCCCTACAGAAATAAAAATAAATGTCAAAGAATAATCTATTCATATAGGGCAGGAATTATGCAAGATGCAGGCCCAATAAAATGTCACCATTTTATCAAATCTTCAATTAAATCAATGGTGCAAATAAAATTCATCATTTTATTTGTAAATAAAAAGTAATGAGAAATTTGTGAATTTCAATGCCAAAAATAAAGAATTTCATGATTTTATGTGAAAATGCAATTTTTGGATGAATTTTGACTCGAATTAAAACTTTGATGCTCATAAACATAATATCATGATTTTTCTACTAAAATGGTCCATAATTTGATGATTAAGTCCTTAATTAATTTAAAATGATGTGGAAATTATGTATTTTTAAGGACTTATCAATTCTCCATCGGCCAATCAGAAGCCAAGGAAAAAGAGTTACAAAAATAATGAATTAAATCATGTAACCCCTCCCATTATGTGGCTTTCATACATTTAAAGCCCACAAACACACCTAATGGCTACTAAAGGCCTATAAAAGGGGGGTCATTCCAAAAGAAACAGGATCCAGAAAAATGGATTCTTGGCCTGGAAAAATCGATCAAAAAATTCTTACAAAAAGAGAAAGCTCTGCAGAAGTTGCTACAACAAACTCTCCTCTGTTGAAGAAGTCCGACATCGACCACCACAACAGGGTGACTCCTTCTCCTCCTCTATGGCTTAGACGAGGCTTTTCAGCCCATCTACTTGGCTTTTTATTGGACATATGACCTCCTCTTGGTCTTTGTACTCTAAAAATTTGAGGTTTAGGCTAAGCCAAGTGAATCAAGAGCACCCTCTGTTCTCATCTGAAGGATGATGGTGAAGTCCACACATGGCTTGCAACCATCAATCTGAACGAGTCCCCACAATCTCCTGACAAGTTAGATAACTTTTCTTGAATTTTTGTTGTATTTTGTATTTTTTTTGAAGAGACAAAAGAAATCATAACTCTTGTCTTTCATTATTGATAAGAATTGTAAGCCGCCTTTCATGGCAAAAAAAACGCCTTTTAAGGTAAACATCGTCTTTCATGGCAAACAAATCATGTCTATTTTCTTGAATATATGTGCAATGGAAAACTAAAAAAAAGTTGATTTCCTTTTCTACTTGCAAAGGTGGATCTCCATACCACCACTTGTCTATTCCAAATAGAGTAGAAAATCTGGCATACCAGTACAAAAATATGTTGATGCTCGCATTCCGGCACCGGTCGTGAAAGGGTTGGACCCCACGGACTCTCACGTCCGATGACCCCGGTAGCTCCACGCGGAAAGGCGAGTCCATCAACTATTTGTTGTGGCTCGATTTCCTTTTTATTTGGTTCTCATAAAATCTGTCATGGTTTCTGTGCCAAAACGCAGTTTGGAGGTGACTTCAATCTAGTACTTCATCCATACTTTTTGTTACAAGTAGTTTCTTGGGGTGTTCTTTTCTTTTTTTTTTAATAGCAGTTTTTAATTTTAATTTCATGGGCTAAAAATATTTGGCGTGTGATTTTTGTGGTTGAAGTTGTTTGGTTTGCGCTGAGTTTATTTCTTGAATCATAAGTGTGAGATTCCTTGCATGGAATTGAAATAAGGCTTTGTTGATTGATGGTGTTCTTGCGGAAATTAACCTGAAGAGGAACCAATTGATTTCACACGGGCCCTGTTTGGATCCCTCTTATATGGTTTTCTTGCACTCCAATTACCTGTAAATCTAAATGTCTGTAAATGGTTGTGACAGAGAAGAAACTACTGTGAATCTGTGACTAGTAACTCAGGAACTCAGGCTATCCAAATGCATGAACCTTCAATTTCGTAGAGAGAGTTTCTGCACTTTGTTTGTATCGATCCACATGGACCCATAGATTTGAACTCTTCTAATATTCAGGCTTTTAAAACTGGAACAAAGTCTTTTGCTGAAGATGTGAAAAGAATCTAGATCCTGTTTGTTGGTGTGCTGCCTTTTCTGTGATGAACTTTTGGAGGCAATTATCAATAGAGAGGAAGTTATGTTCACCAATGATTCTTTTGAGTATCTGAAAGTTCCACAGAATCTATTAGAATAGATGCTAGTCTAATTAATCAGAACATTCTAGCGAATGAAACCAACCAAACAAGATAGAACTAGCAAATAAATCTACCAAGCAATCACTAGAAGAAGGCAGACACAATATTTAACGTGGAAACCCTTTCCAAGGAGAGAAACCACGATCCAGAAATCAAGAACTCACGAACAGTTACAAGATAACTCACAACACCTTTACCTCAGTAACTCGACCTAAGAACTGTAGTTGTTCTTGCACAACTTCTGCTACCACGACTTCCCCACCGTGCACCGTTCTCCTTACTTGATCTCGTCGCATCTTGTCAACCAAGTTGATCGATCTTCTATAAGAGAGTAGAAGCAACAAAACCTTCTAGAGCAGCCCTTCAGAACATTCTTTCAATGGCTCTAGAGAATAATTCTCTCTCTAAGATATCTTTTACTCAGTTTAATGATAGATGTGTCTATCTTTGGGTTGAGAGAAGTACCCAATTTATAGCCCTAAGTTCATCCAAAAGTATTCTAATCAAATTCCAATCAGAATAGCACATATCCTCAAGCTCTTACTTAGAGTCCACATAGAACTGGGCATTTGCGCCTCGCTCGATATAACGAGAAGATTTCTAGCTCTAGCGAGAGTGCTCTTGGATCAAACGATTTTGGCCTAACATATACTATCAGCAATTATGACCCTTACAATCTCCCCCTTTTGATAATTCTTTAACAAAACCCTCTAGAACAATACAATATGATCTACCCAAAAGAAAAACCCAAATATATATTTAGTTTTTTTAAAAAAATTCGGCACTATAGATCTAAATAGGATTAGTAATAATTGAATTAAAAAAAAAAACAGTTTATACGTTTGGCATTCGAAGTGGATGCTCCGTCAATGTAGCCAATGTCATACTTATTAGTGTGTGCCTTTTGACTGTACATGATATCATTTAATTTTCTCAATTTTGTGTTCATCTTATTCAATGAAGCTTTAGTAGTATCTAACTCATATAGAACCATCTTGAGTTTTCCATTTAGATTAGAATTCTTCGCTTTCAAAGTCTTCATAATAGAATCAAGTAAATCACACTTTTGTGATTCTGCAGTCAATTTGTCAGCCAACCTATTATTTTCATCCTCCAATTTTTGTACTTTTGCAAGTGCTTCTGCAAGTTCAGCTTTGAAGGAGAGATTCGGCTCTTCATACGCTTTCCATTTTGTGGCCATTTTGTCATTCTTCTTTAGCATCTTCATGGTTTTCTCAAACAGCATTTGATACTCAGTTTTCCAATCCTGTTCTACCTTTGACTCACTCATGATCAGGCCCATCATCATAAGAAACTTGTGGAGCAGCAGAACATGTAGATGCCAGAAAAGCCATGAATTTCTCTTTGCTATTGGTAGGCTTCTCAGATTCAGACCTTTTCAAATTAAAAGCCCTTTTCCTTGGTTTCCTATTATCGCAATTACTAGCAAGGTGTCCATATCCATGACACTCATACCATTAAATCGCTTTAGAAGATTTCTTCTTCCCAATAGATTCAGGGATTTTGGTAGAAGTGCCTTCGTGGTAGATATCCATTCTAGCAGTATTTGGATCAACACAATAAAATAGTGCAACCTACTTTAATACCAATTGAAAGTTCCACAAAACCTATTAGAATGGATGCTAGTCTAATTAATCAAAACAATCTAGCGAATGAAACCAACCAAACAAGATAGAACTAGCAAATAAATCTACCAAGTAATCACCACAAGAAGGCAGACACAATATTTAACGTGGAAACCCTTTCCTGGGAGAGAAATCACGATCTAGAAATCAAGAACTCACGAATAATTACAAGATCTACAAATTCGAAGATGACCAAATCCATTCCCATCATCATGTTTTTTTACCCCCACTATGATTCAAAGATAAAACTTCACTCCCATTATCCAAAGGTTGGAGGATTTGAGAAAGAGAAAAGGGAAAGGATGGTTGTCCTCAAAATGTTCTTGTATTCACTTTTTCTCACACACCTACTCACCTTGAATTTGCAGCAATCTCCATTGGGCATTGATTTTGACATATAAATTTAGTGAAATATGATAATGTGAGTTTTAGTATCTAAAACCAAGGTTAGAATCACTTTTTATCCATCTAATGCCTTTGGGTACGTCTGATTAGCATCCTAATTCGCTCTTCATCGCCCGATCTTCAATAACTGTCATGCATCTAGTTGAGTTCCACGAGTTGGACATTTTCTAAAGAAAAACGTGTAGGTATTATTTGGTAATGTGAAAAGGTCTAGCAAAAAAAAAAAATTCAAATGTTAAGTCTAGCAGAATCTTAGCCCCACCCAATTGAAAATCCCGAGTCCGCCACGGTCTCTCTCTCTCTCTCTCTCTCTCATTTATATTTGTCTCTCACCCATAGAAATATCTAGAAATGATTTGATGCACCAAAATACCTTATTACAGATTAATCGTGATCCCTAATGAGGAAACGCATTAGTTTTGCTTTTCTTGATTACCAACTATGTCAAAAATCACCAAAAACGACGTTCTTTGACCGTTGTTTTTCATGAAAACCGACGGATTTAGTTGTCGATCCGGCCGTCGAAATTTTCAACGTCGTTTCGACGGAATCGACGGCTATCGGCTGTCGGGAAATATTCAAAAATGACGGCTTATAACCGTCGGAAATAACCAACTGCACAACTCCGTCGTTTACTGCTTTACTTTTTTTAGGAAAAAAATATTTATAATAAAAAAAAAAACGACGCGCTTTGGCCGTCGTTTTCAATTTAAAAAAAAATAAAAAAAAATATTATTCTGATTTTTCTAAAGAGTGACTTTTGGTAGATGAAAGCACTTTTCTTTTTCTTTTTTTACTTTTTTTATAGCTAAAAGAGGGATTAGATTAATTAAGAGACACTGATAAAGTGGATCACCAAGCCAGTGTCCTCAAACAGAGTGTTACCCACTAGGGTTACAGGGTTACATAAGCATATGGCTAAACGAAAGTGAGGGGATCCTTATGAGAACTATGTTCTTTGAAAGAGAGAACATAGCCCATCGTAACCAGCGTTCTTCACCAACTATGAGGGGATCCTTATGAGAAGCAAAAGTGGAGCGATACATCATGATCTCCATGTTGTGCTTGTAGTTGTGACATCTCCCGCAATGCTGAAGTAGAAAGTTTCAGTGAAGGCTGCAGCTTTACTTTGCTCTTCTTGGTACACAACCCACAAAGGAGGTGGAAGAGATGTAGCGTGGAGAGAAACAAGATGAAGGCATCGAAATAAGTACAGAGAAAATCATCACCTGAAGTACTAGAAAAAACACAAAGAAAATGGTCACTTGAAGTACAAATCATAGAAGGAATTGCAATAGAAGCATACAAAACAAGAACTCATAAAAATCCAGAAATACCTTAGGTGGGTCATAAAAGTTGCCCACATTGAGAATCACCATATCTGCCCATCAACAGTCAATTTGCCCCAACAATCATAGAAATGGAAAAGAAATAGTTTCCATGATACAAGTCATGGAAGCCCTTTGGTAACTCCACTCAGCGTTTGATGATATGGTTGGGGCTGATCATAAATTGAGGCAAAAAATGCATAATAAATGAATTAAATCAATGACCAATATACAAGTGATGAAAGGTTATTTTTCTCCATAAAAGAATAAATAAATGTACACACTTAGAAATATTTGTGAATAAGAAAGGTTCCTTTCAGCTATATACTGTGATGACAGTAGCATTCACAATGTGGAATTACCAACCAACATCTTCATGATCTATTAATCCTTACAACTTAGATAAATACAAAAACAATAACAGTAGCATTCACAAAGAAAAATTATCAATGGCCAGCATCATGATTTTGTCGAGAAAAACAATAAACATGTCCTCTAAAATAGAAAATGACATCTTACTATTCTTATTGATTACTATCAACATGGTCCATGGATGAATTAAGTTGAGAGATGATTCAAACAACTGCAGCAGTTACTTGGAACTTCCCACATTATTTATACTAAAACGATGTGGAACATCAAAAAGGTGCTTCATTTAGTTGAACTGAGCAATTAACATATCATCATTGTATGCCTCTTCAACTAAAAGGAAATCACATCCTTAAGCATATCCAAAAATTCCTACAATCCTCCAAACATGAGAATCATATCCTTCACAAACTAAAGGGGAAGCAAACAAATTAAAAGATATAAAGAAAAACATAGGTACAAAGCTAAAGAAAAACACATAACATTATAATCAAAATGCCTATGAAGGACATAGCATCATAATCCAATACCTGCAGTATCCCAGAGGCCTGAGTTGACAGTGTTCCCATCCCCAGCAATATTAGCACTGAAGTTGTCAAAAACTATGGGTACATAATCCTATCAATAAAACCCAAAAGCATAAGAGAAAGTTAGAAAAAAGATCCATGACTCCCTGTTCAGACCTAAAAAAAAGGGTTTCTAAAAAAAGTTTGAATCTTTAGAGAAAAATGGGTTAAAAGCGATGCCAAACAGGTCCCTAACTATTTAATATACATATGAATGAACCAAATAAGCAGGCAATGTCAAGATAAAATACATCTAATTTCCAGAAGATTCAAGTTTTTGAAACCAGAAGCAAAAAGAAAAAAATCCAAAAGGCAGAGAAAACAAATACCCCAATAAGAGATTCAAGGATCTAAACCAAGATAAAGGATTACCCAAACAGGAAAATGGAAAAATAAAACCAAAAGGACAGATTCTGTGACATGGGTGTTGAAGAAAGTTACAGTAAGAAACTTGTTGCTGGTGTAACAAATGAGCATGCATGTCTTCCCAACTGCTCCATCTCCAACAATCACACATTTAATGAACTTTGAAGCATTCATCCTCTCTATTCAACAGAAAGCAAGTTTCACCAGCAGTAGCTCTAGAAAAAGAACTAGTAGTAGAAGGAGAATATATGGGACTACAAAAGTTAAGAGAATTAAGAGATTGAGGAACTAGAGAGAGAAAGACTTCTTCTTGTCTTCTGGGTTTTGAAGAAGAGCATAGAACCCATATCTTTCAATTCTCCCTATAGTACATAATCCATACAACCCATGAACTTAAATCTAATAATCTTAAGACAATTCATGAACTTAAAATAACAGGATCAAAGTTCGTATACTCATTAACCATTTCCATTTCACAACAGAATTCAAATATATCACAAACACAAACAAACTAAAAAAAATGTCTACTCTGTCTTACCACTCTGTAAATATGAGGTTCCAGAACAGGCACCAACCATATTTTCTTATAATTCAAAGCCAAATCCTTCCATCAGAAGGGGATAAAAGTGAAGGATTTAACATGAAGACTCACTGGGGTAACTAACACAAAGATTTTCCTTTTTGACAGCAAATGAAGACCATCCATGGTAAATGAAATCCTATAAAAATGATGTTCCCATATACATCTCCACCATAAACCCTTCTTCACTAATCACATCTTCTAAAACCCCTTAGATTAAAAACCATTTTACTGTTACTTCCATGAACTCTTTCTGAAGCAAAAACCAGGTTTCCTATAATTTCTATCTTCTTCTTGTCCCCTTTCTCAATCATTATCAGCAATCAAAAGTCCTAAACACCCCCACCAAAATAATAATTCAAAAACCCTAATGTGATGTTCAATTCTCTGTTTTGTTGAAATTCCAAGAACATCCAAAAGCGCCCAAAAAGAAAAATCATGGAAATAAAACAAACCTAGAAAGAGAGGAGACGGAAGAAGAGGGATTAGGGTTCCATCACATTAGCGAGTCGAACCTGCCAGCGATAAGCAGAAGTGCAAAGGCGATGACAGCGGCAAGGAGGAGCTTGACCTGAGCATCGCCGAGGGAACTCTGGATCCGCCGCAGCAGAGGCAGCTATGGTAAGCGCCTCTGTTGGCAGGCTTCTCATTAGCCGGAGAATAGAGATCGCTGCTGCTGGCCGGTGCGAAGACACCATCTCTGAGTGCTATGATGGAAGCCATGCCTAGCCTGTTGATTGAGAGAGAGACAGAGGAAGAGACGGTGTCAATCTCCGCTACCCTACCGGTGGATTAGCAGAGAAAGAGGAAGAGAGACGATGTCATTCTCTACTGCCAAGCCCATCGACTGGGGGAGAGTGAAGAAGAAGAGACTAGAGACAGGGGGGAGAGAGGGCTAAAAGTCTATAGGGTTGGAGTGCGGGAATGAAATGCTGGGCGGGTTCTTTGTTTTCTTTTTTTTTTTTTTTTTCATTTCACATTTCTGATGGTTTTGGGCCGTCGGTAGTCTTATTGATCCGTCGAAAAATGAATGACAATCCATGTCCGTCGAAAAACCAAGCCCTTAGGTGTCGGGCTTTGGTGTTTTTGACGTAGTGATATTACTTTCTTTTAATCTTTAACACATTGAGGATCGTGCTATTGGGACAAATGATTGTTGTCATGAAAATATACAATGTTCAAAATGTTGGCCCCTTCTAGATCCTCAAATGACTCTCGGTGCCAAGGCAGAGGGCTTGAGTATCTATTCCCAAAGACCAGAGCTCTTGGTGATTCTCCTCTACTTGTTCCAGTTTTTTTAACCCCCTCAAAGTCTAGAGGAGGGGAGGTACTTATAGCTCGAGGTCCCTAACAAACGGCTAGCTAGGGTCAAATGAACATATTTGGATATTGATAGCTTGTTCGCATTGAACAATCATTGGGTCAGAAAAAAAATCCAGAATCCTGACTCTTGCTATGATACCACATCCAACAATATATGATATCTTATAGTGCTTTCTTCAGCTAGGAGAGTCCTGCACTTCAACAACGACTTTTGATCCAGGCTATCCATAATAGTGGAAGAAACATGGACCAAAATTCCTGCACGTACGGAGGCTCTAAGTTGAAAATCACCCATATTTTATAGAATTTATGGAAATGAAAGGATCTACAAGCAGACCATTGTGATCATTACAATTCAAAATAAAGACTCAAACTTATACCTTGAGCAACCATTGTTGATCTGAGTAGAATGTTGCAAATGATTCTTATATCAAGTCCAATCTGCCTCCTCTCTCTGTGCGTGCGTGCGTGTGCGTGTTGGTTGGGGGGGGGGGGGGGGGGGGTGGGTTGGAATGTGCATGTGTTTTGTGTGTGAAATTCTTATATCAACTCATCTAAAGTTGTTCCCAGTGAAGGTGAAACCCAATAAACATTTTTAAGATCTTCAATTCTTCATGTGAATGAAAACACAGATGAGTTGATCACTTTATAGAATGCTAGGCTGATGGTGATTTTCAGCAGATGGATGGAACTAATACACACGAAATTACGACATCAACCAACTGAAAAAAATTATGTATGGGTTCAATAATGACTTGGTTTAGGTGGGATGGTAGGGTGGTCATGGCGCCCCAAATTTTTTGAAAACCTTCTCTTTTTCTTTTTGTTAACATAGGGGTCCGCTCAAGGAAAATTTCTTGAATCCAACCTTGGGGTTACGATAGGGATCGTCTATAAAACAATATTCACATACTGGCAGATGTAAAATCTCTATGCTAATTTTCTTAAAAAAATTGGGAATTTTCCTAAAAAAATTGGGAATTTTCCATGTGAGGTTTTCCACACTCCATCCATGGTTGAGCAACACCTCGTTGAGTGATTTTTCATGCAACCAAATTAAGATTGCCTGAACTCACCCTTACTGTGAACTCCATCTGTCTTCTGAACTTGGTTTCTATGAGAAGGATTTTACTTTATCAAATATCTCAAGAAAACTCTATTTGATTCCCTTAGAAAAGAAAGAAGGATAAAAAATCGATCTCCTCATGTGAGATCAGCATGTTATTAAACGTAGTTCTTCTAAAAGGAAAAAAAATGGAGCCATAAAATTTCTACAGATTCATTCCGCAGCTTATGAAATGTAAATATTAACCATGAGTTTAACACTTACTGAAAAGAAAATTAGCCAAAGATCTTGGCGTTCTGAAATAAAATAAAAAATAAAAAAATGTAAAGACAAATACCATCATATGCTTAGAATCGATTAAATTAACCTCAATAATGATCACAAAGAGTTCCTTTCAATGGATGATTGAAAAAGAAGTAACAAAGTTTCTTAAAACATGTGGATAATCAACATCTAGATGTCTATATTTATCTTTGTTAAGCATTACTTTAATGATGAGAGCTATCCTAAGGATTCAGATGTTTGCATTAGAGTGCACCTGCCATGCAGATGCTAACATTATGGGCCTCCCTTTCCACCCTAGAAGCAGGCACCCCTTCTCACTAGCAAGAGTATAGCCATCACAACCATACACAGACAAAAGCATCCTGGCTTGGCTCATGGATTTGAGTGCAACAGGTTGGAACCCCGCCCGTCCTAGCTGCCTTCTCCATTGATCTGCTCGTTCATGCCTCTCAACTCTATCCGATCCCTCATGTGCAACGATATTGCGAATCTCTTCCCCAAATTGTGATCTCTCTATCTTAATTCTTTGAGGGCTAAGCCGTGGGAGGCTAGCTTCAAGCGAGTCGAATATGGCAGAGTAATAGTGAAGGGATTCAAGGAACCTTCCAAGGAAGAAGGGCCCATTATGGTTTGAATCTTGTTCCACTAGGGTGAGAAGTGTAGGGTTTAGCTTCCTAATTGCCTGGAGAATGGCCTTAAGAGAGCCCCTACTCTCCTTGACATACATGTGTAGATGTAAACTACTATTAACAAACAATGCATCTCCATCTCTCAGCTCAAGGCTCTCAATGTTTAGTAGGGATGGCGTTGAAGGCTCAACGATGGCATGAAACTCTAGCTGCATCCCAAGGAAGCTAGCATCATCTGTGAGAAGCTTCATGCTGGCTTCTAACTCTGATAGACTAGGCCCTACTCCGATCCCTGTAATTCGAAGCTTTGGCTGGCCTTCAGGCCGCGAAGCTAGGTTCCTTATCAGAGAAGGCCATTGAAGAGCATGTTCCATCCCTAGATCAATGATGTGCAAGGAGTCCTTCCCTTGGGCTGCTTGGCATATGGCTTCATTTGCAGCCATAAAACCAAAGGCAATGTAAGGAGTGGTTTGGTAGAGAAGATTGAAGCCTTCTATCTTCTCTTCCCTAGTGATCAAGGGGGCATCTGCACCCACGTTAGGAAAAGTGGCACTTGTACCCACGTTATGGAAATAAGTGAGTCTGGACTTCAATCCCATTGCAAAGCAAAATGACACTCTTTGCAATGAATCACCCCATGGATTAGCTGAGGCCCAAATTTGGCTGAGTACTGAAGTAGCAAGCTGTGTATCTCTGCATCCGACTGCCTCAGCACAGGCCAACAACAGGTGCACCAAGTGAAGCCCTTGGTCCACTCCGTGTGGTGCCCCTGAAACACCGGGCAGCACCATCACCCCCATGTCAGACTCTTCTGCCGGACTGCCCAACTCCAATTCTTCCACATCAGCCATTTGTAACTCTCCATTGAACATGGTGTTTGGAGTTTCAGACATCTCATATTCATCTGGAGCTTGACAGGTTTGGCCGGCGGATACTCCACCATCTTCACCATAGAGATCAGTGTTAATGAAGCTATCGGCGAAGTCATCTTGCTCGAGGGTCCCTAAACAAGGGGAGCTGGTGGTATCCCATTGTGACCACATTTCGATGCTGTTTGGAGTGTCGTCCCAGTGTTCTTGTTGTTCTTCATGCTCTTGGCGCGCAACGCAAAACTGCCTGATGGCCATGTTATTGTAGAGGCTCTCCTGCAGGGGGACTGATAGAGGACCATCCATGGCTTGACTCCTCAGCTTCTTCCACACAAGACTAACTCAAGTAGAGTCGCTTGGGGTTGAACACAATGTGGGTGAGATATATATATATATATATATATATATATTCTTTCTTCAGAGAAAAGGACTGACAATATGCCCTTGCTTTCTATGGATTTTCTAAGGCTGAAGCCTAGGGGTTCCCTGATTCCATTGTTATAAATCCATCAGAGGGTCCCACATTTGAAATTTAAACCACTAAAACTTACAACCTTACCTACAGCTATCATCGGAAAAAAAAAAAAAAAAAAAATCTACACCAATTGGAGTATGGAATAGAAACAAGCAAATGCTAAATCTTTAAAAACGCAATTTAGAGTGGAAAATGTTATGCCACTCTAAACAATAGGAACCGAAGCCATTGAAATTGAAGTCTTCAGTCTTTTGTTTTCACATAAAATAAAATCACTTTGAGAATAAAATGCCTTTGAAAAAATGTTGCACACAAAACATGTCTTAAATGTTAGCATATTTCTTCCCTTGGTTTACTTACTTGACACCCTAGGGCTTAATAGATAATCATTTTATCATCTATTTCTGTAATTTTAACTAAAGGAAGTTGGGGTTGTCATTCGGTGATTTTTGAGCCTTGATTAGGTAACTGGGGATGTAAATTGATTGAGTTGGACCTGAGGCTGCAGGCACCCACCCCTCGGAAAAAAAAAAAAAAAAAATTGGTTTAGAGTCCCAGTTTAAACCTGATGGGTCGGAACTTTCTCCTACGATCGAACTGCATATTGTTTACATGCAGTCCATCTAAGCCCACAAAGATGCATGCCTAGCAGTAGTCAGGGTGATGGAAAGGCATTATCATAAATGGGAATATTACGTGAAAAAAAAAAAAAAGCCCTCATAGAGCTGGACCGAGCATGAGCAGCTCCAAGGCGAATATTTCCAGGTGGATCTGGGTCCGGATTAGAGCCGTGGACCTCATGGATGAACCTAACCCACATCCAAATAATTTATTATTTAGGTCAGAACTATGTGCCCAAACCTGCCTGATAAGATATAAACAGGTCCTTTTGGACGTATGTACCCCACATTCAGGATTTGAGCCAGACTCAGCTGACTAAATATAAATGGGTCGTCTAGGTGGACTAAGATCCGAACCCGTTCCATTTATATCCCTAAGGTAAGATGTCAACACCTCAGAAAAAAAATAATATAGCAGGCATAGTATTGCAAATCATCATAGCCATTCATTTTATGGGTTCTATAATGAATTGAGAAGCCATTCTTTCAAATGGACGGTTCAAGAATAAGACCAAAGGTTAGGATGTTCGAACTTGATCTGTGACATTTTAGCAGATGCCATCATCTCCATATAAGCATGATTCCATTCATGGTAAGTCGGCTCCATGAACAGTAAAGATCCTTTAAATTACACTATAAAGTAACTCTACAGAATATACATATGTATTGTACAATTGGGACAAACCAATTTCAAATTCGTTAACAGCCACGCGCACACAAACAAAAAAAAATAAAATCCCTAGGATGTACAAAAGATAAATCTGTAAATCAACTTTGTCACCATAATTTCACTTTTTAGTAAAAAAAAAAAAAAAAATCTATATCAGTGAATCTTTATTAATCCATACCACTGTCATATAAGATCTGTATGCGCGCCATATTGGCAATACATATGGGTGTATATGTTATCAAAAGAATTGTATCTATCAATCTTAAATTCTTATGATATAATTAATATCGGCCGATATTTAAAAGAAATGCCTTATTTTAGTTCGTAAGAATCCTAATATGGGGTAGATTTCCCTTATCACCTTTTCAGAGATACAAGAATTTAGAAAGTTCAGGAGAGGGTGAGTGAGAGGGACATGGATGGAGGCAGGAAGCACAAGAGTATTTTTAAGATACAAGAATCTAGGAAATTTAGGACAGGGTGGGTGAGAGGGACATGGTTGGAAGCAAGAAGCACAAGGGTTTTTTAAGGCCGGCACTAATGACCATTCTTAGGCCGGTCTGGAATTAGGGTTTCATGGGGATGTGATTATTAATTATCCAAGTGATTGTGGATTGACTTCTTGTTTTTGGTGTTCGTCTTTTGTCCCATGTTTATTTTTCCTAGGTCGGCCAACAAGAAATGAGACAGTAGCTGGCTAGAGCTTGTCGCTGAAGTGACTCAGATTCCCTCAAAAAAGCAGACCCTAGTGAGACAAAATTCTAGCCAAGTTCCTTCATTAGTTCACAGCAAGAGAACCTTGTCAACCATTCACCTCATTACTGGACTTATATAAAGCATTATAAGAATTGGCCATAAAACATCAAAGTGGCCATAAAACATCAAAGCAAAACTCGAGACATTCTTAAGAAAGAATCATTTTCCAAAACATTGCGAATATTTAAAAATCACCCAAAAATGAAAAGCTTTTGCGATATTGATCATTAAGGGCACATTCATGTAGAGATATTTTAAGTTTGGCATTGATAGAGCTAAATATAATGTTTGGTTCATAAAGATTTTGTTGAAAACTAAATTTGCAGTCTCAAAGATTCTAAAGTCTGATGGGGGAGGGGTCAAAATTGTGACCTCTTTTTCTTGGAGAAATTTTAGCTATCTCTTCCTCTCTCTATCTAAAAGAAAAGGGAAAATAAAAAACGAAGAAGAAGACGAAGTGGCATTTCAGTGGTGTGTTGAGTCCATAGGAAAAGTATGGTATCGATTTCATAAGCTCTAGAATCCACAACTAATTTCCATCCCAAATTTGCAAAAGCCATTCATGTGAGTCCACATTGATTATTGGAAGATAAAAATATATATACATACATCATCATCAATGCTTAGCACCAAGCTAAAATTTTGGGCCTAAACCACATGATCAATTTTGATGATGGCGCAAACCATGTGAATTAATCCATGCCAATCTGTGGCCTGAGCCATATGAATTAATGCCAATATGTGGCTAATTTCTGGCCCGACCCATATGAATTGGTCTATACGGCCAATTTTGATTGAGTAGAGGAGGGTCATTTCTGACCTAAGTATGCATATGTGACCTATCTTGGTCAAAGCCAAAGATAATTTCCGGCCTAGGCCTAACCCAGGCTAAAAATGACAATCTATGGGACATAAGACCCATTGTTGCGGGACCTATTTAGATGGGCCTAAACTCAGCTATGCATTGGGCTCACTTATGTATTGACATGTTTAAATCTATTTAGCCATTGGGCTCACTCCCAAGTTCATAATTGGCCACCTGCTTATGTGAGTCACACGCCATGTTATACCCTATGACTAGTAATGGATGTCTATCGAATTAAGTTTCCATGTCCCATCAAACTCTCTCAAATTTATGTGGTAGCGGTTTCGAACCAATTAATATGGGTCCAAGCCAACTTGTGTGACCATGTCATGTTGGGTCCAATGCGCACATCCAAGCCCAAGCCAATTTTTTGTGACCATCATGTCATGTTGGATCCAATGTAGATATTCAGGTCGAAGTCAATTTTTGAGACCATGTCATGTTGGGTCCAATGCACACATCCAGTCCATGTCTTTTGGTCTAAGCAATATGACCAATCTTGATAGATTATGGGTGGACCATTACATATAGGCCTGGTAGTTTAGGTACATTACCAAAACTGTATGAATATGTGACCATATCAATCATATGATGGTGCAATCATCAAGTTGATATTGCTTCATGACCATCAATCATGTGATAGTGCCCATGTCTTTTCCAAATGTGTAGTCAAAGAACATGTGGAGCCAAGAGGAGTAGTCGCTCCTTAGATGAGGGCAAAGGCCCATTCACTCCTTCTAGTTAGGAGAGGACAAGGTGTCCA
>QPKB01000007.1:16630279-16686438 GCA_003546025.1 Camphora micrantha | reverse complement strand
CCAATGATTTCAGCGGCGAATCCTTGATGTTGACGAAGATCGACGGATTTCATGCATGAAAAATCGGATTTTGGAAAAATCACAGGGGCCAATCAACTCGAAACGCGAAAAGGACCGGAAAAAGGGTCTTCCGGCGAATTTTTGGGTCGCCGGAATTTCCATGGTCGCCGGCGACCATGGGCCGGCGACCCTGGGCCATGGTCGCCGGCGACCATGGGCCAAGGTCGCCGGCGACCATGGGCCTTGGGCCCATTTTTTGGCCGCTTTTCGGTCGCCGTTTCTTCGCCGTTTTTCGATCTTTTTTCATTCTTTTTTCTTCTGATTTTTTCCTGACATTTCCCCTCATTTATTGGCCTGATTCTCTTGAAGAAAACCCGACGAGAAGCACGCAAATCGGAGCACAAAGTTTCCTATTTTTCTGGAAAGCCGAAGACTTTGTTGTGCGGTTTTGCCGATTTTTTGTCAAGCATTGAAACTAGGCCAAACGATGTCGGAATGACCTGAAATTCGACGTGGAGCTTCTTGAGCAGTAGATAGGACCAACCATAGGCTTTGGTTTGAGTTTTGAAGCCGTTCGGGGTCCCGCAAATGCTTGCCTTAATTTCGCCATGAGAGAAATGCCGAGCTTTGACTTGTGGTCAACCGATGTCCGATTGACCTGAAATTTGACAGGGAGCCTCCTGAGTAGTAAGTAAGACCAACCATGGGCTTTGGTTTGAGTTTTGAAGCCTTTTGGGGTCCCGCAAACGCTCGCCTTGATTTCACCTCGACGAAAATGCCGAGCTTTGAAACTAGGCCAAACGATGTCCGTTTGACTTGAAACTTGACAGGGGACCTATTGGAGTCATTTTGAGATGATCCATTAGCTCCAATTTGGATGCCATGATTCTGGGGTGCTCTGCTGCCGGTAGGCCTGTTTTTGCTTCCTGAGAGTTGATGAAGGGTCAAACGTCGTCCGTTTGACTTGAAATTTGGCAGGGGACCTTTTGGAGGTATTTTGAGACCATCCGTAGGCTCTGATCGAAGTTTTGGAGTCTTCGACATTGTCGCTGCCGGGAGCTCCTGCCTGACTGTCGGAGGAGTGAAGTTAAGCCAAATGATGTTGAAATGGCCCGAAACTTCATGTGTACCCCTCTTTTGGTTGCTTTGAAGGATCTTGCAGTTTTTGTTTGATTTTGACAAGATCTGGTGCTTGAAGTGGCGCCTTCCTATTTATGGCAGGATGTGGCTCCATGTAGCTTTTGGTGTTGAAGGGACATAGTGACATTTTTTGGTGTCAACAAATGCCCCCTCGAGGTACAACTACGAGGTGTGCAGCTCTGGCAGTCGGTGTGCCTCGAAGATAATTTGAAGGAGATCTTCTTGCTTGACCAAGAGTCTTGAGCGTTTTTCTTTTGATGGGGTTGCTTTTTGTGCTTCCAAGGGATTTCACGGTAATGAGAGGGGTCATGTACCGTCTCAAGGCAAGGATTTTGAAATGACATTTGGATATGGGTTTTTGGTTTTGGGTTTTCCCTTTTAACCTTGTGAACCTAAAGGCTTTATGTGGCACATTAGGCGGTTAAGAAGGTTTTTTGATTTTTGACCTTGTGACCTAACAGGTTGTATGTGGCGAGTTAGGGGGTCGGGATTTTGGTTTTTGGTTTCGGTCTTGTGACCTAACAAGCTGTATGTGGCAAGTTAGGGGACCATGGTTTGGTTTTTTGGTCACTCTTTGGGACAATTTTGGGTCCATTGGAGTGGTTTGGTTTTTTGTGGAATGTCAATTTCAAGATTGTGGCTTGATTTGGTGCATGGGGTTGGATGGTTGGGTTTCTTTTGGAAGCTTATGAAGCTCGAAAATTTTTGTATGGTCCAATCAACTCAAGAGAGGCATGGAACCATTTTTGTATGCTCTTGGTAAGAGAAATTTTGACTAAAAGCCACTTTTAGTGCCTAGGTGGTCAAACCTGGCTCATATGGGCTAACCCATGGGACCTTAAGCTTTTAAAAATGGCTTAGATCTCATGTGGTGTCATTTTGTAAAGAATATCTAAAAATATCCCTTTTGTGTAGAGACTATCTAAAAATATCCTTACTTGGAGAGAATCTCTCAAGTTTCCTTGATTTTGGGAGAGATTTTCTCAAAGTATCTTTCTTTGGGAGAAAGTTTCTCAAGTCCCCTTTCTTTTTGGAGAGAATTTCTCAAGAATCTCCTCTTTAGGAGAGAATATCTCGAATCTCCCTTTCTTTTAGGAAGTTTGCTAATTTTTAGCACTTACCTCCTTGCTTTTCTCCTCCTTTCCTCTTTTGGTTTGCCTTTTCTATAAAAGCAATGGAGATGGGTTTTCTTTCTCTTGTTGCTTTCTTTTGCAAAAATCTTCAAGAGTGCTCCAAGATAAAGAGTTTCTCAAGGATCTTCAAGTTTCTTCTCCTTCTTCTCCATGGCTTCAAGTAGGTCTTCTTTTTCCAAGAAAAACCCCATGTAGATGTAGAAAAGTTTCCTTTTCTTTTCTTCCTTCTTTTCTTTTCTTTTCTTTCTTTCTTTTCTTTTTTTTTTTTTTCACGTGTTTTCTTTTCCTCTTTTTTTTTTTTGTTTTTTTTTCACGTGCTTTCTTCTTTTTTTTTTTTTTGTGCACGTTCTGCCCCTTTTTTTTTTCTTTTTTTTTTTTTGCCCCCTTTTTTTTTTTGAAGATGTTTTTTTTTTTTTTTTTTTTGCTCACCATGATATGAGGTTTATGCAATTCAAGATGATCATGCTTTCTTTTTTTTTTTTTTTAAAATGCATCAAGATAAAAGGCTAGAATTTCTAGGTCAAGTCAACATGGATTTTGACTTAGACAAAGTTTGATTGGTTTTGACCAAATTGGGTTGGAATTGGTCAAACTTTTGTCAAAGTTTTCCTAGCATCTAATGCATGATGGTTTTATGCATGATTTTTCGTAAATGGAATTGGGGGCATGATGATGCATACCTCGAATTTTCTTGCAAGTCTTGGGATTTTTGGAGCTTGCAGCAATGTTGAGCCCACTTCTCCAGTCTCGCAGAATTTCGAGGAGCTTTGCAAGTTTTGGGATTTTGAGCTCGCAGCAATGTTGAGCTCTTTTCTGATCTTGCGGAAAATTTGAGAAGAAAGGCTTGATCTCGCAGCAATGTTTGAATTCAAGTCTTCTTCGAGAACCCTTCACTGATTATGAGCTCGCAGCAATGTTGAGCTCATCTTCAAGCTTCCTTTCTTTTCGGGGTGCCTCCCTTTTCTTCGAAATTGCCCCGGAACCATACCAAAATTTTGCTAGGATTTTTTTTTTATAGCAAAATTCTGTCATTTGGTGTTTGATTTCCTCCTTTCTGACTCTTGCAGGTGGTTCCTCTAGAATAAACAAGGGTAAGGGCCTTGTTACTGATGTACCTCGCCGATCTACCAGATCTTCCAATGCGGCCGTTCAACAGGCGTGGGAAGAGGTTGACGGGAATCTCCGAAGAAAGACTCAGGAGCATGAGCGATGGCAACTTCTTTGGGAGGAATTCCCTCGTGCTGAAGATGGATCGCGGTTTTCTGTCGCATTTTACGACGGCATCTTGAAGAAGCGTGGCCTGGAAGCTTTGGAGGCTGAGGCCAAGAGTCTGCTCGAGGACCTTAGTCTTTGGTTGAAGACTATGATGGACTGAGCTCTTGACAAACTTTCTTCTTTTTTTTTTTTTTGGTACCTCCATGTATAAACATTTTGGCACTCTATTCTTTTGTATCCCCTTGTTCTACTTAAATTCTTTTTTGTTGAAAATAAGTAAAAGTTGGATGGGAATGTTTGTTTGAAAATCTTGATCAAAAGGTTATCATTTTGTGAAAATCTTTTGTCAAAAGTGTTGTTTTGGCATGAAAGCCAGATTTTGTGGCATAAAGCCTAGTTTTTGATGGCTTGAAAGCCGAAAATTTTGAGGTGGCATGAAAGCCGATTTTGGTGGCGTGAAAGCCAAATTTTGGTGGCGTGAAAGCCGGTGTGGCATGGAAGCCGATTTTTGGTATGAGAGCCGATTTTTGGCATGAGAGCCAATTTTTTGTTTTTGGCGTAAAAGCCGGATTTTTGGCATGGGAGCCGATTTTTGTTTTTGGCGTAAAAGCCGGATTTTTGGCATGAGAGCCGATTTTTGTTTTTGGCGTAAAAGCCGGATTTTTGGCATGAGAGCCGATTTTTGGCGTAAAAGCCGGATTTTTTTGAAAACCAAGTTTTGTTTTGTTGGCATGAGAGCCAGATTTTGTTTTGATTTTTGGCGTGAAAGCCGATTTTTGTTTTTGACGTAAAAGCCGGATTTTTGGCATGAGAGCCGATTTTTTGTTTTTGGCGTAAAAGCCGGATTTTGGCATGAGAGCCGATTTTTGTTTTTGGCGTAAAAGCCGGATTTTTGGCATGAGAGCCGAGTTTTTTGGCGTAAAAGCCGGATTTTTTGAAAACCAAGTTTTGTTTTGTTGGCATGAGAGCCAGATTTTGTTTTGATTTTTGGCGTGAAAGCCGATTTTTGGCGTGGAAGCCGAGTTTTTTGGCGTAAAAGCCGAGTTTTTTGGCGTGAAAGCCGAGTTTTTTGGCGTAAAAGCCGATTTTTGGCGTGGAAGCCGAGTTTTTTGGCGTAAAAACCGGGTTTTTGGTGTAAAAGCCGGGTTTTTGGCGTAAAAGCCAGGTTTTTGGTTTTCAAAAATGCAAGTATCGACTAAGAGTCGCCTCCCTGCTGAATGGTATTGCAAGTATCGATGGAATGTCGCCTCCTTGCTCATTCGGTTGCGAGTATCGATGGAATGTCGCTTCCTCGCGAAGTTGGGTGCAAGTATCGACTAAGCGTCGCTTCCCTGCTTTTCTTCAAAAATTTTGTTTTGCGGGTATCGATGGAATGTCGCCTCCCCACGATTTTTGAAATTTGAGGTTTTTTCGAACCTTTGTTTTTCTTTTGAAATTTGGGTTGTGGATATCAACTGGAATGTTGCGTCTCCACGATTTTTGAAATTTTGCAAGTATCAACGAGGTGTTGCTTCCTTGCGATTTTTGAGGTTTTGGAAGTATCGAATGGGGTTCGCATCCTTCCAATGGGTTTTTGCGAGTATCGACTTGACATCGCTTTCCCGATTTTTGTTTTTAGACACGAGGGTCGTAAATTTTGACCTAAAACCATTTTTGGCGGTAAAAGGCAAGGCGGACTAGGGTGGAAATTCCTAAGTCCTGATTTTTGTTTCAAACCAAGAATTTTGGGTTCAAGGATCGAAAATTTTGGTTAAGTTTGGGAAGAGGCTCCTAAACTTAGATTTTCGGATTTTGATTTTCTTTTGAACAATGAAACGATGAAAGTAAGCATTGTTTTGAAAATTCAACATAAAGATGAAAATTCCAAAAGGAGTGGGTTTGACGAGCAAGTACCTAGAAATAGGCTTTGGCCTTGCAGGCGTCGCTCTGACCCAGTGGAGGAAGTCTTCAAGGGTAGTACCGCTTCAAGAACTTGCCGTTGATGGGCAGCATACATCTATCACCTTCCATGTTTAGAAGTGCGTATGCGCCATTGGAGAAGACTTGGTCGATGACGAAGGGTCCCTTCCCATTTTGGTTCAAATTTGCCTTTGGATTTGTGAGCGAAAACCATCGGCCTTTTCACCGCAAGAACCAAGTCACCCTTTTTGTGGGCGCGTTGCCTGACCTTTTTGTCGAAAGATCCAGCCATGCGTGCTTGGTAGAGCTCAATGCTTTGGAGTGCCTCGAGCCGTCTCTCATCGAGATTGTCCAGCTCTTGGAGTCTTAATTTGACATTGCTTTCTTGCGTCATGTCATTTTGTAGAGATACCCTTAAGGAAGGAATTTGTACCTCTAAAGGGACAACAGCTTCGCATCCATAGACCAAGGAGAATGGCGTGCTATGGGTCGGTCCTCGAACGGTGGTTCGGTAGGCCCACAAAGCTTCGGATAGTTTGTCGCCCCAGTCCCTTTTGTGGCTAGAGACCATTTTCTTGAGAATTTTGCAGAGTGTCTTGTTGAAGGCCTCTGCCAGTCCATTCGCCGCCGGATTGTACGGAGTTGAAGGACAACTTTGGATTTTGTATTTGTCGCAGAACCTGTAGAATCTGTGATCACGGAATTATGGTCCGTTATCATGGACGAATCTTTTAGGTATGCCGAAGCGACAAATGATGTTGGTGCGCAAGAACTGAAGGACTGATGAGGTCTTCATTTCATTGAGCACAAAAGCTTCTGACCACTTGGAGAAATAATCCGTAGCGGCGAAGATGAAGCGATGACCTTTGCTTGACGGAGGGGAGACAGGACCTACGATGTCCATACCCCAAGCTTCGAAAGGCCATGAAATTGCTGTAGGATGTAGCCATTCTGGAGGCATGTGGACATAGTCTCCATGAACTTGACATTATTGGCAGCGTTTAGCAAATTGCATTGCGTCAGCTACCATGGTAGGCCAATAATAACCTAACCTTTTTATCTGATCGTAGAGCTTTGGACCAGCCTGATAAGCTTTACAAAGAGCAGCATGCACCTCTTTGAGAGTTTCTTTAGCTTCTTGTTGTGATAAGCAGCGTAGAAGTACTCCATTGTAGGATTTTCTGTAGAGCATCTTTGAAGGAATGTCCAGATGAAAGTTTGGGGTTCGTCTTTGAACACTCACCCGTTCTTTTGGATCTTCAGGCAGGATTCCGAACATAATATAATCAATGAACGGATCCCTCCAGTCGCCGATCGGAGGTCTGAGGATGGAGATCCGACTTCCAACCAGTTGGTGGCACTCAGCAACTGCTTGGTGTGTATTGAGGGGAGGGAGAATCCTTCTCTCACACACTGTAACTTGCATCTGTTCTCCTTCTTGGACCGCCATAGAGGCGGCGAGTCCAGCCAGGGCATCTGCACGGATGTTTTCGCCTCTACGAATGTGGGTGATATGACAGATGTCAAATTTTTGCCGAAGTGATTGCGCCTTGTTGTAGTAAGGCAGCAGATCAGGCTTCCTGATTTCAAATTTCTGATTCATCTGGTTGACGATCAGTTGAGAATCCCCGAAGGCTTCTAGCACTGTGATGCCGGATTCGAGGGCGAGTTCCAATCCTACAATCAGGGCTTGGTACTCAGCTGCATTGTTTGAACATGGTTCCAGTAGCGAGAAGGCGTGTGGAATCATGTATTTGTCGGGACTAACAAAGAGGATGCCAATCCCTGATATTTGATTTCCTTTTTCACTTATCCTGGTTGCACCGTCGAAGTACATATCCCAGGAAGCTTTTGATAAGGAAGCCTCCACGTTGTAGACTGACTCGTCTGGGAGATCATCCCTGAGTGGAGAATCTTCAGGCAACGGATGCTCTGCAAGAAAGTCTGCCAGAGCTTGACCTTTGATTGCCTTTTGTGGTACATACCTAATATCAAATTGTGACAGGAGGATAGACCATTTTGCCAGTCGGGCATTGAGGGAACCTGCTTTTGTGACAAGGACCTTCAGGAGATTGATCCTCGAGATCAGGTATACTGTGTTGGACAGCAGATAGTGACGTAGCTTTTGTACAGCAAACATCACTGCAAGACATTCTTTTTCGACTGGAGAGTAGCGATGCTCTGCACCTACCAGCATGCGGCTGAGATAGTATAGAGCAGCTTCTTTTCCCTCGTGATTTCCTTGTGCAAGTAGAGCTCCCAAAGAGTGGTCGAGGGCTCTTGTGTACAAGATAAATGGTTTTCCAGTTGTGGGGGCAGCCAGTACTGGAGGTTTGGTCAGGTATGACTTGATGTCTTGGAACGCAGTTTCGCATTCAGCATCCCAGACAAAGTCCACGCCCTTTTTCATTAGGCGGGAGAATGGACGGCATTTCCCTGACAGGTTGGAGATGAACCGTCGAATGTATGCCAATCTTCCTTGAAGCCCTTTTAACTGTCTCAGGGTTTTTGGGGATGGCATTTCTAGGATAGCCTTGACTTTGATAGGGTCAAGCTCTATTCCCGCTTTCCGAACTACGAATCCGAGGAACTTACCCGATGATACACCGAAGAAGCATTTTAGGGGATTCATTCGCAGTTTGTGCCTGCGTAGTCGGAGGAAGACTTCTCGAAGATCTTTGAGATGGTCTTCTTTCTTTTTGCTTTTGACGGCGAGGTCATCAACGTAGCATTCGACTGTCTTATGCTGCATATCTTGGAATATCTTCATCATAGCCCTTTGATATGTCGCACCAGCATTTTTCAGACCAAATGGCATTACAGTGTAACAATACACGCCAAATGGGGTCCGAAATGATGTGTGTGTCTTTCATCTTCAGGATGCATTTTTATCTGATTGTACCCAGAGAAACCATCCATGAATGTCATCCGCTCGAATCCACAGGTGTTGTCGATCATCACCTCCGGTATGGGGAGCGGAAATTCATCTTTAGGACATGCATTGTTCAGGTCTCTATAATCAATACAGACCCTGATCTGCCCATTTTTCTTTGTCACTGGGACGATGTTGGCCAACCATTCAGGATGCTGTTCCTCGCGGATGAAGCCAACGTTTTTGAGTTTCTGAACTTCTTGTTCAATTTTGTCCATTATGTCAGGACGAAATCTTCTTTGGCCTTGTTTGACAGGCTTGATATCTTTTTGTAGATTGAGTTTGTGAACTGCTATTTTGGGGTCTAAACCAGGCATTTCAGCGTAAGACCATGCAAAACAATCAACAAACTCATGAAGAAAAGCGATATACTCGGGTAACTCATCATCCTTTATATTCTTGCTTATGAATACAGGACGTGGGCTATCTGACGTTCCCAAGTCTATCTTTTGAACAGAATCTTCTGTTGGAAGACTTGAAGGTGGTTCCTCCATAATATTTTCGGAGGCTTCCAACTCAACAAGACTTTCCGGAGTTTCAAAGGTATTCTCAGACCAAGGCTGTGCTTCTGACCATGGGTCTTCTTGATCGGCACTCTTCTCAAGACGTGCTATGAGATGGTCCCAATCACCTGCTGAAACTGGATCGAAGTATGGCACTTCTTTTGGAGATGATGGTTCTTCTGGACCAGAAGACTGTGCATCTGTATCATCGGACAATTCCTCTTTATCATCAGAGAAATCGTACCAATTGGAGGGGCTTCCTGGATCCTTGACGGGTAACTCTTCAAAGAGATATCCAGGGAGATCAATATCTTCAAAGACACGAGATGTTGAGGCTTCGTCGGCCAGACGACTTTGTAGCCTTTGGGTCAACTGTCTCATGGGAGCATCAGGGTCGTAGCCCAGTCCGTATGAAGACTTTTCTATATGACGATAGAGTTTCCAATCCTCCTGCTGGCCTTTTGTCAGGGTGGGCTCCAATGGTACGAGGATACCGTGGCCACCTCCCAAGCCGATTGGATTTCGAGCGTCATAGCCCATTTTTTTCATGATAGCTTGCGCCATTGGACTATACAAGGATAGTTGTGGCATACCTTCGTTTTGGAAAGGCTCAAGCGAAGAGTTTGATGAAGAAGCCGCCGACCTGTGGAAAAAGATCGGCTTTTCTTTTGGTGAGTTTGTCGGAACAACGAAGGAAGCTGATGCTGGATCGCCTATGCCAGCAGGTGTCTCCAATGGAGTGAGAGCAGGTTGAGCTTGCTGAGTATCAGCTTGGCTTGACGACGTGTCGTCTTCTGTCTCTGAATCCGAATCTGTGTCTTGCATAATAGACACAAAGGAGATGACGAACTTGCCCCCAGGCTTTTGTTTGGTCTTCTTTGCCTTGGTAGTTATCACTAGCGGCTTTGAAGACTTGAGGGAGACAACAAAAGGAGATTGGTTGATCTCCTCGGTTTTGCCGGATGGTTGATTTTCTTCCGGTGATTGCCGAGGAGCCTTGCCTTTATCTTTCTGGAGACTTTCGGCAAAGGATGCTATTTCTTTCTCCTTTTCTTCGTTTTCATCTTTGTACATCTGCGAGTCTGCGAAATGGACTTCTTTGCCTTTGAAAGGCTTTTTGTCCGCAAATACGCGATGTACCAAGCCGTCGTCGCCAACAAACTTGATGCACTGATGAAGAGTTGAAGGAACAACACCACTCTCGTGTATCCAGGGGCGTCCGAGAAGGATGTTGTAGCATGAGGGGGTCTTTATTGCATATACAGTGACTTCAGAGATAAGATCACCGATTTGCAACTTGAACCTAATCTTGCCGATAGGCCTCTGAGCGCTTCCATCGTATCCAAAGATAGACACGGATGTATGACTCAGCTTGCTAGGCGGGATGCCCAGCTCTTCGAGTGCCGAAGTAGAGATGAGGTTGAGGGCAGAACCCGGATCGATCTGTACTCTGTGTATCGGCATCTCTTTGATGTACCCTGTAAAGTATAAGGGCCGGTTGTGCTTTGTTTCGCCTAGTAGGAGGTCTTCCTTAGTGAAGGCGATAGTTGCACTTGCTGCTTTTTGAACTGAGAGGCAATCATTGCAAGATCCCTCAGTCTTCTTCTTTTCTCCTTTTGAGGAGGTATTTGATTTTTTAACCCTATAGTCCATTTCAATTTGTAGGACTTGTGGGGCATGCTTGTCGACATCCATATTCAGTCTTTGCAGTTCTGAAATGAGACTATCACGAGTTTGGGGAGACATTCGTAATAAGTCTAGGATGTGCAGGCGTGCAGGTATGTGTCTAAAGTGCTCAATCAAGTCATACTTGAAAGCCTCCTTAGGGCCTGCATTTTCATTAATGTTGCCACTTGGGGCGCTTACATTCTGTCCCGAAGGATTTACATAAGAAGAAGAAGTTAGATTGTAGTTTTTGTGGTAATCCCGGCCAGAGCGGGTACCTTTACTAACTTCGAGAGCTTCTGGAGACGGTTCTTCATTCGGAAGTCCACCCTCGGGATTGAGGGGCTGATCCTTTTCATTTGCTGAAGATGCTTCCGTGTCAACATTACCATCCTCAGTGATTGCATTGCATGGAGCATTTTCCGGGAACAAGTCCTGAACAGCGTCCAGCAATTTGTCTTCTTTGTTTACAATTTCATCGGTCCAGACATCACCCATGAGGTTGGGCATCTGGGACCAGTTGACTGGGTAGACTTCATCGGTAGAGACGTCTTCAAGGTAGTCAGCCAGAAGAGGTCTGTACTCTGATGTGACAGTCTCGGAAGACGAAGGTTGAGAAGATGCCATTTCCGAGGTAGTAATATCAGAGGATATACTACCTGATGTAGTATGGGAGTTTGTGGCCTCGGCAGATGAAGCTCCAGAGGCGCTGTCGTCTCGAACTATCGCATTGCAAGCAATAGGAAACGTCTCCGGAACGGATTGTTGGGAGTCAGATTCATCCTCTGATGTAAGGGGATCATCCACCCAGCAGTTTTCTTCATTTTCAGGAGTTACTGGAGGGGACTCCTGTAGATTTTCCGGGACCACCGGTTCTGGATTGCGATGAAGCTGATTGATGTGATCTTGTCCTTGCTCTATGGCAAGACGCTGCAAGATCCTTGCATATTCTTCGAGATCAGGCATAGGAGCCAGATCTTCTTCTTCATCTACTCCTTGTAGTTCCTCCTGATCGGGTTCTACCGGAGCATTGGCAGGTGCTGTGTCAACAGCATTTTCCTGAACAACCTCTTGGTCTCCTTCATCATCAGACCAAGATCCCTGTGGTTGTAAAGGGTTATACCAGATCACCGGCATGAGATGGGATTCGGGGATCCATTCCTCGTCGGAGAGGTATTCTCCTGTTTCGAGGGATTCCTCCCATTCATCGGTGTCACTGGCGGTGTCACTGGACTCGTACCCATCCATGGGGAATCCAACTACTGAATTGCAAGAGTATGATGCCCCCTGCATGTCTTCAGTCTTTAGTAGTGATGGCATGAAATCACGAAGGGTGAATTTCCTTGCCGGCCTCGAAGTCTCGGAAGGAGACTTTTCTGCTGCCCCCAGTGAAGGGGTAGGGGAAGTTTCTGTCTTTTCAGGAACTTCTTGTTTTGGTTGAGCTTTCTCCTGCTGTTTAAGCTTGCGGAGTTGTCTCCTGGCTTGCCTTCGCTGTCGAGCGGTCGGCTTTGTTTTGACGATCTCCCAGTTTTCATCTTCCAGGAGATCGGGATGTACCCATATGGGCTGTCCATCTGGTGTTGGGCACGGGACTAGCTCTTGGGATGTTTGAGCCATTTTTATCACCTTGAAGGAAGTAGTGACCTTCTTCTTTGGTGACTTTTGTGTTTGTCCATACGACACCATGTTAACGGAGGCAAACCCGTAGTTTTTGTCAAAGGTGATGACTCCGTTTTTCCACATCTCGTTGATCTTTTCTCTCACAATGAAGCATTGGTTGAGAGGATGCGAGATCATCTGGTGGTATGGACAGTACCGGGGATCGTTGGTTTTGCCAACATCTCCTAGTCTTTTGGGTTCAGGCAGGGTGAGCTTCCCTTTTTCCAAGAGAGCCTCGAAGATTTCTTCGACATCTTCATCGAACGGGTATTTCTTTTCTACTCGTTCTTTGAAGGCATCAGAGAGTTCAGGTCTCTTACCTACACCTTTGTTTTCAGCTTTCTTTGGTGGCTGCAGAGCTGACTTGGTTTGCACATTGAGAACCTCCTTTTTCTTTTGCTTCGAGGTTGCAATGGCGGTCGGCTCCTTCTTTGATGATTTCTGACTGCTGAGGTCCTTGATCACCGTCTCAGCCTCCATTGATGCTTCTAGGAGTTCTTCCAGATTCTTTGATTTGTTGCCGATAATCATGGAGCGTATCTTTGCTCTCATGTTGTTACGGCAGATGTCGACCAGCGACGCTTGTGGCAGCACGTCTGAACATTTGTACGCCATTGCCTTCCACTTGTGAATGTAGTCGTATGTCGACTCATTCTCTCCCTGTTTTAGGCTGCAGAGTTGAGCCATAGTCACAAGATGATCCTCACCTTTGAAGTGAGTTAGGAAGCATGTCTCCATCATGGCCCAGTTTTGGATAGAGTCCTCCTGAAGAGTGGAGTACCAATCAAAGGCCGTACCTTTTAGGGTACTTGTGAAGAGACGGATCTTGAGGGCGTCTTGATCCGCGATGACTCCCGTCAGGATCTTGAAATGGATGACATGTTGTCTGGCCGAGCCCTTCCCCGTGTATGTTTGGAGAGTGGGCTGTTTGAATTTGGTAGGAAACGGTACCGAGTCCATCCATAAGGGATATGGTGGCTTGATTCCGTGTTCCTTTAGTGAATCCTCTTCCTTTGCTTTGGCGAGGATATCGTCAACGTCCTTTTTGGTAAGGGCGCGTGACTCATTTACCTCCTCTTCATGGTGACTTGGAGGAGCTTCATTATTTGGTGGACGTTGGAGGGTAAGAAGTAAGTTCTCCATAAGAGCTTCTATCCTCTGCTGTCCCTGCTCCAGCTGCTGGATGCGTGCGGCTACGTCATCTTGCGGCGGAGGTTGCTCAGCATTTGTGACTAAGACGTTCATCTTTCGAGCGTCGAATGAGGATATCGTCTTGGTGACTGAGCTGGAGCTCATTCTTTTGGATGAAGAGCTCGAAGAGTGATCGCTCCAGTGTCCTTGACTTGAAGGAGTGGGAGAATCTTCTCTATGTCTTTGCGCCCGGGAGACGCTGCGAGTCACCGGTCGCTTGACATGGAGTTTTGTTGCTGACTTCTGGCGCCTTCTGGTTTTGCCAACCATATGGACAGTAGCAACTTGGTTAGGTGTTTCCTTTTCGACCCATTTTTGAGAGACCTGGAGCGTGGAGTGCTGAGCTCTTTGCTTCTCTAGTCTCTTTTGCCGGTACGCAGCGCGGCGACGCATACGACGAGCGATTTGAGCTTCAGTTAGCTCGGGCTGTGCTCTAGCCACGAAGGAGGTGGTCCCTCGCGCGCAGCAGCCGAGCTTGTCTTCTTTGTAATTTGGCAAGGACAGGATCTGGATGCGGTCCTTAGCCTGTCGCAGCGAAGCTTTAAATTTGACGAGCTCGGCCCCTGTTGAGATGAGGGCCGAGTTGCAGGAATACAGGCCTTGACAGATTCTCGCTGAGGCCTGATGATGCACGACTTGATCTTGGGCTTATAGGAATAAGCCGGCTCGTGCTGGGTGGATTTTGTTTGGTGGAGGGCTGGTTTCTCTTCTTTCGTGTACGAGAGAGGGTAGAACCGATTCTCCTTGAGCGGGGCCAGGTATGCTGGCCTTGCAGATCTTTGGGACCTTCTTTGTTTGGGAGAAGGTCTTGGAGACCAAGTCTTGAGGTAGACCTGGTTTCTTGCAGGCTGAGGTTTCGCGAGGTTGTCGCGGGCTTCAGTCTTCTTGGCGGTTGCCCTTGGTGTCACGGTAGTGACGCGCCCAGGGGCGGTTCTCTGCTTCTTGGCAGGAGTTGTTTCTTCTGCGGGAAGTGGGAAAGGTCCCAGCGACCCGAAGACGATGGACCGGGGAGAGGAGGTCGACCCGGTGTCCTGTGTGTTACCGAAGGAAGTGACACTTCGGCCGCTGGCGAGGCGCTTAGGAGCGCATTTGTTTTGCTTCTCTTGAAGCATCAGCTGGAACTTGTTCTCGTCGAAGGTGATTGTCAGCGAAGCTGCCATGTTAGTTTTTGAAAAACCTTTCTGAAACAAGACCGGATCCATTAGTAATCACAAGAATGTGGTGATCATAAATGGAAATAAACTATGGTTTTTTCTTTTCAATTTGCTCGAGGGGACAAGGCCCGGCCCAAGCAAAATGAAGAAGGCAAAAAGCCATAGAGTATACAATTGTTCTAAACGCGAGTATGAAAGGCTCAGAGTGAGCGTTCCAGTGACTGCTAGAAGCAATTGTGAACCTTAATTCAGATTACCGAGGAGCGAGGCTCACTCGAGGTAAAACGATATAAGGTTGGGAGTACAAATGTGTCGGTTGCGAATACAGTAGACCCAAGAGGGCGTACTAGCACCGCTAGGCACAGATGTTGTAAATCGCATCCTTGAAATGGACACGAGATGGGATTTTTTGAAAGGTCAAGATTGGGTTCATAAAAGAGAGCAAATGGTACTCCAATCCGAAAACGTGCTCAACATTTCTGCGAGCACAGAATCCGAAAAGGAAATAACCAGAATTTCTCGAATCTGGACCTAACAATGACGGAATTTTTTTGTTTTTTTTTTTTTTAGAAAAGTCAGGATCAGATTCATCAAAGAGAGCAAATGACGTTCCAACCCAAACACGTGCTCAACATTTCTGCGAGCACAGTAATCCGAGGAGGAAGAGGTCAAGATTTCTCGACTTTGAACCCAAACGTGACAGAAGTTTTTTTTTTGAAGATTTTTTTTTTGAAAGTCAGTATCGGACTCATCAAAGAGAGCAAATGATGTTCCAGTTCAAACACGTGCTCAACATTTCTGCGAGCACAGAGTCTGAAAAGGAAGAGATCAAGATTTCTCAAATTTGAACCAAAAATCGACGAAATATTTTTTTTTAGGGTTTGAGAATACATCGAGTTCTCACGATTCGGTCTTATGAAACCAATGTCGATAGATCAGCCCCCAGGTAAGGGTAGGATTACTTAATGAACCCGTTTGGAGGACCCTTACCTAGAACAGCCTAGCTGTCTCCAAACTCTGGACAAGGCTTTTCTTAGATCAACCTCGATTAAAGAACGCAATAGGTAAAACTTTCGTGTTCTCAAGTGCTTCCCCGTTTTTTTGAATTTTTTTTTTTGTGGACTCATCAGAGAGAGCGAATGGTCCATTCCCAGTCTGAACAGGGGCTCAAACAATTTCTGCGAGCCCTAAGTCAGAAAGGAAAAGAAAACCAAAGTTTCTCAAATTTGGATCCAAAAGAAAGAAGATTTTTTTTTTTTTTTTAAATCTGACAAGTTTGAAATCAGATTTTTTTTTTATGGATTCATCAGCGAGAGCGAATGGTCCGTTCCCAGTCTGAACAGGGGCTCAAACAATTTCTGCGAGCCCTAAGTCAGAAAGGAAAAGAAAACCAAAACTTCTCAAATTTGGATCCAAAAGAAAGAAGATTTTTTTTTTTAAATCTGACAAGTTTGAAATCAGATTTTTTTTCGAACTCATCAAAGAGAGCAAACGGTCCCTTTCCCAATCTGAAAGCGTGCTCAAACATTTCTGCGGGCACTGAGTCCAAAAGGGAGGAGATTGAGATTTCTCAGATCTGAATTCAAAAACAAGAGAAAAGATTTTTTTTTTTCGAGAAGGAGAAAGATCGGAAATAGACTAAAAGAAAGAAATTTCCAAAACAAAAAAATCCCATCTCATGTTTTTTTTTTTGCAAAATTCAACATCGGCCACCAACTAGAAAGGTGCCAAAGAATCTAAGTTCATGTTCTCAAATGAACGTGTCCCACCGGGTGTGCCAGCTTGATGGACCCGATTCTTCCCTCTCTCCCGCTGCCTCCGCCCCGGGTCTTTCGGGGTACGGCGGAGGGGAGGAGAAGAAAAGATAAGGGGTATCAACATCTTTCTTTTTTTTGTACGGGTATGCCAATTTCACTTTTCTACTTGGAATTTAGGAATGGTGATCCGAAGATTCACCTTCACAAGTAGAAAGGGGAAATGAAACTTTTTCTAGTTTCTATTGCACCCATATTTTAAGAAAAGAGACAAAAGGGTTCTTTTTGAATGCCGTGAAAGGCGATTTCATTTGTTGCCGTAAAAGGCGATTTACAAGTCTTATCCATTATGAAAGACAAGAATTGTGATTTTTGTCTCTAAAAGAAAAATAAAGTACAACAGAAATCAAGAAAAGGAATCTGACTTCTCATTCGATTGTGGGGACACGTTCAGATCGACGGTCGCGAGTCATGTATGGGCTCCTCCATCGTCCATGCAGATGAGAACACGATGCTTGGATTCTTGGCTTGGCTTTTTAACCTCAGATTTTTAAAGGACAAAGACCAAGAGAAGGTCTTATATCCGATAAAAAGCTAAGTAAACGGGCTGAAAAGCCACGTTTTAGCCATGTTGGTAGAAGAAGGGAGGTCCTTGGGGGGTGGCCCCCAAAGGGTGCTTCAATCACCTTTTGGTGGTCTTTGCAGCAGAGTTGCAGGGGCCTCTGGATTTTTTTGTCTTCATCGGTGGGAGAGCGAGAGCTAGATCCTTTCCCTTTGGAATGCCCTCCTATTTATAGGCCTTTGGTAGCCATTTAGGAGGGTTTATGAGCATTGAATGCATTAATACTCATAATGGGAGGAGTTACAAGTTTTAAAGTATTTATTTTGTAACTCCTTTTTCCTTGAATCTGATTGGCCGATGGAGAATAATGAGCCTTTAATTGCCTTTAATCCCCATCATGGGAGGAGTTTCATGGCTTTAATGTCATAAATCCTTTGACTTGTAACTCCCATTTGCTTGCTTTTGATTGGGCCGTCCAAAATAATGAGTTAATGACCGCATTAACTTGTCATAAAACGGGTCATTTAACCTCATTAATTGGTCGCGAAGTCGCTCGAAGAGTCGCGGGCCGCGCCGCGACTTTTGGAATTCTTCTTGCAATGACCGCCGGTGGATCCACATGTTGTTTAATGTCGGATAGCGATGCAATTTCAGACATTGATTAATGTCAACGTGCCGGCAACATCTGTCCTGTCGATTTCACGATCGGGCGTGTTGACACCAAAAATGTCACTATGTCCCTTCAACACCAAAAGCTACATGGAGCCACATCCTGCCATAAATAGGTAGGCGCCAATTCAAGCACCAGATCTTGTCAGAATCAAACAAAAGAAGGGTACACATGAAGTTTCGGGCCATTTCGACATCATTTGGCCTAACTTCACTCCTCCGACAGCCAGGCAGGAGCTCCCGGCAGCGACAGTGTCGAAGACTTCAAAACTTCGATCAGAGCCTACGGATGGTCTCAGAATACCTCCAAAAGGCCCCATGCCAAATTTCAAGTCAAACAGACGACGTTTGACCCTTCATCAACTCTCGGGAAGCAAAACAGGCCTACCGGCAGCGGAGCACCCGGAATCATGGCATCCAAATTGGAGCTAATGGATCATCTCAAAATGACTCCAATAGGTCCCCGGTCAAGTTTTAGGTCAAACGGACATCGTTTGGCCTAGTTTCAAAGCTCGGCATTCTCCTCGAGGTGAAATCAAGGCGAGCATTTGCGGGACCCTAAAAGGCTTCAAAACTCAAACCAAAGCCCATGGTTGGTCTTACTTACTACTCAGGAGGCTCCCTGTCAAATTTCAGGTCAATCGGATATCGGTTGACCACAAGTCAAAGCTCGGCATTTCTCTCATGGCGAAATTAAGGCAAGCATTTGCGGGACCCCAAACGGCTTCAAAACTCAAACCAAAGCCTATGGTTGGTCCTATCTACTGCTCAAGAAGCTCCACGTCAAATTTCAGGTCATTCCGACATCGTTTGGCCTAGTTTCAATGCTTGACAAAAAATCGGCAAAACCGCACAACAAAGTCTTCGGCTTTCCAGAAAAATAGGAAACTTTGTGCTCCGATTTGCGTGGCTTCTCGTCAGGTTTTCTTCAAGAGAATCAGGCCAATAAATGAGGGGAAATGTCAGAAAAAAATCAGAAGAAAAAAGAATGAAAAAAGATCGAAAAACGGCGAAGAAACGGCGACCGAAAGGCGGCCAAAAAATGGGCCCAAGGCCCATGGTCGCCGGCGACCATTGAATTTCCGGCGACCCAAAAGTCGCCGGAAACCCCTTTTTTCGGGTACTTTTCGCGTTTCGAGTTGATTGGCCCCTGTGATTTTTCCAAAATCTGATTTTTCGTGCATGAAATCCGTCGATCTTCGTCAACATCAGGGATTCGCCGCCGAAATCATTGGATGATCATTAGATGCCTCGAAATCGCCAACCGGCCGACAAAGAAAGCACACTTTCTGCCCGCCCGATAGTGAAATCGACAGGACAGATGTTGCCGGCACGTTGACATTAATCAATGTCTGAAATTGCATCGCCATCCGACATCAAACAGCATGTGGATCCACCGGCGATCATCGCAAGAAGAATTCCAAAAGACGCGGCGCGGCCCGCGACTCTTCAAGCGACTTGGCGACCAATTAATGAGGTTAAATGACCCGTTTTATGATAAGTTAATGCGGTCATTAACTCATTATTTTGGACGGCCCAATCAAAAGCAAGCAAATGGGAGTTACAAGTCAGAGGATTTATGGCATTAAAGCCATGAAACTCCTCCCATGATGGGGATTGAAGGCAATTAAAGGCTCATTATTCTCCATCGGCCAATCAAATTCAAGGAAAAAGGAGTTACAAAACAAGTAATTTAAAAACTTGTAACTCCTCCCATTATGAGCATTAATGCATTCAATGCTCATAAACCCTCCTAAATGGCTACCAAAGGCCTATAAATAGGAGGGCATTCCAAAGGGAAAGGATCCGGATCTAGCTCTCGCTCTCCCCCCGACGAAGACAAAAAAATCCAGAGGCCCTGCAACTCTACCGCAAAGACCACCAAAAGGTGATTGAAGCACCCTTGGGGGGCCACCCCCCCAAGGACCTCCCTTCTTCTACCAACATGGCTAAAACGTGGCTTTTCAGCCCGCTTACTTAGCTTTTTATCGGATATAAGACCTTCTCTTGGTATTTGTCCTTTAAAAATCTGAGGTTAGAAAGCCAAGCCAAGAATCCAAGCATCGTGTTCTCATCTGCATGGACGATGGAGGAGCCCATACATGACTCGCGACCGTCAATCTGAACGTGTCCCCACAATCGAATGAGAAGTCAGATTCCTTTTCTTGATTTCTATTGTACTTTATTTTTCTTTTAGAGACAAAAATCACAATTCTTGTCTTTCATGACGGATAAGACTTGTAAATCCCCTTTTACGGCAAAATCGCCTTTCAAGGCAACAAATGAAATCGCCTTTCACGGCATTCAAAAAATTTTTTTTGTCTCTTTTCTTAAAATATGGGTGCAATAGAAACTAGAAAAAGTTTCATTTCCCCTTTCTACTTGTGAAGGTGGATCTTCGGATCACCGTTTCTAAATTCCAAGTAGAAAAGTGAAATTGGCATACCCGTACAAAAAGAAAGATGTTGATACCCTTTATCTTTTCTTCTCCTCCCCTCCGCCGTACCCCGAAAGACCCGGGGCGGAGGCAGCGGGAGAGAGGGAAGAATCGGGTCCATCAGGGCGGGCAGAAAGTGTGCTTACTTTGTCGGTCGGTTGGCGATTTCAAGGCATCTAATGATCATCCAATGATTTCGGCGGCGAATCCGTGATGTTGACGAAGATCGACGGATTTCACGCACGAAAAATCAGATTTTGGAAAAATCACAGGGGCCAATCAACTCGAAACGCGAAAACGACCCGAAAAAAGGTCTTCCGGAGATTTTTTGGGTCGCCGGAATTCCATGGTCGCCGGCGACCATGGGCCTTGGGCCCATTTTTTGGCCGCCGTTTCTTCGCCGTTTTTCGATCTTTTTTCATTCTTTTTTCTTCTATATTTTTCCTGACATTTCCCCTCATTTATTGGCCTGATTCTCTTGAAGAAAACCCGACGAGAAGCCGCGCAAATCGGAGCACAAAGTTTCCTATTTTTCTGGAAAGCCGAAGACTTTGTTGTGCGGTTTTGCCGATTTTTTTGTCAAGCATTGAAACTAGGTCAAACGATGTCGGAATGACCTGAAATTTGACGTGGAGCTTCTTGAGCAGTAGATAGGACCAACCGTAGGCTTTGGTTTGAGTTTTGAAGCCGTTCGGGGTCCCGCAAATGCTTGCCTTAATTTCGCCATGAGAGAAATGTCGAGCTTTGACTTGTGGTCAACCGATGTCCGATTGACCTGCAATTTGACAGGAAGCCTCCTGAGTAGTAAGTAAGACCAACCATGGGCTTTGGTTTGAGTTTTGAAGCCTTTTGGGGTCCCGCAAACGCTCGCCTTGATTTCACCTCGAGGACAATGCCGAGCTTTGAAACTAGGCCAAACGATGTCCGTTTGACCTAAAACTTGACAGGGGACCTATTAGAGTCATTTTGAGATGATCCACTAGCTCCAATTTTGATGCCATGATTCCGGGGTGCTCCGCCGCCAGTAGGCCTGTTTTTGCTTCCCGAGGGTTGATGAAGGGTCAAACGTTGTCCGTTTGACTTGAAATTCGGCATGGGGCCTTTTGGAGGCATTCTGAGACCATCCGTAGGCTCTGATCGAAGTTTTGAAGTCTTTGACACTGTCGCTGCCGGGAGCTCCTGCCTGACTGTCGGAGGAGTGAAGTTAGGCCAAATGATGTCGAAATGGCCCGAAACTTCATGTGTACCCTTCTTTTGGCTGCTTTGAAGGATCTTGTAGTTTTTGTTTGATTCTGACAAGATCTGGTGCTTGCAGTGGCGCCTTCCTATTTATGGTTGGATGTGGCTCCATGTAGCTTTTGGTGTTGAAGGGACATAGTGATATTTTTGGTGTCAACATATACTTTACAGGGTACATCAAAGAGATGCCGATACACAGAGTACAGATCGATCCGGGTTCTGCACTCAACCTTATCTCTGTTTCGGCACTCGAAGAGCTGGGCATCCCGCCTAGCAAGCTGAGTCACACATCCGTGTCTATCTTTGGATACGATGGAAGCGTTCAGAGGCCTATCGGCAAGATTAGGTTCAAGTTGCAAATCGGTGATCTTATCTCTGAAGTCACTGTATATGCAATAAAGACCCCCTCATGCTACAACATCCTTCTCGGACGCCCCTGGATACACGAGAGTGGTGTTGTTCCTTCAACTCTTCATCAGTGCATCAAGTTTGTTGGCGACGACGGCTTGGTACATCGCGTATTTGCGGACAAAAAGCCTTTCAAAGGCAAAGAAGTCCATTTCGCAGACTCGCAGATGTACAAAGATGAAAACGAAGAAAAGGAGAAAGAAACAGCATCCTTTGCCGAAAGTCTCCAGAAAGATAAAGGCAAGGCTCCTCAGCAATCACCGGAAGAAAATCAACCATCCGGCAAAACCAAAGAGATCAACCAATCTCCTTTTGTTGTCTCCCTCAAGTCTTCAAAGCCGCTGGTGATCACTACCAAGGCAAAGAAGACCAAACAAAAGCCCGGGGGCAAGTTTGTCATCTCCTTTGTGTCTATTATGCAAGACACAGATTCGGATTCAGAGACAGAAGACGACACGTCGTCAAGCCAAGCTAATACTCAGCAAGCTCAACCTGCTCTCACTCCATTGGAGGCACCTGCTGGCATAGACGATCCAGCATCAGCTTCCTTCGTTGTTCCGACAACCTCACCAGAAGAAAAGCTGATCTTTTTCCACAGGTCGGCGGCTTCTTCATCAAACTCTTCGCTTGAGCCTTTCCAAAACGAAGGTATGCCACAACTATCCTTGTATAGTCCAATGGCGCAAGCTATCATGAAGAAAATGGGATATGACGCTCGAAATCCAATCGGCTTGGGAGGTGGCCGCGGTATTCTCGTACCATTGGAGCCCACCCTGACAAAAGGCCAGCAGGAGGATTGGAAACTCTATCGTCATATAGAAAAGTCTTCATACGGACTAGGCTACGACCCTGATGCTCCCATGAGACAGTTGACCCAAAGGCTACAAAGTCGTCTGGCCGACGAAGCCTCAACATCTCATGTCTGTGAAGATATTGATCTCCCTAGATATCTCTTTGAAGAGTTACCCGTCAAGGATCCAGGAAGCTCCTCTAATTGGTACGATTTCTCTGATGATGAAGAGGAATTGTCCGATAATACAGATGCACAGTCTTCTGGTCCAGAAGAGCCATCATCTCCAAAAGAAGTGCTATACTTCGATCCAGTTTCAATAGGTGATTGGGACCATCTCATAGCGAGTCTTGAGAAGAGTGCCGATCAAGAAGACCCATGGTCAGAAGCACAGCCTTGGTCTGAGAATACCTTTGAAACTCCGGAAGGTCTTGTTGGGTTGGAAGCCTCCGAAAATATTATGGAGGAACCACCTTCAAGTCTTCCAACAGAAGACTCTGTTCAAAAGATAGACTTGGGAATGCTAGATAGCCCACGTCCTGTATTCATAAGCAAGAATATAAAGGATGATGTGTTACGCGAGTATATCGCTTTTCTTCGTGAGTTTGTTGATTGTTTTGCATGGTCTTACGCTGAGATGCCTGGTTTAGACCCCAAAATAGCAGTTCACAAACTCAATTTACAAAAAGATATCAAGCCTGTCAAACAAGGCCAAAGAAGATTTCGTCCTGACATAATGGACAAAATTGAACAAGAAGTTCAGAAACTCAAAAACGTTGGCTTCATCCACGAGGAACAGCATCCTGAATGGTTGGCCAACATCGTCCCAGTGACAAAGAAAAATGGGCAGATCAGGGTCTGTATTGATTATAGAGACCTGAACAATGCATGTACTAAGGATGAATTTCCGCTCCCCATACCGGAGGTGATGATCGACAACACCTGTGGATTCGAGCGGATGACATTCATGGATGGTTTCTCTGGGTACAATTAGATAAAAATGCATCCTGAAGATGAAAGACACACATCATTTCGGACCCCATTTGGCGTGTATTGTTACACTGTAATGCCATTTGGTCTGAAAATGCTGGTGCGACATATCAAAGGGCTATGATGAAGATATTCCAAGATATGCAGCATAAGACGGTCGAATGCTACGTTGATGACCTCGCCGCCAAAAGCAAAAAGAAAGAAGACCATCTCAAAGATCTTCGAGAAGTCTTCCTCCGACTGCGCAGGCACAAACTGCGAATGAATCCCCTAAAATGCTTCTTCGGTGTATCATCGGGTAAGTTCCTCGGATTCGTAGTTCGGAAAGCGGGAATAGAGCTTGACCCTATTAAAGTCAAGGCTATCCTAGAAATGCCATCCCCAAAAACCTTGAGACAGTTAAAAGGGCTTCAAGGAAGATTGGCATACATTCGATGGTTCATCTCCAACCTGTCAGGGAAATGCCGTCCATTCTCCCGCCTAATGAAAAAGGGCGTGGAGTTTGTCTGGGATGCTGAATGCGAAACTGCGTTCCAAGACATCGAGTCATACCTGACCAAACCTCCAGTACTGGCTGCCCCCACAACTGGAAAACCATTTATCTTGTACACAAGAGCCTGGACCACTCTTTGGGAGCTCTACTTGCACAAGGAAATCACGAGGGAAAAGAAGCTGCTCTATACTATCTCAGCCGCATGCTGGTAGGTGCAGAGCATCGCTACTCTCCAGTCGAAAAAGAATGTCTTGCAGTGATGTTTACTGTACAAAAACTACGTCACTATCAGCTATCCAACACAGTATACCTGATCTCGAGGATCAATCTCCTGAAGGTCCTTGTCACAAAAGCAGGTTCCTGTTAGGGATTTTGTATTTGCAATTTGATGGATGCATTATCATTCAAGCATCATTTGATTTGCACACATATGCATTGATTTGAGAAATCTTGAAATCCTGTTTTATACATGCATTGTTTTTAAGAGTTGTAAAAGTATTGATTTATGCATGTTTTGGTTTTAAACTTGGATGCATTTGTTTTTTTTTGAAAAGAGTTTTTAGAAATCATTGGTTTTAAAGTTTTGAATCATTTAGGCTTTTTTGTGTTTCATGTTTTTAGACCACTTAGTTTGATTTAAAACATGTTTCCAAGCTTGATTCCATGGCCCAAAAAGTTCCCTCAAGAAAAACTTTGAAATATGCATGAAATATGCATTTGGAAATATGCATGAAATCTTGAAAAAATTGTGTATTGCAATTTGATGGATGCATCATTTGATTTTTCACACTTGCATTGATTTAGAAAAAACTTGAAATCTTGATTTACTCATGCATTGTTTTAAATCTTGTAAATCATTTGTTTCATGCATGTTTTCATTGGATGCATTTTATTTTGGAAAAGAAGTTTTATAAATCAAGCTAGCCAATGGTTTTAAGAAGTTTCAAATCTTTTTGGCTTTGTATGTTTCATGATTTTAAAAGAACTTAGATTGAATTAAAATCATGATTCCAAGCTTGGTTTATTGGCCCAAAACTTCCCACAAGAAAATACCTCAAAATATGCATTTGTGGGAAAAATGGTCCCAGGCCCGGGTCGACCGCGCAGTGTGGCCGGTCGACCGGCCCATTGACCGGGTCGACCGGCCACACTGTGCGGTCAACCGGGCAAAGAGCCGTTGAGCTCTTTTCAAACGGTCACTTTTTTTACCGTTGTTCACCAGGTCGACCGGGCAGTGTACGCGGTCGACCGGGGACTAGCCGTTGGGCATTTTTTGGTATAAAAAGAAGCTCATTCCCAAAGAAATTTTGAGGAACAAAGAGGCCCTCCTTGAGATGTTTTGAGGCCAAACAAAGGGGAATGAGCTAAGGAAGGCTAAGGGACATTTGGAAAGCTAAAGCTTGGTTTCATGGAGTTAAATCATTAAGTAAGCTTTACTTTTCCTAATCATATGTTTTCATGCTTTGTTTTATTTATTGGTAAATCTTGTCTAGCATGATAAACTATGATTGGTTGTATCCTTAACATGTTTTATGTTTTGAATTGATCTATTGTTTTGGATGCAACACTTTGAGATTCAATCCAAGTAGTACTTGAATTGGTAAATCTAAGTAGATCATGTTAATGGAAAAATCTTTGAAATTATATGTAACATGATCCATATACTTGGTTGAATCTTTGGTTGTTGTTTTCCATCATAAGAAAATCACTTTCAAATCTATCTTATGTTTTGGATTTAACAACCACACGAATCATATGTTTTCATGTTTAGCTTTAATTATTGGTAAATCTTCTCTAGCATGATAAACTATGATTTGTTGTGTCCTTAACATATTTTATGTTTTGAATTGATTTATTGTTTTGGATGCATCACCATTTGATTCAATCCAAGTAGTACTTTATTTGGTAAATCTAAGTAGATCATGTTAATGAAAGAATCTTTGAAATTGTATGTAACATGATTCATATACTTGGTTGAATATTTGGTTGTTGTTTTTCATCATAAGAAAATCACTTTCAAATATATCTTATGTTTTGGATTCAACAACTTCACATGTACTTTTGTTTTAAAAGTTTCACAACTTGCTTAGCTTTGATAGGTATATCATTTTCAAGTTGTATTTTAAGTACATGTAATTTGCCCTTGATTTCAATCAAATCTATTTTTGTGCTTTACACTTTCAAATGCTTTAAAGCATACATATATTAAGCTACATTGTTAAATTGATTGAAATCCTTATGCATCACATGTTTAGAGCTAATTAATTTCATACAACTTGTGAATCTTTGATATCATTAACAAGTTGTTACTTTTAACATGTGACTTGCATTCTTTCCTCAATCATAAATGTTTTTATGAGCTAAAACTTTTAAAAGCCTTTGGCATACATTTATGAGCTTTCATTTTCAAAATGATTGAGGACATCACACACACACATCATGTGCTTTCATCTTTGCATTCATAGTGTGTGTGTGTATTAGATTTTCACTTTTATATCCGCCTAATTAAGAGGCATTGTATTGAGCTATCATTGTATCTCCATCAAGTGTATGTTAGACACTACTTAGAGAGATAACCAACCTTGTGGTTGAAGAGGTTATTGCTTAGCCTATAAAAGTATAATGTATAGGTTGATGTTAAGCCTTGAAAAACATCATTGTAGAGGTTATTGCTAAGCCTTGGAAAGCATAATGTAAAAGTTATTGCTTAGCCTATTGAAAAGCATAAATAGTGGAAATCCGGTGGGGTGTTGGATCACAAGTCGGTAGTGGATGTAGGCATTGAGGCCGAACCACTATAAATCCTTGTGTGATGGTGCTTGCTTTGTGGTGATTGTTTTTATTAAGCTTCCGCATTTTATTTGTAATCACCACTTGTGACTAGTATGTTTTAAAGAAGTTAAAATTGGTTAAAATTGGTTATAAATGAAGCTCACCCTATTCACCCCCCCTCTAGGGTTCGGATCCCCGGACTTTCATTGTTGACTCTACACTGTGTTTCATGCGACTCTCGGTCCAAATTCTCGCACTAGGAAAATCCGAGATCCCATTTTTATCTAACAGGGTTTTCAGGTGTTGTATTCTAGTCTTACGCATCGAAATCCACTTGAAGGGATTCTGGGTTGAGATGCGCATTTTATGTTATTTTCAGATTCTTTTCGGTTTCAAACGAGTTTCGGGCAAATCTTGGGTTTGGAAAATACTTCAGGGAGTTCTGCTTCTAAAAAGGCTAAAACCTGACCTTCGGGCGCGTTGTACCGAACTTCTGTATGAACACACAATCTATGCGGCTCTACGAAATTGTTGACTCTACACTGTGTTTCATGCGACTCTCGGTAGAAATACTCCCTTTAAAAAAATCCAGAATCGCGTTTTTCTCTAACGACGTATTTGGGTGTCGTACTCTAGTCTTACGCCTCGAAATCCATTTGAAGGGTTTCTGGGTTGAGAAGCGCATTTTAGGTTATTTCGCGATTCTTTTCGGTTTGAAACGGGTTTTGGGCGAATCTTGGGTTTGGAAAACACTTCAGGGAGTTATGTGTCTAAAAAAACTAAAGCCCAACCTTTGGGCGCATTGTACCGAACTTCTGTATGAACCCACAATCTATGCGGCTGTACGAAATTGTTGACTCTATATTGTGTTTCATGCGACTCTCGGTCTAAATACTCCCTTTAGAAAAATCCGGGATCGCGTTTTTCTCTAATGGCGTTTTCGGGTGTCGTACTCTAGTCTTACTCCTCGAAATCCATTTGAACGGTTTCTGGGTTGAGATGCGCATTTTAGGTTATTTCGCGATTCTTTTCAATTTAAAATGGGTTTTGGGCGAATCTTGGGTTTGGAAGACACTTCTGGGAGTTCTGCGTCTAAAAAGGTTAAAACCCGTACTTCTGGCGCATCGTATGGAAACTATGTACGAAAACATAATTACTGCGGCTCTACGAAATTGTTGACTCTATACTGTGTTTCATGCAACTCTCGGTCCAAATATTTCCTCCAGAAAAATCCGGGATCGCGTTTATCTCTCACGGGGGTTTCGGGTGTCGTACTCTAGTCTTACGCCTCGAAATCCAATCGATTGGATTCTAGTTTGAAGTGCACATTTTATGTTATTTCAAGATTCTATTCGGTTTAAAACCGGTTTCGGGCGAATCTTGGGTTTGGAAAACACTTCAGAGCGAACTTCGGGCGCAACGTACGGAACTTCTGTACGAACGCACAGTCTTTGCAACTCTCCGAAATTGTTGACTCTACACTGTGATTCATACGACTCTTGGTCCAAATACTCCCTTCACAAAAATCCGGGATCGCGTTTTTCTCTGACGGGGTATTCGAGTGTCATGCTCTAGTCTTACGCCTCGAAATCCATTTGAAGGGTTTCTAGTTTGCGATGCGTATTTTAGGTTATTTCGAGATTCTTTTTGGTTTAAAACGGGTTTCGGGTGAATCTTGGGTTTAGAAAATACTTCAGGGAGTTATGTGCCTTTAAAGGCTAAAACCCGAAATTCATGCGCGTCGAACGGAACTTCTATGCGAAAACCCAATATATGCGGCTCTACGAAATTGTTGACTCTGCACTGTCTTTCATGCGACTCTCGGTCCAAATACTCCCTCTAGAAAAAATCGGGATCGCATTTTTTTCTAACGGCGTATTCGGGTGTCGTACTCTAGTCTTACGCCTCGAAATCCATTTAAAGGGTTTCTAGGTTGAGATGTGCATTTTAGGATATTTCGAGATTCTTTCCGGTTTAAAATGAGTTTCGGACGAATCTTGGGTTTGGAAAACACTTAAGGGAGTTCTGCGACTGTAAAGGCTAAAATCCGAACTTCGGCCGCGTTGTACGGAACTTCTGTACGAAAACACAATCTATGCGGCCCTACGAAATTGTTGACTCTACATTGTGTTTCATGCGACTCTCGGTCCAAATACTCCCTCTAGAAAAATCTCGGACAGCGTTTTTCTATAACGGAGTTTTCGGGTACCGTACTCCAGTCTTATGCCTCAAATTCCATTAGAAGGGATTCAGGGTTGAGATGCACATTTTAAGTTAATTCGAGATTCTTTTCGGTTTAAAACGGGTTTCAGGCGAATCTTAGGTTTGGAAAACACTTCAGGGAGTTCTGCGACTGAAAAGGCAAAAACCCGAACTTCCTGCATGTCGTACGAAACTTCTGTACGAACACATAATCTATGCAGCACTACGAAATTGTCGACTCTACATTGTATTTCATGCGTCTCTCGGTCCAAATACTCCCACCGGAAAAAATACGGGATCCCGTTTTTCCCTAACGGGGTTTTCGGGCGTCGTACTCTAGTCTTACTCCTCGAAATCCATTTGAAGGGATTCTGGGGTGAGATACCCATTTTAGGTTATTTAGAGATTTTTTTTGGTTTACAACGGGTTTCAGGAAAATCTTGGGTTTGGAAAACACTTCAAGGAGTTCTGCGTCTGAAAAGGCTAGAACCCGAACATCAACCTCGTCGTACGGAACTTCAGTACAAAAACACAACCTATGTGGCTCAACGAAATTTTTGACTCTACACTGTGTTTCATGCGACTCTCGGTCCAAATACTCCCACTAGAAAAAATAGGGATCCCGTTTTTCTTTAACGGTGTTTTTCAGGTGTCGTAATTTAGTCTTATGCATCGAAATCCATTTGAAAGGATTCTGGGTTGAGATGCGCATTTTAGGTTATTTCGAGATTCTTTTCGGTTTAAAACGGGTTTCGGGCGAATCTTGGGTTTGGAAGACACTTCTAGGAGTTCTGCACCTAAATAAGGCTAAAACCTGAACTTCGGGCAACTGGTATGGAACTTCCGTACGAAAACACAATTTTTGCGGCTCTACGAAATTGTTGACTCTACACTATGTTTCATACGACTCTCGGTGCAAATACTCCCTTTGGAAAAATCCGGGATCGAGTTTACTCTAAAAGTAGTTTCGGGTGTCCTAGTCTAGTCACTCGCCTCGAAATCCATTTGAAAGGATTCTGGGTTCAGATGCGCAATTTAGGATATTTCAAGATACTTTTCGGTCTAAAATGGGTTTCGGGCGAATCTTGGGTTCGGAAAATACTTCAGTGAGTTCAGCGTTTGTTAAGGCTAAAACTCGAACTTCGGAAGGGTCATACGGTACTTTTGTACGAAAACACAATCTATGCAGCTTAAGGAAATTATTGCTTCTACACTGTGTGTCATGCGACTCTCGGTCCAAAGTCTCCCTCTAGAAAAATCTGGGATCGCGTTTTACTCTAAAAGGGTTTTCGGGTGTCCTAGTCTAGTCTTACAGCTCGAAATCCATTTGAAGGGATTCTGGGTTAAGAGGCACATTTTAGGATATTTCAAAATTCTTTTCGGTTTAAAATGAGTTTCGGGCGGATCTTGGGTTTGGAAAACACTTCAGGGAGTTCAGTGTTTTTAAAGGCTAAAACCTGAACTTTGGCTGGGTCGTACAGTACTTTTGTACAAAAAAACAATCTATTCGGCTGTTGGAAATTATTGACTCTAAACTTTATTTCATGTGACTCTCGGTCCAAAGACTCCCAAGAGAGAAATCCAAGATCGCGTTTTACTCTAAAAGGGGTTCGGGTGTCCTAGTCTAGTCATTCGCCTCGACATCCATTTGAAGGGATTCTGGGTTGAGATGCGCATTTTAGGATATTTTGAGATACATTTTGGTTTAATACGGGTTTTGAACGAACCTTGGGCTTGGAAAACACTTTAGGGAGTTCAGTGTTTGTAAAGGCTAAAACGCGAACTTCGTGCGTGTCGTACGGTACTTTTGTACGAAAACACAATCTATGCGGTTCTAGGAATTTATTGACTCTACACTATGTTTCATGTGACTCTCAGCGCAAAGACTCCCTTAAGAAAAATCCGCGATGGTTTTTACTCTAAAAGGGGTTTCGGGTGTTTTAGTCTAGTCACTCGCCTCGAAATGCATTTGAAGGGATTTTGGGTTCAAATGCTCATTTTAGGATATTTCAAGATATTTTTTGGTCTAAAACGGTTTTCAGGCGAATCTTGGGTTTGGAAACACTTCAATGAGTTCACTATTTGTAAAGGCTAAAACTCGAACTTCGAGCGGGTCATCTGGTACTTTTGTACGAAAACACAACCTATGCGGCTCTAGGAAATTACTGACTCTACACTGTGTTTCATGCGGCGCTCATTCCAAAGACTCCCTCTAGAAAAAATCCGGGATCGCGTTTCACTCTAAGAGGGGTTTCGTGTGTCCTAGTCTAGTCTTTCGCCTTGAAACCCATTTGAAAGGATTCTGGGTTGAGATGCGCATTTTAGGATATTTCGATATACTTTTTGGTCCAAAACGGGTTTCGGGCGATTCTTGGGTTTGGAAAACTCTTCAAGGAGTTCAGTGTTTGTAAAGGCTAAAACCTTTTGTACGAAAACACAATATATGCGGCTCTAGGAAGTTACTGACTTTACACTGTGTTTCATGCGACTCTCGGTCCAAAGACTCCCTAAAAAAAATCCGGGATCGCGTTTTACTGTAAAAGGGGTATCGGGTGTCCTAGTCTGGTCTTACGCCTCGAAATCCATTTGAAGGGATTCTGGGTTGAGACGCACATTTTAGGATATTTCGAGATACTTTTCGTTTTAAAACGAGTTTCGGGCGAATATTGGGTTTGAAAACACTTCAGGGAGTTCAGTATTTGTTAATGCTAAAACGCGAACTTCGTGTGTGTCGTATGGTACTTTTGTACGAAAACACAATCGATGCCGCTCTAGGAAATTATTGGCTCTATACTGTGTTTCATGCGACTCTCGGTCCAAAGACTCTCTCAAGGAAATTTCGGGATAGCGTTTTACTCTAAAAAGGGTTTCGGGTGTCCTAATCTAGTCATTTGCCTCGAAATTCATTTGAAGGGATTCTGGGTTGAGATGCACATCTTAGGATATTTCGAGAAACTTTTCGATTTAAAACAGGTTTCAGGCGAATCTTGGGTTTGGAAAACACTTCAAGGAATTTTTTTTTTTTTTTTTTTTTTTTTTTTTTTTGAAGAATAAGTTAGACTTCATTTACTCAAAAATAGTATGATACAAAGAGGAACACTACTAACCAATTTGGTTATATAGGCTCCAAAAGGGGCATACCCCATTATTACATTGAAATAATAATCAATATCAATAAAAAATAGTTCAAAGCCCCCAGCCCAGACTACAAATAATCAAAGACGCAATAACATTTCTATCTCTACATTAGAAACATGAGAAGGAACCACTCTGTTTCGGCACAGCATCCTGCTAAAACGTATCGTAGAAGGCTAAAGAGCCACATATCATATATGAAACTGCTGAAGAATAGCTGTTATACTTCTCACTTGAAAGCGTGCTGTCCATGGAGACTTCTGAGGAAACCTCAGAATTTGAGATAAAGAATAATCTACTTCAAGTAAAAGAGAAGATATATGGCCGGGTATAAGATCAAGTAATCGAAGGATGCCTGAATAAAAGTCCATGGCAGATTGTGTTGCACCTTCAATCGGGTGATCAACATCTTCCCACAGGACACCGATACTTACCAAATGAGTACAATAAATAGAGAATCTCCAACTTGAGTAAGCAGTAGGGGTCAACTGTGAATGATTGTATGTGAATGTAGAATCAGGAGGAATATTCCAATGATAAGAAATATCTTTTGGAACAGAAACTCCAAGAAACATCACCCTACTCTGAATAGTATTGATGATACGATTAACCACATGTAAGGCTGAGGTGCTATGATCTCTGAAGATGCGTCTATTTCTTTCAATCCAGATGTGCCAAACATAAGCACAAAAAAAGTAACTTAGCCAATGTTTGGAGATCTTTATGATGTTGATCAATACGCAGAGTCACGACTCCATCAACTCCAAGGATGAATCACAAGAGATATAAGACAGATTTAATTTTGCTAAGAGAGAAGTCCAAACCATTTAAGAGTATGGGCAATGAAGCTTAAGGTGTGATCCAGATTCCCAGGTGCAAGGACAAAAAACGCGGCATGAATCACAGGCCACATTTTGTTGAAGTATAAAATCTTTAGTCTTCAGCTTTCCCAGGAAGAATATCCAAGCACATAAGGAATGCTTCTTAATACAGCCCGGAAACCAAATAAGAGAAGGCCAGTGAAGATTTGTAGCTTGCCCAATATGAATAATGCAATATGCAGACTTTAGTGTGAAATGACCATCTTCTTCTAACGTCCACACAACTTCATCATCAAAATCATAGTGAGGCTGAATTTCTAATGGGATCTCATGAAAAATATCCATAAGAGCATTAGATGTAGGAGATGGAAACAACCACTCATGATTTGCAATAAATCGATGCTCTCTGATGTCATCACCTAAGCCAAGATCATAGATTGCTCTGTCCCCATATCGATCTTTTAGTCTGCCTCCATTGAGCCAAGGATCAATCCAGAAAGCAATCAAATGGCCATTTCGAAGAAGGAACTTTATGTAAGGTAAAGCTATCATACGCATCTCAAGAATCCCTTTCCAGCCCCACGAGGCATCTTTTGGGATTGGAACGTCCCAAAGGGATTTACCCCTAAGGTATTTAGCATTTACTTAAAGATTCTAGCATGTATGTTTGTTTTGATCCACATTCCACAGCTGACATAACAAAGATGCCCGAGCAGTTCCTGCAAATGAATGAATGCTGAGCCCTCCATAAGATATAGGTTGACAGATAAAGTCCCAAGCAATAGGATGGATGTAATGAGGAGACCATTTGTTCCAAAAGAAGTCTCTTACCTGCCTATCCAAAGCATTTAGAGTGGCCTTTGGGATTTGAAAAACTGCTGCCCAATAAAGATGAAAAGTAGATAAGGTAGATCGAATGAGCTCCACCGTTCCTGCATGAGATAAAAGCTTTGATTTCCACCCCGCCGGACGTTTCTGAACTTTTGCAAGAAGAGGTTGGTAGTCATTGAAACTCAGTCTCTTCGGAGATAAAGGAAGCCCAAGGTATTTCACTGGTGAGGTCCCTCTTTGAACATTTAGAATATCAGAGATAATAGTCTGGGTTTGCATGGTACAATTTACAAAGAAAACTGCACTTTTTCCCTAATTTACCCCAGGCCTGAAAAGCTTTTGAAATGATCAAGGAAATGCTTAAGGTTCACTACAGCAATATTTGTAGCCTTTCAAAAGACAAATAAATCATCAGCAAACATAAGGTGAGAGATAGCCACCTGGTTCTTTTGATAAGGAGTTGGTATCAATTGAGCAAAGGCATATTTAGACATCAAAGTGGAGACAGAAAATCAAAAACACATGCCATGATAAGCTTGATAAAGTGGCTTGGAAATCGCATAGAGATAAGAGCAGCTTCTAGAAAACCCAACCGGACACTGTCATAAGCTTTAGCAAGGTCAATTTTGATGCACATACGAGGAGGCCCTCTCATCAAGTGAAAGTTATGGATTAAATCTTGTGCAACAAGAATATTATCTGCAATATTACGCCCAGGGATAAAAGCTGACTGCATATGCTCAATAAGTTTCCCAATGACAGATTTTAGCATGTTCAACAAGATACAACTGATAATTTTGTACAGTTCATTTGTCAAAGAGATAGGCCTAAATTTATCTGGTGACGCTGCATTCTCACCATTTGGAACAAGCACTATAAAAGTAGCTTTCAATTGATTAAGCATCAAACCATGTTTAAAAAAATCAGCAATGCCTTCACAAACATCATTGCCAATTATGGGCCAAAAAACTTTAAAGAAATGGGCATTAAAGCCATCCGGCCCAGGAGCCTTGTTTGGATTTGCAGCTTTAATTACCTCCTCAATTTTCGTAGTTGTCACTGGCATAGTAAGGTTCATAGCATCCAGCTCTGAAACATAACCATAAGGTGCAATATGAGATAGATCTGGCTTCTGCGGCAAAATATGAGGCCCAAGTAGACTAGAGAAGTAAGAGACAAAAGCTACTGTAATACCTGGAGGATCAGAGAAAGTGGTGCCTTCCATATCTTCTATTTTAGAAATAAAAGACTGAACATGTCTTGCATGCATCAGACTATAAAAATACTTGGTATTGCCATCACCTAGGTTCACAGCAAAATCCCGAGAGCGCTGCTTGAAATTGCTTTCTTCCGCACTAGAGAAGAGATATCAAGGCTAGCACGTGCTGTCCGCTCAGCTTCCTGAAGAGTAATACTGTTCATATCATGAGTCATATGCTACTGAATAGTGGCCAAAGAATTCCTAGCTTCCCAAACTTTGGTAGAAATCGGCAGCTGCGTTCTCCTCTATTCAATAATTAGTTGCTTAACTCTTCTTAATTTTGTAACCACCCTGAACATAGGTGTACCAGTGACTGTATTAGCCCAAGCTTCCTGGATGACCTTACTGAATCCTGGTAGCTTAGCCCAATAATTAAAGTACCGGAAAGGAGCTTTGATGTTAGAGCTGTCATTCAGAGATAGTAAAAGATGTGAATGATCTGAAAGACTTGGAAGCAACACTTCCCCTTTAAACAAATGAAGATTCAGACAAGCTGCATTGATGGGTCAGGCCCAGGTGACTTAGTCCACAATGACAGGTTAGGTGTAAGACCCCGACCCGAGTGATCTCGATTAGTGTGGATTAAGACGTGTGTTAGCTCTAAGCGTGTTTAGTGGATTTTGGTTTAGTTGGTTTAGAATAGCTTTGTCATAGCTTTGGGGAATTTTGAGTGCCTTCGGAATTAGTGGGGCCCTTTGGGGGTTCCTTGTTATGACTTACGTGTGCTTGGGGGATTACTCGAGATTCTTTTGATTTGATGTTTTATCCCGATCTATTTGTTTTGTTAATCCCTTCAACTTTCATGTTGATCCCATTCTCGATCGAAATCCAGAAATCGACTTTTCTAGCTTCTTGGGCAAAACAGTCTTTTTACAATTGAATCTGGACCATATAATTGATATTCCCGAAACCCGTGAAACATATACTTTTTGGAAACTAGATATTTCGACGATCATTTCTTCCTTCTTCATCGATTTCATCCAAGATCCCGAAAACTACTATTTCAGCCCAACAAGGTTGCTAGTTGGTGGAGCCCACTTGTGTTGCTTATAAAAGAGAGCTTATCCTCTTCTTTTTCTCTTTTCCAGCACAACAACCAACCTAGGGTTTTCTTGCACTCTTTTCTTCTTCTTCTTGGCTTCTCCATCATCAAGAGACAACCAAACTTGCACCAACACCAAAAAGGGATTTCACCATCTTCTTCACCACTTCAAGAGCTCTCCATTGGTACCATTTGTGAAGAAATCCCATCTCTATAAGATCCTCATTTAACTTGCCTTGCTCATTTGGAACATCTTTTGGTAAGCTCTCTCCCTAATCTTCTAGATTTGTGTTCTTCTAGCCTTAGAGAAGCTACATTTTCATTGTTGAAAGCTTTCTCTTCTCCTTCATTGTTTTGACCCATTTTAGGGTTTTGTTTTAAGGGTTTTTGTAGAGATTGTGTTCTTGGCTTGCAAGGGTGCTTAGGAGCTTATTTTCCTTTGATTTGGGACCTAAGGCAACTGGATGATTTGATACTTTTATCCTTGAATGAGTTTTGATGAAATGCATTTATGTTTTCACCTAATATTTTGTGATATTAATGGCTTGTTTAGATTTGAAATAAATGCTCATATTGGTTCTTGTTAGCTTGTCAAATCCATGTTTTGGATTGTTCATCAGGTTTAAGAAAGGAAGAGAAAAAGATTGGAAAATGGAAAGACCCATTGAACTGCTGTAACAGAACCTGGGTTCTGTTATGCAGTTCACGCGGTCGACCAGCCAAGGGGCGCGGTCGACCGGGCACACTGGAACAGGTCCCCTGTGGGACGACCTGCTACACTACGGGAACCACTGCTCCGCAGTTCACGCGGTCGACCGGCCACACAGAGGTCAGGTTCTCTAGAACCTGACCAAAATACTGTTCACCCATTTTAAGTTACAACTCCCGATCGACCTGGCCCTTGGCCGGTCGACCGAGCCCACTGTGTACTGGGTCGACCTGCCCAACTGGAAACCCTGCTGAAATATGAATTTTTGCCCTATGTTAGATGGACTTTAAGTGGAACTTAGTGACCCTTTTGTGGACCCGTTTGACTTCTTGTGAGGACGGATGAACCGACATTCCTCATGGTTAATCCGGTTGTATCGGTACTTAACCTAATTCAATCTTGAGCGGTACGGAACGACGGGATATCCTTTCTTTTATCTAAACGCGAAATTGGTTTGTTTGGGTATCGCGAATCCGTTTTTCCTTTCGATGACTGAGCAGGTTGTGAGGTACTACTAGATTAATATTGTGCTTAGGATCCCATCTCTATTATGTTTTGTTTATTTAAAGTCGATTAAAGTTTGAATACCTAAGGTGCATAAAGAGCCCGGAATGTTTCCAAACTCAAGGAGTACCAAGTGATCATTACAATCGACATACGGGGTCCTTATTCACTTGATTTATATCGAATTCCGATACTTGTCCCGAATCTCAAGAAATGTGATTTATCATTCCCGAAAACATTGAATTTGCAACTAGAGCTTTTGCTAGCCCCGATATGCACTTCCCGTTTGAAAAGGAAATTAGTGCTTTTGAGCACCCCGTCCCGCCCGTCTATTTAAGTGCATTACATATGATTTGTACATGTCTTGTTTTACATGATTTGACCTATGAGTCGGCACCACTAAGCTTGGCTTTCCTTGCCGGTTTGATCCACCGACTTGGAGACCCTTTCCCGTCCCTCCAGCTGCAGTTTGGATCACGCTTCTCGGTTATTACCGTGGTCTTGTCCCGATACCCGGTTCGCTACCGTGGTCCCGTCTCGTATTATATTATGTATATGTATATGTTACTTATGTTGCATCTCCTCACTTCGGTGACTGAGACAACATCCCGATATGCTCATGTCACTTCGGTGATAGAAGACTTAGCTATGTGTGGTTGCCATCTTGTTTGTTTTCCCGTTTCCTTGGATACCTTACATGTTTTATATTGCATATGTATTTGAATAAATGATTTTATCGTTTTATGAAACTATTGCTTTGACAGGTTTAAATGTTTTCCATGGTAATTTCTTTATTGTTATGTCTTTTTACCCGTTTGCCAAACCATCGTGTTTGACCCTTTGCTTTGGTACTCAGGTCCCGTTGTTGGTCTCCCCGAGGAGGAGCACGAGGAGGTGGTCGGAGAACCGCAACGTCTAGTTGAGTGGCACGCCGATGATGTCGTCTAGACATTCGGTTGCCGAGTGACGTAACATTTTGGGAATAGAAACTAACCATTCTTTTGGGGAACTTGTTATTTGATTTATATTGGCCTTTCTTGGCCTCTATTTTTGGGAACAATGTAATTAAACTATATTGTTGTAAACCTTAACTTTCTTTTGAGGTTATAGCTTTAATGATCATTGCTAATTTTGATACTAGTATTAAACATATGTTAATCTTGTTATCTTAGACATGAATGTATGAAATAGATTTGCTACACGTTTCCGTACATAAAAGAAATATTCATGTTGATGTGATATCCTCACCGCGGATACCTGTGGGAAATAGCGTGTACAAGTGGTACTCTTTTGGTAGACTCGTATACGTTTTGGATTTAAATCAATTCATACACCTTATATTAGTCCCGATCCCGGATTAGGCCTGATGACCCGGTCCGGGGTCGCGACAGACTGGTATCAGAGCGAGACGTGTTTCAAGCAATTAAAAGAAACTAGAAATCCTAAGGACGTGGTGAGGATTCGTTAGAGTTTCGTTAGTTAGTATCGTGTGAGCATTGTGTGACCCTTATTGTATTATCTTGTGCTAACAAATTGTTTTGCAGCATTATGCCACCTCGCAAAAGGCCAGTAAACGGCAATCCCACAGCAAGTAACAGTGAACATACAGGGCTAGTCCAAGAAGACATTCCCTACAATACCATGCAAAATCAATTTCAAGAAATGATGCGGGCTATGTTGGATCAACAAAGACAGGCTAATGAGAATCAAACAAGGTTACAGGAACAGATTCTGAAGAAGGATGAGCATCATGCCAGGGAGATGGCAGGTATGCAGAGGCAACTCTTAGAGGTGTTACAGAGGAGGCCCGAGCCTGTGCAAGCTCAACCAGCCATAGTTATCAATCAGAGGAAGCATGACCCAAATGCCTTGTTTGAGAAGTTCAGGAAGAGGGGCCCGAAAGAATTCTTCGGGACAGAGGATCCCTTAACTGCAGATGATTGGCTGGAGCACACGAAGAACATCTTTGAGATCTTCCAGTGCACAGGAAGAGAACGGGTCCAGCTTGCAACATCTCTCTTCACCGGTTCACCAGATATCTGGTGAAAAACAGTGAGGGAAGAATACAGGCACATGGCAGATGCAGTGGCATGGGCCAGTTTCAAGAGGCAGTTTGGGGACAAGTATGTGCCCACTCATATCAGGAGGCAGAAGGCAGTGGAATTTCAGCAGCTTGTTCAGGGCAACATGTCAGTCCTCGAATACCTCACTAAATTCAAGAGATTGTCAAGATATGCTTCTGAGCTAGTGGACACCATGGAAAAGAAGATAGCTAAGTTCCTTGAAGGACTGAATCCCATCATTGAGCGGGATGCTACCGGGGTTGTACCACCTACAACCTTCGAAGAGGCAGTCAAAAGGGCTTACAAATTTGAGAATTTCTACCATAAGATCCTCAGACTCCAGGGTAAGGGACCACAGCAGCAACAAAACAGTCAGCAGAGGAACCATCAGCACAAGAGGCAGAGGCAAGAGCAGAATGTGCAGAATCCTTTGGAGTGTACACATTGTGGGAAGAACCACGAGAGTGCCCAGTGTCGTACCATCACAGGAGCATGTTTCAGATGTGGTTCCATGGCCCATCAGATGAGGGACTGTCCAAGGCAGAATAGACAGAATCAGCAGCAGCAAGGGGCACAGCGTCCAGCACAACCTCAGAATGCAATAGTTGTGCAGAACCAGGCTAGACCTCTTCAACAACAGGCCCCATAGCAGCAGTATAGGCCACAGCAGCAGCAGCAAGCCCATCAGCAAGGACAGAATCAGAATCAGCGTCCTCCACAACAAAATAGGAATGCAGGCAGGCCACAGCAAGCTCAGAATAGGCCACAGCAGAGAGGACAGATTTATGCGGTCAATAGAGCTGATGCAGAGGCAGCTGGAGATGTAGTGGAAGGTACACTTCTTGTTTGTGGATTCCAAGCTAGGGTTTTGTTTGACCCTGGCTCTACCCACTCTTTTATCTCTCCCAGATTTGCAAAGTTGATTGATATGCATGCTAGAGATTTGGATTTCCTATTGACTGTGGCTACTCCCATAGGTAAAGAAGTTATATGTAGGACTTTTTACCCTATTTGTTCAGTCATGATAGGAGGGTTAGAGTTACCAGCAAATCTCATTTTATTGGAGATGTTCGATTTTGATGTCATCCTAGGGATGGATTGGTTAGCAGGGTACCATGCTACAATGGATTGTTTCCATAAGACCCTCACCTTCAAATTAGAAGAGACACCGGCTGGAGTACTGTTTCGAGGAGACAGGAGTAATCCCAGTACAGGGTTTATTTCAGCGTTGAAGACTGATAGACTTCTGAAAGGTGGATGTGAGGCCTATTTGGCGTTTATCACGGAGGATAAACGGTCCCAAGGGGTGGAGGATATCCCAATTGTTTGGGAATTCCCGGATGTTTTTCCAGAGGAGATTCCAGGTTTACCACCCATTAGAGAGATTGATTTCACTATCGAGCTATTACTAGGGACTGCTTCGATATCCATTGCACCTTATAGAATGGCTCCGGCGGAATTGGGAGAATTGAAAACACAATTGCAAGAATTGTTGGACAAAGGTTTTGTAAGACCTAGTGTTTCGCCATGGGGAGCTCCGGTATTGTTCGTCAAGAAGAAGGATGGTTCCATGAGAATGTGCATAGATTACCGGAGATTGAACCAAGTGACCATCAAGAACAAGTATCCATTGCTGAGGATAGATGAACTGTTTGATCAGTTACAGGATGCTTCCTACTTTTCGAAGATTGATTTGAGATCTGGTTACCACCAGCTTAGAGTCAGAGAGTCAGATGTATTGAAGACAGCTTTCCGGACTAGATATGGGCACTATGAGTTTTTGGTGATGCCATTTGGTTTGACAAATGCACCAGCAGTGTTCATGGCATTGATGAACAAGATATTCGTTGAGTACCTAGATCAGTTTATAGTGGTGTTCATTGATGACATTCTGGTGTACTCCAAGACCAAAGAAGAGCATGAAGAGCACTTGAGAATAGCCTTACAGCTTCTGAGAGAGAACCAGCTGTATGCAAAACTCAATAAGTGTGAATTTTGGCTAGATCAAGTAGCATTTTTGGGGCACATCATCTCCAGAGAAGGCTTGTCAGTAGACCCATCCAAGATAGAGGCAGTGGTACAGTGGGAAAGACCGAAGAATGTGTCAGAAATCAGGAGTTTTCTGGGATTGGCAGGCTATTATCGGAGGTTTGTACAGGGATTTTCGTCGATTGCGTCACCTTTGACGAAGTTGACAAGGAAGAATGTGCCATATGTGTGGTCAGACAAGTGTGAAGTTAGCTTCCAAGAGCTTAAGAAGAGATTAACCACAGCACCAATCCTTACTTTGCCATCCGGAAGCGGCGGTTTCACCATCTTTACCGATGCTTCGAACATTGGACTTGGTTGTGTGTTGATGCAGGAAGGGAAAGTGATAGCTTATGGATCACGTCAGTTGAAAGATCATGAGAAGAACTATGCAACACATGATCTTGAGTTAGCAACGGTTGTTTTCGCATTGAAGATGTGGAGACATTATCTCTATGGAGGGAAATTTGAGGTTCACTTCGATCACCGCAGCTTACAGTACCTGTTCTCACAGAAGGAATTGAACATGAGGCAGAGAAGATGGATGGAGTATATCAAGGATTATGATTTTTCAATCAAATATCATCCAGGGAAGGCAAATGTAGTTGCTGATGCTTTGAGTAGGAAATCAGTAGGCATGGCAAATCTCAGTGGCACATGTATCTTTGAGCAATTTGTTGAGTTGAGAATAGACTTGCAGCCGCTTGAGAAGGGTGTTTTGTTAGCTAACATGTCAGTGTCAGAGCCTTCCTTCATCCAGAAGATTAAAGGCAGTCAGTTGCAAGATCCAGAGTTGGCCAAGATTTCAGAGCAGATAGCAGATCGTCCTGACTTTCGCATTGTGGATGGAGTTTTCTACTTCCGTGACCGTCTGTGTGTGCCAAACATTGAAGATTTGAGGAATGATATCATGACCGAAGCTCACAGTACAAGGTATTCCGTGCATCCAGGCAGTACGAAGATGTATCAGAATTTGAAGGGCAGATTTTGGTGGAATAACATGAAGAGAGAGATAGCAGCGTTTGTTTCTCGGTGTATGATATGTCAGTTGATCAAAGCAGAACACCAGAAGCCTCTAGGGTTGTTGCAACCGTTAGATATTCTGGAATGGAAATGGGAGCATATAACCATGGATTTCATTTCGGGATTACCGAGGACTAGCAGAGGAAATGACGCTATCTGGGTCGTTGTGGACCGTCTCACCAAGTCAGCTCATTTCATTCCGATGAAGACTGTGAAGAAGATGCACATGCTACCATTGGCAGAATTATTTGTTAGCGAGATTGTCAGCATACATGGTCAGCCAGTTTCCATCACATCTGATAGGGACAGCAGATTCGTCTCAAGATTTTGGAAAACACTACATGAGTCTATGGGTACAAGATTACAGTTTAGTACAGCTTATCACCCTTAGACAGATGGCCAGTCAGAGAGGACAATTCAGACTCTTGAGGATATGCTCCGTGCTTGTGTGTTAGACTTCAAAACTTAATGGGACGAGACTCTACCTTTGTGTAAGTTCGCGTACAATAACAGCTACCACTCGAGCATTGGAATGGCGCCTTTCGAGGCATTGTATGGCAAAAGGTGTAGGACACTTGTGTGTTGGGAAGAAGTTGGCACCCGCAGTTTCCATGGACCAACAATGATAAGTGAGACCAGTGACAAGGTTAAGCAGATTCAGGCACGTTTGGAAGTAGACCGGAGTAGGCAGAAGAGTTATGCAGATTCTCACAGAAGGGACTTACAGTTCAAGGAAGGAGACAAGGTTTTCTTGAAGGTATCACCTACTAGGGGAACTTTGAGATTTGGGCAGAGAGGCAAGTTGTCAAGGAGATACATTGGACCTTATGACATTGTGAGCAAGATTGGTGAAGTGGCTTATAGATTAGCCTTACCACCCGAGCTTTCCGGCGAACATAACGTCTTCCATGTATCTATGTTGAAGAAGTACGTCCCCAATCCTTCACATGTACTCCAGCATGAGCCGTTGGAGATCAGAGAAGATGCTACCTATGTCGAGAAGCCTATTCGGATCATCGATACCAAAGAACAAGAATTGAGGAGACGGACTATTCAGTGGGTAAAGGTACTTTGGGAGAATCATGGGCCTGAAGAGGCAACCTGGGAATTGCGACACCAAGTGCAGAAGAAGTATCCACATCTCCTACCCGAGGAGAGTTTTGTATTTTGTTTGGAGGACCAAATATCCTAGGGTGGAGGATGTAAGACCCCGACCCGAGTGATCTCGATTAGTGTTGATTAAGACGTGTGTTAGCTCTAAGCGTGTTTAGTGGATTTTGGTTTAGTTGGTTTAGAATAACTTTGTCATAGCTTTGGGGAATTTTGAGTGCCTTCGGAATTAGTGGGACCCTTTGGGGGTTCCTTGTTATGACTTACGTGTGCTTGGGGGATTACTCGAGATTCTTTTGATTTGATGTTTTATCCCGATCTACTTGTTTTGTTAATCCCTTCAACTTTCATGTTGATCCCGTTCCCATTCGAAATCCAGAAATTCGACATTTCTAGCTTCTTGGGCAAAACAGTCTTTTTACAATTGAAGCTGGACCAAATAATTGATATTTCCGAAACCCGCGAAACATATACTTTTTAGAAACTAGATATTTCGACGATCATTTCTTCCTTCTTCGTCGATTTCATCCGAGATCCCGAAAACTACTATTTCAGCCCAACAAGGTTGCTAGTTGGTGGAGCCTACTTGTATTGCTTATAAAAGAGAACTTATCCTCTTCTTTTTCTCTTTTCCAGCACAACAACCAACCTAGGGTTTTCTTGCACTCTTTTCTTCTTCTTCTTGGCTTCTCCATCATCAAGAGACAACCAAACTTGCACCAATACCAAAAAGGGATTTCACCATCTTCTTCACCACTTCAAGAGCTCTCCATTGGTACCATTTGTGAAGAAATCCCATCTCTATAAGATCCTCATTTAGCTTGCCTTGCTCATTTGGAACACCTTTTGGTAAGCTCTCTCCCTAATCTTCTAGATTTGTGTTCTTCTAGCCTTAGAGAAGCTACATTTTCATTGTTGAAAGCTTTCTCTTCTCCTTCATTGTTTTGACCCATTTTAGGGTTTTGTTTTAGGGGTTTTTGTAGAGATTGTGTTCTTGGCTTGCAAGGGTGCTTGAAGCTTGTTTTCCTTTGATTTGGGACCCAAGGCAAGTGGATGATTTGATACTTTTATCCTTAAATGAGTTTTGATGAAATGTATTTATGTTTTCACCTAATATTTTGTGATATTAATGGCTTGTTTAGATTTGAAATAAATGCTCATATTGGTTCTTATTAGCTTGTCAAATCCATGTTTTGGATTGTTCATCAGGTTTAAGAAAGGAAGAGAAAAAGATTGGAAAATGGAAAGACCAATTGAACTGCTGTAACAGAACTTGGGTTCTGTTACGCAGTTCACGCGATCGATCGGCCAAGGGGAGCGGTCGACCGGGTACACTAGAATAGGTCCCATGTGGGACGACCTGCTACATTGCGGGAACCACTGTTCCGCAGTTCACGCGGTCGACCGGCCAAGGGGCGCGGTCGACCGGCCACACAGAGGTCAGGTTCTCTGGAACCTAACCAAAATACTGTTCACCCATTTTAAGTTACAACTCCCTGTCGACCTGGCCCTTGGCCGGTCGACCGAGCCCACTGTGTACTGGGTCGACCGGCCAAGGGCCAGGTCGACCTGCCCAACTGGAAACCCTGCTGAAATATGGATTTTTGCCCTATGTTAGATGGACTTTAAGTGGAACTTAGTGACCCTTTTGTGGACCCGTTTGACTTCTTGTGAGGATGGTTGAACCGACATTCCTCACGGTTAATCCGGTTGTATCGGTACTTAACCTAATTCAATCTTGAACAGTACGGAACGACGGAATATCCTTTCTTTTATCTAAACACGAAATTGGTTTGTTTAGGTATCGCGAATCCGTTTTTCCTTTCGATGACTGAGTAGGTTGTAAGGTACTACTAGATTAATATTGTGCTTAGGATCCCATCTCTATTATGTTTTGTTTATTTAAAATTCGATTAAAGTTTGAATACCTAAGGTGCATAAAGAGCCCGGAATGTTTCCAAACTCAAGGAGTACCAAGTGATCATTACAATCGACATACGGGGTCCTTATTCACTTGATTTATATCGAATTCCGATACTTGTCCCGAATTTCAAGAAATGTGATTTATCATTCCCGAAAACATTGAATTTGCAACTAGAGCTTTTGCTAGCCCCGATATGCACTTACCGTTTGAAAAGGAAATCAGTGCTTTTGAGCACCCCGTCCCGCCCGTCTATTTAAGTGCATTACATATGATTTGTACATGTCTTGTTTTACATGATTTGACCTATGAGTCGGCACTACTAAGCTTGGCTTTCCTTGCCGGTTTGATCCACAGACTTGGAGACCCTTTCCCGTCCCGCCAGCTGCAGTTTGGATCCTGCTACCCGGTTATTACCGTGGTCTTGTCCCGATACCCGGTTCGCTACCGTGGTCCCGTCTCGTATTATATTATGTATATGTATATGTTACTTATGTTGTATCTCCTCACTTCGGTGACTGAGACAACATCCCGATATGCTCATGTCACTTCGGTGATAGAAGACTTAGCTATGTGTGGTTGCCATCTTGTTTGTTTTCCCGTTTCCTTGGATACCTTACATGTTTTATATTGCATATGTATTTGAATAAATGATTTTATCGTTTTATGAAACTATTGCTTTGACAGGTTTGAATGTTTTCCATTGTAATTTCTTTATTGTTATGTCTTTTCACCCGTTTGCCAAACCGTCGTGTTTGACCCTTTGCTTTGGTACTCAGGTCCCGTTGTTGGTCTCCACGAGAAGGAGCACGAGGAGGCGGTCGGAGAACCGCAACGTCTAGTTGAGTGGCACGCCGATGATGTCGTCTAGACATTCGGTTGCCGAGTGACGTAACATTTTGGGAATAGAAACTAACCATTATTTTGGAGAACTTGTTATTTGATTTATATTAGCCTTTGTTAGCCTCTATTTTTTGGAACAATGTAATTAAACTATGTTGTTGTAAACCTTAACTTTCTTTTGGGATTATAGCTTTAATGATCATTGCTCATTTTGATACTAGTATTAAACATGTGTTAATCTTGTTATCTTAGACATGAATGTATGAAATAGATTTGCGACACGCTTCCGCACATAAAAGAAATATTCATGTTGATGTGATATCCTCACCGCGGACACCTGTGGGAAATCGCGTGTGCGAGTGGTACTCTTTGGTAGACTCGTATACGTTTTGGATTTAAATCAATTCATACACCTTATATTAGTCCCGATCCCGGATTACGCCTGATGACCCGGTCCGGGGTCGCGACATCAGGCCCAAGTGACTCAATCCACAATGACAGGTCAAGGCCCAAGTGACTCGGTCCACAATGGTGGGTCAGGCCCAAGTGACCCGAGTCCATGATAAGTCCATGTCCAAATCCACTTATTAAAGGCCGGGTCCAGATCCGCGAAGTGACGAAGTCAGAGCGCGTCGTTCCTTTAACCCGCTTTTACCAGGTCCTGCGGGGGAGATCCTACCTGCCTCGTCTGTTGAGGGCGGTTCGAAGACTCCGCCAGAATGGAGCGCCCGTTGCTGAAGAGTCGTCCCCATCTGTTAGGGGAAGACTATAAATCAAAGAGCCCGACCAACATTGGGGGGCAAGTAATATCTTTACACATTTATTGTATTCTCCCGACCTGTAATCTCTACATCGGAGAAGTAAAATCATCAGTTTGGAGTGAACGTAGGTCACACTGACCGAACCACTATAAATTCTCTCTCTCCTTCAATTTTCACCTTAATTACTAATTACTTGACCGATGGTGCCCGAAAACACTTTTTGGCATCATCATGCATTAACAAGAACATGGTCCAATTTACAGGCAATCCTCAAAGCATCGATACTGGAATTTGACCAAGTAAAAGGAGAGCCACTCAGTTGCAAATCTATCAAACCAGTTTCTTGAATGCAGTCATTAAATTCAACAAGACCAATTGCTCGCGGAGAGGTACCTCCACTTTTTTCATGACTCCATCTGATGGTATTAAAAAATCCAACAAGGACCTAAGGCCGAGAAGAATAAGAAGATTTTGAAATAATTGACTGCCATAAATCCCTGCATTGAATATAGCTGTTTGTGCCATAACAAGCAAAAAAGAATATTTGGATATTCCTATATTTAATATCACAATGAATGATCTGGTTTTCCACATTTAGAATTTGGGCAGAGACAAACCGAGGGTTCCATAACAGCCAAATCCGAGTAGAAGAGCAAATATCAACATTTGGAGCTTCCAACCAGCCATTTGGTAAGGGATTTTTACCAGAAAATTGTGCTTAAACATGTATTTGACCATTTTAAACACAAATACATGTATTTTCCCATTTTGATGTTCGTACAACCCATTTGGACTCTTTTACCCCTCCCTTTGCAGACGACATCGTTCGATTCCCCATTTTTTCTCATCTTTCCCACTCCCTCGTCCTGCCATAAACCTTTCTTCCTCTCGTTGCCCTCTCCCTCTCTGCATGTCTTCTCCGATTCCTTTTATCTCCTTCCCTCCCTCGTCCTCTCTCCTTCCCTCTCGATCCCTCTCTTCGTTCCTCTCGCCTCCCTCTCCCCTTCCCTTTCGCTTCCACTCTCCTTCCCTTGGCTCCCTGCTCTCTCTTTCCCTCTTCCTTTCTGTCTTCGCCCCAATCGGTGATTCTGTCCAGATCATCTCACACCGGCAGCCAGCAATGCTCTCTCGTCTCAGTAGTTGATGGAGAAAATCCTGCAAATGAAAGAGGGTTTCTAGCCAAGAGAGGTGAGAACTTGCATAATATCCATTTTTTGTTGTAGCATGTGCATGGGCACTCCTTGCATTCAATGCTCTATTTGTTTGAATGTATTTCTAAGAATGGATCAATGGCCATTTGAAATCCAAAAACTGGAGCTTTTGTAATGCCTGGCTTCTCCATCCTGTAGTTGTTCTTTACTATTTGAATCTTGTTTGATTTACTTATTTGCATATAGGCCTCAATTTCATCATCTTGACAATTTTTGACATGTATCAACTTCCCATGTTCTGTTCCTTTAATATGAATGTATCGGTTTTGCAATTTAGCCGTGTATTTCTATGCGATAGTAAACTTTTTCTTTTTTTTTTTAGATATATGGTAACCTTTTCTGCTAAAATACTCGATGGCAATTTTGGATTGTGCTGCTGTTCACTATTTAAAAACACAAATCAATATATGGTTGCTATTTGAAACCGAATTTTATACTTGTTATCTTTTTGGTTATGCTCTTTCTCGGAATGAGATTATGCATGAGAATGAGTATTTACTATTTGAGCGAATGATTAAGATAGAAGATTCGTATGTATTGTTTTTTAGATATTAAAACGTTAGTGAATTCTTACAATCTCTTTGAGATTGTGTGATTTTTCCCTTGTGGTTTACTCTATATGCTCTCGTCGATAAGGTTAAGTCAGATTTAGATAATCGAACAAAATCCAATACCTAGAGATTTGTATATCCTTTTAAGTTTGGACAGGAAGAATTCGAATGTGTAGATTTCTATCTTCAATTAATGACAAGGGGAAAGAAGCTAATAGTTTTATGGATCGATCGAGCTATAGAGATTAGATAGTTGAATCTACACTCTTTAAGTGTGTCCCGTCCCCCCCCCCCCCCCCCCCCCCCCCCCCCTCTTAATCATTAGTTTGTAAGGCCCCCACCCCCCATCTTCTTCTATCCCTTATTGCCTCTTTTCCCAATCCAGTTATTTCATTTTCCCCACCTGTTTCCCCATCGTCATCTAGGCTTCGCTCTTCCAGTAAATAATCGCTTTGCTCATGTACAAGTAATCTTGATGACTACTTACACAATATCTAGCAATTTGACTCGTAGTATATTATTATGTGTAGAAAAAGAATGAAATGATACTACTCATGTTTACATCTATTTTCCGGGTTTGGTAAGCAAATCACTAATGACCGTTTTTAAAATAGTTGATAATATGAGATTCCAAGCCTTTGTACTAACTAATATGGTTACATAAAGACGTTCAGAGTGTAGTATCAAATGAAATTTATATCACTCATATTCACAATGGTAGTGATCCTATTCTCATATGAATGATGTTGAGATGACAATATGGGGGAAGCCCGTAAGTCTTTTCCATTGCTTATGCATGTCACTATATATTCATTATCGTGTTGTTGTAGGATGCAAAGAACTTGACGAGAACCTAAAAATTACTGAAACGATATTGTTATCTTTGATTAGATTTGTTTTTCAGTGTCTTAATTCTCCTTCCATTTAAATTTTCGTTTTCTGTTTCCTTTCGAACTTTTCCTAGGGTCTTGATTTTCTCCTATTAGTTTCTCTTGGGAATTGGCTTCTTGGGTTTTTGCCATGCATAGTAATTGTTTTGGTGATTTTTTGTTCTTTTATGTCATGGGCTTTCTTGAAGTTTGAAGTACCCATTAGAAATGTAGTCGTTCCCTATTTTTTGATGTCTCATCTCCCTGTTATTGACATTTCAATTATACGCCGTCATTACGATGAATTGAAAAGACATCGGTGGTTAAGATGCTAAAACCTAAAACTAAATCACGTGACCTTACGTCAGTTTTGGCTTAAGTTCAACTATATGCTCATTACGCATTTCCAAGCATCAAGATGCTTTGGTTAACCTCGGTGTAGCACATGTCCCATAATAGTACAGCCCAAAATGTACATGGAATGGCTCCCACTAATAATATCGACGAAAAATATTCAGCCATGAAACTTGACGTCCCACTAACATATTTCTTGTTTGATTTACTTTTTTGGATATGGGGCTCGATTTAACTATCTTAACAGTTTTTGGTAGTATCAACTTCTCATGCTCTGTTTCTTTAATATGACTACATTGGGTTTGGAATGCATCCATGCCTTTCTATGCGATAGTAATTTTTTTCTAAGTTATAAAGCAACTTTCTTTGCACCGCTGATTGATAGTAATTTGTTATTGTATTACTTTCCATCAATTTTTCAACTGATAAATGTATTGTTGCTATTAAAAACTTACATCTATACTAGTCTGTTGTTTTTTGTTAGGCTCTTTCTTGAAATGAGTTTACGTATGAGAATGAGTATTTAAGATTTAAGGGAATGTTAAAGATAAATGAGTAACCACTAAATTTTTTTTTTTTTTTTTTTTTTTGCTGTTAAATGCCAGTGAATTCTTACGGGGTTTCTTCGTTACTTACTTAACATATGCAGCAACAACCATAAGTAACTGCATTGAGAAGGGTTATGGATTTTAGCCTTGTGGTCTACTCTATAAGCTCTCGTCGATAAGGACAACTAAGATATAGATACTCGAACTAACTCCAATACTTAGAGATTTGTATATTCTTTAAGTTTGGATATGAAGACTTTGACACACATAGATTTCTATCTTCAATGAATGTGAAGGGTTAAGAAGCCGATAATTTTATTGATCGATCAAGCTTTAGAGATTTGATTGCTGAATGAATAGTTTTTTAGGACCCCCCCCCCCCCCCCCAACCCAAACTCCCCACACCCAATCATTTTCCCTCCCTTATTGCTTCATCCCCTAATCCAGCTATTTCATTTTGCCCACCTTCTATGTCATTGTAATAAATGCATTTTGTAATCACAAAGTAATCACTTTGGTCATCTACATGTAATCTCAATGGTCATTTACACATAATGGAGCAATTTCGTTTCTGGTACATTATCTGTCGCGAACCCGGACCGAGACCCGGGCCCGTCGCGACTGTGCGGTTGATGATTGTAAGATGATTAAATCTCCCACAGGTTCCCGCGGTGAGGGCTCCGAGGACACAGTAAACCAACTCACATGATCAAATAGGCGGAAGCGTGTAGCAAATCACATCATAATAAATCATGACAAAATATGAACAAAAATGTCATCGACACTAAAATATCAGAATGAAGACATAACAAGGCATTCCCATAATAGTTCTAGTTACAAAGTTAACATAGTGTGTTAAGTTGTTACAATCCCAAAATAAGAGGCAAACAAAAGCCAATACAATACCAAAAGTACATAAAGCCCAAAAAAGTGATACATCGGAACTCATGACCCGTCCCGATGTCTAGATGACGTCGTCGGGTTGCCACTCGCGAGCTAAGATAGGCTCAACAGCCTCCTCCTGGCACTCATCCTCATAGGGATAACCTCCTGCACCTGGGCACCAAAAATACAAGCATCAAACACAACGGTCTGGCAGGTAATCAATTTAGGCTAGAGCATGAATAAGCATGTTTAATCGAAAACATATAGAACAATTTATTAAACCAAGAATGAATACTTCACTGAAGAACATTTTAGAATTTATGACAAACTAGCATGAATACATAATATATATCATGAATCGTAAATCCACAAAGAGCCCATCCTTTCTCTATCATTTGTAATGAAAAGAGTAAGCACGCACGACAAGCACGAATATACATAATATAACACGACACAATTCCCACAAATACGGGATTCCGGCCGCGGAACCTGACACGCACGATGTATAATAAATACACGACTAATCTGCAGATAGTCCACATGTTTAAGGACCCCCGGACAGTGGATCAGACTAAAAGGGCAGTCCAAGCTCTGTGGTGTTCACTTTGAATTCATGAATGCATAAAACACGCTATACAAACACGTCTGGATAAAAGGGGAGATCACTTATCAAAACAAGACACAGTACGGCTAGCAAAATGCATAATATATATGCTCACAACTTAAGAAATGATCCCCATTTAATACTTGAAACAAATCTTCGATACGAGGTTAAAACTTGACTTCAAAGCGAGTACACGATATTACAAACTGTATTAAACCAATGTTCAAAACACGATGATTTCAACAAGTACATGCTAAGGCTATTCATTGACCCTTGTGTGATTGGGACTCTATTCTAAAAATACAATGATCGTTGTCCCCGAAGTTGGTACATATTTTGGAGTTCCAATTACACAATGTCAAGTTAAAGTCCTTAATATAGCCTAGTTTTCAAATTCTAAAAGAATATATAAATGGGTAAAAATCCTCCCAAAAAGGGAAATTCAGTTGGCCCGGTCGACCTGGCCCTTGGCCGGTCGACCGCGTACACAGTGAGCCCGGTCGACCTGCAGTTGTAACTTTAAATGGGTGCACAGTGTTTTGGTCAGGTTCCAGGGAACCTGACCCTATGTCGCCGGTCGACCGCGCCCCTTGGCCGATCGACCGCGTGAACTGTGTAACAGTAGTTCCCGCAGTGCAACAGGTCATTCAACTGGGGACCTAATCCAGTGTTCCCGGTCGACCGCGCCCCTTGGCCGGTCGACCGCGTGAACTGCGGAAACAGAACCCAGTTCTGATTTCTACAGTTCAGTGGTTTATCCATTTCTCCATTCCTTTTCTACATTTCTTCCAACCTGATTAGCAATTTGATTCATGAATATAACAAGCTATCAAGACTCACTATGGTGCATTTATTCCAAACCTAAACAAGCCATTAATATAAAAACCCATTTCATAATAATTCAATCCCATTATTATTATAACAAATCCAAACTTCAAAAAGGTAAGGCCTAATTAAAAATGATGAGATCTGAAAGTTTGGAAAGCTATTTAGCATACTTGCAATTTCTAAAGTAAAATCATAACATGAAAATCTAGTAAAACAAAGCTTTAATACCAAATGACAAATCATATGGAAATTTCAAGAGAATAGTGAAATCCAGAACACACATGCACAAACAACCTAAAGAGATTACTTGCCTTGCCCAAGTGCTAACAAGACTCTCCTTCAAGCACTCCTACCCAAGAGCCAAGCCAAGAACTACAAAAACCCCATGAAACCCATTCAAAAACTCACCCAAAAATGCAACCAAGCAACCCATTTCGAAATGGGTGTTGCAAGTTAGAAAAACATTATCATTAGGAGTCAAAAGAACTCCATTGCAGAGGTGGGTAGGAGCTTTTACCTAGAGATGCCCAAACAAGATGCAAGGAAGGAAATGGAGAGCTTGCCCAACTAGAAATCCAACAAGATTGGCATCAATGGAAAGCTTGGGGTGAGAGGAAAAAGATGATGGTCTTGGAATCTCTTTTGGAGATCTCTAGCTCATGCCTTCAAGAGGGGGAAGATGAAGAGAAAAAGAGGGTTTCTCAGCCCTAGGTTAAGAAAGTGCAGAGATTTGTGGAAATGAAGAGAAAGAGAAGGGAAAGTGCTTATGTGCTTGCAAGTGGGACCCTTAAGAGAGCATTCTTGTTTCAAGGAAAACATGACCTTGCGGGCCTCGGATGAAGTCGACGAAGAAGGATAAAACGATCCTTGAAGTATCTAGTTTCCAAAAAAGTATATTTTTGACACGGTTTTGAGATTTCGAAAATTGTGTCCAGATTTAAGTGTGAAAATGCTATTTTACCATTTTGGCCAAAATTTGAGTTTCTGGGCTACAAACACAAACGGGCTAAACACGAAAGTTGTACATAATCATAAAACCATTCAAATGAAATGAAATTCACGATTAAAACAAAACCAAACACGATCTTTCTTCGCTTGCACGTACACCCAGACCTTCCTGAGTGTGCCTAGTTAACACTAAACGTTCTCGAAACTCTCCAAAGCTATGATCAGGACTAAAACTAATCCTACTCTAACCCACAGTAACTAAACCCGATTAATACTAAGCACGCACTAAGAAAACACTATTGGGTTAATCCTGGGTTGGGGTTTGACATTATCACTTGTAGAACAACAGAGAAAAATGAACTACTTTTGTTCCATCCACTTTTTGGTTTTGGTCAGTGATTTACAATTGACACTTATTGCCAAGTTGATAATATGAGATTCCAAGGTTTTGGCGTAACACATGAGCTACTGAAATACGTCAATATTGCAGGATCAAATGAGTTTTGGAACATACCTATAAATAATGATCTATGATCCTGTTGTCCTATAAATGAAGTTGAAATCAAAATCTTTGTGAAGTTCGTAAGTCTTTCGCATTGTTTATGCAGCTCATTATACATTCATTATCGTTCTTCTGCATGGTGCAGAAAATTGGTGAAGAACCTATAAATTATTGAAACGATATCGTTATTATAAAATACTGAAAAATCAAAATTTCCTTAAATCATGCTTCCTTCTCATTTTTTTAGCATATCAATATGAAGTCACCATCAATTTTTTTTTTGGACACCAAAATTGGTACATAAAGATAAAAATTATGGTTACGATATCGTTATCGAAGAATAATTTCCTTTTCGTTTCTTCAGAGGTAGAGAATATCTTACAATGGAAATTTGGTTGTTGGGAGTCTGCTTTGTGGATCAGGGACTAGTTATTTTTTTATTTGATGAACTGACGAGTAGGGTCTGCAAAAATGATATCTAATCATTTAGGCTTTGTGGATTAGAGACTGGTGATTTTTTATTTGATGAACTAATGAGTAAGGTGCAAAATTGACAGCATTTCAGAATTTAACATTAGTAATATGAGGACGGCTTGGCGGTAAGGTTAAGAAAGCTATTGTACTCGTTGGGTTATGGATATTGGGAATAGCAGCTTAGAATTTGATAAGAAAGATATCAGCACTGATCCCTAATAGATTTGCAATCGTTGGGTTATGGATTTCGTCCTTGTGGTCTGATATATAAGCTCTCGTCCATAAGGTCAAGAAAGCTTTGGATACTCGATCAAAATCAAATGTAGAAGATTTGTATATCCTTTACCTTTGTAGAGGAATACTTTGTATATGCATATCCACTCATCCATTGAACGACAAAGGGAGCGAAAATGACGGTATCATGGATCGACCCCCACCAGTAAGTGAGCTAAATAGTTTTGATAGCTGAATCAATCGTATTTTTTTCTTGGTGACAGATCTTAATCTGTCCCCTGTAAATCTGGAAGGAGCCTCCGCTGTTCTCAGAAGCCTTCCCAACGGAAAAAATTCCTTGCAAGAAACTTGATAAACGGAGACCATCACAATGAGTGTATGAGAAGAGAATGAGTGTATGGATGCTCGAAGCTGGCTTTTTCTTGCCAAGGGTAATCTTTGAATCTGCCTCTGTTTATATTACAAGTAGGAAGATTCATAATTGGATATATTTCAAATAGGAAGATTCATAATATAAGTTCTAAAATGATAAAGTGCATGCGATTGTTGTTCTATACTGTAAAAAATTTACTTCAAGGGAATCAACTAACCCAAATCTAATAACTAAAAGTATGCAAAAACATCATCCAAATAATACAAGATTAATAATTACTATCATAAGTCAAGTGGATGATGAACAAAGAGTGAATGTGTACAAAAGACCGATTAAGATTGTTTAACACTATAGTTCATTTTTTGGACAAACTTGCACCCACCTGTCTTTGGATCGTGTTCCGCCATGTTAGTTGTTGGAACCTTAATTGTTCTTTCAGAGAACTTTCAGATGTTTCTCGCGGTGGTTCCTCATTTTTTGTGGCTTGTAGATTTTTTAGTTCGGATGCAGTGTCTGGGCTATTCCAAAGTCAAGCAATGCTCAGCATTATGATCTTAAAAGTGCACCCTTCTTCCATTTATTGCCTCTATAAAAGTCCAAAAAACCTGGTACTTGGTTCGTTAATGCACCATTCATTAACCATGTTTGATTTTATTATTTTCTTGATTCATGTCTTTTTGGGCCTTCAACATCAGGTGCATTATATGTACATTATATGTATATGCTGAATTTACAAACAGCTATGAAGATATACATTATATGTACATGTTGATTCATGTCTTGTTGGGCATTCAACATCAGGTAGTCAAAATGGAATCAAGGTATACATTATATGTACATGCTGAATTTACCAACAGCTATAAAGGGAATGAACTTTAAAAAACATGGCAATCTAAGGTTCGAACGCTGATTTAGAGGG
>QPKB01000007.1:16610799-16629377 GCA_003546025.1 Camphora micrantha | reverse complement strand
TGATGGTAAGACAGTTAATCTTGGACCAAAAACGACATCACATGGCAAAGGGGATAATATTCAACCTATTTAGCTTGAAAAAGAAACAACACAACTCTCTGCTGCAGAGGATGGAGTTCTGGAAAACTCTTTTGTAGATGTAATCCCTATAATCATATGCTCAACTGTCACTACATTCTCCACCATATCCTATATTCTGTCCGTGAATTTGCATCTCGGCAGGTCGTGTTAGCTTAAAAGTATGTGCTTGGTTTTTGTCTGATAATTTGTCTATGGGTATGGGTAGGCTAGGACTTCAATTCTTTGCCCATTTATCAAATTGGTCGGTGGTTGAGGAAGGAAGCTTTTGATCCCCGCCGAACTTATACCCAACCTATCCAGTGATGGTCCCCAAATACCTGAAGAATCCAACCTGAGAATTTTGAAGTGGCTCTAGGATTTGGTCCCATTTCTGTATGGATCTGTATAAAATTTGGGTAGGGTCTACATCTATGGGATTCATACTCATGAACCCTACTAGCATTTTTGCCTTTGATTAGTATATACAATAGTATTATATAAATAAGCTTTAACATTTTCGAATTACAGATGATATTGAAGGCCTCTATCATTTCTCACAACTCTTCTTAACAGAAATGTGGCTTATGCCTGTGGATACTGATTCTATATCCAAGTCTTTCCCTCAATTGGCATTCGTGCTATAGATCCCAATAAGATGTTTGTCAGTCCTGCATTCCTATACGTTATTCCTCGTGCATGTCCCCTCGTGCTTGCTCAAGTCTGGATCGTCCTCCAGTTGTCGGCGCATATCACCTATAGTATCTCAAATGACCTCAAAACTGTGAATGGTTCATCAAACAATTCTCAGTGTTGGTCCGTTGTCATTTGGATCCCTTAAAACAGAACTCGTTTACTTCAGTTTGAGATAAATAATTAATCCGGTAGATTGTGAGTTCTTTCATTTGAAAATATCTACTAGAATGTATTCAACGCATCAAATTTTTATATAGAATGAGGTGGTTTTATTACATAGAAAAGAATACTTACATGAGAGTAAACTAATGCTTTCACGAGAGTGGACAGATTGTAGGTTATATGAAAGAACTTTTCACGCATATAGTGAAAGAGCGTAAATGTTGCAAAAAGGAAGCATCAAATATCTCTCCAAAGCCCAAGAGAAGTTCTATATAGTTCAAGCTAATAACTCTTCTACTAGGCAGAGTGTCGTATGTACCTCTCATATGAAGATTTCTTTACTCAGTTGTCCATGGCTATGGTAACCATACGAGTCTCCCTCTGATAATATCACACCACCCACTATAAACGAGAAATTAAGACTCTTTGATTTACATGACTCGTATTACTCTATTAACGGAATAATAATCTTACCTATCTTATCCTAATAGAGTTAAGTGGAAGAGTGCCTTTATACGCTCACCTTGAAGTTAAAGTAGTGATGTGGTGTTGATGAATATTTATGAGGAGTCAAAGGACTGTGTGCATATGATGGGAAGATTTTCAGGAGTTTAATTTTCAATCTTTCTTTTTATATATTATTTTTTTAATATGGAAAAATTCTCTCCCCATGCAACTGCTCTCCTTATGAGGTCTACATCACTAGCATGTTCCCAAATCTTTTACCCTCTGTCTGGGAAGGGGGAGGAAAAAAAGAGGGGGAAAGTGGGGGGAAAGTGGTTTTGGAGGGTGTTTGGGAAAGGAAGGGGGGGGGGGGGGGGTTGGGGAAGTTGTACAAAAATTTTCCCCCCAAAAATGGGGGGAAAATGGGGAGCGGAGGGGAAAAAGTGATAAAATTACAATATTGCCCTTTATATATAAAAGAGGATTTTAATATTTTTATAAAAGTAAGGGCAAAAGGGTAATTTTCTCTTTATCTCACTTACAAACAAAATCCTACTTTTCCACTTTCCTTCCCCCTACTTTTTTACTTCCCAAACAAGAGGAGGTAAAATTAATTTTCCCTCCCCTCCCCTCCCTTCATTTTCCCTCCCCTTCATAGTTTGATACACATCTCAAACCATATGTTAATGAGTGGTTAATCGTTATTACAGTATCTGGATAGTTCATGTGGTGCAAATTAAAAATTTAAACTTAGCAATTACTACATCTACATCACTTATAAATCCAAGAATATTTAAGTGGCTTAGACTCCAATTGGTCTTATTGCCTAGTTTGGCTATTTTTGTCAAAACATATTATACAAAATGTAATTAAGAATAACAAAAGCCACAATTGGTGAGGTCCAATACCAAAAGGATCTAAGAACACATAGAAAAAAGTTTACGTTTGCTTCCCACTCTGAACTGGAAATGGGTTAGGATGACCCAGACTAGCAAATACAGATGATAGCTTACTAGTTTGCGTATGTTGTGATTGGTATTCACCATTGTGTAGCTATTAATAGGCATGGGTGCTCAATAGTGGTGATTTTATGAATTGACCGATAAAGTTACTTGGTCTTGGGGGATTGGATGCACAGGTATTTCCCGTCGACTTGTGGAACAATTTGATCGAATAGTGCGGCACTCTATGAAATCTGAAATTAAGATATGTGAACGGTGCCACAGAAAAAATCACTCAAATAGGTGTTAACGCAGTGGATGGTTCATATCTAAAGCATTATTCTATTTTGTCAATACATAATTTAATCTGTTTATATTTTATTGAAGATCATTTTTCAGCTTACTCTTTAAACATTTTACTGTTAAAATAAAATACTCTTAAGCATTAAAAGTTTTAATAAATTATTAATATGTTTGTAGAAATTGACTTGCGCGCAACCATATTTCTTTTAAAAAAGAACTATTGTACTATATATTTGATTTGTGTGTTGAACTCACCGAACTGAAACTATGAATCAAGTGAATTGATAAACAAACTAAATGAACCTACCCCATTGAATTTTTGAATCGGCATGAGTGACAAATTGCGAATTGCGGAATCAAATACGAATTACTCAGACTGCCAATCAGGTAATTGTGGTCCATGGTGGTAGATAGGGGGAAAAGTTAGGCTTGGATACGTGTACATATTATTCCTATTCTTCTCCGGTTTGAGGGAATTGAAACTGTCTGCAATCTTGTTGATAGATGGTGCTGCACTCCATCGACAGCAGGGTTATTACAGTAGCCAGGTTGATTATCATCTATGATGAAAGGGGAACTGAGAAGGTGAATTTGATGGGGAGAAGTGTACTATTGGGATTGTGAAGAGGGAAGAATATAACACTCCAGTCACCACTGTTGCAGAGTGAGCGTAGGAAAAGATGTTTGCTCGGTAGATGACGTGGATAATGTTAAGAATAATTATCAGGGTAAGTGTGGAATTATATCTAGTGTGTGGGGGTGTTTTTGTAAATACGGTAACTATCATCATATGTTTTGTATTGAGTATTCATGACATATGTCTCTAAACAAGTGAATAAGAAATTCTCGTGTGTTTCGCCCCCTAAGATTAGGGTTTTTCATTGCAGCATGGTATCAGAGCGCCTGCGAAATTGGCTCAGGGAGTGAAGAAATCAAAGGTTCAAACCCTGAAAGCAAGGGTTCGAACCCTTGGCCTGCCTGGAAATTGGCTCAATTGAAATCGAACAAAAAGCAAGACCTGAAAATTGGCTCGAACAAAAAGGAGACCAAATGTTCCAGAAAGTGTACAATTTGTTGCTCGAACAAAAACGATATCGTTACCAACGTTCATACATTTCATTATCAAATTTGTTATCTAGTTAGTGAAAGACATCATATTTTTAATGTGATCTTCAACTAATAGTTCAACCACTTCAATGTGGGTATATTAATGTAAACCAATTTCACTACAATGCACCAATCTCTTGTTCTTCCAATAATTGATCTTAAAAATAGCACTAAAAGAGTTTCTTTAAGAATGATTACATATACACTTTCATCCTGCATGAACCGCATAACCGAAGTCCAACATATATTTTGCCGGCCGACGAGATGGCACCAGAATACAACGTGAGATACATATGGGAATATCCAAATTATGGGGCGACAACATGTAAGTTATTGAGTGAAAGGCATCATCTTTTTAATGTGATCTCTAGTGAATAGTGCAACCACTCATAGTATTCTGCTTTAACAATGACAAAATAGGAAATAAGAATTAGAAAACCCATCAAACTTTAATTTATAGAAATAAGAAATTAAAACGCATGACCACCATCCAAGACTTCAAAGAGACTGAAGATTGTTACTCAATGCCACCGACTTGCTCGATAGCAAAATTCAATATGAATATTAAGAATGCCAAAAAAAAGACATGCTTTGTGATATATCATCAAATTGTATATATCATCAAATATGCATACAGGTCATGCTACATACGTCCTCGCATTATGGATTTTGAAAAAGGTCATAATTAGACTGCAGAATACTAAGTAAATTATTTCAGGTTCCATTGCCAATTGTGGTTGGAATGTGACTTGGAAGAGCCATATTCAGTTTAGTTATGCCATTGATATAATCCAAGATTATGCTCACAATTTTGCAATAGATACAGGTTGTTCAATGCTCTAACAAAGGCGAAGATTCCCATGAAATTGAGGATTCGAACAGAAGTGTCAGTTCACTTAATGTTCCATGTTCAAGATCCCAATGGTTCGAACCATCACTTTGAGGGTTCGAACCATCAACTGTTGCCCTTTCTGGGCCAAATTCCAGAGTTGTCAAACAAGGTTCGAACCATCGGGTCGAGGGTTCGAACCTTCCCATTCTGCCATTTCTAGGCCAAATTCCAGAGGAGCTGAAGGTTCGAACCCTGTCAAACAAGGTTCGAACCAGCCATGAGGGGCACTTTCGAGCCATTTTCCAGAGACATCGAGGGTTCGAACCCTCAAAATAAGGGTTCGAACCTTCAATGACCATGTCTTTTAGGCCAAGTTCCGAACAGAGCAATGGTTCGAACCCTGATTTTGAGGGTTCGAACCCTCGATGTGCAGGTCTTTTAAGCCAAATTCCAGAGGAGCTGAAGGTTCGAACCTTGTTAATGAAGGTTCGAACCTTTCACTCCAACACTCCCTAGGGCATCTTCCACGGGGTGAAAGGTTCGAACACTCGCGTTTTGGGTTCAAACCCTCGAATTCTGTACTCCTTGAGCCATTTTCCAAAGGGGTGGAGGGTTCGAACCCTTACATTTACGGTTCAAACCCTTATCTTCTGCACTCCCTGAGCCATTTTCCAAGGGAGTTCGAACCTTCGAAGATTTAACCCATCCTGATTTTTTTTTTTTTTTTTTTTTTTTTGGCTTTACATGAATATACTAACATATCAATCTGAGTAGCATCCATAAGTCTTTCCCATTGTTTAAAGATCACATTTTAAAATCTAGGCCATTAACTTGCTGGATAACAAATTTGAGACTGAAAACTTTGAAGGACAATAATGATTTCATTGTTGGAATATTTGCAATTTAGTATTTTTTTTCATTGTTTATGTATCTCAATATATAGTCAGGGCTAATCTTGTTGCTGGAGAGGAAAGAAAGAAAGAAAAAACTCTAAAGGATCGTAATGATATCGTTATCAAAAAAAACTTAGAAATCACTAATCTGGGTCAAATTCGTGAGCTTTTTTCAATGTTTTTGTATCTCAATATGTAGTCAGGGCCAATCTCGTTGAAAACTCTAAAGGATCATAACGATATCATTTTTAAAAAAATTTAGAAGTCACTAATCTGGGTGAAATTCGTAAGCTTTTTTCATTGTTTATGTATCCAAACTGAATAACCATCCTTCCTCTAGTTCAATTTTGTTATATAACAGGAACATTTCAAAAAGTAAAGGCCCAAAAAACAACTCACATTCATCCGTTCGAATCAATAAAATAAATAGACAAACTCTATCCATTCAACACCCAATTACAACAAAAACGTTCGTAAGAACCCAACTCTGGCCATATGGATTAAAAAAATACATCCAGATTCCATAAATAGAAATTAGAAACATCTTACCAAGTGTACTTTAGTTGATTGATTTTGCTAATCGCTACTGGAAGACCACGTGGCAAGACTTACAATCCAGATAACTACATAAAACAATCAAACCACAGCCTGCTTGGAAGGTTTATCCACTTCATTTCAAAAAGATGTAAAAAGCAAATACCCTCCAAGTTTTGTAATTTTTGTTGGAAGAAGTCCTCTAATAAATCAATCTTAGTCCATTCTCTTATCCTTACTTCCATGACCGTTTTTCTATCTTCTTTTCTTTTTCCTAACCTTGCTTCAGTGCTTCCTAGAATCACTTGACTTCTCCTTATCATAGGTGTCTATCGCCGTGCTGAGTCCATCTTCAAAGTCGTCAATTTTATCTTCCTTGTAAACCGCATCAAGTGAACTACTTTCAAACATGTTGTCTTGGTTATTTTCACATCTGGATGATGACCGTTCCATCTCCATGTAATAGCAACCTGCACACACGAAAATCCCAATACAGTGGAAGCCAAAAAAAAAAAAAAAGTGATTAAACAAAAATGGAGTAATTAAATGAATACAATTCCATTAATTAAATTGAGATTGCATGCAATAAAAAAGTAGTCGCGCACATATCAAACCAATCAAGCACACCACCAATTGCAGCATTAATCATAACAACAACAAGAGCTTCAAGATGGCAGGAACCACTGCTCAAAATGAAAGGGGAACATCAATTTCACAGCATGTTTACTTGCTTAGAAGACATGAGTGCACAAAATTTGCCTGCAATTCCTTTGTCTAATGCAAAGTCAAGAAGAAAACACACGTACACCCATCAGTGCCACATACAGATAGAACAATGGAGTAGGAAATACTATCTTTTTAGGTATGACACATTGACACTACCTCAAGCCTCTTCTCCCAATATGTGCCATACAGGTTGCTTAATACATGTCCTGCCTTGAGAGAAATCTTGGGCATCTCTTTCAAAAAATCTACTACACGGAAACACAACCACAAATCTAAACCAATTGTAAGGTCCAAAACAAAACTCTCTGCTTAGAAACACCAGATTAAATAAAAAAACAAAGCCCAACTTTAGCTTGGCAGCCCGCAATATCTGACATAGAGTAAACCCATTCTCCTTGCTCTGCTCCGAATGGTGAAGGATCGCCACCCTCGCTCAATTGCTTCACCGACTATAGAACAAATGCAAACCACGACCGCTTGATTTCTTCCTGCTGCAATCACAAGATCAAATCAGACTTCAAAAAAAAAAAAAAAGAAAAAAAGGAAGAAAAGAAACAAGACCTGAGATTCAATATCCAATTAGAAATAACTACAAATTGAAATCTCCTTCAAAACATACGCATCCGCTTCCAATCGCATCAATGTTGGACACCAGAAGATGCTTGCTTTCTTTGAGCAAACTCATTGCCTGCTGTGATATGCTATCATCAAGCGACAAACCGGTCTGTTACAAGATCTTGGTATCAGCTATTGAGAATTACAGATAAAAAAAAGACAACCAACAAAAACAGAAAAAAAATAAATCAGAAACCTTGCAGAGATCTTCCAATCGAGCTTCAACTGCAGTGTCGTCTTTGGACTGCGAATTACTTGTAGAAATCGAAGGTTTAACGTCCCCCTTCTGGATCGAACCCTGGCTCCTCCCCCATCAAATTTTTTTCCTTTGACCATTTTGTCTGGTGGCACAAAGTTTTGGAAAATGCCAATTCTTTATACTTGTCCTAGAATATCTCTGCCAACAACAGTTGTCAAGACACAGACATAAGTCATTTCTGAATAGTCATCGATAACTATGGTAGCACATCTTATTTAATTGATTATACAGAAGGCTTTTCGCATAGATAAAGCTAAAAGAAGTCTGCGTTATCCTTGTGTGGAAATTGTGGGTATGTTCACAATTGGTGGAATGAAGTCCATAGAAAAACCGAATGTGCCCATACTTATAGAGATGGCTACGGAAATCCGGAAAAGATCTCTATTCGTGATTATTTAAATACAGTGATACGTGAGAAAATAATCAAGTTATGATCCAAGTAATCATCCCTTTTGCTATTTAACAATAGCATTGAAGGAAGAATTCCATTGTTGTCATATTATTGTGGGTTATTGGGTTGGCCGCAAATTGTCACACCTTTGTGATGAGAAAAGGCAACAACATCGTCGCATTATCACGTTTTGGATCTTCAGAGCTTTCAATTTTGTCTCAACCCCTCTTTATCTAACACATCATCAACTCATGCACCCCAAAACTCACACCCACAAACACAAACAGAATATTATATATATATGTTACAGAAATTTGAAATAGAGACTAAGAGGAAAAAACCAAAACATGGAAAGAATGACGCTCGTATAGTCTCACGACGTGCAGGCCCTTAGAAGCTTTAGATGTACGACTTTACGTCCCTTTATCTGAAAGCACACCATCAGAATATAAACCAAAATGGATCATCACCCTCTATTATTTTATTTTGTGTTTTTCTTATTTTTTATAATGTTTTGAAATGGAAATCCAAAATGAGATCTGAAACGGCTGAAGCTTTCCCACTACGGCCTAACCGAAACAAGGACGAAAGTGAAATTGGCAACTTCGTTAGAAATTAGGAAACAATTGATTTGTTGAAGGAACTAATTTCACAATGAAATGTTGATGTGATTCATGGAAAATCTCCTCCCATCTTAGCCCGTCCCATCAAATTGGGGCTGGCCTGGCATTGATATTTGTTGAATATTTAGCTCAAGTGCAATATCTGTTTTTTTTTTTTTCATTTTGGCAAGATGCATCTCTCTCTCTCTCTCATCCATGGTTTGACTCTTCACATTTTTTTTAGGTTAGTGCAATGTTTAAGACATGCAACACTGGGATCAGTTTCAGGCTTGTTAGTAAGTTGCGCAGCCCATGGTATGCAGCTATACTTTGTTAATATTCTCGGCACTTCCATTTACATATAGGATAGATGGAAACTTTCTTAAATCCCAATTGGAGATCACTTGGTTATAAAATGTTTCTAATGTAATCTATGAGAGTGCCGCGATTTGGATATCTATTTCCATTAGCCCAGCCAATTTTTTGCTTATCATTGAAATATTTACAATTTCCTAGATCAATATTACATGTGCAACTACCTGAACGAAGTTGCTCAGAAATTTTCAGTGATGTATATATCCAATCGAAACTCTAAATCACATGGTCTCTATTTCCTGTTTTGGTTACAGATCAGGTTTCATGGATGTTTTGGTTGGTACATTCAGATCTTCATGAATGCAAAGCTTCCGCTGCTCTTGAATATATGTCAAGTATGGTGCTACTTTAGAACCATGGACTCACTCTTCAGATGGACATGACCAGAACTCTAGAGGAAAATTTAATGTGCGGTTTTAAGCGTCGTAACAAAAGAGTGAAAGTAACTGTAGCTCTGTGTGTGTGTGTGTGCAGCGACTGTGTATGTGTGATGTACTGATCTACTACTCTTATCAACCAATTACTCTCCAATAGATTACCATAATTTAACAAACCAAGAACAGATATTTGCAAGCAAAATCTCATCATGAGAATATAAAAATCACAAAAACCAAATGAAGAAGAAGAAAAATAAATATAAAACTCATTTCTCAACTGCTAACAATCTCAACCATAATTTCTAATACATAATGATCTTTCCTGCACTTTCTTGGGACCAAACCTCTTTCAATTGGATCTGAAAAATGGCCACCCAAACAACTGTGATTAAACAATTAGACACACCCATTGCTCTCAAACCCATATCCAAATTTTACAACAAGTTCAAGATGAGAATGAAAAAAGGACACCTAGATTGGATTAAGAGAAGAAAGATTAAAAAAAAAGGGCAATATAAGCTAAATTCAAAAGTGGAGGACGACACTAATTCAAATCCCATCTATAAATCCCAGAAATCCAAAAATGGGGATTGAAATAAAAAGTACCCAAGATTTGATTTCAGATATAGAGAGAAAGAGAGAGACCCTCTGCCCCTTCCTATAGTTAATCAGCTTAATAAATACAAGAGCAAGTAGAAAGATGAACAACATACCTAATGTTCCAATCGATGATGTCTCTCTCTCTCTCTCTCTCTCTCTCTCTAAACAGATTTGGAGAGTTATTCGACCTTCAAATAAGTAGGATGAGGGCAAGAGAGAGGAGGAAGCAGAGGAGAAAGAGAGAAAGGCGGGAGATCAGGAGAAAGTTGGCGAAGAGAAGAAGAACAAAAACATACGATTGAGGGTGTTCGGTTATAATTCCATGACGATTTCGTTCGCAGATTGGAGGTAAAGGCGTCCAAATTGCATGTACAAACACCAAACTGGTGTTTTGGTGTATTTCTGTCTTAAATGGGCAAATACCTGTTTTGCAACACTTTTTTTGTAAGAACCCCTTTTTTAAATTTTAGTTTTAATTGTGTTTGTAGTATAAATTATATGTTAATATTTATTTATAGTTTATTTAAATATTTATAAATACTTTTAATTAAAATCTTAATTATTTTTAACCAACTCCGGCTTATTGCACTAGTTATGTTCAGACCACACACATTAGGCGCCCCCCTTGAACAAATCACACACACCAACACACACACCCCCACCCCCCAAACCCCATCCGTGATTTACAACTTACCTCCGGGTATGCATCCATCCGAATGGACTCGACAGATCAACTATGCACATATTTTTAATGGTGAGAATTTGTGGGTCAAGGAGTCAGGATGATTAGGTGGGGTCCATGCTTTTGTACAAATTGTCCCAGTTCCAATCCCGTGTGGGCCCACAGCATGGTGCACATGGCCACTCCCCAGTATTTTTTTTTATATAAGTGGGCCCATTGAGGATGTAAGCGATTCCTAGGATCCTTATTATGACGTACCTTTCTTCCAATACGACAAGGGAAGGTGGGCCCCCGTTGTCCCAGGAAACTTTGTTTGATGGCCGTCGAGTCATGGAGGATTTGGATCCATCTTCTTTTAGCCATAAAAAACATAAACCCGACCACCTTATCTATGAATTTAACACACACGAATCCGAGATCAAATAAGAAGTTTAATATGGTGGAGCAGTTGCAGTGAAATGGACAATATGTAAATGTCATCATCTCCTGAAGACTAGTTTTTTAGTCGGGTGGGGATTGGCCCAGGGTGTCGGCATGGCCGAGCCTTCCCATGGGTCTTTTATATATATATATATATATATATATATATATATATTTTACTTATGTCCATTATGCATTGGACCTTAATTTATTTTTCTACAAATGGAACGTCACAATCTGGGTTCTAAAAAGCTTAGGCCTTTTAAATAAATGGACTAAGGGTCATGCTTTCTCTATGTATGCTGAGCCCGTTTGGCATTTTACTTTTAAAAATAAAGTAGAATGAAGTGAAATAGAAAGAGAGAATAAAATATAAGTGGGTTATGATGGTATTTTATTTTAGTTATTTATGATGGAATATTTTTGACTTTTTGTATGGGGAAATGGAATTTTTTTGTCTTTCTTGTGAATAAATGTAGTTGCTTTTTGACTTTTTTTTTGAAAAAGATGGAGGGAGTAGTGGTAAAAAGTGCTTTTGATTTTATGTTTAACTTGACTTATCTTGACTTGACTTTACAAGTAAAATTACCAAACGAAAGGCATGCCTCGTTCAAGACACACGTGGGTCCGCCCCTACCAATTGCTCCATAGTTGAGACATGGTTGTAGCGCATGGGGGTGGGGGGACTTCATGTCTCTTTTCGAGCCCATTCAAAATTTAAAGGTGATGGAAGACCAAGATTTGGTTGTGATTAACCCGAAGTCTATAGTCTCTAATTTTGATTTTCAAATAAGATTAGTTTGTGACTCCATTAAACAACGATTTTTGTTGACAACTGCTAGTGTAGAACCCACATGCGTAGCATGAACGTGGGGCATGCCCAATGATCAACCCCACTTGCAGTCTATCAATGATTAAACCCTGTACACAAATCAATTAAGCCAGAGGGGTAGCTCAATTGGCCTAGGACCATGGTTTGCACCCGGAAGTTGAGGGTTCGAAACTGCACTACCACACTAGGGCCACGGGGGATTTACTCGGCTCCCCCTGCGCCCATAGGGATTATTCTGGCCCAAAAGGCCGGGACACCTCCATTATAAAAAAAAAAATAAAATAAAAAAAAAGAAAGCAAGGCCAATTACAAAACCTATAAAAACGATTATTTGATAATTAAAATGCTACTAGAGGATAACAAGCTCTTTACCTTAAGTTCAAAGGATGAACATAAACAAATAGCATATAACAACAGACAAAATAGCATATAACCTTAAAGCAGATAGTCTCATAACTGCAGGAGCAAGGATTTAGCAATCATTTTAAGAGAAGTGATGTTTGGGAACAAAATATAGAGGCAATTTCTTGTGAACAGTCATTCCAAGAGTTTCAGACATGTCTAAATCTTCTTCTGTAACACCTTGCGGCAATTCCCATCGAACCAATAAGTAGATTGGCAAGAGCAAGTTCAAGTGATGTAATGGCAAATGAAAGCCCGGACAACCTCTCCTCCCTGCTCCGAAAGGAATGAATTGAAAAATCTTGCCCCTTGAAATCAACAGAATTGTTTTCATATCTTTCTGGAAGAAATTCCTCTGGATTTTCCCATGATGTGGGGTCCCTTCCAATTGCATATGCATGATAAAAACTCTTGTCTTTGGAGGGATATGGAAGTTTTGTATCATAACATTTGTTGTAGACTCCCTCGGAACTAGTAGGGGAGCAGGTGGATGTAAACGTAAAGTTTCCTTGAAAATGGATTTCATGTAGTTCAATTGACAAAGGTGTTCTTCACTGATGTTGGCTTTTACATCCACCACTCTTCTTACCACTCCTTGGCTTTCTTCATCACATTTGGGATGCTTTGCAAGCTCTGCCATAACCCACTCTAATGTCAAGGCTGTCGTGTCTGTTCCACTAGTGAACATGTCCTGCGATTAAAAGTAAGGTAGCCTATTAACTCTCTGAACAAAGAAAAGTACTCCTGTCTATATATACTAGAGATTTCTTAGGTTGAAATAGTGGAACTCACAGTGAAGTATACCTACTGAAAATCAGAGCAGGTGAAAATGAATGTCTTCTCCATCATCTATGGGATGTTTATATTCTCCAATTTTAATCCCATAGGAGTTGACCATAGTGTACAATGGACCATATGATGAATAAGGTAATTAATGAATATGATTAAGAGCTTTTTGTATATTAACCCCCCACAGTTTTTAGGATTTGCAAATAGGCCCCTATGATTTTATTATTTGTATATAGGCCCCTACACTAGGAGACCGAAAGAGAGGAAAAGGGAGAATGAGAGGTGGAGAGAAGATAAATGAAAAGGGAGAGGGAGAGAGAAAGAGACACGAAAAAGGAGTGAAGATAAAGTCAAAAAGTGAGTAAAAATTGGGAGTTTAATTGAGATATCAATTTTAAAATTGAACCTCATTCCAAATCAGATCGCCCTAATGTCATGTTTTATAATTATTGTTAGTTTTAAAATTATTTAGGTTTCAATGGTTGAATAAAAACATAGATCTAATAAAAACATATCCACTACCCCACATCTAATCAATGTTGGGACCCACTACTGAACATCTACTCCCTTGAATCTGAGAAAGTCAACTAACCAATATGATGGCTTTGATGTTATCTCTGGTGAGATGAATGTCACGGTTGGAATCCTTCTGCACTTGGAGCATAACATCCACAAAATCTCTCTGTTCCCCAACATCACAGCCGTCTCATGGACGCATGAGGTGGCGCTCGATCACCTGATCAAGAAAACGATCCAACTCACCAGAGTTCCCCTTAAGCTTACCATGCAACCCTGTTACAGCATCAACCCATGCGAGTGAAGGAAAGTAGTCTCCAACAGAAAATGCTCCCAGCAGAATCCCCAACTCCTTCACAAATCTGCAAACTTATTCCTCCCTTCCTCTCCTTCTCCTTCATACTTCTTTCCAGTGCAGCCCTCGCTATGGACCCGCTCGTGAGCGAGAGAAATAGCTCAGCGCGATTAACTGCTGCGCCGGTGGAGGAAGAATGAGAGATCCTCTCAATCATGAGGCCACTTCTTCTTCCATGATTGAACGGAACGAGTTGACTCTCTTGATGCTTAGAAGCTCGGCCACACACATCTTCCTCACTTGCCTCCAGTACTCACCGTAGGACGCGAAGGCGACATCGGTGCATCCATAGAGGAGCTCTTTGGCCGCTGTCATAGAAGGTCGGCTTGCAAAGATGAGGTCATTAGTTTTCATGATCTGTTCCGCCATCTCCGCTGAGGAGACGATGAGAGTGGGGATCCGACCGAGATAAAGGAGCATCAGAGGGCCGTATTTTCCGGCGAGGGAGTGGAGAGAGCGGTGTTGAAAATTCCCTAGAGGTCTAATTACACAACCCTAACAGAAAGTAAACTAAATCCCAGCACAGATATGAATATGGAATTAAAAAAACCTAAGTTAATCAAGCAAACAATCACAAGATGGACACGAGATTTTACGTGGAAAAACCCTGGGTAGGGAAAAAACCACGAGACCTAACACCGGTCCAGAAGATCAAGCACTATGAAATCAAAGGTTACAAGAGAAAACTCACTCCCCTTTACAGTTGACCACAACCTAAGGACCAAAGTGATTCTTGCGACGAACACGCCGTTCACCTTCTCCAGGCACTTCAATCTCCACGCCTTAAGCAAGACGAATTGGATGGAACCTAGATTGAAAATCTTCCAGAGAACAAAGCTTCAGCACATATCTTTGACACACAAACTCTCTGGAGGAAGGATGATCTCTCTTAGGGCGCCGTTTGATAATTTTATTAATATAGTCAAGTGAAGTGAAGTGAAGTTAAACATCCCATGCAAAGCACTTTCCAAAAAATTCCCTCCATCTTTTCCAAAAAAGTCAAAGTAACTACATTTACTTACTAAAAGACAAAAAAAACTTCATTTCCCCATACAAAAAGTCAAAAATATTCCATCCGCAAACAACTAAAAATAAAATACCATCATAACTCACTTATATTTTATTCATTCTTTTCATTTCACTTCACTCCACTTTATTTTAAAAGTAAATTACCAAACGGGCCCTTAAGGTATTCTAGGGTATTGGATCTGAGAGAGGTGTATAGTTTAAGAAGGGTTTACACCCTTAAATAGGCTTCTGCACTCGTATGGGGAAGTTCTGTTGTAATGGGATGGAAAGATTAGAGTTTTAGAAAGAGGTGGCTAAAAAACAGTTGTGACACGCCGCTGGCCGATCGATCGGACCTACAGTCCGATCGATCGGGCTGCAGGTCCGATCGATCGGGCTGCAGGTCCGATCGATCGGGGACTGACTTTTAACTGAGAGCAAATAATGGTTGCGATCGATTGAATTGATGAGGCGATCGATCGGTCTGTCTTTTTGTTGAAAACACTCTGTATCCTAATGCTTTGGAAGTCTTCTTCAAACCACGATGGTCCATCTACAAATTTACAATTAAATCCCATGTTTTGTCCACCCAATGAATTAGCCAACACTCAAAATACTAACAGGTGTGGGAGAGTGCCCAGCTGGTGGAGGTTTCCAATGAGGGGAAGCTTGGGTGGGAAGGAGTACGTCGATTTTCTTGCTCTGTGCCATTGAGTTTGAGGAGAAAATTGAGAACAGAGGCGAAGAAGAGAAGAGAAAGCAAGAGAGCCATGGAATTGGGTGTACTGTTTGCTGGACAGATTCAGAGCGTTCATCTCTTCTCTACTTATTTGGATATGCTGAGACTCTGGTAGGGGACAATGACAACTAATAATGTTCGGGAAACGGATACCCTGTTTTGGTACAAAACAGGGTATGATACACATGGAGAGGAGATGTAAAATCAGATAATACCATCTCCTTCCGATATAAAAAAAATATATAAAAATAATAAATTCCTCTCCCCATCCAACGGAGTTTACCTGTTTGGTCAAAACAGGCAATCCGGATCCATAGTGGTCATGATGTGGTCAGGATGACAACTTAATCCTGCATCCTGCCAGGTTATATAAATAAAGGTAACCGCATCCTGCCACCCGATCCGTTGATAACGGGACTACACAATTTCCAATCCGCCACTGATCCGTTGGCCTTCGGATCGGATTGGATTGACGGATCAACGGATTTTTTGTGCACCCCTAGTTGGAATGGAATTGACTTGATCAACGGATTTTTTGTGTACCCCTAGTTGGAATGAATTGACCATTCCTACCTCATTCCATTCCACTTTCCATTCTCATTTCTGCCTTAAAGCCATTTCAGTGAACCAAACGCTACCTTAAGGCCTCTATCAAATGCAATCTAACCATTACAACCCTACCAATATTTCCCTATCCTCTGAACCTATTTCTTTAAAATCTATATTAACTACAATGCGTAACCCCATTTCATTAATCAGTGTTTTGGAAATGAATCATAGCAACAAAATTTAAAAGAGGTAAAATCCAACCCAGTAGCATGGGAGTGTATCCAGTGGCTTGGGAGTATCCAAGGCGGACCCACCTCCACATGGACCTTATTTGCTTATCGTGCAAACCTTTTTTTGGAATTTTATGCATGCTCGATCATTGTTTAGTCGAGCATTTACTTTTGTCATTCTTCCTATACCCTAGGTTAGTTTGCATATTAGTTGGAGGTTAGAGTTCTAGGTGGCATAAAGAGACAGAAGTCCCAAGTTATATGTATTTTATAAAGGCTTTCCATATTTAGACTTGTATTAGGAAAGGTTTCAGTTGGTCCTGCAAAGGGAATGTTAAAGGGGTTCAACGACCCTTTTCTCATTAAGCAAGGTCCTAACTATGTAAGGGCATGTTTAAAACCAAAAAAAAAAAAAAGCTATGTAGGGCCTTTTGTGGATACTTCTGCCCACAAATCATTACTAAACCAATTGAGAAGTATTAAGTGTAAAAATCGTGTGGACCGATGTTTACGGATCCACGTCAGATCAAGCAAAGGCTGGATGCCACAAAGATACAATCCCATTTATGTAAAACACGATCTGGTCTCACTAATAAGGCTCCCAATAAGATTTAGTGGATGTGGATTTTCCTTGGCGAAAGAAGTCTCTAGTAGTGTAACTCTTTGATACTTGTTTCTATATAAGATAATAGAGCCCTAGGGTTGGGTATTATTCCATCTATAGGAGAGACAAAAGGGCGAGAGATCCCGTGATCTTCTTAATCGCCGAAACGCACATAAATCTCTCTGGCCACGTATTGGAATCTCCGCATCCAATTCCATCACAAAATAAGTTACCAAAAAATAATGATAGTATGAGAATGTAAAAACCATTTTACAGTGCTTTGTCGAGCTTCAAAATAATGTTTATACATATTGTTTCCTATGTAATTGCAGTATCTTGCGGCACCAAGTTGTAAGGACAGTGGCGGTGTACCTCAGTTAAAAAGGAGCCATATGCTTTTCTTATAATGAATCATCAACAAGCACCGGCAATTTTTGCAGAAAGCAATGAGACTGGATCAGGAAGCTATGGCAAGGTGATGCATTCCTACACAGTCGTCATTAAGAATAACAAACAGGGTTTTCAAAGTCCTTCAAGTGTCTAATCTTGCGACATTGCATAATTCTCTTCCTGGTTCTATAGAGGATTACTGCCCACGGTGGGCAAATGTGAGTCTTACTGACGAGGAAACTGGTGGCTATCTATAGCTTAGCTTTCATTAATGCAGTTGGTTTTTAGAGCACTGCGAATGGTATATGGAGACATAGCAAACTTCTTCTACCTCTATGTGTTCTTTCCAACACTTTCTCTGTTCAAAATACCTACTTTCACATTGATGTTATTGGGGCTGGCACAGAGAACAACATGATTTTGGAATACAAATGAGATGGAACCCTTTTGGTTTTTCCATTTTGTCTTTTTTTGAGTTTTTTGCATATGCCCCCTAAGGTTTCAAGAATTTGTAACAGGCTCTGGTGGTTTTGCGGTATTTATAATTGGCCCTTTCTTTTCATTTTTAATACCTTTCATGTTCTCCAAAAATCAGTAGCCTTTTAACCACCAAAAGTTTTTTAGGGTGGTGCGAATGAAACTTTTCCATCTCTTTTATCCTATATATGCTTAAATTCAAAAGCTTAGACGTGTTTTTTTTTAGAACCTGTAAACATTAATAATTACATTTAGTGGGAGAGAATAATTGTACGTAATCTATTTTTACCACACACATAGCCTATTTCACTAAATCCATATCGATCATAATGATAAGCAAACTCCTGTGTTATATTGGTTATAATTGAATCCAATCCATGTATAACCCCATCGTTGGATGATGAAAATCTCAAATAACATATGATAGGCGATCATGTGCATTAAAAAAGTTGAGAGAGATCCTTGGGAGTTGGAATAAAATAATGATAATTTTATAAATAATAATAATCTTATACTCATTTTTGTTTAATGGATGTAAGGGGAAAGCTGTCATTTTTAAAAAGGTTCATACAACGATCTCAGGTGGTTCACCCATTCAGGGATATGAAAGGTATTGAAATGAAGGTAGGAGCCCTATTTAATTACAATACTAGAACCACAGGGCCTATTTA
>QPKB01000007.1:16524958-16609799 GCA_003546025.1 Camphora micrantha | reverse complement strand
GGGAAATGTCAGCAAAAATACAGAAGAAAAAAGAATGAAAAAAGATCGAAAAACGGCGAAGAAACGGCGACCGACGGCGACCAAAAAACGGGCCCAAGGCCCATGGTCGCCGGCGACCTTGGCCCATGGTCGCCGGCGACCATGGCCCAGGGTCGCCGGCCCATGGTCGCCGATGCATGCGCCGGCGACCATGGAATTCCGGCGACCCAAAATCGCCGGAAGACCCTTTTTCGGGTCCTTTTCGCGTTTCGAGTTGATTGGCCCCTGTGATTTTTCCAAAATCTGATTTTTCGTGCATGAAATCCGTCGATCTTCGTCAAACATCACGGATTCGCCGCCGAAGTCATTGGATGATCATTAGATGCCTCGAAATCGCCAACCGGCCGACAAAGAAAGCACACTTTCTGCCCGCCCGATCGTGAAATCGACAGGACAGATGTTGCCGGCACTTGACATTAATCAATGTCTGAAATTGCATCGCCATCCGACATCAAACAACAAAAAAGGGTGTTATCCGGATCTCTCGCTCTCCCCCCGAAGAAGACAAAAAAATCCAGAAGCCCTGCAACCCTGCTACAAAGACCACCAAAAGGTGATTGAAGCACCCTTGGGGGGCCACCCCCCCAAGGACCTCCCTTCTTCTACCAACATGGCTAAAACGTGGCTTTTCAGCCCGTTTACTTAGCTTTTTATCGGATATAAGACCTTCTCTTGGTCTTTGTCCTTTAAAAATATGAGGTTAGAAAGCCGAGCCAAGAATCCAAGCATCGTGTTCTCATCTGCATGGACGATGAAGGAGCCCATACATGACTCGCGACCGTCGATCTGAACGTGTCCCCACAATCGAATGAGAAGTCAGATTCCTTTTCTTGATTTCTATTGTACTTTATTTTTCTTTTAGAGACAAAAATCACAATTCTTGTCTTTCATAATGGATGAGACTTGTAAATCGCCTTTTACGGCAAAATCGCCTTTCACGGCAACAAATGAAATCGCCTCTCACGGCATTCAAAAAAAACCCTTTGTCTCTTTTTTTAAAATATGTGTGCAATGGAAAACTAGAAAAAGTTTCATTTCCCCTTTCTACTTGCGAAGGTGGATCTTCGGATCACCATTCCTAAATTCCAAGTAGAAAAGTGAAATTGGCATTTTCCAAGTAGAAAAGTGAAATTGGCATACCCGTACAAAAAAAAGAAAGATGTTGAAACCCTTTACCTTTTTCTTCTCCTCCCCTCCGCCGCACCCCGAAAGACCCGGGGCGGAGGCAGCGGGAGAGAGGGAAGGAATCGGGTCCATCAACAATCTACCGCTCTAAGAAATTATTGACTCGACACTGTGTTTCATGCGACTCTCGGTCTAAAGACTCCCTCTAGAAAAATCCGGGATCGCGTTTTACTCTAAAAGGGTTTTGGAAAATACATTAGTGAGTTCAATATTTGTAAAGGCTAAAACCCGAGCTTCGGGCGGGTCGTACGGTACTTTTGTACGGAAACACTATCTATGCTGCTCAAGGAAATTATTGACTCTACACTGTGTTTCATTCGACTCTCGTTCCAAAGACTCCCTCAGGAAAAATCTAGGTTCGCGTTTTACTCGAAAAGGGGTTTCGGGTGTCCTAGTCTAGTCATTCGCCTCGAAATCCATTTGAAGGGATTTTGGGGATAGATGTACATTTTAGGATATTTCGAGATACTTTTTGGTCTAAAACGGGTTTCGAGCGAATCTTGGGTTTGGAAAACACTTTAGTGAGTTCAGTGTTTGTAAAAGCTAAAACTCGAACTTCAGGCTGGTCGTACGATACTTTTGTACGAAAACACAATTTATGCAGCTCAAGGAAATTATTAACTCTACACAGTGTCTCATGCGACTCTCGGTCCAAAGAATCCCTCTAGAAAAATATGGGATCGCGTTTTACTCTAAAAGGGGTTTCGTGTGTCCTAGTTTAGTATTTCGCCTCAAAATCCATTTGAAAGGATTCTGGATTGAGATGCACATTTTAGGATATTTTGAGTTACTTTTCGGTCTAAAACGCGTTTCGGGCGAATCTTGGGTTTGGAAAGTACTTCAGGGCGTTCAGTGTTTGTAAAGGCTAAAACCCGAACTTCGGAGAGGTTGTACGAAAATATAATCTATGCCGCTCTAGGAAATTATTGACCCTACACTATTTCATGCGACTCTTGGTCCAAAGACTCTCTTTAGAAAAGTCCGAGATCGCGTTTTGCTGTAAAAGGGCTTTTGGGTGTCCTAGTCTAGTCTTTAGCCTCGAAATCCATTTGAAGGGATTCTGAGTTGATATGCGCATTTTAGGATATTTAGAGATACTTTTCGGTCTAAAACGGGTTTCGGGCGATTCTTGGGTTTGGAAAGCACTTTAGGGAGTTCAGTGTTTGTAAAGGCTAAAACCCGAACTTCAGGAGGGTCATACGGTACTTTTGTACGAAAACACTATCTATGCGGCTCTAGGAAATTATTGACTCTACATTGTGTTTCATGTGACTCTCAGTCCAAAGACTCCCTTGCGAAAAATCCGTGATCGCGTTTTACACTAAAAGGGGTTTCGACTGTCCTAGTCTAGTCATTCGCCTCGAAATGCATTTGAAGGGATTCTGGGTTGAGATGCGCATTTTAGGATATTTTGAGTTACTTTTCTGTTTAAAATGGGTTTCAGGCGAATCTTGGGTTTGGAAAAACCTTAAGGGAGTTCAGTGTTTGTAAAGGCTAAAATTTGAACTTCAAGCGGGTCGTACGATACTTGTGTACGAAAACGCAAATGCGGCTCTAGGAAATTATTGACTCTACACTGCGCAATTTAAGATATTTCGTGATACTTTTCGGTTTAAAACGGGTTTCGGGCGAATCTTCGATTTGGAAAACACTTCCGGGTGTTCAGTGTGTGTAAAGGCTAAAACCCGAACTTCGGGCATGTCGTAGGGTTCTTTTGTACAAAACTAACAATCTATGCGGCTCTAGGAAGTTGTTGACTTTACACTGTGTTTCATGCGACTCTCGGTCCAAAGACTCGCTCTAGAAAATTCTGGGATCGCATTTACTCTAACTTGGGTTTCGGGTGTCCTACGCTAGTCTTTCGCCTCGAAATCCATTTGAAGAGATTCTGGGTTAAGATGCGCATTTTAGGATATTTCGAGATACTTTTCGGTTTAAAACTGTTTTCGGGCGAACTTAGATTTGGAAAACACTTTAGGGAGTTCAATGTGTGTAAATGCTAAAACCCGAACTTCGGGCGTGTCGTAGGGTACTTTCGTGCGAAAACACAATCTATGCGGCTCTAAGAAGTTGTTTACTTTACACTGTGTTTCATGCGACTCTCATTCCAAAGACTTGCTCTAGAAATATCCGGGATCACGTTTTATTCTAACATGGTTTCGGGTGTCCTAGTCTAGTCTTTCACCTCGAAATCCATTTGAAGAGATTCTGGGTTGAGATGCGTATTTTAGGATATTTCGAGATACTTTTCTGTTTAAAACGGGTTTCGGGCGAATCTTGAGTTTGGAAAATACTTCACGGAGTTCAGTGTTTGTAAAGGCTAAAACCTGAACTTCGGGCGGGTCGTGGGGTACTTTTGTACGAAAACACAATCTACGCGACTCTAAGAAATTGTTGACTATACACTGTGTTTCATGCGACTCTCGGTCCAAAGACTCCCTCAAGAAAAATCCGGGATCGCGTTTTACTCTAAAAGGGGTTTCGGGTGTCCTATTCTAGTATTTCGCCTCGAAATCAATTTAAAGGGATTCTGGGTTGAGATGCGCATTTTAGGATATTTCGAGATACTTTTCGGTTTAAAACGAGTTTCGGGCAAATCTTGGGTTTGGAAAATACTTCAGGAAGTTCAGTGTTTGTAAAGGCTAAAACCCGAACTTCGGGCAGGTGGTAGGGTACTTTTGTACGAAAACACAATCTATGCGGCTCTAGGAGATTATTGACTCCAAGATTCGCCCGAATCCCATTTTAAATCGAAAAGTATCTCAAAATATCATAAAATGCGCATCTCAACCCAGAATCCTTTTAAATGGATTTCGAGGTGAAAGACTAAACTAGGACACCCGAAACCCTTGTTAGATTAAAACGTGATCCCAGATTTTTCTTGAGGGAGTCTTTGGACCGAGAGTCGCATGAAACACAGTGTAGAGTCAACAATTCCTTGAGCCGCATAGATTGTGTTTTCATACAAAAGTACTCTACGACATGCCCGAAGTTCGAGTTTTAGCCTTTACACACTGAACTCCCTGAAGTGTTTTCCAAATCTAAGATTCGCCCGAAAACCGTTTTAAAATGAAAAGTATCTCGAAATATCCTAAAATGCGCATCTCAACCCAGAATCTCTTCAAATGGATTTCGATGCGAAAGACTAGACTAGGACATCCGAAACCCCTATTAGAGTAAAACGCGATCCCGAAGTTTTTTAGAGAGAGTCTTTGGACCGAGAGTTGCATGAAACAGTGTGTACAAGACCGAATTTGCCTGAATCCCATCTTAAAGCAGTTCAAGAGGCTATTTGGTTAAAATATTTCCTAACTAATTTGGAGATAATTGGAGAAGAAGAGCCGGTCCCAATGAACATAGACATCACATCTGCAATATCCACAGTCAATGAACAGAAGTTTAGCAGCCGATCAAAACATGTTGAGATAAAGTATCACTTCATCAGAGAGAAGGTTGATAAGAATGATATATAAATTTTTTATATGCCTACAGAAGAATTGATGGCTAATGCTCTCACCAAGGCTATGCCTGCAGAGGTTTTTGCAAAGCATGTGATGCGCAAGTAAAGTTTTGTTATAATTATGCTTTGTTATAATTATGCTTTTTATATAGGTCGAATCATATGTATTTTCACCCTGAATTGACTTCCAGTTGGCAAACTTAGGTCAAAACAGGACAATGATTTTCAGTAATTTGGATTGCAACCACTATAGCCAAAATACAAAGGATCTGTAACTAAATTCCTAATGATTTTACCACTTCTATTGTTAAAAGTGATTAAAAATGAAGAAAGAAAGAAGTATTAAAAAATGATCATCAAATAATATATCCCTTAATAAAAGAGAGATGTGAAACTTAAGACGCCATCATCTACATTACCTTCTGTGTTTCATTCCTTACCTCTTTAAAATTCTTTGTTGGAGCCCATCTAACACTAGTTTCTATATGCTAAATTGCCAGGCAAATAAACGACTCCTGAGAAATATAAGCCATTCATTGGAGAATCTGGACACTTCAAACCAATGGAAAGAAAGCATAATCTATTCCCTCCACTCAAACTTTATTCCTAGATTCCTTCTCTTTTAAATATAGTTATGCTGATGCAACAGCACCAAGATTGTTGAGGCTGACAATGAAAAAATAAATGCTTTGTCCTTCTAAATTTAGCTGAATTTTACATAAAAGTGAGATTATCCCACCATGAATTGAGGATATTTATACATTTACTAATGGGGTTTTGATATATTAGTCCTCTTTAAACTCGACTTTCTCAATTTCATGACCGAAATTTGAAAATGCTACTAAAATTGCTCAACTCTAGTCAAGATTTTTAAAACTTTTTTGCACCGCATCTGATGATATCATAGGATATTATCAGTTTCTATATCATACACTTTCTGTAAACAGCAAGCAAATTCGTTTTTATATAAAACATAAAAATTGATATTTAATGAAATGTAAAATTGTAACTACATATCTGGCCGCAATTTCTCAGGTTTCATCATTCGGGGGAACCTTTCCTAACGATGTTGTATAAAAGCCATGACATCAAGTGATAATCCCTTGATATTATGAGATTTATCCGTTTCTTTGACATGTACTTCTCATGATATTACGAAACCTCGGGCAAAAAATCCTTTTAATAAATTGACTAGCGGCAAGAAATTCTGAAAATACCTATTTAAATTTCAGTAAAAGAAAATGGAAAAATCAGATTTAAGTGTGGCTAATAGGTTAAAACCCTTTTACTAATCATATATCTTTGTTTTTATAATGGAATATAATATTTTCTGTCGGAACGATGCTGCAAAGTGGGATGTAAGTGATGTAACTCTTTGTTATTATGTGGCAGTTACTTTTTCCTTTTTCCGGATGGCACCCGCTGTTCATGAAGACATGTGGCACGAACTTATTCCCAGCAGACCAGACTTGAGATATTAGAACCGTCGGTTTCTTAAATTGTGAGAGCCGGTGGGTCCCACGGAATACTACACCAGCTATTCTGTACTAATCGAATCGGTGTCCTCACTTTAACTCAGAGAATAGCCGAGTTGCCAGGCCTATAAAAGTAAGAATATGGATAAATCCGAGGCTCTCACGTAGAGAAATCCAGAGTTAAAAAGGAATGGAACTCGGAAGAGGGGCAAACATATTGAAATTCGATCTATTCATTTTAAAGAAAAATATTTTCCTCCACACACTGTGCGTGTACATTGTGGATAAAAAATGCTTGGGGGATTTAGCGATGGGTCTCTGAACATTTTACTTTATTACTTTAGGTCTACAATCTTTTCTTAAAGTGTGATTGGTCCTTTTTCCAAATTTGAAAATCTAAAATGTCTAATTCACCATTTCTTCAAATCATATCTCATGATTAGTGGGATAAGCCATTAATAATGGTCAACTACTATTAAATTAGTCACGATTAATAAAATTTCACTAATGAGATTTTCAAATCAATTTAAAAAAAACACAAATAAGTTTCAAAAAACAGAAAATAAATTTCTAACAATGAAATAAACTTAAAAAATGCAAATAAAATTCAAAAGAGCCCAAATAAATTTCAAAAAATGAAATGAATTGAAAAAACGCAAATAAATTTCAAAAAATGAAGTAAAATTCAAAAAACACAATAAATTTAAAAAAAAAGCAATAAACTTCAAAAGAATGCAAATAAATTTAAAAGGACACAAATAAATTTTAAAAAATAGAAATAAGTTTCAAAAGATGAAAATCCATTTCAAAAGATCCAAATAATGTTCAAAAGATCAAGATAAAACTTCCAAAAATATATAAATAAATTTTAAAAGACTCAAATAAATTTCAAAAGAAGTAAATAAAAATAAAAAAATGGAAATAAATTTAAAAAAACGCATATACATTTGTCAAAAATAAGATAACCCAATTTTCCAAATTAGCGAACAATGTGGCAAAAAACTCAAGTCTTTTTTTATCAAAAACTCAATTAAATTTATTTTAAGAAATACAAATAAATTTCAAAAGACACAAATAAATCTACCAAAAACTCATATAGATTTATTTATAACTCAGATAGATTTGTTCTAGAACTTAGATAAATAGCCTAAAACTCGGATAGATTTGTCCAAAACTCAGATAAATCTCAAAAAACGCAATATATTTCAAAAGAACACAGAGAAATTGACGCAAATAGATTTCAAAATATCCAAATAAAATTTAAAAAATGTAAATAAATTTTAAAAGACGCAAATAAATTTCAAAAGATGTGAATAAATTTGCCAAAAAACTTAGTTAAATCTGTAAAAAAATATAAAGATTTATTTAAAAAATCAGTTAATTTTTTCAAAATGAAGATAAATTTGTCAGAAACTCAGATAAATTTGCCAAAAACTCAGATAGATTTGTTCAAAATTCAGATAAATTTGCTTAAAACTCAACTAAATTTGTCCAGAACTTAGTTAAATTTATTTCAGAACTCAGATATATTTGTGCAAAACTCAAAAGAATTGGAAAAAATACTCAAAACTCCGATAAACTTGATAAAAACTCAGATAAATTTGACAAATCAATGGAGCACGGAGTAGATCAGATCAATGGAGCACGAAAGAGATCAAATCAGATCTTGAAAAGGCTTTATCACAGATCTACTGCTGATTATGAGATCGGTTGGACACATGCAAGTCGAGAAGAGGAGTCTCATTCTAGGTCGGGTCAGACCTAACTCGAACTTGACACTGGCCTGGGACTCGCCCAATTGCTCTTCTTCTTCCTTCTGCTTCTGCAACAGAGACAACCGTCCTTGTTGCTTCTTTTCTCTTCTCTTCTACATTTTGTTGTTGCTGCTCCATTGATCTCACAGCAATTGCAACAGGAATTGTAAGGTCGCCCTGCTACCTTTCTTCTAGGATGGAGGTGGTCGCCTGAACTGCTGTCCGGCGACGTGTGAATCAGTCCGGCCCAAGTCTTCCATCTTCGGTTCCGGCAGCGAACAACGAGGGATCCAGAGCGATGAGGAATCTGCGATTGCAGGATCTGGATCTGTTTCTTCATTGATCAGGTTCCGAGATAGAACCTAAAACGCCCATGTTGCCCTTTGATTTATAGATCTCAGAAGGAGGAGAATTTACTGTTGCCTTTCAAACTCGGAGACGGATCGTTTAGTAGGAGGAGAAAGAAAAGATGAAGACTGATAATTCCTGGCCGCCGGATCTACGTCTGGCTTCGGGTTGGAGAAGAGGACGTGAGATCGGGTGGCGCAGTCGTGTAATAGGCGGCAGTTCCTAGGGCGGATTCAGACGGAGGTGACAAGGCTATACGCGACATAGCCGGAGAAGGGGAAGGTGATTCTGATCGTCATAACTACTAGTTTGAAAAGACGAAGGAAGATTCGATGCAGTGCATTTCGACTTAGGGACGCCGCCGGAGATGTTCGCCTCGTCTTCTTCCTTGTCACCGTCCAATTTACAACCTGGTCTTGCAATCCCAGTGGTAGAGATCTAGTCGTCTTCTCCAGTCAAATCTCTGGAAAACGTTGCCCCAGAAGAAAATGGATAATGCAAAATGGAAAAGAGGGATAATCCGAGATTTGAAATTTGGAATTTTAAAATTTTATGCCTAAAATGGTTGAAAGGGTAAATTAGTCATGAGAATTGTATCTAGGGACCTCTCGCTGAAATATGCCTAACTGTATGGACTACAGGCCTTAGAGGAAAAGTCAATGGACTGGAGGCCTTACAAGTACTATATGAGGGACATTTCGCTAATTATCTCAAAATGATTATGTATCATGTGTGAAGTTTAGAGGTGAGTCCCACTTAAGCCCTAAGGATGTTTATGATGTGAGAGGTGTATGTGCGCCATGCAGGTGAAAAATTATTCCGCCAAGTTATGCATATTTATTATTGTGTTTTTTCTTCAATCCGTCGATTCAATGATTGAAAAAACTCTGATAAAGAAAAGATCTGAATATTCCATATATAAATGAAGGGAGTTTATTATGAATGGCTCAAATTTCAATAGGTGGGCACCTCTCTGAAGTTACATTCTTTAACTCATAATTTCTCTAGGTTTAAGCGGTAGTAGTCAATTCTCTCTCGTTTCGACCAAAGTCAAAACACTCCGATTTGAATTTGGGCCCATTTCAGTTGTCCATTCTATTTTATTTTGGTTTGTTGCATAACTTTCACTAATTCTTTATATTTTTTATTTCAATATCTATATAAAAAAAAAAACATGCATGATTGGTATGTTATTTTTATTTTATTATATATATATATATAGTTTTTTTATATTTTAAGAAGTTATCAAAATTTTAATAGAGGATTTTATTGGAAAATTCTTAGTATTTGGTCGTTGCTCGTATTAGTGCCTCGTAACAATTTCACCACGGAAGCATTCCTCTTGCCATTTTTTTAAAAATTTTTTTAGTATTTTTAGATAGAGACGATAGCGTCGCTTGATATGAAATTAAGTGACGCTATTGTCACTATTCATTATATTTACCCATTTCGAAATCCCTTTTTATAAAGTAGTTGTAGTAGTAACATGGAGAAAGAAAGAAAGGAGAAATTGAAATCGTGGGTCATTCAAATCTATTTTCTCCAGGCCGAAAACATGCAGTCTTGTATCATAAAACACCATAAAGAACAGAGCTTGGATGAGAAATCCAGCTCTTCTGGTGCTCATCTTCAGGACCCAGATGGGAAAACAGATCATAAGAAATATCCACTAAAATCACTAATTGAAAGAAGTACATTCATAGTTAATTTGTTTATATGTGCATGCACATGCCCATGATGTTGAATCATTTATTTTTAATTGAATCTAAGACCTGCAGTTGCAAATAGTAATCCCCATCAACTCTGAGATTACTGCTTTAATTAGAAATCAAGCTCTTCTGATATCTAAATCTTCAAAACCCAGACGAGGAACATCCTTGTTTTTATCACAACCATCAAGCTCTTCTGATGTCTAAATCTTCAAGCCCTATCAAAACCCATTCCACGTTTTCAACCACTACGAAGGAAGAATGCAAAATGGAGTAGAGGAAGGAAGGGAGGGGAGAGAAAGGAAGGGGATAGGAAGAATGAAAAAAAAAAAGGGATAGAGGTTAAAAAAAAAGGCTGAAGAGGGATGCTAGCGTCTCTATTAACATCACCGAGAGCCGCTAGCGTCACTCATTTCATATTGAAAAAAAAAAAAAAAAAAACAAATGGGGTTGGTGGCGCTAGTTACAAGGCATTAATACGTGCAACGGCCGAATAGTAAGAATTTTCAAGTAAAACCCTCTTTAAAATATTAAAATATTCAATATTAGAGGCTAGAGGAAAATAATAATAAACGAAGGAAAATTGACAAGTATGAATCTATATGATGGAATGGCTGAATGCAAAATACATCATGTTAAGAGTTCCGTAACTCAGTGACTCAGCGAATTTGCGTGGACTCATTTTTCAGTTGCAATAACGACGTCAGTGTCACTGCACGTGCATTTCTGTTTTTTAAAAAGCCCATCTTCGCTCTGCTTTACGCTTCGCTCTCGATTCCCATTTCCTAGGGCTTCTTCTTCGCTGCTGTTTTCAGTAATCAAAGAAGGAATCCTCTGCTTTAATGGCGTCCTCGACTCTCCTCAGATCTGCATCTGCATCTCCTCTTGCACTGCAATCTCACCAACACTCATTCGATTTCTCAGCTCGATCTCCTCATCAGATCAAGGTACGTTTCCCCTCAGATTTCTGCTCATGAATTCCATCCTCTCCCTTTGTTTTTTCTTCGTTGATGATGCTCAAAGGAATCTGATTTTCTACTTTAGTTTTACAAGAACTCAATCTCTCGGGAAATACAATTATCATCTCGATGTTTTGGGTTCTGATTGGTTGAATGAGAGCTGTTTGAAATTCAAAAGTTTCTATTTTTTTCATAAGGGAAGCTCTACGGAGCAGAGATTCAATCTTCTTTTCTTTTGTTCTCTTTTAGTTTTTGGGATTTGGTGTCTTTTATTGGTGTTTTGTGAGTAATTTAAGCATTTTCTTTGGAAATCGATTAAAATTGTCTGTGCAGTGGCAGTTTCCATGGAATCTCATTTACTTGATGAGGGAATTCTCCTTTATTCTTCTCTTTCTTAGAAGTCCTACATATTTAGTGCGGAGGTCGTTGAAAATTATATGGAAAGGAAATGAAAGTACCAGGATGTTGGAGGAAAATGACACTGGGTGGAAATAGATTTTCATGGAAGTGCCTCTGCGGAATCTATTATCTTTCTTCTGTTTGGATGAGAATTCCTTCTATCTCTTATTATGCTATGTTTTTATTTTGCTTGCTTTCATGATTCTCCAAGAAGCATACAAAATGGAATGATTCAACTTGATGAAAATGAATAAATCTTGGATGTGTAGACTGTAGACAAGAGATGATGTTTGATTTTTATTTAGGAAAAGTGTTAGGGACAGGGCCATGGCTGGCTCGATGGTGAGATTGCTATCTCGCCATGACTCTAATACCATATAGAATTTCTAAAGGCTACAATTTTAATAATACATCGTGTTCATTTCACAAACAATCATCCCTACTTATACGAGAGGTGATGAGAAAATGCAGACCCTAACCTAACCATAACTCTAATTGAAACTTGTCTAAAAATCTAAATCAAATGATTCAGTATTCTTATTCCAAAATATCTAAACAAATCTTATCATCTAACACTTCCAACTATGCTATGGGTCTTAGGATGACTCTGTCTTTTATTTATTTAATAATTATTTTTATATTTTATATTTTACTTTCTTGTTTCTGTGATCAGGTATGTTGCTCAGCTGTAAGCCACAGTCTAACTTCCAGTAGGATCAAGACATGCATTTTTGGGACCCAAGTGTTCTCTGGAGAAGCATCTTCCTTACAGTTAAGAAACAAATCATTTATGCCTTTTGGTCATAGAAGTTCTGTGCTTTTGTTTTGTAGTTAAAGAGAAGTTATAATTTTCATTTTTGAACTATGTAGGAACTTTGGCACTAGAAGTATTCAGACAATTAGAGCAACGGCTACAGAGATACCATCTAAAGCTCAGAGTAAGCGAGATTATAAATGTTCTGTTCTCTTTAATTTATTGAAGGTAGGGAACTTTCTAATCTTCCTATTTATGATTCAATTTCTTTAGAATCTTCAAGTGGTGGGAAGACAAAGATTGGGATCAATGGTGCGTTTCCTTTAAACCTTTGACACAATTAGTTTAGCTTATGTGAAAAATCAGGCTGTACTGCTACTACTTGTTTTTTTTTTTTTTTTTCCTTCTAATTTATGAAAATTATTTGGTTAAACAGCTTTTTGTATTTGATTTTGTCCATCCTGATAATTAATAAATGATTACTTTCTTAGCATTTAACTTTCATTAGCGTGGGTTTTGCACGTTAGGATTCAACATTAGTGTTTGATTTCCCAAACACAGGATTCATGGATTCGAGAGTGTATAGAAAGTTGTTATAGAATTACTAGGATTATGACTACTTTAGTAGGAGTCTTAACGGATCATGTGAATGTAATGCCTTAATTTTTATATTGATCATTTTATTTGAAGGAGTTGAATATGAAAATCTAGTTATATATGCATATGCCGATTGGAATTTATATGAAACCCAAAAGAAGAAAAGCTACAAACGTCATGGGAATCATGTAGTATTAGATTGACTCATTTGGCACAGATTAAAAACTCTTTGAATTGAAACTTGGTGAACTCAAGTAGTTTTGGCATTGTTATAGTGCTGGTCTTCGGCTAGTAGTGTGGTTTAGAGGATTGTTTTCTATAACTATGAGTATCCACGTTCATGGTTTAACATGGAATCAAAGGCAGGTGGAGAGAATTTAACATCTACTTCTCAACCATTACCTAGTGTTGTGGATCCAAACACAATGATCAAACCTAATCTGCTGCATGGAAACAACGATAAACATTGGGCCTATTAAGCAAGAATGGCTATCGGAGGGGCCATAGACTTGGAGATATTGATGGGAACATTGAAGAGCCACCTAAAAAGGATCCAAAATATTCAGATTGGGTTTACGGAAAAAAAGCTTATCATGAACTGGACTCTAAATTCAATAGAAGAGAGTATTGTAGCTAGTTTTAAATATTTTGACACAACCAAGCAAAACTGTAGGACTTTAAGGAGGCATCTTATGCCCAAAAGAGAAATAATGCTAGGATACTTGAATTGAAAGCAGGAAATTGCAGGGTTTAAACAAGGAGACCAATCTATTGATAAATACCATGCAAAATCTAGGGTCCTTTGCCTGACTTGGAATTGTGTTTTAGTCCTAACCCTTTTTGTGCAAAGAAATAAGCTGCTAGAAAAGAAACATGTTTTTGAGCTCTTGCATGGTGTGAACTCAGCATATGAAACTATTCATACACAGATGATCAGTCAGGATCCCTTACCTCCAATTAGAATAGTGTTGTCTCTTCATGAGAAGAGAATAAAAGAAAAGTTATGTTAGTTAAGAACTCATTTAATCTCCCCTCTGATCACTCCACACTTCTAAGTAATAACTAAAAGCATCCTACTATACTAAAAACAACTTAAAACCATAAAAATAAACTAAAACAACTCTAAATGAAATAAAATAAAACGTAAATTAAATGGATTGGGCCCAATAGACTTGGTTAACCCAGGGTCTGTCCTACTTCAGCCCCATAGAAATTTCCTGATTGTGGGATCTGAGGGTTGGTCGAACAGTAAGAGAAACACCAGACTACCGATAAATCCACCAAGGATTATTTGAGTAACAAGGAAACAACAAAATCCCTTTAAGTGGGCCCCACCAGATGCAATTCAAGTGCGTATCAACAAAAATACGAAAACCAAACCTGCTGATTGATCATTCCTTGAGATCTGATGTCAGATCATAAAGATTTAAACACACCGAAAGGATACTTGCTGTAGCCAATATGCAATCAGTGGACTACAACACCACAGATACAATCCCTCTCCTGATTCCATGACAAAACTGAATCAAGAGAGAGAAGCTTTGGATTCAATGGAGTGATCTCCCATTGTGGTTTGATCCCCTTTTTATAATCAATTATTTTTTTTTGTTTACTATCAATCTCTCTCTAATTACATTCAATCAAATATCCTACACAATCAATCAAGTTCCTATTACAGTTGACTTGATACACCTATGGTACATAAAAAAATTTATGTTCCCCACTTCAAATGGTAGTCCATGTGACTATCATGTTTGATAGGGGTGACTCGACTTGGCCCCCACTGAGTTGATTTTTAAAATCCTCGTTTGTAGTAGGGCCCATAGTCCAGTCAATCAAATTGTTAAAATGTTGAGCTCCATTTGATATGGTCCATACCAGTAAATGTGCTTGAATTTCTAAAACCTAAAAACTTTTTAACGCTTTAGGCTAAAGTAGGATATATGATTTTCTTCGACTTTGGGAGACTGATAAATACCACCTTTTTTATGTAACTTCATGAGAAAAAAAAAAAAAAAAAAAAAAAAAGACTTTTGGATAGTAGCATTTTCCTAGATTTTTTATTCCTTTTAGATATTTTTTCAGATTTATTTTGGGGCAAATGAAAATTGACACTACAGCATGCCGTGATGCTGCAAACTGAAACGTTTCAATTTTCAGGGATACTGCAATGCCCACCATGATTGCAATTTTCAACCATTCTCCAACCTCTAGCCTGTTCTTCACAAGTTCAATATGGCCGAGTTGGAATGTGCTATGGCTACTTTTGGTTCTCATCATATCGTATAAATAGTTATTTAGTGCTCTCACAGGTCAAATAGTGGAAAATCAAGTAACCGGCCCTTGCCTCCTTACAGCATGCAACATATATCCTTTTTTTAAACATTAAAAACACCCAATTTTTTCTGCCTTCTAAGTCAGTCAATGCCAGATTCTATCCTAACTTGTCTCCCTTTGCTCTTATGGGATGCTCCCCTAATATATAGGTATTTCCAGTTTTCCTTGCCTAAGTGTTTTGACTTTCTGAGGCTAGGACTTGGTTGAATATAAGAATTTCTTGTTCTATGCTTTTGTTTAAGAATGAATTAGCATGTTATTTACTTCATTTAAACTCAATTAGAAAGTTGTTATATCTTGGGTTCATCTGTCCCCAATTGTTGTGGAGTACTTTGCCAATGTTTACTTAAGTGCTCTTTTTTTTTTTTCTTTCTTTTTTTCAAAGTACGACTGGATTTTAATTAGGGGGAGCTGGTGATCTTTATCATCTATGTTTATTTGCATAATTGTAGTATGATTGATCCTTAGGTTGCTACACTGACAAATCTATTTTCTACTTGTGAAGATGCTCTTAGTCACATGATACAGAAGCCTGGGATTAGTCTATGCGTTTCTCTTACTGAGATTATCATTGTTATGCAGGTTTTGGTAGGATTGGAAGGCTAGTATTACGTATAGCTATGAGTAGGGATGATGTTGAGGTGGTAGCTATAAATGATCCGTTCATTGATGCTAAATACATGGTAAGGAAGCACATTTATACTTATTTTTCTGATGCCAATGGAACTTAAAATGTCTTCACAGATTGAAGTATTGAAGATGTGTGGTTTCACTTGAATGTTATACCACTCCTCTACAACATCGCCATTCATGGGTTCATTACGACTAAGATGAGTTTATCTGCGATCTTTGGAATACCCTCAAATATTTTAGGAGATTACCATCATCTGCAAAGATCTCCCGTCTCACCTCAACAGGAGTATCTGGAGGTTTTTGCCCCAAGATTTTGAAGTTCCATGTAACAGTTATGGCATACTTTCTATGAGAGAGAAAAGAACTCTTACTCAACTTGGAACCTTCTATACCCATGAAGTATTTCGATTTCATATATTCTTCCATCTCAAATACTGTCGACAGGTATCTCTTAAGTTTTAAGGTAGCCACAATGTCATCTCTTGTCGACACAATATCATCCACATGTATACAAAGAATTTCAACATCACGTTCCTCACATTTATTGTGTGGTCTGTACTGCATCTTTTAAAGTTGAAATGTTGGATGACACTGCTGATTCCCAAACCATGCAGTGATTTCCTAGACCACGGATAAGGTGACTGCTTAAGTCCGTAATGTCTTCTTTAACGTGCAAAGATTATGTTCCTCCCGTTGATGCCTGAAGCCTTGAGGTGGTAACATGTAGATCTCTTCATTGAGGTCTCCCATATCAAATTGTGAGCTGAGGAGGGTCTTCTTGATTACTTCTTGATCATCACATGTGATGAGCATATCATCAACATAGAGAAGGAGCACTCAACCACATTTGGTAGAGAAGCAGAACAGTGCAGTGCAGTCATGAAAATCTAAGAATAGTCAATATTAAGAATGACATTGCTAAAGCATTCAAACCAAGCACGAGGACCTTGTTTGAGTCCATATAGAGCATGCACAAACGAAACATGTTGTGTGGAGGATGAGGAAGTCTAGGACACGGAGTCATGTTCTTTTATGAGAAGGCCATTTAAGAAGCATTCTTGACATCCATTTGATACAATGGCTGGTGACGAGCAGCAGTCATAGAAATGAGAGTGTGAATAGTGACCATTTTGACCACTTTAACAGAAGTTTCCTTTATAGCCAATGCCACTTTCTTGTTTGTACCTTTTTGCAACTAAGCGAGCCTTGTAGTGTTCAGTGCTTCCATTAGATTGGAAGTATAAGTCTCCTATTGTCTCCTAATACCCATAACCTTTAGAAATGTGGTAAAATGAGCAACCATGCTTGAGATTGTACACTAAGTCCACATTTCAGTTATGCATATAAACTCAACTTTGAGCAAGATGATTTTAATGCATAATATATATATAGAGTAGTCATCTAGTGTGCACTTTGTGCACTGGATGACTATGCACACCTCAATGTGTGGGCCCCACTTGGGACTGGGACATGGGGGGATCGAAAGATCTCGAACCATTCCTCTCTGCAAAAAATCAGCCCCAACCGATCATCCCATCATCCTTATCCGGGCCCACAAGTTTAACGGTGTACAGTTGACGCAGGCCCTACGGTTAGGACTTGCGTCAAAGTGCCAAAGCACGTGTTCGTGGGCACTTCAACATGTCTCCGCAGAGACTTCAACTCGAGGATTCACCTCTCCGAGGAAAGAAACCCACAATAAATTTTTATTCCAATAATCAATTCTGAGATTTTCATCTCCTACATTGCATATAAATAGGAAGAAAACTTGGTGGATTTTCTTTCTTGCTTTCATTGCCCAAAAACAGTTTTACGTAGAATTAAAAGACTTTAGAGGGATTTCCTTTGGAATGACTCTATTGTTAAGAAAAAGTATCATTTGGTACAATGGGAGAATGTGTGTAAACCACTTTCTCAAGGTGGTTTGGTATCCATTCTAGTTGAAAAAAGTTAATAAAGCTTTATTGGGAAAGTCAAAAGTGGCTATGGAGAGTGGGTGAACCAGGACAGGGCTTGTGGCAGCAAATTATTATTTCTAAATATAAACAGGGGGTAATGGTGGTTGGTGTGTTCCAATTCAAGCTAACAGGGTCTTTGGTATATGGAAGTTTGTTTTATGTGTTTAGGTGGAGTTTGGTCATTGGATTCGGTATAGAGGGTCCAATGGTCTTCGGGTCAAATTCTGGCAAAATGAATGGTTCGGGCAACTGGTGTTTGTTAATCAATTCCCAAATCTTTTTTTGTTGGATCATAGACAACGAGGTTTTGTTGCTGACAACTTTTCTAAGGAGGCAGGTCAGGTAGTTTGGGACTTTTCTTTCCGAAGAAATCTGACAGATATTGAAATCTCTGACTTTGCTAATTAGTAGGGTATGCTCAATAAGATGGTTTTATCAGTTGATAAATCTGATGTAAGAATCTGGAAACCAGATGTTAAAGGGCAATTTTCAATTAGGTCTTTTTATAAAGTCTTGGATGACAGAAATGAACCAATGGATGGTTGGAACTCTTTTTGGGACCCTTCAGTGCCGCCTAGAGTGTTAACTTTTGTTGGGTGGCAAGGAAGGATAAGATTTTGACTATTGATAAGTTGAGAAAAAAGAAATCATGTGATAGTTAATGCTTGCACTATGTGCTTACAAGATGAGGAAACCGCATAGCATCTGCTAATTGCCAGTTTGCTTGTAAAGTTTGGAACTTTGTGCTTAACTGCTTTGATATGAAATGGGTTATGCCAGGTACAGTCGAAGATATTTTTTTACAATGGCGTTTGGGAAGTAAGGGTCAAAGGGGTAAAATTTTATGGAAATTAGTGTTATATGCTATAGTTTGGAAATTTTGGTTGGAAAAAAATAGAAGAGTGTTTAGAAATGTCAGTAAATCTATTGAGGAGATCACTCAATCCAATGTTTGGAATGTTTGGTGTGGGCATCTATCAGGAAGGAGTTTGGAGGAATCTCTGTGGCAGATATTAATCGATCTTGGGATGCGGTTGTAAAAGGGCATTGGCATAGAAAAGCAGTTCATAGAGTTGAATGGATATGCCCTCCTCTTGGAACCTTCAAGTTGAATTTTGACGACAGTTTTTTAAGGAGTACGCATCAAGGAGGTATTGGAGGTGTGATCAGAAATTGGATTGGAGATGTTGTTAGAAGCTTCTCTGGGCCTGTGAATGCTCTCGATGCTAATGAAGTTGAAGTGTATGCTCTTCTTATTGGGTGTCATGAATTGGAAAAGATAGGTGGCTCATATCCTATTATAGAAGGAGATTCTTTTTCAACAATTCAGTGGGCTTTTGGGAAGGCTATTTATCCATGGCGGATTGCGGATTGGGTAGAGGAGGTGCAAGATATTTCTAAAAAGATTGGTGCTTCTTTTCATCACATCTTACGAGAGGCTAACTCAATGACGGATGGTCTTACTAGGGAAAGACTTTCTTGATCTTCTGTCATTTTTTTTGTATAGTTTCTTTTAGTTGTTTTTTTTCTTTGTTGTTCGGTAGTCCTTCTTTTTTTTTTTTTTTTTTTTTTTGTGGAATAAAATTTAACCGTTATAAAAAAAAAGTAAATAGAATCAACTTAGGAAATAGGAAATCTACTCCTATTTACAATTAGAAACCTGCTAACTAATAATTAGGGAATAAAAATAAATAAAATAAAGATTCCTTAATTATCTTGGGCGGGACCACCTGTGGGCCCGTTCTGTATCAACAGTCCATTCGGATTGGTGTATGGTAAATCCAACGGTATATGATCCATTTGCATGGGTGCAGACTTGTTGGGGCCTACGAATATATGGGGGGATTTTTGGGTCCACTTGGATGGAACCCCAGGTGGGCTCCACCTACGGTGTGAAACTTGCACACTGGGTGAACCTGATAACCACTATATATATATATATATTATTTTCATCGTGTTTATAGGTTCATATTTTGGTGGTTTTTGGTTAGCATCGAATTAACTAGAAATAAGTGTGCTTGCTCTGAGGATTTTCAGTCATTTACTCTATTTAATAAGTGATTCTGGTCATTTTGCTTTTTGTCTAGGCCTACATGTTTAAGTATGACTCGACACATGGAATTTTCAAGGGAACAGTTAAGGTTGTGGATGAGTCAATATTGGAGATTAATGGAAAACGGGTTCAAGTTACATTGAAAAGGTATCATATTAGTCAATCTAACATGATGTTTTATAGTAATGGCATTGTTTTCTTTTTTGCGATTAAATTTGTTGGCTAATATAAAATGATGTTGACTAGTAGAAATTATTGTAGCCATATTGATTTCAGAAAACTTATCAGGATATGTTGGATTAAGAGCATTTATCCTATTTTGAGAGTAATATGTTAAATATTTTGAGAGTAATATGTTAAGTTTAAGACCTTGCTAGGGCATTCTTGGAAGCGATGCATTCAGACATAACTCAGTTGTAGTGTCTAATGAACAAGGGCTGGTCATTCTGCAATACTGGGCGGCTAGACTCTAATATTATTTTATTAAATTTCTGCATATTTACAGAACCCTTCAATTGTAGTTCTACAAAATCACAATCTAGTCGCTTAACAAAAAATAAAATTATAAAATATAGACTTGTATGAACCTCCAAGGGGAATATCAAATTCTATTATCTTCGACATGTAAGGTTGATGCATGACAAACCCATGGTTCCCCATGGGTCAACCAGCCAATTGGCCCAGCCCATCCATCTCGACCTATCATTTTGGGCCCGACCAACATATTATATCATATTTGAAGTTTTTATTTATATTTTAAGTGGTTTTTTGTATTAGTTATTTTAATCCTGGCCATCAATGTGTTTGGATCATGGTTTAAAATTGTGGTTGCAGCCACCATCGCGGTTGACCTTGAAAACTATTATGATGCGGCATCGTGTCACGGTTCGCCGTCATCGCGGTGCGCATTTTTACTTTACCTAAAAAAAAATCCGAAAAAATACTAAAAAAATCCATAATATTATAAAATGCTAGAAAATAAAATTTTTTTCCATTAGTTGTAAACACTTTAAAAAAAATTATCAGCCCCCATAAGTCATAACATCTTGTCTGAAACTTGTAAAGTCTGTTCTGAATTAATTAGATTTACATGCATATATTAAAACAAGTTGAAATATCACAAATTTTATAGTATGCATTGCAAACATAATTTTGAACTAACCATTAGTGTTAAACACTTAAAGTCAAGAGACTAGTAGTAGTAGTGCAGTACCCAATTACTCAGTCACCAAATAAGGTGATAGTGAATTTCAACTTTCAAGTAATATTTACTGTATCTTTAGCAAATATGACATTTCTAGAGATGTGTGGCTAACCTGAGATCCCCTCCCGCGATTCTTCTCTTTATGGAGAGAGATCCTGACCTTTAAGGAGGCTTGTTTAAGGCAAGTGAGATTCAAAGTGGGCAAAGGGGATAAAATCTATTTTTGGAAGGATATGTGGGTGGGGGATCTTCCTTTGGCGTCTACCTTTCCAGAATTGTTCAATTGTGCTAGTAATCAAGAAGCCAAAATTATTGACTATATAGAGAATAGAGGAGACGAGAGAAGGATATATTGAGGTGATCTTCCTTTGGCGTCTACCTTTCCTAGGGAGATTCTATGGAGAGTACTGGAAAAGAAAAGAGTGTGTGTCGCATATATTGAGGCGATAAAGGATATGTATGATAGAGTCGTGACATCTATAAGAACCACTAGTGGAGAGACTGAAGAGTTTCCTATCACGATTGGTCTATACCAAGGCTTATCGTTAAGCCCGTACTTGTTTGAATGCTAAGCTAGAATTGTGGTGGAAAACGTTAGAGACTAAAGGGTTTAGGCTAAGTCGATGCAAGACGGAATATATGGAATGCAAGTTTAGTCAAAGTAGGACACCTGGTAACATAGAAGTAAGTTTGGGCACACAAAAGATTTTAGAGAAAGAAAACTTTAGATACCTTGGATCTATGGTGCAACAGGATGGAGGGATTGATATTGATGTAAGTCACAGGATTCAGGCCGGGTGGACCAAATGGAGGAGTGCTTCGGGCATCTTGTGTGATCGGAAAGTCCCCCTCAAGGTTAAAGGAAAGTATTATAAGGTGGTGGTACGCCCAGCGTTGTTATATGGATCAGAGTGTTGGGCAGTAAAGCATAATCATGTTAAGAAGATGGAAGTTGCGGAGATGAGAATGCTAAGATGGATGTGCGGGATCACAAGGAGATATAGGATTAGGAACGAGGAGATTAGGGGTAAAGTAGGAATAGCACCGATTGAAGATAAAATGAGAGAAAATTGACTGAGATGGTTCGGCCATGTTAGAAAGCGTCCAACGGAGGCACCTATTGAATTGTGTGAAAGTATGGAGATTGCCAGGAGTAGGAGAGGGAGGGGGAGACCCAAGAGAAGTTGGAAATAAACTATTAAACATGACCTTGCCTTCATGGATCTAACGAAGGACATGGCCCTAAACAAATTTGATTGGCGTCATCAAATCCATATAGCCGACCCCGCCTAATGGGAGAAGGCTTGGTTTGGTTTGGTTTATAGAGAATAGAGGAGATTGTGTCACCTGGGCCTGTCTTCGGAAGGAACTTAAATGAGGTGGAGGAATTTCAATTCCGTTCTCTGTTGATTATGATTAGAGAAGTTTTCATCCCTACTGATGGTAAAGATTGAAGAATTTGGATGCCCACGACAGATGGCACATTCTCGGTTGCATCGTTTTTTGCATTAATGACCAGGAGTGGTAGTCACATATATTAATTGGGGCAGTCTTTGGAGTATCAAACACCCCCACCTCGTGAGGGTGGTGGCGTCTGGGTGGATGGCTGGTTGGACATGTTCTAACAATAGACAATCTTGGACGCTGGGGATTTATCATCGTTAATGCTTGACCTATGTGCTTGGAGGATGAGGAATCAGCCCATCACTTCTTGTTAAATTGTCCAATAGCTCAACACCTATGGAGGTCGACACTTGGTTGGTTTCACATCTCTACTCCCATCCCCAACTCTCTTTCTTCCTTATTCGAGTTCTGGAGGCTAGGTGTGGGATACAGAAGGGGAAGGACAATGTGGAATGTCTCTTTCTTGGCGGTCATTTGGTCCATTTGGAAAGAAAGGAACTTGAGGTGCTTTTAAGGAAGGTCTTTAGATGTGAGTATTCTAATGGAGAGAGTTAAACATTCAGTGGCTACTTGGGTATCCTTTACTCCTCCTTTCAAAGGCATATCCATCAATTCCATTATTCATAATCGGAAGGAAGTGGTCTTTTCCCACCCTATCCAAAATAGAGTTCTACCCCGATGGTGTCCTCCCCATCCAGGTGCTCTTAAGCTAAATTTTGATGGTAGTGCCTGTAGAAACCCCCACCCTGCAGGTTTAGAGGGTGTCATTTGAGATTCAGAAGGGACCATTCTTCTCTCTTACTCAGGTCCGGCTAGTTTCACTTCCAACAACAAAGAAGAATTATTGGCCCTTAGAACCGGTATCCGTGAAACGTCAAAACTCAGTCCTCAACGGCTACTTATTGAAGGAGACTCATATTGCGTAATTCAATGGCAAGTCAATCTTTAAATCCTCCTTGGAACCTTATTTATATCATTGAAGACCTGGTCCACCTTTCACGGGAGTTGAATGTATCTTTTCACCACATTAAAAGATCGACCAACTATGAAGCGGATAAACTCGCCGAAGAGTGAGTTCTCAAAACTGCCTTGAGTGTTTTCATGTAATTGCTTGTGTTTTAGGTCTTGGGAGGGTGCTCCAAGTTTTGGTTTCGGGTTGTGCCCGCCTTTTAGGGTTCCTTGTCTCCTTTTGCTCTCCCCTTTGTAGCGGGGTTTTTTGAGTTAGTATATTTCTCTTATACTGTACAGTTTTTTGAGCAATACAATACATCGTCACCATTTTTTTTATAAAAAAAGGTAATATTAACTGCTACATTAAGATGAATGAATTAATTAAAACGGCGGATTATGGACATAGGGATATTGTGGTTGAGAAGGGAAGAAACCTTCATATGAGAATCCACCGAAATCTAGTAAATCACTCGAGTTTTGGTGAAAAAGAGGCTTGGGAAGCTCTAGCACAACCCTAGAAAGCTCTACAAAAGTTTTGGGAAAGAATTTGAAGAAAGAAGGGGATGGAAAAAAAAATCATTGTCGGCCTTTATTTTGACCGTTATTTTCAAAATAATGGCCGTTATGACCATTATGGACCATTATTTTCACTGTTTTTTTAGACCATGACCATTATACTGAAAATAACATAACAGCTAGTCATTATGAAATGGTAACGGCCGTTATTTTAAACCATAGTTTGGATGGTCCAGATTAGTTCCAGGGCTTTGTTTTCTCCTATTTAAGTGATGTAAAGCCTCCTTGGCTATTCAATTGAAGATGATGATGAATGAAAATTTTTAGAGTGATTTTGGGTTTCCCAAGTTCTCTTTTTCCTCGCCTATGATAGGGAGTTTGACATGAGGCCAATATTTTCAGGGTTTCCTGACCTACCCCCTCCATCTCCATCTTTACCTACCCCTCATCTCGATTCGTCGTCCATTTGGTAGTGGTATTTTTTGAAAGTCCAAAGCTAGACCAATACATGTCCTAGAAGGAGTGTTAAATTTCTAACCAGATATTCCCACAAGCTCACTTGAATTAAACACAAAATAAGAATAATAAATGTAAGGCCAATAATCGAGTGAGATGATCCAAATAGGGTGTGTGCTAACCAATCAAAGATAAGCAAGTATGTTCAATATAGTTTTAACACAAGTGTATGTGTTAAACAAGAAGTGTATTTCTAACTAGCATATGTATCTCAATGAATCAATAAATGGAAATGAGGCATAAGAGAGATATGGACACACAAGAGTTTATAGTGGTTCGGTCCCTTGACCTACTTCCACTTTTCAAGAGTTTCCACTTTTGGTTCCACTACAATGAGGCAAACCACAAAGGTGAACCTCTTATCACATACACCTATTTTTTGGTACGGTGGTTTGATCACAAAGATCTATTCCACTAACCCTATTTTTTATAGTGGTTTGACCACAAAGATCTAATCCACTTTACAAACCAATTTGCAAATTGAAACAAAGAACACTTGCCTCTTGCACTATGTCTTAAGGATGTTCCTTGGCGCTTGAATGAATCTCTAAGCATTGACTCCTTCCTCTGTTCCTCAGTGATGATGATGCTCCAAGATATGCACAACCAAAGAGGCTTGAGAGTCTATGTCTAGGGGAGAAGATGTGTAACTAGATAGGTTCAGTGTTCCATAGAAGTGATTCCACAAAACACACTCTAATAGAGCTTTGAATGCTCTTAATTATGCCTAATTAAAGCTTAAGTTTGTGTGGAATTGGATTATGGGAGCTCTTAGATGGTTTTACTATGAGGACACAAGTGTGGGTAAAGAGGTCTCAAAAATCCAAAAGTTATAGCCATTGGAATGAGCTCAAGTATATATAGAAAACTCTCCAACGGCTAGTTGGCGGTTAGCCTCCTTCAATTTTCAGTTAATCGCAACCTCCAACGGCTAGTTTTGACTTTTGGTCAAAATTGGCTTTTAATAGGCGGTTAGCCGCTAGAAAATGTTGGTTAAGTGCTGGCTGACTGGTAGGTCGCCGACTTCCAAACAGACTAAAAATGATAGCTTTTGCCTTTGTAACCATGGGAATTTTGATGACCTGGCGGTTACCCAAATTTCATTTTTCAGTTAGCCGCTAGGAGATTTCGTTAAACCTACTTTAAATGGAGGTTACCAGGCAGTTAACCTACTTCGGCTGGGGATTACCTGGGGGTTAACCTACTTCCAGAATTGAGCAAATCCGCTGCTCAATTGAGCCATTTTAACCTCATTAAACTCACCAATTAATCTAAGGGTTCTAAGGCCATTTCTTGGTTGGTTTGGGGTCCATTTTACCTGAATAGGTTGGTACACACATGGAGATCTTCTTTGATGAATTCAGGCCTTCCAAGACTTGAAACTTTGCCTTCGAACTTGATCTTCCTTGAGAGACACTTAGATGCAAGGTCCTGGTCTCTGACACAGAATTGACAATCAAAGGGTAGGCATATATGACTATGGTCCTAACATTCTTTTCTCTACACTTAACAAAAGCACATTGTTTTTTTGATGAAAGTTAATTTGTTATTTGGTTTGAACTTTAAACTTTATTTAAGCATTATTTTATAATTTATATATCCTTTGATATATATAGTTTATTAAATTGCTTATTTGAATTATGAATTTATCAGAAACATAATAGAATCTGACTTATTATAGCTAACCAACATGAATACATGGAAAAAAAATTAGATTAATATCATTCAGCGATACGGAACTTCTATATGTACTGAAGGGACCATTACACCCCCTATCTTAGTTATCATAGGAAAAGAACATTAAATTCTAACATTTTCCAATATTCTGGATATTTTGGATATTTCTTCAAAATTTCTTGACAACTTTTTCGATTCACACTGCTATGCTGCAATGTATCACCGCTATGCTGCAATATATCACCGCTACTGCTACGTATCGGCCGCTACGCATGCCATAATTGCTATTTTGATCCTTAATGTTGGGTAAAACACCCCAGGGATACCTATGTCAGAATGAAAAAAAAGGGCCTAATTTCAGTCATTCAATTGTATATAATGAGATCAGTTAATCCATGAAGTAGACGACGAATTCTTCCAACATTCTTCCTTCTCCTCTATTGGATAACTTAATGTCTCTGAATACTATTAATAAATACAATTGGAACATGCACATATAAATATCAAATGGAGGTTTTACTCACACAGGCAGTCACAAAACGACAATTAACTTGTATTCTGTCTGAGCCGAGTATTATTGATATCTGTCGCTTGAGGGGGAGTGTTGAGAGATGCATAGGGGCTGACTTGTAATTTTTCTGAATTTTTGGAATTTTTTCTAAAATAGGAAACAATGAGGTTCTTTTCTGTAATTTTTGAAAAATTGTATAAATAAAGAAAGAGTGCTGGTTTCCAATACTATAGAACGATCAGCTCTCCTTCCAAATTGTCCTCTTTTCTTTTAAATCCAAGGTATGTTTTCCACGTGTTCCTTCATCTTCTAGAACCTAGAGCCTTAACCTAATCTTTTAGCAAATCAAAGCTTCCAACTCTAGACACAGCTAGCTTGTTTTCTTGAAAATTTGCCTCCTAGTTGGGGAAATCCGGCATTATTTTCCTTTTTTCAACAATTTTAGCTGCAGTTACTGTAAAAGTGGATGGATGATGGCATTCTTGTGATGCTTGAGGGGACCTTATTTTAGTAAAAATCAAGAAATCTGGCTTCTGTAATTCATTCCTTGGAGGAAATTACTTGGTTCATCCATTTTTTCAATGTAGTATTGTTCTGTTGCAATTTGGAAAAAGGAAATTTATTAAATAATGGGGTAGCCTAAAGGCTTTTAGTTATGGTATTTCCATCATCTGACATCATGCTTGGAAAATAGGAAATTTTCATTAGCTATGACCAAAGTGTTACTGCAATCTCATGTCTACTTTATGCCTAGGGCCATTTTATTTGCATCGAATTGAATTCTTAGAAATTCTAAACAATGTGCTCAAAAAATTAAAAAATACAATTGAAGAAACAAAGGTGAAAAATCCATAAATTTCCATAAAATAATTTCCCCTTTTAATGGAAAATGAATTAAGAGGAGATGGAAATTGAATACCTAAGCCCTAGCCATCACCTGCGTAAAAAAAATCCTAGGAAAGTTGGTTCCATCTATATCTCCACCTTATATGCTTCATCCCTTACCTCTTTAATAATCCTTCGTTGAAACCATGGCTTTAAAACTCTGTCATGGTTGACTTGACTCGGACTCTGTCAGGATTGAGTCCGAATTGAGGTCACATCCTTCTTTTCAGAAGCAAATCAGCTTAATCGCATTGGACTGGACCGAGTCTCACTGGGACTTGGCCGAGTCACCTAGTTTTGGGCCTGGTTTTATTAGGCCAACTGAATGAAGGCTTCTTTGCAAGGTTATTGGGCCTTGGAAAATTGGCTGAGTCACATGCTACTCAGTCTATTCGACTCGACTTGAGGGGACTGAGCTTCCCCTTGAAAATCTTATTTTTGAAATCTTGGTTGGAACTCATTTTACCATAAATTCCTAGGAATTCAAATACATGAAAACAATTGTGCCCCTAGAATTTCGGTTTTGGCTGTTGTAATGTTTGGAAGAAGTTAAAATTGAAAAAAAAAAAAAAAAAAAGTTGTAGAGGAAGTTCTGGTTCTGAGTGTTAAATTGCTGTCATTGCAACGCCAATAGAGAAGACATGTTGTAGTAAAATTGATTATGTGAAGCAGTCGTCTCCAACATGTTTCTTCTACAATAACCATCTTCTCACCAGCCTGTTTTTTCTTCTAGAGTAAGTTGTCCCATACCAATCCAAATGCAGTTTCCAGTGGCTCCTAATAGTAATGTTACGCAGAGGTCTATTTTGGGATGGGGAACACCAACCTGTTATCCATTATAATGCTGATGGTATTGTAACTGAATATATACGTCTATCCATATACTAAACAAATGTACTTTCCCCTAATTTGGAAACACATGGCCTCCTTCAAATGAAGACACCTATCCTACTTCATGAGGTCGCCACCTGTCTCCCTCCAATAACTTAAACATAACTTCCCCAACAAAATCTTCTTCTTAAAAAAAAAAGGTCCGGTTAAAAGATAAAGAAAAGAAGAAAGGAGGAAGAAGAGGGCAGCCTGCAACTCAAGCAAGAGGAAGAAGAAGACTCCAGCAACAGCTCCTCTGCCAAGAAAAGGTATGCATGGACGAAAAAATGGAATGTTGTGAAATGGGTTCACTGGTTGAAAAAACAGTCCGCAAACATCCGTGCACCGCTAAGCCAGGCACTGCACTGCGGCGACAAAGCAGGACTGCACTGCGCAGCGCCAGAAAACCAGAGACGAAAAAAAACCAAAAAAAAAAGAAAAAGAAAAATATATGGTCGACCGATAGCCTGATGTTTCCCATTTTTCTAATGGATGCAATTGCATATCTCTTATGATCTCCAAATGAGGGAAACTACATTTCAAAAGTATATGGATAGATAAGTGGAAAGACAGAAGAAGCCTACAGGGCTTAACTGCTTTGTTAAATTCATGGGTTGGTATTTTTTTTTTTAATTGGTCTTGGAGTTCTTGGGATCAGTTGCTGACCGGCGAAGTGTCCAGTCGGCGCCGTGAAAATACTCAGCGGTCCGATGCAGCCGGCGCCGCTGCAGACCTCAAAGAGGAGCATCCTGGAAAACCGGGCAATCAGTAAATACTGATTGCCCCTGTTTCAGAAGGTTGAAGAAGATGACGTGCTGGGTCAGTTCCATTCGACCTGACCTAAACCGACCCGACCCAGAAAAACTGGATTGTTTATTGGGTCGGGTTTCATCCTGATCTGACCTGACTCGTTTCACTGACTCGACCTGTGCATAATTTTTTTTTTTTTTTTTTGGGTCAGGTTCTTCTCGAGACGACCTGACCAAACGAGCCCAGAGCCCATCTACAAATTACAGATTGGGCTAATAAATTCGGGTCAGGCCTGACCCGACGACCCGACCTGACCTATAGACCCATTTCAGTTTGGGTTGTTCAATGAGGTTAATTGACCAAGGTCTGACCCGACCTGAAACGATAATATTAAAGAGGCAATTATATTATTTATTTAATTGGATCATTATAGAATTGATCCAATCCGATCGGAACCTTCCAATAGATAGATCAAAATATAAGTGATACTCTGGCAGTGATGATTAATTTCTGATTTGATCATAACAAAGCCAGATTAAAGAAAATTAATGATTAAAAACTTATTCTGATCATTTCGGGCACATCCGATATCGGATGAACGATCCGTTTTTTCTGTTATGACCTTCATTGTGAGATCTATCATATTATTGAATTTAATTACCCTTTCAATGATTCAATTTAGACATCATATTAATTTATGCATGTTTAACTCATTTAAGTTTATATTTTCACTTATTTGTATTCAAGATTAATGCCGATTTGAGTTGTGATTATTGTATACATGCATGATGATGTTTATTTTCGTATGATTTAACGGACGGGTTAAGTTAAACTTAGAATTATGGTAGGTTGATTAAGGAATATAAGATTGGGATAAATATTATAGGTCTGATTAATGTCATATTGGACCCATAATCTTAGAAAACTCATCCTAACTATAAATAGTGTGAACTTTCAATTTTTATCGCCCAGGTGAGGAGGTCTTGGTTGCAGACGTTCTGTTACAGAACGTGTAGACCAGTTGACCTTGGCACTTGGCACTTTTTTTTTTTTTTTTTTAATGTGGGAATCAACAAAGAATATGTGATCACTATTCAACAGAAATAACAAAGATGACATCATTAGCGGGTGCAGAGGGCCCACATTCATCAATCTAACTTTTTGGTTGTTCGCCGGTGGAGCTTAGCCTTTACCGCACGACTACTTTTCTATTGCATCTTTAATCTCATAGAATCAGTTACGATTCTATGAATGACGAAAAACTCATAAAATCAGTTACGATTGCATTTTTAATCTCATAGAATCGTGATCACAATTCTACCCGATCTGAGCTTAAATTTTGGCCAAATTAATCGGGTCGCAGGTTATGGATAAGGTCAGTCAGTAAATTCTACCCGATCTTAGAATGATGCCTGCCTGAACTTAGCTTTTATTATGTCAAAATTAATTGGTAAATTTGTCTTGGGGCAGAATGCGTTTTGATAACAACTGGGCCTAATAGGTATCATGTGCAGGGTCCCACTATCTATGTGACCCATCACTTGCAGAATATGAGACCAGGTGATCCTAACCTAAATTAGATGAGACCTACCTTGAAAGCATGCCTTTTTGGTATTAGTATGTGCATTTAGTGGTTCTGTGGTCCTTGCATATCACGGGGAATTACTATATTATTATTATCATAAAGTAAATTTGAATATACATTATCCTAAATAAATTATAAAAGCATGGCTCACGCAATATACAACTGGCTCAGTGGCTAAGATTGTGTGGAAACTTCATCCCGGAAAGATATATAATGATAAAAATTGCCGAGACATTGCCACCAGCTTGGGATGCTGCGAAAAGGAGAATATTTGAAATCTTGCGACCATGGCATGCGGTGGAATTTGTCGACCTATTACAGTCATTTGAAAAATATATTCAGCCGTCATGGATAAAGTTCAGGAAAGAGAAAATGGTTGAAGGAACATGTGTTAGGAAACATTTGCTGAACAAGGAACAATTGTTCTACGATCTCAAAAGAAGAGGATTTGAACCGAATATTGTAGATCCGGTACATTCCATAGTAAGCACTCTACCACCTCCTTGGCCGGTTCAAGACATCCACGCGAAGCTGAAGACTAAATTCGTAGATATGAGGGAATTAGGGGAGATGTTGGAAGAGATCGAGTTAGACCTTACAACGGTGAAGGCTTTAGAAGATTTAGAGGATGGACTGAACAGCAACAAAACCGTACAAAAGTAGATCTTCATATTCAAGGTAATAATGTCCTCTTATGATGACTATTGAGATAGTTTCAGTAGATTATTTTCCATTAACATAATATTTAATTAATTATAAAATTAACAAACATGTTACCAAATGCCTACAGGTCCACCGCGAAGAAATTGATAGATGGAGTTGCAATTAATTGGCATGAATAGTTTGTTAGATATTGTCTGTGTTATAATTTGAAATAAATTTACATTTATATAGGTTAAAGCAAAAATTTCAAAATTTGTATTTGGTGTCTTCTCATTTGAAAAATTCGTACAAATGCGTATATTGTGAACCCCGTGTTATTAAAATTATATTTAATTTCGCTACTATGTTGTTTTGGTGTTAATATGTCTTTCATTTAATTTATTTACACCTGGCCGAGCTTCAGCAAGCTCCATTTATACCTCACGTAGATAATAAAACATTTGGATAAACACATAAAAAAACAAATTAACAAAAAAAAAGATAAATATACAGTTTACAAAATAAATTATTTAATAAAAATAATACGAAGGCTATCTATGCATTTAGTAGTTCTGTGGTCCATGCATAGCACGGGGTGTTGCTAGTATATATATATATATATATATATATGGGTAGTATTCATGCGCATCTATCTCGCACCATATTAAGGTGAGGGACAACATAGTGGGATCAACCCCCCCCCCCCAAAAAAAAAACTCCCATGATCAGTGGGGTTCTAGGTGCAAGTTTGTCTCTCACCATCTCGTGAGGAATGGATGCACATGAATGTTCCCCATATATTGCAACGGTGTAAAATATGTGACGTGTTTGACTTGTAATAATATTGAACTTATGCACCATTTCCAGGGACCCATCAGAGATCTCTTGGGGTGATCATGGGGCAGAATACATCATTGAATCTTCTGGAGTTTTCACTACATTAGAGAAGGCATCATCACATTTGAAGGTTAGTATCTGCTGTGGTTGTAGGTTTTAATCATTTATGTTTGTACATATTATCCTTCTGGCTCTCCCTCTCTCTCTCTCTCTCACACACAGAGATAGAGAGAGAAACATACACTGGTAGATTGATGTTATCCTGTCTTTTCTTTGGTTTGCTTCCACAGGGTGGTGCAAAAAAGATTGTGATATCAGCTCCATCAGCTGATGCACCTATGTTTGTGGTAGGAGTAAATGAAAGGATGTACAAACCAAACATGAATATTGTTTCTAATGCCAGTTGTACTACTAATTGCCTTGCCCCCCTTGCCAAGGTCTGGTAACATTCCCTTTTTTTTTTGCTCTAGTAAATACACCTGGTCACATTCCTAATGTTATGACATTCATTGGCAGTTCAGCTTCTTGCAGTGTCTGCGTTATATAATGATATATTTGCAGTAACTGATAGTAAATCGATAATTAACAATTGAGCTATGGACTAACTGGGCTTCTCACATTCAGTATCGCATAATCTGATCTGTATATTTAAACCATTTGCCTCATGCATAATTACTTTCCTGTAATAGTTCTAAGTTCTATGCCTTTTTTGTTTCTTGAAGATGAACCTCTTGTTTGTATTTGAAAGAATTGGAGTCTTTACACTACCTAGAGAACCAACAGGCATGGATAACAAGTCCATGTTTGATTATATCTTTCAGGTTGTGCACCAGGAGTTTGGCATCGTTGAAGGTTTGATGACAACCGTGCATGCAACAACAGGTCTCTCTCTCTCTCTCTCTCTCTCTCTCCGTGCGTGACACAAAATAGCAACCAAACCTGTGAACATTTTACATGTTGTAACCCGATTGCCCTCTTTCCCTCTTTTTAATCTTGCTTCTCCAATTGCTCCTTAGATGTATATACTATATAGTCCATGGATTAAAATATCAACAGAAACCGGCACGAATCAGCCAATACGTTAGGTATCGGTCCAAACCGCGAAGATATCTGGCTAGGATATTGTTCGCAATCTGTCACTGAAATACTGGGAAAATATCGGTCGTAATGGCTTGAACAGCCAAACGTAAAATATAGGAATTAGAGTCCTATTAGGAAAGGGGTGTCCAACACTCCCTATATATATGTCAGCAGCCTTTGATTATTTAGTAAAAGTTTTCTCAGTTTGATTGTGTTGAGTTTTTTCTCTGGTTCGAGAATGCTTGTTTGTCGAATCCTTCGATATTCGGCTGAGCATCTTTCGAGATTGGTCCCTATCATTGAATCCTTCGTGAATTCTACCAAAACCCTCATAGAGTTGGTCTATTTTCATTTTTTAGGATCTAGGTGTGCTTCACCATCGATAGAAGTAATAAGGATAGATCTGAATAAGTGCAACCTATCTGAGGATTTGGATTGATCGGAATGGAGAAATAGAGTTCATAGTTGACCCCAAAATAGTTGGGACAAGGCTTTGGCGACGATGATGATGATATATAATCCTAGTGTTTTATTTCTAACCTTGAAGTTTTTTTTTTTGTTTTTTTTTATTTTTTTTTTTATTTACGTTTGTGATCCATTCTAATTAGCGACATTTACCTAACTCTCTATTTTGGTTACATCTCCTTCTTTCTTCTTTTTTTTTTTTCTTTTGTATGAGTGGAGAAGGAGATGTTTTATGCTAAAATGGATCAAGTGGAGGAAAAGGATATAAAAGGGAAGTGAGAGAAAGAGAAAGGAGAAAAGAAAATAAGAGAAACTCTTGCCCAAATTAGGTTTTGGATGGAACAAAAACTTTTTTACATATGGCCTCTGAGACGTATCAATATGACAAAAATGGCCTTACACAAATCTGTATGATGATTACCACATCCCCTAGCTGATGCTTTAGATATCAATCAGCCTCAGCTTGGGAACATGTTGATTATATCAAAACTGGGAGGCACCCATAATTCTAGTTCGTCATGGGTAGGGACACTATTGCCAATATATTAACTTCTATAAGAAATGCTAACATGGATAAAAAAGGAACGGTTTGAATAGCATCTACCAATATCGCCGAAAACATTGTTAAAATACTTCTACCATAAGGGTTTATTGAAAATGTTACGAAAACATCGGGAAAAAAACAAATATTTCTTGGTTTCAACCCTGTGACAAAAGGAATAGGAAAGGAACATATAGAAATATTTTAAAGCATAGGCATTATTAGAAATTGGAATGGAAATGTTGTTAGAAATTTTTCTGGGCCTATGGATTCTCTAGATGCTAATGAAGCTGAAGTGTATGCTCTTCTGATTGGGTGTCGTGAGTTGGAAAGGATAGGAGGGTCTCATCCTATTATTGAAGGAGATTCTTTCTCGGCTATTCAGTGGGGCTTTGGGAAGGCTATTCATCCTTGGCAGATTGCGGATTGGGTGGAGGAGGTGCATGATATCTCAAGAAAAATGGGTGCTTCTTTTCGTCATATTTTACGGGAGGCTAACTCACTCAATGGAAGATGGTCTTGCCATGGAAGAAGTTTCTCGACCTTTTATCATATTTGATGTATATATATATATATATATTTTATTTTATTTTTTTTTAGTTTTTAAGATTTTTTTCCTTTTTTGGGTGGCTGTTGTGTTTGTTTTTTTCAGTTTTTCTGGTGAAATAAAATTTTACTGTTATAAAAAATACTAAGAGTGTATCTCTTCCAAGGGCCTTAGTGAGCAGATCACAAAACTAATTCTTAGACCTAACATCAAATCAGATGGAATTGTCATGCACGAATAAAATGATGATCCCCTTCAATATGCTTTTGTCCTCTAATGAAATACACAATTTTCTATTATATAGAGGGCTGCCTGATTATTGCCCTATCTGTCAATAATGTCTTTGACTCATAGAACCCCACATTCCCCATGTGCCATTGCCCTGTGTTTTTCCTTGGCACTTGATGAATTTGACTAGATGGTTATCTTTCTAGATAGGATTACTCTCTATGAGATCATGTTTATTAGATTAGTTTGTACTCAAGATTGGATAATTCTCTCCAGATAATGGTTATCAGATTAGTTTGTACTCTATATATACATGTAATATCACTTGGCTGTAAAATACTATAGTTGTATGGAAATATCTAGAGACATTTGAAAGACTGACTTCTTAAAGCCTGTTTCAAAATTTGCAAGCTTTTCTGATCTAAATATTTGTACCTCGTGCCGGTTTGCTCACATATAGCTTTGACCATAGTATGTTACTTTGTTTTACTAATTCAGCAACTCAGAAGACTGTCGATGGGCCTTCAATGAAGGATTGGCGAGGGGGCCGTGGAGCTGGCCAAAACATCATCCCTAGTTCGACTGGGGCAGCCAAGGTACGAGATCAAGTTTCTCTCAAGCAATCCCAAATTCCTTGAAAAGTCTATTAAGATTTTTATTTTTATTTTATTTATTTATTTATTTATTTATTTTTTTGTCTGGAATGATAGGCTGTTGGAAAAGTACTTCCGGAACTCAATGGGAAGCTCACTGGGATGGCCTTTCGAGTTCCAACACCAAATGTATCAGTTGTCGACTTAACATGCCGGCTTGAGAAAAGTGCATCATATGATGATGTAAAAGCAGCCATCAAGTATGCTAGTTCTTGCATTGCTTTTATGCCTGCTCATGCACACCAAAAAAATGATCTTACATGTATGCAGCAGTACTTACTGAATGTTCTCTTGTTCAGAAGTAAATATGACCTCCATTTGTTATCTAAAGAAAGGCCTCCATTGCCTTTTATCTTTATATCCATTTTGATGGATCATGGGGCTCCGATTTTATCATATTTTTATTTTGAATGCTACTATAGGTTCGGATCAGTTTCATCATTTTATTTTATTTAATGATTTTCCTTCTTAAAGCTATGTTGCATTGATTCCTTAAATGAGCAACATATTCCTATCGGACATATTTTGGACTCAAACACAATGTTGGATTCTACATGAATTCTTCTATTATTAATTTAAACATTGTTTTGTTGCTTCAATATATATATATATATATATATATATATATTCTTCTTTTGAAATCTAACCAAAACATTGAAATCTTTACTACTTGACTATTTAGCACGAGTTTCTGTACATATATATATTTTTTAATTTCAGCTAAATTACGTATTACTTTTTTTATTTGAATTCTATACCGAATACTTGAATTCTATTTTTCTGAATCAGGCGCCTTGTGCTTGCACTGGGCTGACTTGTCTACCCGTGCTCATGCAATTTAGCCTTTTAAGGATTAACCATTTCTAGTTAGCTGTTTCTTTGGTTTAGTGCTGTTTCTCTACGACCACTACTTTTTTTCCCTTTCATTTTCCAAGAACATATGTAGATTTTTCCTGGCATATACTCGTGGTCCCTTGGATTTGTGCACAGATCTTTGATAAAATGATATGGAATAAGATTGGACAGTTCTGCAGTTATTTGTTTCATGGAAGTTTGCTATAATAAGGAGTGTTAATAAAAAAGAGAAGCACCTAATATATGGAATTTACACATGCTGAAGAAGCGATGACAAAGTTTTCTTGCACAAATGATAATGAGGTAGCCTGAACTTAGCAGGAAGCAGTTATGGGCCTTGACTTTGTGCTGTATTTGGAAGCACAAGCTGCTCATTCACTTGGGTCCTTCTGAAAATGATTTGGCACTTAATAATTTCTTGTTATCTTTCAAATATTTCTCCTTTTATATTTCTAATAACCTCCAACTTTTTCACTATCCATAGTTAACCTCCTTGACTGGCAAAATTACTCTTGAAGACACTTTTCACATTTGTTTATCTAAGTGACCCATACATGTCACTTATTATTATTATTTTTTTGATAAAAAAAATGTCACTTAATTTTAGTTGATGATAGAAATTTATCAAAGTACACTTGATCATTAATTATTTTCCTACTATTTTTTCCTCATCTTTCCAGCGAAGTTACTCTTTGGCCCAAATTCATTTGAAAAAGAGAAGAAATACCTAATATATGGAATTTACACATACTCAATAATTGATTGACAAAGTTTTTCTTGTGAATGAACATGCATTTTTGTGTCCTCCAAGAGTACCATATTGTAAGGTAGTGTATAATTTTGTATACATCATAAAATCACTAAACTAGTGTAATCATCTTAAGAGATTTTGACTGCTGATTGATTTTAATTCCTTTATGGGTCGTTTGTCTTTTGCACATGGGATATCAAAATTGGGATTTACTTATAAAATTTTCATATGTGGACTTTACATGTGTAAGATTTATACATGTGAAGCATAATACCATGTTTGTTTGGAAGCACCATTTTCATGAGTAAACCTTGAATATGTAAACTCATCTTAAATCTCAAAATCTATGAGTTTTTTAAGACATGAAGCTAAATGTTTTGGGGTTTAAAGTAGGGATGCAAATAGATACCTGATTATCCAACTACCCCGAGGTTTTGAACCATGAAAAACTGGGTTTGGGTCCTATTTTTTGTTCCATTTATTAAACGGGTCCAGTCCGGAACCTATTTTTGGACCCTGGGGCTGGGACTTAAACAGGTCTGCTTCCAGAACCACCTAGGTTCTGACCCATATACCCACTACCCTGCCTGTATGCAGAAGTTATAATAGTCTGGAGTTCCTCCTCCTTTTTTCAATTTCAGAAGCCCTAAATCCCCCTAATCAACTCTCAGCTCCTGCAGTCCAAACCATAACAACACACCCCCCCCCCCCCCCCCCCCCTCACACTTTTTACCTGCCAGGCGTGCATAGTCTCGCCTTCTCTCTTTCATTCCTTTCATGGGGAAAGGAAGTGTTTTTTTTTTTTTTTTTTTTTTTTTTCTGTTGATTTCTGTTGTCATGATTATATGACCTCATTGAGAATTGGGGTTTTTATCTATTGTCTCTTTGATTTCTGTTGGCATGATTTCTATTGGCATTTTGAAATGGGTTTTGGGGTTTTGGCGTTTTTCTATTGATTTCTGTTAGCATGATTACATGAGCTCGATGAGAATAAGGGATTCATGTACTATCTCTTTGATTTCTGTTGGCATGTTGAAATGGGGTGTGGGGTTTTTTCTGTTGATTGGGCATGAACCTCATTGAGAATTGGGGTTCGCAGACCCGGACCCAGACCCAATCCTCTAGCCAGAACTGGTTCTGGAACTTGTCTCCTGCGGACCGGTTTTGAAACAGTAACCATGCTTCAGGAACCAGTTTTGGTTTCAATTCCAGTATGGCTCCGGTCTGGACCTGGTTTGCATCCCCAGTATTTAAAGGGTCAATACAAAAATTTTGAATGGTTCAGATTAAAATTATGGGACCCACAGGAGTTGCAAAGAATTAGAGATGGTGAAGGGATTTGATACTGCAACCTATCCCAAGTAGACCCTTCTTAGGGAGGGTTGTAATTGTTTCACACCTGTATGAAATGGCCTCATGAGCACAAACGTGCGTGTGCATGAACGTTACATTTGTAGCATTTACATATATAAATAGGTGCAAACAAATGCCCTGTAATCAAAGGGATTGTAATTTCCTAAATAGAAGCTAATGAAAGCTTCGTAGAGCAGAGGGATGCCAGTGCAAAGGCACAACTCAATTCTCTCCATTTAATTCTCTCTAAATATTCTCACCGTCGTTTCTTAGACAAGGTATAATGAAGTAAGCCTGTACTTAGCAGGAAGCAATAATGTGTCCTTGACTTTGTACCATATTTGGAAGGAGCAGCTGCTTGTTCACTTTGGGTCCTTAACCAAATGATTTGGCACTTTTACTTGTTCTAATTAAGGTGGTTGTTCTAACTTCTAACTATATCTTTTTATATATTTCTTGGTATTTTTGGATATTATTTTCAGTCACCCAATATCATTTGACATTTCTAATATCTTCCAACAATTTCACTATTGACAGTTAACTTCCTTGTAGCAAAATCAATCTTAAAGACACTTCATATTTGTTTTTCTTAAGTGACACATACCATGTTACATAATTTTAGTTGATGATATTAAGTTACTTAAATGGATTTGGTATTTCAGTTTTACCTACCTTTACCCTCATCGTTTTCCAGAGAAGTTTCCTTTTGGCCCCTCATTTATTGTCAGGAATATTGGCATTAATTTGAAACTATTCTGATTTCCCCTGAGATTTTTATGAAATAAAATGATCCTGAGAATACTGCAAGTTATTTAGTATATTGTTAGTATTAGAATTTGACATTTCTGGATATTTTACTTGAAATTAGTAAGATTTTCAATAAACATATATTTGGACTTTTTCATATACATATTTTACTTTTAGAACTTATATACTTTCCAGCAAGATTTTTCTGAGCCAAAAAATTAAAAAGATCAATTATTTATCATGACAAGAATGGCCAAGTACATATATATCAAATAGAGATAACATAACTAGGTACCATCACATGTCATATAAATTCTTAGAAATGAGCAACCGATTGCAACTGATTGCTTATTGACATGTATCAATATTGATTCATGTATTAGAGTCTTCACAAAACCTATAAATTCTTCATGATGTTGTTTGGTCTTACAATAATGTAGGGTCTACTCAGTAATGTTTTCATCATAACATCAACTTTTGAGCCCCGTCGTTTCTATAACTTGGGTCATCCTTTTGAGTTCAACTTTCACACTTATCCTTAGTTAGGGCTATGTTTTTAGGGTATACTTCTGTGGAGCATTTACCATAGAAAATGAAAATGGTTTTTTAGGGAGGACAGTCCTATTGTTCCCTTATAACATTTTTTGTGGTTTTCATTTTCTAAGGTGAAAGTATTTTTGCAATTTTTGTTGAAAGAAGATTCAGACCCAAGAGGTAGAGAACCATATTTTACTGTCTTATACAAGGATGAAAATAGCGGTAGCGGCGGGCGTAGCGGCCCGCCGCCAAAAACGATACGAAGCGGGCGATACGTAGCGTAGCGGGGATACGTAGCGGCGTAGCGGTGCGATTTGAAAAAATCGCCAAAAAAATATGAAAAAATTCCTGAAAATTCAAAAAATTGTAAAATGAAAGAAAATGTGGTTCTTTTACAAAAGTAAGTAAGAAAAGGGGGCGTAGCGGTGCCCTCAATACATGAGGTCCTGTATCGCCGTATAAATAGAAAATAATAGTAATGATTTGTTTTTTCACATGTTATAGTACTTAAAATAGTACTTAGATGATCTGAAAAGTTAAAAGATTAGAAAAAAATCCAAAAGAAAAACATACCTAAAATAGATGGAATGGAAGCTTGGGCTTGGATCTTGTAGTGCTTTCCTTGGAATTTGATGTTGTATCTTGTATGTTAATGTTACTCACTTACTTAGTTACTTGTAATGTCTTGTTACTCTTGTAGTTGAAACTTGAAAATGGGTTGAAATTTGAAATTTTGGAGTTTGGAGGCAACCACAACAGTTGTCTTGTGTCTTAAAAATATTAGGGCCGGCTGGAATGAAGAGGGGGGGTGCCTTTATAAAGGGTAGGCAACGTAGCGGCCGCCACGCCGTAGCGGCCGCTACATTGACGTGGCGGTGCGATACACTTGTATCGCCGCTTTTTTCAATGTGGCGTGGCGGACTCGGCCGCCACGCCCGATATATCAGCCGCTACGCTACGTAGTGGCCGATATTTTCATCCTTGGTCTTATACAGGGGGGAGAAACACATTCATTGCAGAAATGTTTCGCCACAGCAGACATTAGAAACTGAAAACGCAGAAAAATGAAATCTAACTACAATTGTGGTAATTTAGATTCGTGACTAAAGTTGAAAGGTGTTTTGTAAAGTCAAAAAATATAGCATTCTATATATCGGACCTTCGCACAACCCTATGTAATTCACCAATTCATTGTTTGAATGAAAAAAATTCCAAGTTCTTTTGAAAATAGGGTTTATCGAATGCTAATTGTTTAAATTTAACTTGGTATTAGAGCGAGGGTATTAGAGCAAGGTTTAGGGTGGGTTGATTATCTCAAGTAAATCTAAGGATCCATGCATCTTGCAGATGGAACCCGTAACTCTTTCAAAGAAATCATTTCTTTCTAGTCACTTCATAATATTCCTCTCAGTTTCAAAGAAGTTTTCAAATCAATCATCCCTTTGTATTTGTGCAAGAGGACTTCTTCACCTCTAGGGATTCAATTGTCTTGGTGTGGCTGCTGAGATCTAAGCTCAAGTCTTCACCTATGGGAACTTCTTCCCTTCATGATCCTTCTCCACAGTGTGCAATCGACAAAGAACCCTCGTCTTTCTCGAAGGATAAGCACGAGATGGTTGAACTGGAGACTTGCTTGTGGAGTGCTTTGTGATCGGTGCTAGAAACAAGATCGAAGGGAAATTTTTATAGGATAACAATTAGCCAGCCATGACATATGAAAAAAAAATGTTGGTCAATCTAGAAGCAACAACTGCACAAAATGAGCTAGCAGATATGATAATATTAAGATTGAATGTATGGTAAAAGTAGGAAAGATAAAATCAGAAATGAGCGCATTCAGGTGCGTTTAGGGGTAGCATCAGTAGGAGATAAATTAAGATGGGCTCATTTGAGATAGTTTAGGCATGTCCAATGCAGGCCAACAATGGCGCTATTAAGGAAAAGTTTTTTTAATACAGGCTAATGGCCCACCAAAGAAAAGGGGTAGTCCGAAGAGAACATGGATGGATGTAGCAAGGATAAATATGAAGAAGTGTAACCTATCTGAGGATTTGGCTCAGGTTATAGATGCATTTGGAGAAACATATTTTATGTAGTTGAACCCCAATGTAGCTGGGACAAGGCATTGATGATGATCATGATGGTGATGACGATGAGATATATATATATATATATATATGGGAGATGCTCCTATGAGAGCATCTCCCACCTTTATGAGAGATAGGATGGAGGCTCTCAAATTTAAGCTGTTGGCATTAGATATGGATGTGAGGGCCCCTACCTTATCTCTCATAATAAGGTGAGAGATGCTCTCATAGGAGCACCTCCATATATATATATATATATAGTGCTCCTACGCAGTCTTGCAAGCACCTACTGTGCAGACTCTCTTGTGGGGCCCATTGTTGTGGCTTCACCAATCATGGGGAAGGTTGGGGATCGAAAGATTTGAGTGCGACCTACCTTTTTAAAAAGGCTTTAAGTCCATTAGATAACCCCTTGATCCATGGCCTCAAAGTTTAATGTTTTTAGAAGGCATCATACTTTTGGATTTCAATCCAATGGTGAATCCCTTTCGGATGGGTGTCAAAAATCTAGGGGGCTTAGTGAGTGACATGTCAGGATGGATACAAGGGAGTCCGCATGATAGCTGCCGTGCAAACATAGGCGCAAGTGTGTGTTTGGGTTGGGGGTGGGGGGGTTGGAGAACTTTGTTGCACCCTAGCTAGTGGTAGGACTTATTTTTAGTCCATTAGTAAAACTTCTTAAACTGACAGTGCATGCGCGCACGCACATGGAGAGAGAGAGAGAGAGAGAGAGAGAGAGAGAGAGAGAGAGAGAGAGAGAGAGCATCTAAATTAGCGTGTGAGAGGTGCTTTTGGTGTGCTTTTTTATTTTTATTTTTCCGATCATCTTAACCCTTAAGCTATAGCCCTCAGTGGCATCATTGTTTTGGACTTTATTCCAATAGTGTATGATGGATGGATTAGTGTTGAATTTGGGCTTGCGGCAGTTTGTAGGGGTTTGTATGTGTGAAGGGAGTAAATTGATCAAAGGTGGACCAGGTGGACTAAAAACTGAGCCAGACCACAGGGTTCTTATAGGTGGTCGGTTCTCACCCGAATATTTCTGTGTCCATATGTATGACATGAAATAAAATTCCAAAATGTCGTTAAGTTAACGGCCGAATCAGCCATGACATTCCAGTCTATTGGTTAACTGAAACTACTTCCAAATTGAAATTGACAAGAGGGACGTAAGAGACTGATACAATTGCATATAATGATAATGATGTTGCTAAAATGAATTCACTTTTGTGTATTTAGTGCATGTGACCCTTGAAGCTGCATTGTGAAATGACCTGCTAAACTCTGTATCAGGTTCGCATCAGAGGGGCAATTGAAAGGCATCCTTGGATATACCGATGAGGATGTTGTCTCTAATGATTTCATTGGTGACTCGAGGTAAAAACAAAAAATCATCCTTTTGGAGTTGACCTTGAAAATGCTGGATTATTCTAGTTTCTTTCTCTCCTGTTTATGACTATCCTTTACTTGCTAGGTCTAGCATCTTTGATGCTAAAGCGGGGATAGGATTGAGTGCTTCCTTCATGAAGCTTGTTTCATGGTACGACAATGAGTGGGGATACAGGTAAGCCTAAACCTACCTTTTTTTCTCATGCCTCCTTTCCCCCTTTGAAATGTTTCTGTTAACATGAAATTCTGTGGCTTGGTTCAGTAACCGAGTATTGGATCTAATTGAGCACATGGCATTGGTCTCTGCAACTCACAACTGAAGAGATTGTTCAGGTTGCAGGCTTCTCTACAACAGAGTGGTTGAATTATTAGGTAGTTTAGTGCTTGGGAATAAAACACAACAGAAGTGAGATTTGATGGGATACATAATTATTATCATAACATGAGATTTCAGTCCCTTTCTGTGGGATTGGTCTGATTATCTCATGATTGCAAAGGTTGATCTTGGACAGTTGCAGCCGTAAGCATGCAGATTAAGGGCACACTTTATGATATCCATATGATCTGAGATGCAAATGCCCCTCTTCACTGTTCTTAATCATCTTCCTGCTGAACCTCAGATTTATGCCGAAGGACCAGACAAAACAGTAGATTATGTCATTATATGTGGAACATGACCGTCTTTTATTCCAATTTCTGGTTATAAGTTATAATAATCTGATTGAAGTTATTTGGTCAAGGGGTGACCCAATGTTGGGCTCTATAGGTGGACTGCCTGCTCAAAAGCTGAGCATCCATCACTGAAGTATTTGTAAATGAAAATTGAGAATGAAACTATGAGATCCGAAAATGTTAGAAAAAATCAATCTTTCAAGTTGCATACCTCGCTTGCTAAGAGCTAGTGTCATGGTAATGGAACCACCACAGCAAATGTCCCGAACATGAGTGATCAATGTCCATGAACAGGACAGAATATGCACAGAGCAACAGCCAAACTGGAATCAGGAAGTGCAGGCTTGCTTGCCATGTACATGAATTTCTTTGGAAGTAATGGAAGGACTGAGTGGTGTAGGTAGGTAGGTAGACCTTTTTAGAGATAACGGATATGAGGTTGAATAGAGTGATGGAAAGCTAGTGGAGGGAATCTCTTCGGATAAGAGACATGAGGCTCAAGAGAGCCAAACTGAATAGGGTCTCTTTATTGCCTGTATATTCTCCATTGTATTGATAAATATTTGACCTGACTGTACCTACCATAAGCCGAGTTGTTGGACAAGAAAAAAACAATGCCTTCAGAAACCTTTGTTGTTGTCGTACAACTGTTCCAACTTCCAAATCGAGTCAGAAGAGATGAATTATCAGTTAAATTCAAGACAGAATAGAGGAATTCAGGGTGGTTGATAGGCTTGATTTCGGCTGGACTAACAACGGTCCAGGCCTGGGTCCAAATAAATTTGAGTAGTGTGGATCTGGGTCTGAGTCTGAGTACAATCCTGAAGGTTGGGCCTGGGTTCTATCTGACAAATGTGTTGGGGTGAGTCCTACCTATTAAAGCCTGTTAGTGCATTTGGACTTGATTCCAGCTTTAGGCCCAGGTCGGAGTTCTGGACCGTTGCCTTAAGATAATTAAATGATCCCAATCTCGGGTAGATCAGTTAGAAGATTTTGGGCTTAAAAATGTAGTCCAGATGTAATTTGTATCTATCATAAACTTGGGTACCGCCTCCCTGCTTATTCATGAGTCATGTCAACCTCATCTCTCTCTCTCTCTCATACCCAAAATCTAACCAAGTTCTGAAACACAGGCCACAAGGCCCAACAGTTGGTGACTCTAATCTCTCATTCCCAAAATCTAGCCAAGTTCTGAAACACCCACAAGGCCCAACAGTTGGTCACCAAGGTGCACTCTAAATAATACATACAGTCAAGATTTGCTATGGACCTTAAAGTCTAGAGGTTGGGCTATCAATCCAGAATAACTGCTTCTATTCAAATGTGGGTTGGATAATATCCACTGAAATGTTCAACCTTGGAATTTCATGCCATGGGTTTAGTCTCCTAGATGTCATCTAAATCATCCACAATGTAATCTCTGGGATGTGAGCATATATTTGGGCCACCAGTGGAGTCCTGCAATCTGTAAATGAGCTGGGAGAAACCCAAGACCTTACTTGACCTCAAGAAAATGAAATAACAAACTGGGTCCAACTCTCAACTAGATTGGTTGAGTACAACCCAAAACCCATTGGATTGGAATACTGTGACCCTGTTCGGATCCGATTATAATAATAGTAATCTTTGAACCAATCTATGCCCAATCGAATATGGTTTCTTCCACTTGCGGCTATGAACCCTGGAACTGGGAACGAAACCTGGACTGGGCCCAGACTGATTAGATAAGATTTTGTCAGGTGGGGTGTGTGTGGACATGGAAAGAAACCCGAGTGGCTTACAAGCCCAAATCCATGTGCACAGGTAAATGTCTTAGTGGCCTCTGGCCCCACATGATTTGAGCCATCGTTATTCAAACGCCCATGAGATATATGTAGTCATAAGGCCAGGCCGTAACGTGTTGTGCCCGGTCCGCTGGGGGTCGGCCCACAGGCCGGCCCCATGCCCCTCCTATTCTTTTATTTTTAAACTTTTTTTTAGATTTTTTATATAAATTGAAAGTGTCTTTAAGGAGTTATTTTAGGATTTTCAACTTGAAATTAAATTGATATTACCAAAATAAATGCTCAAACGTTGTTGCTAATTTACAATTGAAAATAAAACTTGTATTATTTTATTTTCCTTGTAGTAAAGTTTACGACCGCTTTGATGATAATTTTCAACTTCAAATAAAACTTACAAGTTTGATGATAATTCCAACTTCACAAAAGTTATAAATTAAAAAATAAAAATTGTGAGTATGAAAATTTTCTAAAAATAAAGTTTACAACAAGTATCATGATGATTTCTAACTTTGAGATAAATTTTACAAAAATCAAAACTATAATAATTTTTTAACACTGATATTATTTCTAATGCCAAAAAGGCGTCTTCTATTTTTTCTTCCGTCATCAAGTTTTGCTTTCTCTTTTATTCTAACCACTAATCTTGTAGGCACATGCATGTTTCCACCGTTCCTTCCAATATCATCTTTCTTTTGCTAATAAGTCGCCCATTGCACTCAAAGCATGTTCTAATGCAATTGCAGACAATGGAACTGTAAGTAAATCATTGGCCATGACGGAAAGCACATGAAATCTACCTTCACTTGCTTTTGACCAAGCTAAAAGGTCAAAACCGGTGTCATCGTCTGGGAGTGCAATCGGACCAATCTGTGGATACATCGTTAATTCATTTACAACTTAACTAGATTCGGAGGAAGAGGAACTCGTCTCAAGAGCTCCTAACTTTCTTTTTCCCTCCCTATGGATGGAGAGGGCCCAGAGGGGTAGAAGGTGTTTCTAGTCTACTGAGTTTGGGTGGAATATTCCATAAAAAGTTGTTCTAAATGAAATTTGATTATAGAGATATTTTTCAAATTAACGACATTCATATTTGTTGACACCAAAAATGTCACTATGTCCCTTCAACACCAAAAGCAACATGGAGCCACATCCTGCCATAAATAGGAAGGCGCCACTTCAAGCACCAGATCTTGTCAGAATCAAACAAAAACTGCAAGATCCTTCAAAGCAGCCAAAAGAAGGGTACACATGAAGTTTCGGGCCATTTCGACATCATTTGGCCTAACTTCACTCCTCCGATAGCCAGGCAGGAGCTCCTGGCAGCAACAGTGTCAAAACTTCGATCAAAGCCTACGGATGGTCTCAAAATACTCCAAAAGGCCCCCTGCCAAATTTCAAGTCAAACGGACGACGTTTGATCCTTCATCAACTCTCAGAAAGCAAAAACAGGCCTACCGGCAGCGGAGCACTCCGGAATCATGGCATTCAAATTGGAGCTAATGGATCATCTCAAAATGACTCCAATAGGTCCCCTGTCAAGTTTTAGGTCAAACGGACATCGTTTGGCCTAGTTTCAAAGCTCGGCATTTTCCTCGAGGTGAAATCAAGGCGAGCATTTGCGGGACCCCAAAAGGCTTCAAAACTCAAACCAAAGCCCATGGTTGGTCTTACTTACTACTCAGGAGGCTCCCTGTCAAATTTCAGGTCAATCGGACATCGGTTGACCACAAGTCAAAGCTCGGCATTTCTCTCATGACGAAATTAAGGCAAGCGTTTGCGGGACCCCAAAAGGCTTCAAAACTCAAACCAAAGCCTAGGGTTGGTCCTATCTACTGCTCAAGAAGCTCCACGTCAAATTTCAGGTCATTCCGACATCGTTTGGCCTAGTTTCAATGCTTGACAAAAAATCGGCAAAACCGCACAACAAAGTCTTCGGCTTTCCAGAAAAATAGGAAACTTTGTGCTCCGATTTGCGTGGCTTCTCGTCGGGTTTTCTTCAAGAGAATTAGGCCAATAAATGAGGGGGAATGTCAGGAAAAATACAGAAGAAAAAAGAATGAGAAAAGATCGAAAAACGGCGAAGAAACGGCGACCGAAAGGCGGCCAAAAAAATGGGCCCAAGGCCCATAGTCGCCGGCGACCTTGGCCTAGGGTTGCCGGCGACCATGGGTGCATGGTCGCCGGCGACCATGGAAATTCCGGCGACCCAAAAATTCGCCGGAAGACCCTTTTTCGGGTCCTTTTCGCGTTTCGAGTTGATTGGCCCCTGTGATTTTTCCAAAATCTGATTTTTCGTGCATGAAATCCGTCGATCTTCGTCAACATCACGGATTCGCCGCCGAAATCATTGGATGATCATTAGATGCCTCGAAATCGCCAACCGGCCGACAAAGAAAACACACTTGCTGCTCGCCCGATCGTGAAATCGACAGGACAGATGTTGCCGGCACATTGACATTAATCAATGTCTGAAATTGCATCGCCATCCGACATCAAACAACATGTGGATCCACCGGCGGTCATCGCAAGAAGAATTCCAAAAGACGCGGCGCGGCCCGCGACTCTTCAAGTGACTTGGCGACCAATTAATGAGGTTAAATGACCCGTTTTATGACAAGTTAATGCGGTCATTAACTCATTATTTTGGACGGCCCAATCAAAAGCAAGCAAATGGGAGTTACAAGTCAGAGGATTTATGGCATTAAAGCCATGAAACTCCTCCCATGATGGGGATTGAAGACAATTAAAGGCTCATTATTCTCCATCGGCCAATCAAATTCAAGGAAAAAGGAGTTACAAAACAAGTAATTTAAAAACTTGTAACTCCTCCCATTATGAGCATTAATGCATTCAATGCTCATAAACCCTCCTAAATGGCTACCAAAGGCTTATAAATAGGAGGGCATTCCAAAGGGAAAGGATCCGGATCTAGCTCTCGCTCTCCCCCTGACGAAGACAAAAAAATCCAGATGCCCTGCAACTCTGCTGCAAAGACCACCAAAAGGTGATTGAAGCACCCTTGGGGGGCCACCCCCCCAAGGACCTTCCTTTTTCTACCAACATGGCTAAAACGTGGCTTTTCAGCCCGTTTACTTAGCTTTTTATCGGATATAAGACCTTCTCTTGGTCTTTGTCCTTTAAAAATCTGAGGTTAGAAAGCGAAGCCAAGAATCCAAGCATCGTGTTCTCATCTGCATGGACGATGGAGGAGCCCATACATGACTCGCGACCGTCGATCTGAACGTGTCCCCACAATCGAATGAGAAGTCAGATTCCTTTTCTTGATTTCTATTGTACTTTATTTTTCTTTTAGAGACAAAAATCACAATTCTTGTCTTTCATAATGGATAAGACTTGTAAATCGCCTTTTACGGCAAAATCGCCTTTCACGGCAACAAATGAAATCGCCTTTCACGGCATTAAAAAAAAAAACCCTTTTGTCTCTTTTCTTAAAATATGTGTGCAATAGAAACTAGAAAAAGTTTCATTTCCCCTTTCTACTTGTGAAGGTGGATCTTCGGATCACCATTCCTAAAATTCCAAGTAGAAAAGTGAAATTGGCATACCCGTACAAAAAAAAAAAGATGTTGATACCCTTTATCTTTTTCCTCTCCTCCCCTCCGCCGTACCCCGAAAGACCCGGGGCGGAGGCAGCGGGAGAGAGGGAAGAAATCGGGTCCATCAAGCTGGCACACCCGGTGGGACACGTTCATTTGAGAACATGAACTTAGATTCTTTGGCACCTTTCTAGTTGGTGGCCGATGTTGAATCTTGCATAAAAAAGAAACATGAGATGGGATTTTTTTTGTTTTGGAAATTTCTTTCTTTAAGTCTATTTCCAATCTTTCTCCTTCTCGGAAAAAAAAAATCTTCTCTTGTTCTTTGAATTCAGATCTGAGAAATCTCGATCTCCTCCCTTTTGGACTCAGTGCCCGCAGAAATGTTTGAGCACGTTTTCAGATTGGGAAAGGGACCGTTTGCTCTCTTTGATGAGTTCCAAAAAAAAAATCTGATTTCAAACTTGTCAGATTTTCAAAAAAAAAAAATCTTCTCTCTTTTGGATCCAAATTTGAGAAATTTTGGTTTTCTTTTCCTTTCTGACTTAGGGCTCGCAGAAATTGTTTGAGCCCCTGTTCAGACGGGGAACGGACCATTCGCTCTCGCTGGTGAGTTCCAAAAAAAAAAAATCTGATTTTGAAACTTGTCAGGTTTTCAAAAAAAAATTTCTCTTTCTTTTGGATCCAAATTTGAGAAATTTTGGTTTTCTTTTCCTTTCTGACTTAGGGCTCGCAGAAATTGTTTGAGCCCCTGTTCAGACTGGGAACGGACCATTCGCTCTCTTTGATGAATCCATAAAAAAAAACGGGGATGCATTTGAGAACACGAAAGTTTTACCGATTGCGTTCTTTGATCGAAGTTGACCTAAGAAAAGCCTTGTCCAGAGTTTGGAGACAGCTAGGCTGTTCTAGGTAAGGGTCCTCCAAACGGGTTCATTAAGTAATCCTACCCTTACCTGGGGGCTAATCTATCAACATTGGTTTCATAAGAACGAATCGTGAGAACTCGATGTATTCTCAAACCCTAAAAAAAAAAAAAAAAATTCGTCGATTTTTTGTTCAAATTTGAGAAATCTTGATCTCTTCCTTTCCAGACTCTGTGCTCGCAGAAATGTTGAGCACGTGTTTGGATTGGGACATCATTTGCTCTCCTTGATGAATCCGATACTGACTTTCAAAAAAAAATCTTCAAAAAAAAAAAACTTCTGTCACGTTTGGGTTCAAAGTCGAGAAATCTTGACCTCTTCCACCTCGGATTACTGTGCTCGCAGAAATGTTGAGCACGTGTTTGGGTTGGAACGTCATTTGCTCTCTTTGATGAATCTGATCCTGACTTTTCAAAAAAAAAAAACTTCAGTCATTGTTGGGTCCAGATTCGAGAAATTCTGGTTATTTCCCTTTCGGACTCTGTGCTCGCAGAAATGTTGAGCACGTTTTCGGATCGGAGTGCCATTTGCTCTCTTTTATGAACCCAACCTTGACCTTTCAAAAAATCCCATCTCGTGTCCATTTCAAGGATGCGATTTACAATATCTGTGCCTAGCGGTGCTAGTACGCCCTCTTGGGTCTACTGTATTCGCGACCGACACATTTGTACTCCCAACCTTATATCATTTTACCTCGAGTGAGCCTCGCTCCTCGGTAATCTGAATTAAGGTTCACAATTGCTTCTAGCAGTCACTGGAACGCTCACTCTGAGCCTTTCATACTCGCGTTTAGAACAATTGTATACTCTATGGCTTTTCGCCTTCTTCATCTTGCTTGGGCCGGGCCTTGTCCCCTCGAGCAAATTGAAAAGAAAAAACCATAGTTTATTTCCATTTATGATCACCACATTCTTGTGATTACTAATGGATCCGGTCTTGTTTCAGAAAGGTTTTTCAAAACTAACATGGCAGCTTCGCTGACAATCACCTTCGACGAGAACAAGTACCAGCTGATGCTTCAAGAGAAGCAAAACAAATGCGCTCCTAAGCGCCTCGCCAGCGGCCGAAGTGTCACTTCCTTCGGTAACACACAGGACACCGGGTCGACCTCCTCTCCTCGGTCCATCGTCTTCGGGTCGCTGGGACCTTTCCCACCTCCCGCAAAAGAAACAACTCCTGCCAAGAAGCAGAGAACCGCCCCTGGGCGCGTCACTACCGTGACACCAAGGGCAACCGCCAAGAAGACTGAAGCCCGCGACAACCTCGCGAAACCTCAGCTTGCAAGAAACCAGGTCTACCTCAAGACTTGGTCTCCAAGACCTTCTCCAAAACAAAGAAGGTCCCAAAGATCTGCAAGGCCAGCATACCTGGCCCCGCTCAAGGAGAACCGGTTCTACCCTCTCTCGTACACGAAAGAGGAGAAACCAGCCCTCCACCAAACAAAATCCACCCAGCACGAGCCGGCTTATTCCTATAAGCCCAAGATCAAGTCGTGCATCATCAGGCCACAGCGAGAATCTGTCAAGGCCTGTATTCCTGCAACTCGGCCCTTCATCTCAACAGGGGCCGAGCTCGCCAAATTCAAAGCTTCGCTGCGACAGGCTAAGGACCGCATCCAGATCCTGTCCTTGCCAAATTATAAAGAAGACAAGCTAGGCTGCTGCGCGCGAGGGACCACCTCCTTCGTGGCTAGAGCACAGCCCGAGCTAACTGAAGCTCAAATCGCTTGTCGTATGCGTCGCCGCGCGGCGTATCGGCAAAAGAGACTGGAGAAGCAAAGAGCCCAGCACTCCACGCTCCAGGTCTCTAAAAAATGGGTTGAAAAAGAAGCACCCAACCAAGTTGCTATTGTCCATATGGTTGGCAAAACCAAAAGGCGCCAGAAGTCAGCAACAAAAATCCATGTCAAGCGACCGGTGACTCGCAGCGTCTCCCGGGCGCGAAGACATAGAGAAGATTCTCCCACTCCTTCAAGTCAAGGACACCGGAGCAATCACTCTTCGAGCTCTTCATCCAAAAGAATGAGCTCCAGCTCAGTCACCAAGACGATATCCTCATTCGACTCTCGAAGGATGAACGTCTTGGTCACAAATGCTGAGCAGCCTCCACCGCAAGATGACGTAGCCGCACGCATCCAGCAGCTGGAGCAAGGACAGCAGAGGATAGAAGCTCTCATGGAGAACTTACTTCTTACCCTCCAACGTCCACCGAATAATGAAGCTCCTCCGAGTCACCACGAAGAGGAGGTAAATGAGTCACGCGCCCTTACCAAAAAGGACGTTGACGATATCCTCGCCAAAGCAAAGGAAGAGGATTCACTAAAGGAACACAGAATCAAAGCCACCATATCCCTTATGGATGGACTCGGTACCGTTTCCTACCAAATTCAAACAGCCCACTCTCCAAACATATACGGGGAAGGGCTCGGCCAGACAACATGTCATCCATTTCAAGATCCTAACGGGAGCCATCGCGGATCAAGACGCCCTCAAGATCTGTCTCTTCGCAAGTACCCTAAAAGGTACGGCCTTTGATTGGTACTCCACTCTTCAGGAGGACTCTATCCAAAACTGGGCCATGATGGAGACACGCTTCCTAACTCACTTCAGAGGTGAGGATCATCCTGTGACTATGGCTCAACTCTGCAGCCTAAAACAGGGAGAGAATGAGTCGACATACGACTACATTCACAAATGGAAGGCAATGGCGTACAAATGTTCAGACGTACTGCCACAAGCGTCGCTGGTCGACATCTGCCGTAACAACATGAGAGCAAAAATACGCTCCATGATTATCGGCAACAAGTCAAAGAATCTGGGAGAACTCCTAGAAGCATCAATGGAGGCTGAAACGGTGATCAAAGACCTCAGCAGTCAGAAATCATCAAAAAAGGAGCCGACCGCTATTGCAACCTCGAAGCAAAAGAAAAAGGAGGTTCTCAATGTGCAAACCAAGTCAGCTCCGCAGCCACCAAAGAAAGCTGAAAACAAAGGTGCAGGTAAGAGACCTGAACTCTCTGATGCCTTTAAAGAACGAGCAGAAAAGAAATACCCGTTCGATGAAGATGTCAAATAAATCTTCGAGGCTCTCCTGGCAAACGGGAAGCTCACCCTGCCTGAACCCAAAAGACCAGGAGATGTTGGCAAAACCAACGATCCCCGGTACTGTCCATACCACCAGATGATCTCGCATCCTCTCAACCAATGCTTCGTTGTGAGGGAAAAGATCAACGAGATGTGGAAAAACGGAGTCATCACCTTTGACAAAAACTATGGGTCTGCCTCCGTCAACATGGTGTCATATGGACAAACACAAAAGTCACCAAAGAAGAAGGTCACTACTTCCTTCAAGGTGATAAAAATGGCTCCAACATCCCAAGAGCTAGTCCCGTGCCCAACACCAGATGGACAGCCCATATGGGTACATCCCGATCTCCTGGAAGATGAAAACTGGGAGATCGTCAAAACAAAGCCGACCGCTCAACAGCGAAGGCAAGCCAGGAGACAACTCCGTAAGCTTAAACAGCAGGAGAAAGCTCAACCAAAACAAGAAGTTCCTGAAAAGACAGAAACTTCCCCTACCCCCTCACTGGGGGCAACAGAAAAGTCTCCTTCCGAGACTTCGAGGCCGGTAAGGAAATTCACCCTTCATGATTTCATGCCATCACTACTAAAGACTGAAGACATGCAGGGGGGGCATCATACTCTTGCAACTCAGTAGTTGGATTCCCCATGGATGGGTACGAGTCCAGTGACACCGCCAGTGACACCGATGAATGGGAGGAATCCCTTGAAACAGGAGAATACCTTTCCGACGAGGAATGGATCCCTGAATCCCATCTCATGCCGGTGATCTGGTATAACCCTTTACAACCACAGGGATCTTGGTCTGATGATGAAAGAGACCAAGAGGGGTTGTTCAGGAAAATGCTGTTGACACAGCACCTGCTAATGCTCCGGTAGAACCCGATCAGGAGGAATTACAAGGAGTAGATGAAGAAGAAGATCTGGCCCCTATGCCTGATCTCGAAGAATATGCAAGGATCTTGCAACATCTTGCCATAGAGCGAGGACAAGATCACATCAATCAGCTTCATCGCAATCCGGAACCAGTGATCCCGGAAAATCTACAGGAGTCCCCTCCAGTAACTCCTGAAAATGAAGAAAGCTGCTGGGTGGATGATCCCCTTACATCAGAGGATGAATCTGACTCCCAACAATCCGTTCCGGAGACGTTTCCTATTGCTTGCAATGCGAAACGAAAGCGCCTCTGGAGCTTCATCTGCCGAGGCCACAAACTCCCGTACTACATCAGGTAGTATATCCTCTGATATTACTACCTCGGAAATGGCATCTTCTCAACCTTCGTCTTCCGAGACTGTCACATCAGAGTACAGACCTCTTCTGGCTGACTACCTTGAAGACGTCTCTACCGATCAAATTGTAAACAAAGAAGACAAATTGCTGGACGCTGTTCAGGACTTGTTCCCGGAAAATGCCCCATGCAATGCAATCACTGAGGATGGTAATGTTGGCACGGAAGCATCTTCAGCAAACGAAAAGGATCAGCCCCTCAATCCCGAGGGTGGACTTCCGAATGAAGAACCGTCTCCAGAAGCTCTCGAAGTTGGTAAAGGTACCCGCTCTGGCCGGGATTACCACAAAAACTACAATCTAACTTCTTTCTCTTATGTAAATCCTTTGGGACAGAATGTAAAGCGCCCCAAGTGGCAACATTAATGAAAATGCAGGCCCTAAGGAGGCTTTCAAGTATGACTTGATTGAGCACTTTAGACACATACTTGCACGCCTGCACATCCTAGACTTATTACGAATGTCTCCCCAAACTCGTGATAGTCTCATTTCAGAACTGCAAAGACTGAATATGGATGTCGACAAGCATGCCCCACAAGTCCTACAAATTGAAATGGACTATAGGGTTAGAAAATCAAATACCTCATCAAAAGGAGAAAAGAAGAAGACTGAGGATCTTGCAATGATTGCCTCTCAGTTCAAAAAAGCAGCAAGTGCAACTATCGCCTTCACTAAGGAAGACCTCCTACTAGGCGAAACAAAGCACACCCGGCCCTTATACTTTACAGGGTACATCAAAGAGATGCCGATACACAGAGTACAGATCGATCCGGGTTCTGCCCTAACCTCATCTCTACTTCGGCACTCGAAGAGCTAGGCATCCCGCCTAGCAAGCTGAGTCACACATCCGTGTCTATCTTCGGATACGATGAAGCGCTCAGAGGCCTATCGGCAAGATTAGGTTCAAGTTGCAAATCGGTGATCTTATCTCTGAAGTCACTGTATATGCAATAAAGACCCCCTCATGCTACAACATCCTTCTCGGACGCCCCTGGATACACGAGAGTGGTGTTGTTCCTTCAACTCTTCATCAGTGCATCAAGTTTGTTGGCGACGACGGCTTGGTACATCGCGTATTTGCGGACAAAAAGCCTTTCAAAGGCAAAGAAGTCCATTTCGCAGACTCGCAGATGTACAAAGATGAAAACGAAGAAAAGGAGAAAGAAACAACATCCTTTGCCGAAAGTCTCCAGAAAGATAAAGGCAAGGCTCCTCGGCAATCACCGGAAGAAAATCAACCATCCGGCAAAACCGAGGAGATCAACCAATCTCCTTTTGTTGTCTCCCTCAAGTCTTCAAAGCCGCTGGTGATAACTACCAAGGCAAAGAAGACCAAACAAAAGCCTGGGGGCAAGTTCGTCATCTCCTTTGTGTCTATTATGCAAGACACAGATTCGGATTCAGAGACAGAAGACGACACGTCGTCAAGCCAAGCTGATACTCAGCAAGCTCAACCTGCTCTCACTCCATTGGAGACACCTGCTGGCATAGGCGATCCAGCATCAGCTTCCTTCGTTGTTCCGACAAACTCACCAAAAGAAAAGCCGATCTTTTTCCACAGGTCGGCGGCTTCTTCATCAAACTCTTCGCTTGAGCCTTTCCAAAACGAAGGTATGCCACAACTATCCTTGTATAGTCCAATGGCGCAAGCTATCATGAAGAAATTGGGCTATGACGCTCAATATCCAATCGGCTTGGGAGGTGGCCACGGTATTCTCTTGTACCATTGGACCCACCCTGACAAAAGGCCAGCAGGAGGATTGGAAACTCTATCGTCATATAGAAAAGTCTTCATACGGACTGGGCTACGACCCTGATGCTCCCATGAGACAGTTGACCCAAAGGCTACAAAGTCGTCTGGCCGACGAAGCCTCAACATCTCGTGTCTGTGAAGATATTGATCTCCCTGGATATCTCTTTGAAGAGTTACCCGTCAAGGATCCAGGAAGCTCCTCCAATTGGTACGATTTCTCTGATGAAGAAGAGCAATTGTCCGATGATACAAATGCACAGTCTTCTGGTCCAGAAGAACCATCATCTCCAAAAGAAGTGCCATACTTCGATCCAGTTTCAACAGGCGATTGGGACCATCTCATAGCAAGTCTTGAGAAGAGTGCCGATCAAGAAGACCCATGGTCAGAAGCACAGCCTTGGTCTGAGAATACCTTTGAAACTCCAGAAGGTCTTGTTGAGTTGGAAGCCTCCGAAAATATTATGGAGGAACCACCTTCAAGTCTTCCAACAAGAAGATTCTGTTCAAAAGATAGACTTGGGAACGTCAGATAGCCCACGTCCTGTATTCATAAGCAAGAATATAAAGGATGATGAGTTACCCGAGTATATCGCTTTTCTTCATGAGTTTGTGATTGTTTTGCATGGTCTTACGCTAAATGCCTGGTTTAGACCCCAAAATAGCAGTTCACAAACTCAATCTACAAAAAGATATCAAGCCTGTCAAACAAGGCCAAAAGAAGATTTCGTCCTGACATAATGGACAAAATTGAACAAGAAGTTCAGAAACTCAAAAACGTTGGCTTCATCCGCGAGGAACAGCATCCTGAATGGTTGGCCAACATCGTCCCAGTGACAAAGAAAAATGGGCAGATCAGGGTCTGTATTGATTATAGAGACCTGAACAATGCATGTCCTAAGGATGAATTTCCGCTCCCCATACCGGAGGTGATGATCGACAACACCTGTGGATTCGAGCAGATGACATTCATGGATGGTTTCTCTGGGTACAATCAGATAAAAATGCATCCTGAAGATGAAAGACACACATCATTTCGGACCCCATTTGGCGTGTTATTGTACACTGTAATGCCATTTTGGTCTGAAAAATGCTGGTGCGACATATCAAAGGGCTATGATGAAGATATTCCAAGATATGTAGCATAAGACGGACGCCCATTTGGCGTGTATTGTTACACTGTAATCCATTTGGTACGGTCGAATCTACGTTGATGACCTCGCCGTCAAAAAGAAAAGAAAGAAGACCATCTCAAAGATCTTCGAGAAGTCCTCCTCCGACTACGCAGGCACAAACTGCGAAATGAATCCCCTAAAATGCTTCTTCGGTGTAATCATCGGGTAAGTTCCTCGGATTCGTAGTCGGAAGCAGAATAGAGCTTGACCCTATCAAAGTCAAGGCTATCCTAGAAATGCCATCCCGCAAAAACCCTGAGACAGTTAAAAGGCTTCAAGGAAGATGGCATACATTCGACGGTTCATCTCCAACCTGTCAGGTAAAATGCCGTCCATTCTCCCGCCTAATTAAAAGGGCGTGGACTTTGTCTGGATGCTGAATGCGAAACTGCGCTTCCAAGACAATCAAGTCATACCTGACCAAACCTCCAGTACTGCTGCCCCCACAACTGGAAAACCATTTATCTTGTACACAAAGAGCCCCTCGACCACTCTTTGGGAGTCTACTTGCACAAGGAAATCACGAGGAAAAGAAGCTGCTCTATACTATCTCAGCCGCATGCTGGTAGGTGCAGAGCATCGCTACTCTCCCAGTCGAAAAAGAATGTCTTGGCGTGATGTTTTGCTGTACAAAAGCTACGTCACTATCTGCTGTCATCAACACAGTATACCTGATCTCGAGGATCAATCTCCTGAAGGTCCTTGTCAACAAAACAGGTTCCCCTCAATGCCCCGACTGGCAAAATGGTCTATCCTCCTGTCACAATTTGATATTAGGTAAGTACCACAAAAGGCAATCAAGGTCAAGCTCTGGCCGACTTTCTTGCAGAGCATCCGTGCCTGAAGACTCTCCACTCAGGCATATCCTCCCAAGACAGAGTCAGTCTACAAACGTGGAGGCTTTCTTTATCAACAATGCTTTCCTGGGATATGTACTTCGACGGTGCAACCAGGACAAGTGAAAAAGGAAATCAAATATCAGGGATTGGCATCCTCTTTGTTAGTCCCGACAAATACATGATTCCACACGCCTTCTCGCTACTGGAACCATGTTCAAACAATGCAGCTGAGTACCAAGCCCTGATTGTAGGATTGGAACTCGCCCTCGAATCCGGCATCACAGTGCTAGAAGCCTTCGGGGATTCTCAACTGATCGTCAACCAGATGAATCAGAAATTTGAAATCAGGAAGCCTGATCTGTTGCCTTACTACAACAAGGCGCAATCACTTCGGCAAAAATTTGACATCTGTCATATCACCCACATTCGTAGAGGCGAAAACATCCGTGCAGATGCCCTGGCTGGACTCGCCGCCTCTATGGCGGTCCAAGAAGGAGAACACATGCAAGTTACAGTGTGTGAGAGAAGGATTCTCCCTCCCCTCAATACACACCAAGCAGTTGCTGAGTGCCACCAACTGGTTGGAAGTCGGATCTCCATCCTCAGACCTCCGATCGGCGACTGGAGGGATCCGTTCATTGATTATATTATGTTCGGAATCCTGCCTGAAGATCCAAAAGAACGGGTAAGTGTTCAAAGACGAACCCCAAACTTTCATCTGGACATTCCTTCAAAGATGCTCTACAGAAAATCCTACAATGGAGTACTTCTACGCTGCTTATCACAACAAGAAGCTAAAGAAACTCTCAAAGAGGTGCATGCTGGTCTTTGTGGAGCTCATCAGGCTGGTCCAAAGCTCTACGATCAGATAAAAAGGTTAGGTTATTATTGGCCTACCATGGTAGCTGACGCAATGCAATTTGCTAAACGCTGCCAACAATGCCAAGTTCATGGAGACTATGTCCACATGCCTCCAGAATGGCTACATCCTACAGCAATTTCATGGCCTTTCGAAGCCTGGGGTATGGACATCGTAGGTCCTGTCTCCCCTCCGTCAAGCAAAGGTCATCGCTTCATCTTCGCCGCTACGGATTATTTCTCCAAGTGGTCAGAAGCTTTTGCGCTCAATGAAATGAAGACCTCATCAGTCCTTCAGTTCTTGCGCACCAACATCATTTGTCGCTTCGGCATACCTAAAAGATTCGTCCATGATAACGGACCACAATTCCGTGATCACAGATTCTACAGGTTCTGCGACAAATACAAAATCCAAAGTTGTCCTTCAACTCCGTACAATCCGGCGGCGAATGGACTGGCAGAGGCCTTCAACAAGACACTCTGCAAAATTCTCAAGAAAATGGTCTCTAGCCACAAAAGGGACTGGGGCGACAAACTATCCGAAGCTTTGTGGGCCTACCGAACCACCGTTCGAGGACCGACCCATAGCACGCCATTCTCCTTGGTCTATGGATGCGAAGCTGTTGTCCCTTTAGAGGTACAAATTCCTTCCTTAAGGGTATCTCTACAAAATGACATGACGCAAGAAAGCAATGTCAAATTAAGACTCCAAGAGCTGGACAATCTCGATGAGAGACGACTCGAGGCACTCCAAAGCATTGACTTCTACAAGCACGCACTGGCTGGAGTTTCGAACAAAAAGGTCAGGCAACGCGCCCACAAAAGGGTGACTTGGTTTTAGCGGTGAAAGGCCGATGGTTTCGCTCACAAACCAGAGGCAAATTTGAACCAAAATGGGAAGGACCCTTCGTCATCGACCAAGTCTTCTCCAATGGCGCATACGCACTTCTAACATGGAAGGTGATAGATGTATGCTGCCCATCAACGGGCAAGTTCTTGAAGCAGTACTACCCTTGAAGACTTCCTCCACTGGGTCAGAGCGACGCCTGCAAGGCCAAAGCCTATTTCCAGGTACTTACTCGTCAAACCCACTCCTTTTGGAATTTTCACCTTTATGTTGAACTTCCAAAACAATGCTTACTTTCATCGTTTCATTGTTCAAAAGAAAATCAAAATCCAAAAATCTAAGTTTAGGAGCCTCTTCCCAAACTTAACCAAAATTTTCGATCCTTGAAACCCAAAATTCTTGGTTTGAAACAAAAATCAGGACTTAGGAATTTCCACCCTAGTCCGCCTTACCTTGTACCGCCAAAAATGGTTTTAGGTCAAAATTTATGACCCTCGTGTCTAAAAACAAAAATCGGGAAAGCGATGTCAAGTGAATACTCGCAAAAACCCATTGGAAGATGCGAACCCCATTCGATACTTCCAAAACCTCAAAAACCGCAAGGAAGCAAACACCTCGTTGATACTTGCAAAATTTCAAAAATCGTGGAGACGCAACATTCCAGCTGATATCCACAACCCAAATTTCAAAAGAAAAACAAAGGTTCGAAAAAACCTCAAATTTCCAAAAATCGTGGGGAGGCGACATTCCATCGATACCCTCAAAACAAAATTTTTGAAGAAAAAGCAGGGAAAGCGACGCTTAGTCGATACTTGCACCCAACTTCGCGAGGAAGAGACATTCCATCGATACTCGCAACCGAATGAGCAAGGAGGCGACATTCCATCGATACCCCGCAACAACAAATTTTTGAAGAAAAAAGCAGGGAAGCGACGCTTAGTCGATACTTGCACCCAACTTCGCGAAGAAGCGACATTCCATCGATACTCGCAAACCGAATGAGCAAGGAGGCGACATTCCATCGATACTGCAATACCATTCAGCAGGGAGGCGACTCTTAGTCGATACTTGCATTTTGAAACCAAAAAACCTGGCTTTTACGCCAAAAACCTGGCTTTCACGCCAAAAAAAAAAAAAACAAAAATCGGCTCTCATGCCAAAAATTGGCTTCCATGCCACATCGGCTTTCACGCCACCAAAATTTGGCTTGCACGCCACCAAAATCGGCTTCCACGCCAAAAATCAAAACAAAATCTGGCTCTCATGCCAACAAAACAAAAGTTGGTTTTCAAAAAATCCGGCTTTTATGCCAAAAACAAAAAAATCGGCTCTCATGCCAAAAATCCGACTTTTACGCCAAAAACAAAAAATCGGCTCTGATGCCAAAAATCGGCTCTCTCATGCCAAAAATCGGCTTCCATGCCACATCGGCTTTCACGCCACCAAAATTTGGCTTTCACGCCACCAAAAACGGCTTTCATGCCACTTCAAAATTTTCGGCTTTCAGCCATCAAAAACCAGGCTTTATGCCACAAAAATCTGGCTTTCATGCAAAAACAACACTTTTGACAAAAGATTTTCACAAAATGATAACCTTTTGATCAAGATTTTCAAAACAACATTCCCGTTCAACTTTTGCTTATTTTCAACAAAAGAATTTAAGTAGAACAAGGGGATACAAAATATAGAGTGCCAAAATGTTTATACATGGAGGTACCAAAAAAAAAGAAGAAAGAAGAAAGTTTGTTAAAGCTCAGTCCATCATAGTCTTCAACCAAAGACTAAGGTCCTCGAGCAGACTCTTGGCCTCAGCCTCCAAAGCTTCCAGGCCACGCTTCTTCAAGATGCCGCCATAAAATGCGGCAGAAAACCGCGATCCATCTTCAGCACGAGGGAATTCCTCCCAAAGAAGTTGCCATCGCTCATGCTCCTGAGTCTTTCTTCGGAGATTCCCGTCAACCTCTTCCCACGCCTGTTGAAAGGCCGCATTGGAAGATCTGGCAGATCGGCGAGGTGCATCAGTAACAAGGCCCTTACCCTTGTTCGTTCTGGAGGAACCACCTGCAAAAGTCAGAAAGGAAGAAATCAAACACCAAATGACAGAATTTTGCTATAAAAAAAATCCTAGCAAAATTTTGGCATGGTTCCGGGGCAATTTCGAAGAAAAGGGAGGCACCCCGAAAAGAAAGGAAGCTTGAAGATGAGCTCAACATTGCTGCGAGCTCATAATCAATGAAGGGTTCTCGAAGAAGACTTGAATTCAAACATTGCTGCGAGATCAAGCATTTCTTCTCAAATCTTCGCAAGATCAGAAAAGAGCTCAACATTGCTGCAAGCTCAAAATCCCAAAACTTGCAAAGCTCCTCGAAATTCTGCGAGACTGGAGAAGTGGGCTCAACATTGCTGCAAGCTCCAAAAATCCCAAGACTTGCAAGAAAATTCGAGGTATGCATCATCATGCTCCCAATTCCATTTACCAAAAATCATGCATAAAATCATCATGCATTAGATGCTAGGAAAACTTTGACGAAAGTTTGACCAATTCCAACCCAACTTGGTCAAAACCAATCAAACTTTGTCTAAGTCAAAATCCATGTTGACTTGACCTAGAAATTCTAGCCTTTTATCTTGATGCATTAAAAAAAAAAAAAAGAGAGAAAAATGCATGATCATCTTGAATTGCATAAACCTCATATCATGGTGAGCAAGAAAAAAAAAAAAAAGAAAAAAACCTCTTCAAAAAAAAAAGAGAAAAAAAAAAAAGAGAAAAAAAAAAAAAAAGGCCAACGGACCTGTCCGTACAACACACAAAAAAAAAAGAGCGAAAAAAAGAAAAAAAGATAAAAAGAAAAGAAAAAAAAGAACTGCAAAAAAAAAAAGAGGAAAGAAAAACACGTGAAAAAAAAAAAGAAAAAAAGAAAAAAAAGAAAACAAGAAAAAGGAAACTTTCCTAACATCTACATGGGGTTTTTCTTGGAAAAGAAGACCTACTTGAAGCCATGGAGAAGAAGAAGAAGAAACTTGAAGATCCTTGAGAAATTCTTGGAGCACTGTTGAAGATTTTTGCAAAAGAAAGCAACAAGAGAAAGAAAACCCATCTCCATTGCTTTTATAGAAAAGGCAAACCAAAAGAGGAAAGGAGGAGAAAAGCAAGGAGGTAAGTGCTAAAAATTAGCAAACTTCCTAAAAAAAGGGAGATTTGAGATATTCTCTCCTAAAGAGGAGATTCTTGAGAAATTCTCTCCAAAAAGAAAGGGGACTTGAGAAACTTTCTCCCAAAGAAAGATACTTTGAGAAAATCTCTCCCAAAATCAAGGAAACTTGAGAGATTCTCTCCAAGTAAGGATATTTTTAGATATTCTCTACACAAAAGGGATATTTTTAGATATTCTTTACAAAATGACACCACATGAGATCTAAGCCATTTTTAAAAGCTTAAGGTCCCATGGGTTAGCCCATATGAGCCAGGTTTGACCACCTAGGCACTAAAAGTGGCTTTTAGTCAAAATTTCTCTTACCAAGAGCATACAAAAATGGTTCCATGCCTCTCTTGAGTTGATTGGATCATACAAAAAATTCCGAGCTTCATAAGCTTCCAAAAGAAAACCCAACCATCCAACCCCATGCACCAAATCAAGCCACAATCTTGAAATTGACATTCCACAAAAAAACAAACCACTCCAATGGACCAAAATTGTCCCAAAGAGTGACCAAAAAAACCCAAACCATGGTCCCCTAACTTGCCACATACAGCTTGTTAGGTCACAAGGCCGAAAACCAAAAAAACCAAAATCCCGACCCCCTAACTCGCCACATACAGCCTGTTGGGTCACAAGGTCAAAAACCAAAAAAACCTTCTTAACCGCCTAATGTGCCACATAAAGCCTTTAGGTTCACAAGGTTAAAAGGGAAAACCCAAAACTAAAAACCCATATCCAAATGTCATTTCAAAATCCTTGCCTTGAGACGGTACATGACCCCTCTCATTACCGCGAAATCCCTTGGAAACTCAAAAAAGCAACTCCATCAAAAGAAAAACGCTCAAGACTCCTGGTCAAGCAAGAAGATCTCCTTCAAATTCTCTTGGAGGCTCCCTGTCAAATTTCAGGTCAATCGGACATCGGTTGACCACAAGTCAAAGCTCGGCATTTCTCTCATGGCGAAATTAAGGCAAGCATTTGCGGGACCCCGAACGGCTTCAAAACTCAAACCAAAGCCTATGGTTGGTCCTATCTACTGCTCAAGAAGCTCCACGTCGAATTTCAGGTCATTCCGACATCGTTTGGCCTAGTTTCAATGCTTGACAAAAAATCGGCAAAACCGCACAACAAAGTCTTCGGCTTTCCAGAAAAATCGGAAACTTTGTGCTCCGATTTGCGTGGCTTCTCGTCGGGTTTTCTTCAAGAGAATCAGGCCAATAAATTAGGGGAAATGTCAGGAAAAATACAGAAGAAAAAAGAATGAAAAAGATCGAAAACGGCGACGAAACGGCGACCGAAAGGCGGCCAAAAAATGGGCCCAAGGCCCATGGTCGCCGGCGACCATGGAAATTCCGGCGACCAAAAATTCGCCGGAAGAGACCTTTTGTCGGGTCCTTTTCGCGTTTCGAGTTGATTGGCCCCTGTGATTTTTCCAAAATCTGATTTTTCGTACATGAAATCCGTCGATCTTCGTCAACATCACAGATTCGCCGCCAAAATCATTGGATGATCATTAGATGCCTCGAAATCGCCAACCGGCCGACAAAGAAAGCACACTTTCTGCCCGCCCGATCGTGAAATCGACAGGACAGATGTTGCCCGGCACTTTGACATTAATCAATGTCTGAAATTGCATCGCCATCCGACATCAAACAACATGTGGATCCACCGGCGGTCATCGCAAAGAAGAATTCCAAAGACGCGGCGCGGCCCGCGACTCTTCGAGCGACTTGGCGACCAATTAATGAGGTTAAATGACCCGCTTTATGACAAGTTAATGCGGTCATTAATTCATTATTTTGGACGGCCCAATCAAAAGCAAGCAAATGGGAGTTACAAGTCGGAGGATTTATGGCATTAAAGCCATGAAACTCCTCCCATGATGGGGATTGAAGGCAATTAAAGGCTCATTATTTTCCATCGGCCAATCAAATTCAAGGAAAAAGGAGTTACAAAACAAGTAATTTAAAAACTTGTAACTCCTCCCATTATAAGCATTAATGCATTCAATGCTCATAAACCCTCCTAAATGGCTACCAAAGGCCTATAAATAGGAGGGCATTCCAAAGGGAAAAGGATGCGGATCTAGCTCTCGCTCTCCCCCCGACGAAGACAAAAAAATCCAGAGGCCCTGCAACTCTGCTGCAAAGACCACCAAAAGGTGATTGAAGCACCCTTGGGGGGCCACCCCCCCAAGGACCTCCCTTCTTCTACCAACATGGCTAAAACGTGGCTTTTCAGCCCGTTTACTTAGCTTTTTTATCGGATATAAAACATTCTCTTGGTCTTTGTCCTTTAAAAATCTGAGGTTAAAAAGCCAAGCCAAGAATCCAAGCATCGTGTTCTCATCTGCATGGACGATGGAGGAGCCCATACATGACTCGCGATCGTCGATCTGAACGTGTCCCCACAATCGAATGAGAAGTCAGATTCCTTTTCTTGATTTCTATTGTACTTTATTTTTCTTTTAGAGACAAAAATCACAATTCTTGTCTTTCATAATGAATAAGACTTGTAAATCGCCTTTTACGGCAAAATCGCCTTTCACGGCAACAAATGAAATCGCCTTTCACGGCATTCAAAAAAAACCCTTTTGTCTCTTTTCTTAAAATATGCGTGCAATAGAAACTAGAAAAAGTTTCATTTCCCCTTTCTACTTGTGAAGGTGAATCTTCGGATCACCATTCCTAAATTCCAAGTTGAAAAGTGAAATTGGCATACCCGTACAAAAAAAAGAAAGATGTTGATACCCTTTATCTTTTTCTTCTCCTCCCCTCCGCCGTACCCCGAAAGACCCGGGACGGAGGCAGCGGGAGAGAGGGAAGAAATCGGGTCCATCACCTACCGGCAACATTCTCCCAACAAAACTCTACCTTTTTTACAAACCCTCATTTACTAGAGTGGCGAAAAATGTGAAAGTTCTTCAAAGCCTTCATTGGTTGGACACATCCTATTACAAAAAAGCATCTAAGTAATGCAATTTCATGGGCACATATAGTAAATCCTACTGAAGTTTAGGGTTATAGCGTCTTCTCTTCATCATCATGTGGTTTAGCACAAAGGTACCGAATGAGCAATTCATGCACTTTGCACGGTTACAAATGTTAGAGATTTTCTATGATGCGAAATCTCATTGGATACAAACAAATAACACTTAATGTAAATTAAGATCATACCTGATTCCATGGCTGGGGCTAAACAGAGAAGGGATTTACAACTTCCTTGAACCCTTGACTTTTCTCTCTAGCAAATTGATGGTAGCCAAGAAATTTACCGTAGGCAAGGAAGTAACCCAAGAGATTTCTTTTATAGAGAGAGGATCCTCCCATCAAGGTAAATAATCAAAAATCTCTCCAATCATATCTCCCTAATTGAGCAACTTACAAAGGCAAGTTTTTAAATCCTTTGACCATGGGAAAATATCCTTTATTGGATGTTCTAGAACGAAGTGGGCCCATGTGGTTAGGTGGGCCACACTCCCTTATTCCAACATTCTCCCACTTGGTCCAATGACCACATAAAAATCAAATAATTATATATATATATATATTTAAAATAAAAAAAAGAGGACTCTAACTGATGCGCACCATTTTTTTTTGTTTTTTTTTTAAAAACACTTGTCATGTTAACTTTTAAGCTCAATCTTTAACCACTGATTAAGTTAGCTTGTTGATGAGAACTATGGCGGTTACACGTCTTAAATGACATGCTCCCTTCCATAATTATTGCATCTCCATATTCACTTAACCAAGTCTTTAATAAGGGTAAAATAGGATACCTTTCATGACAATCCTATTTAATGGGTTCATTAATGTCATTCACCGTACTATTCTTACTTTACAAATCTTTAAACACATGTGAACATAAATAAAGCAAGAATATACGAAATGACAAAACTCTAATGTATACAATCAAGATGTGTCTTTACAAATCCTAATAGGACAATTCATTTAAGCCCATATTTTTTATATGCTCTTGAAAGGGCTTTGGCGCCAATGCCTTCGTTAAAGGATCTGCTAACATCATGCTTGTTGGAGTTCCAATTATAGACACCAACTGATTTCGTACCTTTTCTTTTAACACAAGGTATTTTACTTCCAAAAATTTAGATTTACTTGCAACCTTGTCATTGTGTGCAAATCTTCTAGCTACATCATTGTCACAATAAATCTTTAATGGTTTGGAGATTGTATCCACAATGTGCAACCCTGAAATAAAATCACGCAACCATAGAGCGTGACCTGTAGCTTCAAAACATGCCACATATTCTGCATCGAATGTGGATGGGGTAATTAGGGTTTGTTTCGCACTTCTCCATGAAATTGCCCCATTAGCTAACAAAAAATTATATCCTGAAGTCGACTTTCTAGAGTCGAGGCATCCTGCGAAGTCTACGTCCGAATATCCGATCACTTCTAAACGATCGGATCGCCTGTAAGAGAGCATATAATTCCTAGTCCCACTTAGATACCTCAATACCTTCTTAACTCCCACCCAATGGGGCATACCTAAATCACTTTGATATCTACTTAACATGCCAACTGCAAGGCTTATATCGGGTCTGGTGCATGTTTGTGCAAACATTAGACTACCGATTGCTGTGCCATATGAAAATTTATCCATTTCTATTCTTTCGATCTCATTTCTTGGACACTGAGCATTACAAAACTTATCACCTTTTTATCATAGGTGTATTTTGAGCTTTACATTCTTCCATACAAAATCTTTTCAGAACAGTTTTGATATAGGCTTCCTGTGATAACCCAAGTAATCCTCGAGATCTATCACGATAAATCTCGATTCCTATTACGAAGGTTGCTTCACCATATCTTTCATATCAAGATTGTTCCTTAGATACTCCTTGGTTTCACAAATTATACCAAGGTCATTGCTAGCTAGTAACATACTGTCAACATACAACACCAAGATAATAAACTTGCTCCCACTAATCTTGAGATAGATACAATGATCAACCACATTTTCGGTGAATCCGAATGCTGTAATAACACAATTGAATTTAATGTACCATTGTCGGGAAGCTTGTTTAAGTCCATAAATCGACTTCTTTAATTTACAAACTAATTTCTTTTCACTCTGCTTTATAAATCCTTCAAGTTGTTCCATGTACACCTCTTCTTCTAGATTTCCATTTAAGAATGTTGTTTTGACATCCATTTGATGTAACTCAAGATTAAAATGAGCTACTAGAGCCATAATTATCCTGAATGAATCCCTTTTAGATACCGGAGAGTAAGTTTCATTATAATCAATCCCTTCTCTCTGAGTAAAACCTTGGGCCACAAGTCTGGCTTTGAAACGATCAACCTTTCCCTTTGAATCCCTTTGGGTCTTAAAGACCAACTTACAACCAACAGTCTTGGAATTCTTAGGTAGTTCAACGATGTCCCAAACATCATTAGTGGTCATTGACTCTAGCTCATCTTTCATTGCATCTAACCATTTATCAGAATTCTTACATTCTATGGCTTCTTTAAATGTCCTAGGATCATCTTTTACCCCAATATTAGCTTCCTCTATGTATACAACATAATCATTCGAGATAGCGGGTCTTCTCGTACGAGTTGACCTCCTTAAAATTTCAGGATCTAGATCATTATTCTGTTCTGGAAGTGATTCAATAATGGGTAATTGGGTTTCCTGTGCTTCTTGTTCATTTTGTGGTTGTTGTTTTTCTTGATTGTCGTTGATCACGATATCAAGTGGGACGTCATACTCACTTCTTTTATTAGGTAGATCAACATCTACCCGAATTTCTTTGTAGGTTATATTTCTATTTTGACCACTCCCACTATTCAAATGATCCTCTAAAAATTTGGCATTTCCCGATTCAATGATCCTAGTTGTGTGGTTAGGACAGTAAAATCTATACCCTTTGGACCTATCTGGATATCCAATAAAATATCCACTAATTGTTTTAGGGTTCAATTTTCGTTCATGCGGGTTGAAGACTCTTACTTCAGATGGACATCCCCATACTCGGAAATGATTTAAACTAGGTTTCCTATTAGTCCATAACTCAAAAGGAGTTTTTGGAACTGCCTTTGTAAGAACCCGATTTAAGATGTACATTGCCATCTTTAATGCTTCACCCCACATGGACACGGGTAAATTAGTGTCACTGACCATACTTCTTACCATCTCAATAAGCGTCCTGTTTCTTCTCTCAGCTATACCATTCTGCTGAGGTGTGCCAGGCATTGTGTATTGGGCAAACAATTCCTTCCTCTTGTAGAAATCTAGCAAATGGGCCCAAGTTACGACCCGATTCGGTGTACCTGCCGTAATACTCACCACCTCTATCTGATCTCACGACCTTGATTTTTCTATCTAATTGCTTTTCTACCTCTGCCTTAAATATTTTGAAAGCATTTAAAGCATCGGATTTTTCTTTGATTAAATAGACACAACCAAATCGTGAAAAATCATCGATAAAAGTAATAAAGTATTCCTCACCTGTAAAATAGGGTATGTGGATTCTTCCATAGATATCTGTATGGATTATTTCTATTAGACCCGAACTTCTTGTAGCTCATTTCTTACTTGTATTGGTTTACTTTCCTTAATTAATGCAATCAATACAAACTGTAAAGTCGGTGAAATTCAGATTTGGTAACAATCCGTCTTTCACCAATCTTGCCATTCTTTCTTTTGAAATATGGCCCAACCTTTTATGCCACAACATAGATGAGTTCTCATTAATGGTCATTCTTTTAACTCCCATGTTCATGCCACAATTAAAGTGTTGTGTGTGAAGAGATTGTTCATACATAGGATTTAACTTTAATTTATATAATCCATCACATAAAATAACCATTTCCAACAACTTCATTATTTCTAATAACATCCATACATCTATTACCAAAACCAAAATTTAAAACCATCATAATCAAGTTTTGAAACAGAAATAAGATTTCTAGAAATATCTTGGACGAAGAAAGTATTGTGGAGATCCAAAATGAATCCGGTGCCCAACACCAGCCTGTATGTGCCTATAGCTTCAACTCTTGACTCCTTTCGGTTCCCCATGGTGATGGTCCTTTTTCCATCATTTTGGACTCCAACTTGAAAGGAATCCTTGCATACAACCAGAAACATGAATGGTTGCACCAGAGTCAATCCACCAAATATTAGATGGAACATCTGTTAAATTGGTCTCAAAACAAACGAGAGTTTGATTTTTACCTTTACTTTCAAACCAATTATTTCGTTTCAGGAAATCTTTTTTGAAATGACCTTTCTTTCTACAAAATTAGCATTTCTTCATTATCCCTTTGTCTTTCTTTTCTGGTTTTGTGGCTTGAGCATTTTCTGTTTTTGTGGCTTGAGCATTTGTACCTTTCTTGCCTTTACCCTTGCTCTTGAACTTAGATCGAGAGACAAAATTAACCATCATTTGTCCCTCTACCTTCAACCTTCTTTCTTCTTGATCGGTTCTAGCGATCAATTCATTTATGTCCCATGTCGTTGGGCTTTGGTTATAAGCTACCTTTAAAGCTCCAAAAGCGGGAGGAAGAGAATTGAAAATGATTGGACTATATATTGATCAGACACGCTCATGTCCACTTCTTTCAATTTTGACGCTATGTGCGCCATTGCAAGTATGTGTTCTCTTACTCCCATGGTTCCATCATATTTCATACTTGAAAGGCGGCTTATCAACGAAGCTCCTACTGCCTTATCAATTATCATAAATTGCTTTTTTCACCGTATCTAGAAGGTCCTTGGCTTTATCTTTTATTCCTATGGACTCTCGGATAGTACGTAAAATAGAATTTAAGATGATCTTTACTCCCACTTTGTTTGCTTTTATCCATTTTTCATAGAGCGCTCTTCCACCTTAGGGACCATATCCACTTTGGATGGTTCTAATTTTGTTGAATGGTTGTATGCTTTAATGATTGCTATAACGTTCTTGGACTTAGAAATTGCCTTCGACGAACCCATGCCTGAAAATCCCACTGAAAATTCTACTGCCGAAGAAAGGACAATCTATGAAAAATGGATAAAAACAAATAAAGTGGAAGTAAAGATCATCTTAAATTCTATTTCACGTACTATCCGAGGGTCCATAGGAATAAAAGATAAAGCCAAGGACCTCCTAGATACGGTGAAAAAGCAATTTACGATAACTGATAAGGCAGTAGGAGCTTCGTTGATAAGCCGCCTTTCAAGTATGAAATATGAGGGAACCATGGGAGTAAGAGAACACATACTTGCAATGGCGCACATAGCGTCAAAACTGAAAGAAGTGGACATGAGCATGTCTGATCAATATATAGTCCAATTCATTTTCAATTCTCTTCCTCCCGCTTTTGGAGCTTTAAAGGTAGCTTATAACCAAAGCCCAACGACATGGGGCATAAATGAATTGATCGCTAGAACCGATCAAGAAGAAAGAAGGTTGAAGGCAGAGGGACAAATGATGGTTAATTTTGTCTCTCGATCTAAGTTCAAGAGCAAGGGTAAAGGCAAGAAAAGGTACAAATGCTCAAGCCACAAAAACAGAAAATGCTCAAGCCACAAAACCAGAAAAAGAAGACAAAGGGATAATGAAGAAATGCTATTTTTGTGGAAAGAAAGGTCATTTCAAAAAAGATTGCCTGAAACGAAAGAATTGGTTTGAAAGTAAAGGTAAAAATCAAACTCTTGTTTGTTTTGAGACCAATTTAACAGATGTTCCATCTAATACTTGGTGGATTGACTGGTGCAACCATTCATGTTTCTGGTTGTATGCAGGGATTCCTTTCAAGCCGAAGTCCAAATGATGGGGAAAGGACCATCACCATGGGGAACCGAAAGGAGTCACGAGTTAAAGCTATAGGCACATACAGGCTGGTGTTGGGCACCGAATTCATTTTGGATCTCCACAATACTTTCTTCGTCCCAGATATTTCTAAAAATCTTATTTCTGTTTCAAAACTTGATTATGATGGTTTTAGATTTGGTTTTGGTAATAGACGTATGGATGTTATTAGAAATATAAAGTTGTTGGAAATGGTTATTTATGTGATGGATTATATAAATTAAAGTTAAATCCTATGTATGAACAATCTCTTCACACACAACACTTTAATTGTGGCATGAACATGGAGTTTAAAAGAATGACCATTAATGAGAACTCATCTATGTAATGAGAACTCATCTATGTTGTGGCATAAAAGGTTGGGCCATATTTCAAAAGAAAGAATGGCAAGATTGGTGAAAGACGGATTGTTACCAAATCTGAATTTCACCGACTTTACATTTTGTATTGATTGCATTAAAGGAAAGCAAACCCAATACAAGTAAGAATGAGCTACAAGAAGTTCGGGTCTATTAGAAATAATCCATAAGATATCTGTGGAAGAATCCACATACCTTGTTTTTACAGGTGAGGAATACTTTATTACTTTTATCGATGATTTTTCACGATTTGGTTATGTCTATTTAATCAAAGAAAAATCCGATGCTTTAAATGCTTTCAAAATATTTAAGGCAGAGGTAGAAAAGCAATTAGATAGAAAAATCAAGGTCGTGAGATCAGATAGAAGTGGTGAGTATTACGGCAGGTACACCGAATCGGGTCGTAACTTGGGCCCATTTGCTAGATTTCTACAAGAGGAAGGAATTGTTGCCCAATACACAATGCCTGGCACACCTCAGCAGAATGGTATAACTGAGAGAAGAAACAGGACGCTTATTGAGATGGTAAGAAGTATGGTCAGTGACACTAATTTACCCGTGTCCATGTGGGGTGAAGCATTAAAGATGGCAATGTACATCTTAAATCGGGTTCTTACAAAGGCAGTTCCAAAAACTCCTTTTGAGTTATGGACTAATAGGAAACCTAGTTTAAATCATTTCCGAGTATGGGGATGTCCATCTGAAGTAAGAGTCTTCAACCCGCATGAACGAAAATTGAACCCTAAAACAATTAGTGATATTTTATTGGATATCCGGATAGGTCCAAAGGGTATAGATTTTACTGTCCTAACCACACAACTAGGATCATTGAATCGGGAAATGCCAAATTTTTTAGAGGATCATTTGAATAGTGGGAGTGGTCAAAAACAGAAATATAACCTATGAAAAATTCGGGTAGATGTTGATCTACCTAATAAAAGAAGTGAGTATGATGTCCCACTTGATATCGTGATCAATGACAATCAAGAGGAACAACAACCACAAAATGAACACGAAGCACAGGAAACCCAATTACCCATTATTGAATCACTTCCAGAACAGAATAATGATCTAGATCCTTAAATTTTAAGGAGGTCAACTCGTTCGAGAAGACCCGCTATCTCGAATGATTATGTTGTATACATAGAGGAAGCTGATATTGGGGTAAAAGATGATCCTAGGACATTTAAAGAAGCCATAGAATGTAAGAATTCTGATAAATGGTTAGATGCAATGAAAGATGTGCTAGAGTCAATGACCTAATGATGTTTGGGACATCGTTGAACTACCTAAGAATTCCAAGACCATTGGTTGTAAGTGGGTCTTTAAGACCAAAAGGGATTCAAAGGGAAAAGGTTTGAACGTTTTGAAGCCAGACTTGTGGCCCAAGGTTTTACTCATAGAGAAGGAATTGATTATAATGAAACTTACTCTCCGACATCTAAAAGGATTAATTCAGGAAATTATGGCTCTAGTAGCTCATTTTAATATTGAGTTACATCAAATGGATGTCAAAACCGCATTCTTAAATGGAAATCTAGAAGAAGAGGTGTACATGGAACAACCTGAAGGATTTATAAAACAGAGTGAAAAGAAATTAGTCTGTAAATTAAAGAAGTCGATTTATGGACTTAAACAAGCTTCCCGACAATGGTACATTAAATTCAACTGTGTTATTACAGCATTCGGATTCACCGAAAATGTGGTTGATCATTGTATCTATCTCAAGATTAGTGGGAGCAAGTTTATTATCTTGGTGTTGTATGTTGACGATATTTTACTGGCTACCAATGACCTTGGTATAATTCGTGAAACCAAGGAGTATCTAAGGAACAATTTTGATATGAAAGATATGGGTGAAGCAACCTTCGTAATAGGAATCGAGATTTATCGTGATAGATCTCGAGGATTACTTGGGTTATCACAGGAAGCCTATATCAAAACAGTTCTTAAAAGATTTCGTATAGAAGAATGTAAAGATCAAAATACACCTATGATAAAAGGTGATAAGTTTTGTAAGGCTCAGTGTCCAAGAAATGAGATCGAAAGAATAGAAATGGATAAATTTCCATATGCCGCCGTAATCGGTAGTCCAATGTATGCACAAACATGCACCAGACCAGATATAAGCTTTGTAGTTGGCATGTTAAGTAGATATCAAAGTGATCCAGGTATGCCCCATTGGGTGGGAGTTAAGAAGGTATTGAGGTATCTAAGCGGGACTAGGAATTATATGCTCTCTTACAGGCGATCCGATCGTTTAGAAGTGATCGGATATTCGGACGCAGACTTCGCAGAATGCCTCGATTCTAGAAAGTCGACTTCAAAAAATATTTTTCTATTAGCTAATGGGGCAATTCATGGAGAAGTGCGAAACAAACCCTAATTACCCCATCCACATTCGATGCAGAATATGTGGCATGTTTTGAAGCTACAGGTCACGCTCTATGGTTGCGTGATTTTATTTCAGGGTTGCACATTGTGGATACAATCTCCAAACCATTAAAGATTTATTATGACAACAATGCAGCTAGAAGATTTGCACACAATAACAAGGTTGCGAGCAAATCTAAATTTTTGGAAGTAAAATACCTTGTGTTAAAAGAAAAGGTACGAAATCAGTTGGTGTCTATAATTGGAACTTCAACAAGCATGATGTTAGCAGATCCTTTAACGAAGGCACTGGCACCAAAGCCCTTTCAAGAGCATATAAGAAATATGGCTTAAATGAATTGTCCTATTAGGATTTGCAAAGACACATCTTGATTGTATACATTAAAGTTTTGTGATTTCGTATATTCTTGCTTTATTTATGTTCACATGTGTGTTAAAGATTTGTAAAGTAAGAATAGTATGGTGAATGACATTAATGAACCCATTAAATAGGATTGTCATGAAAGGTATCCTATTTTACCCTTATTAAAGACTTGGCTAAGTGAATATGGAGATGCAATAATTATGGAAGGGAGCATGTCATTTAAGCCGTGTAACCGCCATAGTTCTCATCAAAAGCTAACTTAATCAGTGGTTAAAGATTGAGATTAAAAGTTAACATGGCAAGTGGTTTTTAAAACAAAAAAAAAAAAAAAAAAAAAAACAAATGGTGCGCATCAATTAGAGTCCTCTTTTTTTAATTTTTTTCTTAAAAAATATATATAATTATTATTCATTTTTATGCGGTCATTGGACCAAGTGGGAGAATGTTGGAATAAGGGAGTGTGTGGCCACCTGAACACATGGGCCCACTTCGTTCTAGAACATCCATAAAGGATATTTTCCCATGGTCAAAAGATTTAAAAACTTGCCTTTGTAAGTTGCTCAATTAGGGAGATATGATTGGAGAGATTTTTTATTACTTACCTTGATGGGAGGATCCTCTCTCTATAAAAGAAATCTCTTGGGTTACTTCCTTGCCTACGGTAAATTTCTTGGCCATACCACCATCAATTTGCCTAGAGAGGAGTGTTATTTGTTTGTATCCAATGAGAACCCTTGACTTTTCTCTCTAGCAAATTGATGTAGCCAAGAAATTTACCGTAGGCAAGGAAGTAGCCCAAGAGATTTTTTTTTATAGAGAGAGGATCCTCCCATCAAGGTAAGTAATCAAAAATCTCTCCAATCATATCTCCCTAATTGAGCAACTTACAAAGGCAAGTTTTTATATCCTTTGACCATGGGAAAATATCCTTTATTGGATGTTCTAGAACGAAATGGGCCCATGTGGTCAGGTGGGCCACACTCCCTTATTCCAACATTCTCCCACTTGGTCCAATGACCACATAAAATCTAGTGTCACTTTGGCAGCTAACAAGTTAATCAAAAAACTAATTTCCAATTGATGTATATGATAACACTAATCATTTGATTGTCAAATAAAAAGTATGACAAACTAATTTGAAAAAAAAAATAATCCTTAATCATACCAATTAGTGTCATAAAAAGAAATTTCATTTGACATTCAAAAGATTACACATCATGATCTAATAGTTAAGTTTATAATGGTCAAAAAGTCTTAAATAAGGCCAAAAATAAACCAAACTTAATCAATGGATCTGTAAACTATTATTAGTTTTGCTAAAGAAAATAACGTCATGCAAAATAACACTTACACAATTAATAAACAATCATAATATCAAACTTGATGCGGAAAAAAATATTTTAAGAATCTAATTTATATGTTCAAGAAATGTGCCAAAAATATTAGATAGGGCTTATGATGGATCCAAACTGTTTAGATTAAAGATCCAATCGATACGAATCCATAGAAAAAAACACAACGTAATCCTAACTATGTATGAGTCAAATATGAACAAAATATGTTTCGGACCATCCATTTTTTGGCCAACATGATCCACTCTGATTTTTTGATTAATGACATTCATAAATTATTATAATACCGATGAATGACGTTAATGGTTCTGATCTGATCAATTAAATAGTGTCTAAGATAATTTGACACTTACTTAATTAATTTATACCCCTTGATTTGATCAAATCAGGGACCTATTCATATCACCGGTATTTAATTTACACTTAGATATATCTTGTCACATTTTACATGAACTACAGATATAACTAGAATGATCAAACCAATAGGTCACACTGAAGTTTCAGTCAGTACTAGTATGTACAGAAATTTAGTTGATGGGTCATTTTCTGAGCTTTAAATTGGGCTAGATCAGAACTCTTTTTTTTTGTGCCAATTGATTATACAAAGATAGGTACTATCTAACAAGTGGGTCATCTGAAAAACTTTACCGAAAAACTGAAAACGGGCTTAGTGGGCGGGGGGGTCCCTTAACGGGTCAGGCCTAAACCACAATTGGCCCATAAACTAGCCAAGACCAGAACCTGAGCCAGCCCAGAAAATTCATGAATGGCAGGTCAGGTTAGGTCAGGCCGAACCACAACCTGACCTGGCCCATCCAGCTGGAGTAGCCAGGCTGGGCTAGGAAGGTCGGGTTTGTCCCGACCCGCCAAGCCTGGCCCAGCCATCCCAAAGAGTAACTTGCAGAACCCAATGACGACTCATCATACGGTGCTTTGTAAACAGTGCCTTGTCTTGTGCTCTTTATGCGCAGGATAGGTTCATACAACCTTTATTTTATTTTATTTTATTTTTTTATCACTACTCTAACATACTTTCATGTTATTATCAAACTTACTGGCATGCCCAAAAAATTGATAATAATAACAAAAAATATCTCTAATGTAATTTTTAAAATAAAAATTTTAATGACAAAAAATAAATCTTTTCAATCCCATCTCTTTCAGATTGGGGTGGGCACTGTAATCCTCATTTCTGAGTCTATTATTATTCAATAAATTGAATACCCTTTATCAAATACCCAAAATCTCTTTACCTCTAAGTATTTGGGTTTAATTCCCGGAGAGACCAAGAAGCCCCCAAAAAAAAAAAAAAAACATAAAAATGTAAGCGATTATTTGTTATACCCAAAAACCGTCTCTGATACCAAATGTTAGAGATTTTCTATGATGCCAAATCTCATTGGATACAAACAAATTACACTTAACGTAAATTAAGATCATACCTAATTCCATGGCTGGGGCTAAATAGAGGAGGGATTTTACAACTTCCTTGAACTCTTGACTTTTCTCTCTAGCAATTGATGGCCAAGAAATTAACGTAGGGAAGAAGTAACCCAAGAGATTTCTTTATAGAGAGAGGATCCTCCCCGTCAAGGTAAGTAATCAAAAATCTCTCCAATCATATCTCCCTAATTGAGCAACTTACGAAAGGCAAGGTTTTAAATTCTTTGACCATGGAAAATATATCCTCTTTATAGGTTGTTCTAGAACGAAGTGGGCCATGTGGTCAGGTGGGCCACACTCCCTTATTCCAACAACAAATTGATTTGAAGCAGAACAATCGATGTTGGATATATCAGTATATAACTAAACACGTCACACATGTATCAATAGCACCGTGACAATTTATCTGTTGGGATTCATCAGATCACACAATCATGGTTATCTTTTTCATGATTTAACAGATGCAAATATGGAAAACAAAGATATACCAACAATTCCATTTGTTGGGGACAAAAAGAGATACATGTACCCATTGCACCCCATTAGATACATGAAAACCATGTTGAAGGTTATTAGATTTAATGAAATAAGTCATAAAATAATGACACTTGGATGTAAATGCGATGGATATATGAAAAGACTGGATGTGAGTCCATGCCAAGATCTGGAAACTAGAAATTTCAAATTAATGAAAATGACATCAAACAGACAACAATACTATGTATAATACTGGCAGCAACAAATCAATAGATCTTCCATCAACAAACAAATGGGGATTGCATATAAACACCTTTTTCCTCAAAACCCAACACAAAATCCCATACCCTTTTCACCTCCCAAAAACAACATGATTCTCCCTAATATTCTCGGCGATTTCACAAAGAAAGGCAAAACCCAACATATAAAAGAAAATGAAAAACGCAAGATGATCAAACAAGGGAATTCCCCAAGAAAAATTAAAACCCCAAATCTTCAATCAACTAGGAATAAGAAGTCTATATATATAGCGTCTCAATATCTATTAGCAAAGAATTAGTAAATTAATTGTGAATTCTTTTAACTCAGATTCAGAAATCAAATTTCCACACTGCGAGGGGGGATATTAGAATTATTTTTTTGAAACTTTTAATTATATGTTATAATAAATGCAGAGTTTTAAAAAAATCATATATATTATATTACTATTAATAGAACCATAATTATTCACTAAATAATAAAGTGAACCATATTATTGTGCCTGATATCCAATTATTTGACTTTCTAATATGAAGCCCTTCATTTATGCTCTCAAGTAAAAATAGAAATGTTCAGTAATAGGAGAGAGATCATTTGTTGGGAAAGCAACTTTTTGAAATCTGCCAAACTTGTAGGGATTAACGACCAAGATGGAGAGATTTTAGGGAGTGCTTAAGTCTAATACATTCAAAGCTTCCAAAATCAATGAGATGCAATTGATTCTTATATCGTGGCTGTGGGATTGGCATTCTTTCTTCTAGAAAGTATCCATATCATTTAATCAAAACCAATCAATACAGCTAGTGGGAAATCTTCAAAAGGATTGTCCATTATAAATAATAATGATTTTTAGATGGAAATGCAATGCTCAACCTTGAGAATTATATAAACCATAAAGTACTTATGTCTGAAATACTCCAAATAAGGTTTAGTAAAGGTACTTTTAATAGAACAGTAATGCGATATAAGGTGATAAAGGTTGCTTTGGCTTGGATGCATAGTCCATCTCACTCAGCCTTTCGGCCACAACATGCTTCAATGATCCAGGTCCTTGTTTCTGTTTCTATTTACCTTCAAGTATAAATAAAATGCATCCACTGTTATGCTCCTTATCTTTGTTAACCACTTTTTTCCACCTCATTTTCGTACACATAAAGGATTCATTATGAATGGTAGGAATCTTTATTGAATAATTCAAGGTCAATCAATTTTGATATCATCTAGAATGGCAACAGTACAGTTTTAAATTAATAATTTATCCATCAATTTGCTAACAAATGAAGATAGTAGTGAATCACTTTCAGAATATATAAATGAGTCTTATATAGTAGCTAGGTCTGATATTGAGTGCGTCTCTATGTTGTATATATAGGCCTACGAGAAAGAGATCAAGCATACACAAGAGAACACAGAGATTTACGTGGTTCGGCTTTTTAGTCTACGTCCAGGGGAAGACGGGAGAAATCACCATGCAATCAGAAGAGGTGTACATCATAAAGACTCTTAGTCTTTATTTCTAATATCAGCCCCAAAATCCTATTACACCCAAACACTACTATCTAATCATAGTTGAACATGGACAGTGCAAGGGACCCAGTTTGTTAGGTTGTATGGTTCACCCGTTTAACGGCATCTGCGGCTCGCTGTCCGCTACATCTGTTGCACAGTCTAACCATCTCCCTAAGTATCCGAGAGGAGCGGATGGCACTCTCCTTCCTCAGTCAGATGTCGAACTCCACCTGAACAGTCTCACTGCTGCTGTACTTATTTTTGTCCCCTCTACCTGCTTTCTCGCTTCGAGTAAAGCATCCTCATAAAAATGTAACATTCTTGCTGATGATAAATATAGGTGAATCATGAATCGGTACACCACAACCTGTATCCTTTCACCCCAAAAGTGTATCCCACCCAAGAGAATGCACTTCACAGCCCCTTGGTTCTAGACTTATCAGTTTTTCACAGCGCGAGCATAAGCTAGACCACCGAAGATCCTCAAGTTAGAATAATCAGCTGGATTACTTGACCACATTTCTCTTCCTGTGTTTTGCAACCAATTTTTGTCTGTGGAGACCTATTTCTCAATAGCCTGCAGCATTTACTGCATCAATCCAAAAGTCCTTGGACAATCATGTAGTAAACAATATAACAACGAGCTCTTTCCAAGATCGTTTCTGTTCATCCTCTTTGCAACTCCATTCTACTGTGGGAGTTTTCTGTAGTGGTGTAATGTTGAACTATGCGCATGATCTTTGCAATAGTTCTCAAATTCTATCAATCTGTACTCATTGCCATTACCTATGCCTCAACTTCTTCACCTTCCTGCTAGTCTATTTTCTCAATCATTTCCTTCCATCGCTTGAATGTAAACAAAGGTCTAATCCTTCGTCTTTAGAGTATAAACGCCAGACTTTCTTTGAATAATCATCAATATAAAAGTCAGCATAAACCAGGACCCCGCCCTTGAGTAAACCTTAGAAGGGCCCCCATACATTTGTATGAACATAATCAAGGATACCTTTCGTGCGATGAATACATGTCTTGAAACTGACCTTTCGATGCTTTTCGAAGATGCATCTCTCACAGAAATCCAATTTGGCCTGTCCTTTGTGCCACATAGAAGATTCTGATTGCTCAGTATTGTCAATCCCTTCTCACTCATGTGACCTCAGGCGCAAATACCATAAGCGCGTTGAAACAGAGTTCATGGTCATTCTGAGGAAAGACATTGCAACTCTACTATAAAAAGTAATTCGCGAACCAAACATACAAGTTGTCCAACTCGTCATTGCGCTCTCATAAGAACGCAGAGCACCCTCCACAACCTTCATAACTCCACCTTCATGCTAGAGAAGAACTTACCAACCGTCGGAAGTCCAAGGCCTCCAAGAGAAATAAGATTCTTTTCAATCAAGAAACATGCCTGAACCTCTACCAACGTTCTGACGATTCCATCATGCATCTTGATTTTGACTATTCCAATTTGTAACCGTCTTACATGCGCAACATCTGTTGTGCCCATCAAGACACTACCGACCGTCGATTTTCTCTATGAACTGGTAAACTGAGTCCTTATGGGACACAGTGTGATAGGGAACAACCTGAATCAAAAAGTCCATTCAGTCCTTACAGACGAATGACCCATTTTCAATCCACAGAAAAGTGCATTGTCGGAAAGCATAATCTGATCCTCCATCTGCAACACTGACTGAATCATCCGATAACGAATCTTTTATTAATTCTTTCCCTTTCTCTCTGCCTTTTCGAGGACAATTTTGTTTTTCTGATGTGCCCCTTTCTTATGGAAATAGTAAGTAAATTCAATGTTTTTTCCTATTGGATCTATGATTTGCCCTTTACTACTGGAGTCTTTTGTTCTTCCTTATACTAACCAACCCTCACCCGAACCAAATATTGTCAGCCGCAACCTTTCTCTTCAAACTCCTTTAGAAGTTCAAGGCTGCCTCTGCATCCTCTTTGGGACAGAGTATCTCTACATACATCATGGTATCAACAAAAATGCTCATATGAGGGTGGTAACGAGCATAAACAACATAATAGCTTGATCCTCGTCATCAGTTTCAACAATTGATATTTTTCCAAATCCATAAAAGATCTTTCGTGAAAGAATCAATGTGTGTTTGAAACAAGATGTACTTCCTGCATTTATAATGGTAAACAACCGCTTTTCAAGATACAAGGCGATTCATGAGAGACTTCATGATGTACGAATTCTCAACTTCTACCATACGCCAACAACAGATTTCTCCTGAGCAACCTTTTCGCAGTACACCATCACTCAGAAACAGTAGATCTGACCGTACACCTTATCCAACAACCTAGTGTCCTTCTTCTTCATTCTGACAATTCTTCAGAAAAGAATTTTCTTTCCTTTAATAGCTTTATGCAACACCAGGGATCTAACCAACAAAGCAATGTTATCTTCAAAAGTCAAGACTGAAATCGTTGTTCCATTGAATTTCCTTACATTTCAATAACTTTGCAGTCCATTCCATGAATCTTTCACAAGTATGTATTATGTAGATCTGGTCCACACACGAACACGCTAGAAGAAACGGATCTAAAATCCAACTCTGGATGGCTAAGTATATCGCAGAAATAAAAGTTATGACACTCTAATCAATCAATCTCCTTCGTTGACTGTTGAATAGCAATCTTTTTTTCTACAACCGCATAAGATTGCTACGGGTAATGAGTCTGTAGGTTCAAAACAGATCTCGGACCAATATTCTGAATTGTCAAAGATATCGCAAAGAAACGAAACCTCAGCCTTCGATCTGGTCAAAACAAGTTTGACCATATTGATCTACTGACGTCAGCGGTTGTAAAATGTACCAGTGCCTTTTCTACAGGCTTTGCTATTTGGGTTTCTGAAAACTAGGTCAGACTTGACCTGACCTGAACTGACGTGCTTATTTAGGGCTTCAACAGACGGGTCAAGATTGACCTAGACTTGGCCCAGCCAGAAACACGACCCAATAAGGGTCGTCTTTTTCATTCTTCTAATTCACTGTAACCAGAAACACGGAAAAAACAGCCTTGCTGTCTGGTCTCGCTTCCACGGCTATTCGATAGCGTGCGACAGACCCACGATCCCGATGAGGCAGGCAGTGGTCTGTAAGCAAATTCTATTTGACGGCGGCGATTATCCGGCGCGCCTATTATCGGCGATGTAGAACCAAGACGAAATTATAACCCAAAATCGCCCTGTCTTTCCTCTCAGTCGAGCAACAAAGACAGATCAACGGTCCCTCCTCTCTTCTCCTTAAGTCCTGCAGCGGCCAGACTTTTCCAGTAGCAGTGGGGCGATCGACCGCCCTACAACAGGAACAAAGGTTGGATCCTCTGTTTGCTTGCATCCAGATCGCCCCTACTCGATCTCTTCTTTGGGCACAGTTTGCTGATTTATGTGGCCCACCGAGATCAAAAGCCAATCTTTCTCTATACTCCCTCTGTTGTTCCGATCTTCTACAAAGGTTCGACTCAGGCTGCGTTCACAGTAGCCACCAGAATCTCTTCTCCGATCAGACCTTTCGAATCCTATCCGTCGATTTCCTCCGATCACAATGCTCTGTTCCAGATTCCAGTTTGTTGTGATCTAAGGCCTACGACAAGAGATCAAGGGGGAAGACGGAGAATTACTATGCAATGAAAAGAGTGTACAATCATTGAGACTTCTTAATCTTTATTTATAAATCAACCCTAAAACTTGTTAACACTCGAACACAGACTAACTTCTAATCACAAGTAGAAATGGAACATACGGGGCCCGATTGTACAGATTTATTACTTCTATTGAAACCCATACAACCTAACAGACTACCAGGAAAACTGTTAGCTTTCATGTAAACTATGAAAAAATCGATGCATGAAATGCTTCAGACTATGTAATTATTTGTTAGTGGAATAAGCAGTCTTATTATAGAAAAAAACACAGAAGATACGGGTTCTGAGAACTTTAAATCCTTCAAACATATATTTATGAAGGCGGTGTCATATTTCCATCACAGAACGAAACAATTATATTTCTAAATATATAATGTGTGGGCATAAACATTGAAACTGTGAAGGCGCAATATTGTACTCTTTGTTTACTAAGCAAGTCATAATTTATGACTGCATGTAGAAATTACTTGATGTGTGTATGGTTATAATTGAATTTGATCAATGTAATAGCATATGAACTTTTTTAATATGAGGCAGTGTCTTCCTTCCACAAGTACCAAATTCTTGGAAGTTCTTGATAAACATTTTGTGGCATTTGAAGTTTCTTAGAAAATTTGATCTATGGTTAGAACCCAAATAAAATAATAGTTGATCCATCATTACAAATTATCTTATGTGATTATTTTCATTTTACAAATAATTTAATGTGAGTTAACCCTTGAAATCCAAAAATGCAATTTGGCAGAATATTTCACTTTGTGTTAGCTATGCATAAAGCAATAGAAAAGCAGTTAACCTTGGCTAGCTTGTGACTAAAATTGATACCGCATATATGGATTTTCTTTTTATTTTCTAACCATTAAAAATCAAAGTGATGAAAAAAAATAGATCACATAAGCAGTCTACTAGTTTCAAAGTGATGAAAAATTGTAAATCAAAATGATCACCAGAGAGATGACCATAC
>QPKB01000007.1:16502398-16523958 GCA_003546025.1 Camphora micrantha | reverse complement strand
CAAATGTGGGTTGGATAATATCCACTGAAATGTTCAACCTTGGAATTTCATGCCATAGGTTTAGTCTCCTAGATGTCATCTAAATCATCCACAATGTAATCTCTGGGATGTGAGCATATATTTGGGCCACCAGTGTAGTCCTGCAATCTGTAAATGAGCTGGGAGAAACCCAAGACCTTACTTGACCTCAAGAAAATGAAATAACAAACTGGGTCCAACTCTCAACTAGATTGGTTGAGTACAGCCCAAAACCCATTGGATTGGAATACTGTGACCCTGTTCGGATCCGATTATAATAATAGTAATCTTTGAACCAATCTATGCCCAATCGAATATGGTTTCTTCCACTTGCGGCTATGAACCCTGGAACTGGGAACGAAACCTGGACTGGGCCCAGACTGATTAGATAAGATTTTGTCAGGTGGGGTGTGTCTGGACATGGAAAGAAACCCGAGTGGCTTACAAGCCCAAATCCATGTGCACAGGTAAATGTCTTAGTGGCCTCTGGCCCCACATGATTTGAGCCATCGTTATTCAAACGCCCATGAGATAGATGTAGTCATAAGGCCAGGCCGTAACGTGTTGTGCCCCGGTCCGCTGGGGGTCGGCCCACAGGCCGGCCCCATGCCCCTCCTATTCTTTTATTTTTAAACTTTTTTTTAGATTTTTTATATAAATTGAAAGTGTCTTTAAGGAGTTTTTTTAGGATTTTCAACTTGAAATTAAATTGATATTACCAAAATAAATGCACAAACGTTGTTGCTAATTTACAATTGAAAATAAAACTTGTATTATTTTATTTTCCTTGTAGTAAAGTTTACGACCGCTTTGATGATAATTTTTGACTTCAAATAAAACTTACAAGTTTGATGATAATTCCAACTTCACAAAAGTTATAAATTAAAAAATAAAAATTGTGAGTATGAAAATTTTCTAAAAATAAAGTTTACAACAAGTATCATGATGATTTCTAACTTTGAGATAAATTTTACAAAAATCAAAACTATAATAATTTTTTAACACTGGTATTATTTCTAATGCCGAAAAGGCGTCTTCTATTTTTTCTTCCGTCATCAAGTTTTGCTTTCTCTTTTATTCTAAGCACTAATCTTGTAGGCACATGCATGTTTCCACCGTTCCTTCTGATATCATCTTTCTTTTGCCAATAAGTCGCCCATTGCACTCAAAGCATGTTCTAATGCAATTGCAGACAATGGAACTGTCAGTAAATCACTGGCCGTGACGGAAAGCACATGAAATCTACCTTCACTTGCTTTTGACCAAGCTAAAAGGTCAAAACCGGTGTCATCGTCTGGGAGTGCAATCGGACCAATCTGTGGATACATCGTTAATTCATTTACAACTTAACTAGATTCGGAGGAAGAGGAACTCGTCTCAAGAGCTCCTAACTTTCTTTTTCCCTCCCTATGGATGGAGAGGGCCCAGAGGGGTAGAAGGTGTTTCTAGTCTACTGAGTTTGGGTGGAATATTCCATAAAAAGTTGTTCTAAATGAAATTTGATTATAGAGATATTTTTCAAATTAACGACATTCATATTATTATTTATTGCTTCAAGTAAAGTTTCTATGCCTAATAATTATACCTTATGATATAATACAGAGACTAAACAAAATGTTAATGAGGTATTTTTCCGGTATTGTGAAAACTTCATATTTATTACTGTACGCATATCCTTGAAAGTCGCTACATTTCTAGATTTTAAAAAGCAATACTAATTTCATAAAAGTGCCAATTTTCAAAATGAATTGAGGTGGGATGATATACTCCAGAAAAAAATAAGGTTGCATCATGAAATACTTCTAAGAAATTTCTTATTATTTCAAGAAGTTGCCAATTTTCTTCACCTATAGAAATATCTACATGTGATTAATATAAAGCATAATATTGATTAACTACAACTTTATAATTGACCCCCTATGCTTTACATTTGATTCTATTTTTTCTTTTATTAAGACTTTTACATATATATATATATTTTCTTGCAATGTTGTTTTCTTAAAGGAGATAAAAAAAATGTAACCTAATGTATTTAATAACTTCTAGATAGGCTTAATAAGTTTTCAGTCATCTTATACTATAAGATTTAAGATGTGACATGATCATCTATTGTGAAACATAATCCCCATTTATATTAAGTGGGAGTGCAGATTTTAGTATATCAAATGTGCTATTGTTTGAGCTTGCATTATCTAAAGTTATATAAACTATATTATTTTAAATATTATACTCTCTTATTCTTTGTAGGATAGTGGACCCTTTTCTAGCACCAGTGTGTGGGTGCTCAAATAAAGATAATAAAATCATTCTTTTTTGCATAATTCAGTCATTATGAGTATAATGTGCAATTATTGAAATGTACCTAGCATTTTGTTTGGAGTTCCATAAATCCAGAGTTAATCCTATTTCTTTGGGTATGTTTTGAATAACAGTTTTTAAATTCTCTCTTTCTTTTTTAAACATTTTTACTATATCATTTCTGGCTGTATTTCTAGAAATCTTTTTAAATAAAGGGGTGAACGATTGGTTCACAAATTCTTCTTAGGATTCATTCTCAGTAAGTAGAAATGGAAATTAATTAATCATACTAAAATTTACAAGTTGGTATCTTGCGTTAATTGGGTTATAATTAAAAACCCCTAAACTACTAGAGGAAGAACTTTATGATAGTTGAGTTTTAATCTCAGCATCCTTTGCTGCTAGATTGACATTCCCTCCAATATGTTTGGGCATATACATTCGCATGTGTCTATTAAAATGGCTAATGCCACCTCATGACTTACAACTATAAAGCTCTTTAAAAAAAGGGATTGTGCCTTTTCCACTGCGTTTTCAGTGGGATCATTGATCTCAATTAATTCGAAATATTGCAAAACTCCAGAAGTTATTTTTCTTTTCTTTTAGCTTAAAAACATTGGGCAACAAACTCAGTAGTGCTTTCTTCTTCCTTATCTAAACCCAAATTTGCAGCATATGAATCTGTTAGGCTAAAGTCAAATTTTAACGGTTGTGATGGTCCAACCATTTCTCAAAAATAAAGTTTATAAAAAAAAAAAACTAAATAATAATTATATATTATATTTGTTGTAATAATTTATATAAGAAAGGGGAGAAGATAAAAATTATTATATAACATTGCTATGTATATAAACTAAATAAAATCTGAAATTTAAATTACTAAATACCTTGAAGAGAGAGAGGAGGCTATAGAGAAGTTCTTAGAGAGTGAGAGAGCTCCTTCAGTAGTCTTTGTTACCTAAAAACTTCTTAGCCTTTGAGAGCTTAAAGAAAGACTTTGTGCCTTAAAAAACTTAGAGAGAGCTTAGAGAGCTATAGAGACAGAAAGAGAGCTTAGAAAGCCATAGAGATAGAGAGAAAGCTTAGAGAGAGTGTTGTGTAGAGCCGGGCCATGACAAGTTGACCAGCATGGCCTGACCCACTTTACACCCTTAGGTGAGTGTTACAAGACTTGTGAGACAACCTACCTGCTCGGGGATCGATCCTTGGGTAGCTGTGTGAGATGAGACACCGATGCCACTGCAATGTCTCTTATTTCTTAGGGGCACTACGGCATTGTTCTAGCCTTTGTCATAAATCTAGTTCCTGGGAAATAATCATCTTGAAGAAACAGACACATTCCAAAATTTGGGGTTCTTAGAGATTATGAAGAAAATGTTGTGAAGTTAGATGGATTTTTAAATAATTAAGATTTTAAATAAATAAGAAACACTGTTTAAAGATGTTTTCAAGAGATTATTATCGATTTTTTTTTGGAATTCCTAATGATTTTCTCACAATAATTAGGAGGGAGTGAAGTGGAGCCGACTTTCTCACTCTTGCTCCAATGAGGTGAGTTGTACTACACAGTGGGGTCCACCTAGCAAGAATCCAAACTACTCAAAATGAAAGCCCTCCCCTTCAGTGAGAAGTCTCCAGATTTTACTCCAATAAAAGCTGATTCCACCATAATATTATGTGTATGACATTCTTAATCATTCTCTATTTTACAGGAGGACTAAGTCCTATCGGAGTTTAATATTGCGGAAAGTTCACTAAAAGGGAGGTTTTCTTTTTTTATTGGAAAATGGAGGACTTTTATTTTGAGAGGTTCAAATATTCAGTAGGTGGGCCCCACTATAGAGTTTCACAACCATCATGGGAATATGAGTGTGACACTTAACGGATCTGAACATCTAATTTTGACACTTATGGGATTCGGAACATCTAATTCTGCATTATCATATCATTTACACTTTCACAAATCACTTTATCATGACTTGGTGAATCGCATATTGTGGATGGAGCAATTTATGTGATCAATCCGACCTGAGTCCTACTTTGATTGGAGTGAGGTTGTGCAAACCGATTCTTAATGCTAAGATAAGTAGAATAGGATTATTTTGAGTGGTTTTAGTTTATTAAGGTGAGCCTTAGTATTTCTCATATTTTAATTGTGCTCATTTTCAAATGAGGATCTTCTTTTGGATATTATTGAAAAAATCTAAATTAGTTTTTAAATTATTAATAAGTTAGTAAATATAAAATATTATCGATCAACCATCGCTTCCCCACAACATGAAAGCACTGGCTCCTCTAACACTATTATCATATTTTTACAATATTCTTAACATCACTGGTCTTTGTGATAGTGCTAGCCCCAACCTAAATCACAACTGTACCCCCAAATCCATTCACTCCTTGAGGAGGTGTCACTTTGTAATGTTGTTATGACCCTAGCCCGAGATCTGATTACGCCTGAGTTAACCTTGAGTCGCGACCATACTTATATAAACTCCAAATTAACCGAAGTTAAAGCGAAATTCACAAGAGATACATACTCCACTTCTGTCATTTGTACATATTGTGGAAGTCATATACATATGATACCATAAAACATTCTTTACAAAAACAAAGTTCTTTATACATGTATAATTCTATCGGTTCCCTATTTATGTCAACCATCTGCATATTCAAAATACAATGCAGGATGACAACTATAGTTCTCAAAAAGAATTTTCCAAAATGGTTTTCATATCATGTTCGCTCTCAGATATCAACATCTAATAATATCTTGGCCATTCCATTCTGCTAATCCTCTTGGAGGAACCGAAACGACTTCCTCGGCTGGAGCTGGGGCCGCTGCAGGACAGGTATTGGCAATCGGGCCTGTAATGCCATCAATAATACTAATGAATACGACGATTCAACAATGTATACACAGATCCAAGATAGTACATGCTATTAAACACCCTTAATCAGTTCAAATCTATAATTTAAAAAGTTTTTACATTGAATAATAATTTCTAGACAATTCGTACAATGATCTCAATATACATGCATTTAGAGTCAATAATGAATATACTAATTGGCAAATATAATAGTATATCCTTTCATTTCACATCTTCCAAAAAGGAAGGAATCATTTACTTTGCAAAATACAAGTATGCAAATATTCATTTATTCATTTATTATTGTGGGATCTACCAGTGCCCGGGCCAGGGACAACTGATATTACCACGGAGCTTCGGAACACCCCCAAATCCATCTACTGCAGTAGGAATAATCATTAACCCATTTCTTCAGCTCTATAATGAGCTTTTAATAGAATAGCTGTATAGTGTCAAACTCAATAGTCAATACAATTCAATATATCTCAACAACTAATCCCATTTGGATTTCAATTCAATTCAATAAATTTCATTCTTAACAATTGAAAGGAATACAACTAATGCCAATCACACTTTAGACTTGAGATTAACAATATGAATGCAACACAATGAGAGAATTAGGACAATTAACAATTCTACTCACTTCTCTCTCAATTCCAACCAACCATTTAGGTATAACCATTGGTTATCTAACGTACGTGCTATTCTCGATGGACATCACATTATATATATAATTTGTAGATTAGAGTTCACTTAATTATCACCTATGGAGCTATAAAAACCATTAACAGCCTTGAAACAAACATTCTAATTCAATAGGCTCTTACATAGAAAAATCAAAATTTAAATTTGAAATTTCCCAAGTTCGGTCACCTGTTCGGTTGCCTGTTCGGCTCGTCGAATCTGAGAATTCGGCTAGCCGACATAGTTTGGCTACCTGTCGGTTGGCTTTCTAGAAGCTTACAATTTCTACTAAAATCCATAAGTGCATTTGGTTACTAGTTCGGTCACCTATTCGGCTGACCGAAATTCCTTATTCGGCTAACCGAATTTAAATGTTACCGACAGTCACAGATCCAGAAACTCACAAATTTCCCCTGAGTTCGGCTCCCTATTTGGCTGGCTGAATCTTAGAATTCGGCTAGCCGACATACTTCAGTCACGTCATGGTCAACTTTCTAGAAGCTTGCAATTTCTGCGAAACTGACTCAGGTGCGTTCGGTCACCTTTCGGTCATCTATTCGGCTAACCAAACAGTGCACAGTGATTCATAATTTCTAACATAAAATTCTGAATTCTGAACTCCAAGAGTTCATACAGCACATTAAGCATCTTCAATTAATAGAAATGCATACACTTGCCTTCATTTGGAGTCAATTAACAAGAATCCCTCTTTGATAGCTTGATTTGAGATGAAAATCTCACAACTTCAAACCCTTTTTCCTCAATCCTATCATATAATAACCAAAACAGAGTTTCTATGGAATATTTGTGCTAGAAACTACTCCAAACCACTCAATAGAACTTGAAAGTCCTTTAGACACTTACTTGCTACTTGATGAAGAGAAATTTGAACTTTCCCTCAAACTCTAGCTTCTAGAAATGAAGGCAACTTGATGAAGAAGATGAAGTCTTGCACTTCTTCTTCAAAACCACTAGTAAAGCTCTCAACTTGAAGAGATTTAAGAAAGAAAGAAGGAAAAGAGTCTAGCGTTAGCTCTCTAACACTTGGGCCAAAAAATGAGTGAATGAACTCATTTAGAGTTCATCTCAACCTTATCAACATCACTTTGCACTTAAGCCCTCCCTCTCTTCCTCAATTTACAGTTTGAGTCAAATGAAAGCTCATTTGATCAATTTCAAGTCAAATGTAATTAAGTCTATTATGAAAGTTAATGTACTCTTTGAGATACACACGATGGTATCAATAGTTACCGTATTTGACAAAATGCGCGAAAATCCGTATTTACGGAAAAGTCCTTATTTGAGTATAAACTCAGTTCAATTAACCTAGTCTCATTTAAATTCATTTCATTAAGCTTAATTCAATCATTTTGAGACTAATCTAACTCATTTTGGTCATTAACCACAATTAGCTTAACTAATCATGCTTAATTTGTACTAATCTCAATTAATTACGTTAATCTTGATTAGTTCAAGAAAGGGTGTAACAAATGCACATGTAGAAGGCAAAAGGCTCATGTTACCTACAGTTCCACAAAAGCTTACAAAGCTGTCACTCGATTGGATTTATGTAGACCCTATGTCACTCCTCTCAATCGGCTTATTGTAGAGATCTGTATCTCGGGCCTGAGTTGGGAATTAGTGTAATAATAATTTTTCTTTTCCCTAGGACCCACTTATGTGAGGATACATGTCCATCACTAAATGGAATATTTGGTGGAAGCTTGCATTGCTGTGCAAACGGAAGTCTGGAGCTCATCAGATTCCGTGTTGCATCGTTAATGTCTCAAGTACATGTATGCTGCTGCATAGCACATCATTAGACCAGTATAAACATAAATAAGAAATGCACCGAGTTAGACAAGCAAATAGGATAATTTATTTTCATAAATTTTAATTACATTCCCCCAAAGTGACAGGCTAATAGAGGCGACTACACAAAGGAATAACAAGACCCAAAATGTAACTTCCCATCTCCTTGTCGGATATGAATTTTGATCCCCTAAGGAGAGAGATCACCATTCATCTATATATGATATGTAAAATTTGTACATCGAAAATGAGGATTCCCACTAACCTCGAAATCAACAGATTACGATCGTCAGTAACGATAACGGTCGTAACACCGTTCTTCGACGAAAGCCGAAGAAATATGAGGAGAAATAATTGGGCGAGTTCCCTCCTAATGTGCTATTGGCAACACACAACGGCTGTCCTTTCACTTAAAATGGGTCACAAGAAAGGTCCAAATAAGAGTTAATCCTCATATATGAATAATAGCATAATTATAGGGAATTCAAATAAAAACAAAGTAAATAAATAAAATATGGTAAAAAGGGGGGAGGTGCACAATATTTTAAGAAAAGGGTCGGCCCCATTCCTGGGTACCCCTTTCAAATCCCTTAGCAAAATAGGGTTTAATCAAATCAAAATAATGATGCAAATAATGAGATTCAGTATGTAATAAAATGAGGATTTGGTGGCTGATGGGCCGGTTTGTTTGAGGGCAACCACTTTGGGGTCAATTTATTTGATTTGATTGATTGTTGGTGGGAGTTGTTTCAAATCAAGCATTTAGTTTTCTCTTTCTCATCAATTCAATTGTAGAATTAGTTTGTATTCCCTTTTTATCATTAATCTGATTTAAAATACTTGGCACGGGAGGTGGAATAAAAGAGTAGAAAATCATTTTGGGTTAATTTTTTTTGGTTTTATAACTTTTATGGATTCTTGATAATGGAGTTAGAAGGGCCTACCTACGAGATTTTACTTGAATTTTCATAATTAATGTATTCATTATGATCATTTGATTAACATTGACCTAAGGTCATAGCTGCCTACATCAGCCTTATTGGACCCTTAATAGGGCAAGAAATGTGATGGGACGAAGCATATCGCTTCATTTTCCACTAATAGAGAAATCCATTTTATTCCTAGCGTGCGAACAGCCTGGGTGCAACGGCTCTGGCGCCTAAGTGTCATGTTTTGTATGTTTTATGTCGATTCGATTTTTTTTAGGCTATTGTTCAATGGTACTTTCTTTAGGTATGTTTTAAAGTTCTGTTTTTTATGTTTTGTTGTTTTAGTTTAAGTCTGAAATTCAGTATAAAGCTAAAAAATGCATAACACGATTTAGAGGGGTGTAGGTGCAGGGACTGTAGAGCCTAACCTCTTGTTTCAATGTTTCCCGATGATTTCGACTTTTAATCGTGATTTGAGGGGGTCTTAATTAATTAATTTCAGTTTTAGGGTTTTTTTTCGATTTTGGGATGTGTTACTTTCAATGATTTAAGTCTAAGATTCATAATAAAGTCAAAAATCGCGATTTGGGTTCCAAAGAGGGGGTAGGCACAGAGACAATGTCACATAGCCCTCTGTTTAAGTGGGTCTTGATGATTTCAACTGTTATTCAGAATTCCAGGGAGATCAATTCAGTGTAGGTTTTAGTTTCAAATTTGTCATGTTCTTAGAATAGTTTAACTTTAATTATTTAAGTCTGAAGTTCGAAATAAAGTTGAAAATCACAATTTGGGGTCTAAACAAGGGGTGGCGCAAGGACTATGGAGCCAATCCCTTACATTCTCTTATTTTTGAAATTCCTAAGGGTTTAAATTACGGTGGTTTGAGTTTTTTAGAATTATTTTGTATTCTAAGAGGTTTTGCTCATAATTATTTTGGCTTGAAATCTAAAACGAATTCGAAAATTGAATTTCGGGATTTAGAAAGGGAGTAAGCATAGGGATTGTGGCGCCTAACCCTGTGTTTCTATGTTTCTTGGGCTCTGACTTTTATTTAGAGTTTCGGTGATTCTTGGTCATTGCCTTTCAGTTTTGTGAGTTGTTTTAAGGTTTTGTAATATTGTGTCCTTAATAATTTAAGTGTGGAATTCAAAACTAAGTAAAAAACCATTATTTCGGGCCTTAAAGGGGAGTACAGGTTTTGGAACTTTCAACCTTGAGAACTGCTATTTGGACGGAATTTTGGGACCGATCTTTGGACCGGTCCCAAAGTTCCAATCCAAATATTATCTGATATTTGGATTGGAACTTTGGGACTGGTCCAAAGATCGGTCCCAAATTCCGTCCAAGTAGAATTTTTCTTCAACCTTTATTCGCGTTGGCATAAAAAAAATGATTAATATTCCCAACGGAATAAGAAGCTTCCAAGATGAGCACATTGGAAAACATGAAGATTTATTCTTTAATTTCTTCAAATCAAATATCAAAGTACATTCTTCATAGTCAAAGAAGACTCCAAGAAGACCTCAAAATCATCAGAGGTACAAAAGGAGGATAGAAGAGGGAAAACCAATCCCATGTCTGGTGGGTTTACAATGCCCAAACTTGGTCTCCGTTGTCTGCAACTAGCCTAGCTAAAAAGGTTAAAACCAAGTGAATTCCCACTTAGAGCCAAGAAACACATATTTAAAGTGTTTCTCAAAGTTGCAGTGCAATCCATGATTGTATGAGTCGAAACTCAGTGAAAAACCAAGTCAAGACAGTTTAAACCTGAAATGCTCAGACATGGACCAAACGTCAACATTCAATTGACCTTCGGAGATCAAAATATGGTGAGATCTTCCTAGAAGTCCAAGAGCAAGTTCGAGAAACATAATTCATAATTTCAAGACAAGCTAAGGCTAGTTGGACCCCAAAACAAGCATATAATAGCTAGAAACAGTTAAAGTCAAAGATGGCCGAACATGGGAGGCCGGGATTCACTTCGACCAACTTTCATGGTGAATGAAGATAAAATCCTTCTCAAGGATCAAAGACAAGTTTTAGAAACATGACTCAAAGTCTTAGAACAAAAAAAGGTCATTTAGATCCAAATACAAGCAAAACAGAGCTTAAAAAGTAACAATACATGACTGGTCGGGCATGAGGGGTTAAGACCCACTTTGACCAACTTTCATAGGTCAATTGAAGATATAATCTTTCTAAAAGATCAAGAACAAGTTCCAAAGAGGATTCCCAATGTTTCAAAGTAATTGAAGGTGATTTGGACCCGAATCCAACGAAAAACATTCCAAGGCATAAGTGTCCAGATATGGAGGCTGAAGTTCACATTTGACCAATTTTTAGAGTTAAATGATGGTGAAATCTTTCTCAAAGTTCAAAGAAAAGTCCTAGAAGCATTTTCCAAATTAAGTTTTATAGTAATTGCAGTACATTTGGATAGGAAACTAGACAAAACATATGCACTGGTTCCCCATGTCCAGCCAGTGCCTATTTGGTCAGATATGGGCATGCAGTTAGTTATTTTTTCCACTTTTCGAATTATAACTCCTCAAAACTGCTTGGAACTACTCCAATTGCACCCTCAGCCTATAAATGCCCCTCTTGGGTGACCATTCGAGCATCTAGCAACACTTGAAACCATTGGCACTCTCCAAACCTAGTGAATTCTCAAGAAAAACCTCTTCCAACTGGGGGCGTAAATTGGGTCGGGCCACCCAGCACGAAAAAACCTGGATTTTGGGATGGCACTGCTCGTGGACTGGGCCGGCCCAGAATGGGTCATGCTGGGCCGTGACACGGCACGACACTGCCCAGGTCCTTGGCTGTGCCATGTTGGGCCAGGGCACTTGGGCAAAGGCACGACCTAGCATGCTCCGGCCCGGCATGACAATTATATGTAAAAAGTCAGGTTCTTTTACAAATAAAACATATAACTTAAAATTATTAAAGATTTTTTTACTTGTAAATTAACATCAATGTTTGTGCATTTATTTTAATAGTTTCAACCTTAGTTCAAGTTGAGAATCCCTTAAAGTCTCTGTCAATTTATATAAAAAAAAAAAAAAAAACTTTAGAAAAGGCATGTGGGCCGACTGGAGGATGGCACGACCCTACACAACACAACCTAAGTCCTGTCATGGGCCGTGTTGGGCTGACAACCAATCGACCTGGGCATGACGCTGCACGGCTGGGCCGGCCTGAAAGAGGGTCGTGCCGTTACTTCCAAACCAAAAGCTCTCTCCCAGAAGGTAAAGTTCCACCTCAGGACTCTAAAAAAAAAAACCTTCTCAACCTTTGAGTCTTGGTTTTCAACCTCTGATGTGTTCCTCCAGATGAAAAAATTATATATTCATGGCTTTAACAACACATTCCAACCAAAACTCATGATTTTATAGTCATTTTCTTTTATTTTCTCACATAAAGGAGTGTGGGTGTTGTTGCCTACAAAGTATTATTGTGCACGCACGTTTACGGATCCAGAGGGACACGACCTGGACACCTACTAGAACAAAAAAACCAGCAACTCTCTTAGACTATACAAAACAGTCCTTGAAAAACAAGTGATGAATCTCAAATATCATTGTTTAGTTAAAATCAAACTCCATTCACCAAACCACTGAGTAAAATTATCCCAAATCAGCTATAGAGGAGTACAGAAACCTGGGAAGCCAAATCTAGGAGAGAAAGGAAGAGAAGAAGAAATGAAGTAAAGAGAGGGGCATGTCCAGCCAGTGCCTTTTTGGCCGGACATGGGCTCACATAATCTATTTTTTGTTGTTTTTATATTGTTTTTGTTCAATTTATGTACTTTGTTCAATCTGAAATCATCTAAGCTCACATGGAGGGGTTGTTAAAAAAATTGAATTTATAAACAATTTGAATCCACAAGGCCGGAGCATGCGCCCTTGTAAACATAAATGTGAGCATGAATGAAAAATAATATTTTGTGCAATAGTTCTTTCTCTTATTTTCTATACTTTGATTGTTGTGAACTTAATACTATTTTCACACTACTATTTGGAACTTCAAAGTCTTTCAATCAAGGGATTTTGACTGATGGATTGATTTAAGTCTCTGGTCTTCAAATGCCACAGTGGTCAAAGTCCGAATGCCAAAACAAAGTTGAACGTCATGTCTGGGACCGACGAAGGCGATAGGCGCAGAGACAGTGGCGCCTACCCTGCTATTTCTATATTTTTAATGAGAGTCTTTGGGCAGGACATGGGCTTTAAATTTTGGCTCGATAATTAAATTGTCAAGGCCCGGGCCCATGTATGCTTAGAGGCATGCCTGATGTATTTTGCGAAACGAAACGACTGCACTGCACATATATTTTGTGAATGGGCTGGGTATGTGGGCGGGGCTCATGACTTTGAGACCTATGGGGTTGATCTGAGCTTGAATATTACACTTGATGGGTAGATGGGTGAATCTTCCAGAGGCTTTACCCGACAAAACCCGGCCCATGAGTAGGCTGAAGATATAATAAAGTTATACGTGTTAAGTGGCATCTTCTTATAACTTTTTCCCCCTTTGTTCTCTCTTCTTTTGCATGCAGTTTCTCTCTTGACAAGTAAAGAACCAACCTGTGCTCTTTGCCATCCAATCTAAAACAAGCCTTTGTACAATCGTAAGAGGAGAAAGGCCACAGTAGTAAGAGGATTAAAGAAAGACAAAAAAAAAAAAAAAAAAGCCTTGGGTAGAATGAGAATATCAAACCTCCTCACTATGTAGATCAAATCTTTCTAACTTTACCTTGCAGATCGTGGCTGTGATTATAGGTCTCTACGCAGAAATGAGCCTACTTTCAGGTATAAGACAGCCAATACATGTTAGTGGCATCTCCTTTTCTGTATTCTCTCTTCTTTTGAGGTTTAGCTTCCTCTCTTACCAAGTAGGGAATGAATCCTTTATGAGGATTTTATCTATATAGATAAAAAGCTACTCTCTACTCTCTGCTTTCAAATGCAAATCAAGATCACAATCATCTCCTCACTTCTTCATTTCAATCTAATCTACTTCGGCTAGGTGCAGTTCTTGCAAATAAGGTGTGGTTCATTAACTTCTCCTTCTTTAAATACGTTAGATCATCCATGAGATTATGTATGGTATTTAGATACTTCAAAATAGACAATACATCATTACATATTTGATACTTTTTAATGTGTAACATCCATGTCCTCATCATACAGCAGCAGGGCATCATTGTCGGTTGAGTCCGGATCCACTGTTTTGTTGACACATGGAGATACTGTTTTGTCTAATCAGGATTTGCCAGCAGTATAAAATCTCATGTCAGCTAATGCACCCTCACAATTTCTTCTTAGAATTAAAAAAATATATATATGAGATTTTATACAGTTGGCAAATTTTGATAAAATAAGGTTGAGAATGGATCTGGACTCTCGTCGGTTATGCATGCAATCTTTTGTTCCCATGGTTTGTCAACTTCCAGCTGTGACCTTTACTGGCTAGGCAAAGAAGTGGAATCAACTTGGCAACTTGGGGAGTTCTCTCAGAAGAGTCAGATCAGTTTTTATTTACACCCAAAAATTAGAAAATGGGAAACAACTAAAATTAAATATTAAGAAACTCAAAAATTCTGCAATTAAGATTCTTGAATAACTAAGATAGGCATTTGTGCTAAGGATTGGGTGACGGAACCAAGGCATTCGATTGAATACATAGAAGGGATTGAATCATTCTTTGCATTCATAAGCTCTAATAAAGAGAAATTAAGGGGTGTGTCACATATCGTAATTTAAAAAGAGGGAAGAGAACTACACCAAAAACAACTAATAGGAATGGCAAAGAACCATTCCTAACAGGGACGGTTCTAAACCGCCTGAAAAACTTATGTCTCTAAAATATTGAAACGGGTCGAAATTGTTCCAAATAAAAATAATTGGAAGTGTTTAAAACCGTTCCACAATTCCTAAAACCATTCCAAATCCAAATTTTTGGAATGGTTTTAAACACTTACAGATTTTCTATAACCGTTACAAATTCAAATTTCTGGAACGGTTAGTAGTCCATTTTGGAATTTTTTTAAACACTTTTAGATTTTCTGAAACCGTTCCAAATTCAAATTTTTGGAATGATTTTTAAAATGTTACAATACTATAAAGGATGGTTTTGAACCATCCCTAATTTAATTGTTTGCCACGTAATTTTTTTATTTGCCACTAAATTTATTTTTTTTAAATCACAAATAAGAAATTGAAACCCATAAATTATAGCATTCACATCTACACACATTAATATCACACATCATCAATTAGGTCACAAGATTTAAAATTAGAATCAATATACTAGCTTGAATTCAAATGTACAATTTACATTATTTACAAATACATACATATATAACACAAAAACAACCCACAACTTTATAAGAACATTCATCCACTTCATTTCTAAAAGAAGTAAAAACGAAAGAGTTCCATCTTATCACATTTGTTGTGCCATATCACTTTCTCCAAGGTTTTTTACCAATTAGTCTTGTCTTCTTTTTGTGGAAGAAGCCCTCCAATAAAAAACAGCAATCAAAGCTCTTCCAAACATAAATGAAGATCCTACAAGAGAACAGAAAATCGAAGACAATATTTTTAGCACATTCTAAGAATTAAATCGACAACATAGTCAATCCAAAACCTTAATTAAGAAACAATGAACTAAGAACATCTCCAACAAAATGGGGGTAAATTCAATGCAGTTACCTTTTTACTGTTAGCAGACTCCTTCCGAGACAACTCTTTTCTAAGATCATTAAGCTTCTTTTGAGATGCTCCTACATTGCCGCCCACTCATGACATATGATTTAAATAAAGGGTTGAACATGAGCACTCAGAATGAAAATTAGGTATCATCAATAAAGAACATAGATTCCTAAAAAGAAAATGAAACAACATGATTGAACAAAGCAAGTAGTACCTGTGCCAAAAGGGAATATAAACATTAACTGCACTACAATATTACTTGAAAATGTGGCGCCCATTCTGCTGGTGTCTCAAGCTCTCAATAAAAGATTGGTAGAATGATTTCAGAGTTGTTATATCACTGTCTCATGGACAGATAAGAGTTGATAATGGTTAGTACACAGTACAAATGAGCAAAAGCAATAGCTACAACATATCAAACCAGGTTCACTGCAATGTTCTGGTCCAGATTCGAGATGAAGTAAAGACCCTTCTTTGTTTCTTGAGAAGAACATAGGAATAGTCTCAGAAATGGAAAAAAGTGATGAAGAAGGAACAACAATTAATTTCAATCCATTTTTGAACTACAGATTATTGAAATTTGTTTATCACAAAGCAGACCCACAAAGAGATGAAATCAATAAACCCCACCACAAGCAGACCCACTCTTTTCATTCCCATATAGACTTCTTTTTGGTAAAATGATGAGGAATCAGACCTCTCCATTTCTCAAACAAGCAGGAGAGTGTGGGTTGAGATATGAAGTGACTGGACTATTAATCCTAGAGAAACAATACAGAGCAACAGTGACTGAAGGATCGGCATATAGGGATCAGTCACACACTCCCTTAAACCATAAGAAACGAATGAGCTATACAACTAACTTATCTTTTAATACTTGAGCATTCAAATCACAAGAAATTCAACTGCATAACTCTTGTTACAAAGAACTTTGGAGCTTACTTGCAGAGGATTTTTTTTTTTCCTTCTAGGCATCCAAATGGTCCATCTTTTCCATATCCTAGCAATTAATTCAAACATATATGGCACAACACGAATAGAATGAGCAATAACCAAAAAAGAAAAGGACCAACCTAACACTCATTTTCCACATTAATTTAGAAAGTATAAACAAAACCCAACAAAGCAAAAAAAAAAATTACATGAGACAGATAATTGACCTGATTTAGAGGAAAGCGAGGACATGGATAATTGACGATGAAAGAAGAATTCTCACCCTCAATTTTCAATCAAGAAAGTAGAATGTGAGTTAGCACTTTATCAACCATTCAAGAATATCTAAAAAATAAATAATTGACAACAGGAAAAAGCTAAGAAGAAAGAAAATATGGGTATACTTAGATAATAGAATGCAGATTCATTAGCAAACTATTAAAAGCATTGACCTGTCAACATCTCCTAAAAACATAATATGTAGTAAGCAAGATGGAACCTGAAAATCTAAATGATCATGCCCCAATTGTTTAAACCTGAGCACAGAACTGTGGTGGCCATTTTGACATAGTGTGGTAGGTATTGTTTTATTGAATGTTTTGGAAAAGCCTTCTGGATCAACAGAAAGGCAATGTTGCTTGTGGCAGGAATACCATAACTCCAAGATTACTTAAGTCATTTAACCAAATCTTTCTAAAAATTGTTAGGTTCAGAACTCCAGTAGCCAAACTTGCAAAATCGCAGGCACAATTCTGCACCACGATGGTTGATAAAGAGTAAGATAATTAAACTTTACTTTACCTAACTTGTCAGAAGATTGGGTTTATCCCAGTCCAAACTCATGTGATCATATGAGGTGCACTTTTGTGGATCTCAAATTTATCCCAGTCCTAATTGTTAAATGAATTGGATGGGTTTAAAATTTACACGATCAACCCAAGATATGCATAAAGCGGGGGGTTGCATCCCTATGTCTTGTGTTTCAAAATCCGCCCCAGATTTGTCTAGTGTGTGTGGGTTTAGTGGGCACCACCATGGGAAATAGTCCTTTCCTAAATGGATCAAAGATCCCAGGGGTACTCATGTCATCCAAAAAAAAAAACCCAGGAGCATAGCTCATAGGCATTAAATTGGACTTTTGAGTCCTATTTTAAGGTAAATTGGTGTGGCAATTTTGCAAAAAAAATTGATTTTTTCATGGATGCATGCTAACCTGATGGTAGGGGTACAAATGTAGAAGGGAAAGTCTATTTTAAAAAAGAATTTTTTTTAAGGTTTCTAAATATGAAGGGAGGGTCAGCCTCTCTCCCTTCTCTCTCAATCACTCAACGCTCAAAAAATTATAGATTAGATGGGCATGGAATACCTACATATTCATAAAAAAAAGCACCTTGGATTCCTCAAGCCATGAAATTCATAGTTATTTTCCGAATGCCTTTTCTACTGGGTTGGCCAGCTGACCATAAGCGATACTATCAACTTGAAGACTATATGATTAATCCGTGGGCATGTTTATGCTGCTGCCAACTGGCCAAGAGGGTGACACTATCAACTTGAAGATTGAATGATTAATCCTTGGACATGTATATGCTGCTAAGGTGCAAATACCACTCAACCATGAGTGTGTTGGAGTGTACATATGCCTTTGTTGACTGCTATTGTTGACTCTCTCTCTCTCCCTCTCTCTCTCTCTCTCTCGGGATGGATGCACATGAATATTCCTCGTATATATATATATATATATATATATTCTACAAAAAAAGTACTTTGCCAAGAGAAGTGGTATAGGAGAGAAATTTCATTCCATGAATATGGTAAAACATACAATAATTAAGTCAATTGTAGCCACGTCCCTCTGGAACATCAACCCAACCCCTTTACACTCATTACTAACCTGTAGTAAACACTCATCGGATCAAGACTTGCAGTTAGCTTGGACTTGAGAAAAAATGTAACTTAATCAAAGGTTAAAATTTGAGGCTTTTAAATCAAGAGTTGGGATGATCCGACTTAATTGTTTTTATCTGAAAATCTGATCCACATACACACTATTCCATCATTTTATTCCCCCTTGACTGGCACCAACTTAGTGGGCCACAGAAGAGGCAGAACAAAGTTAATTTGTGGCTTCACCCTGTTGACTCACAGAAGGCTTCAACTCTTCTGCACATGAAGCTTATTAACCATTGAATTCAAGAAAGTTGCTAGTAACCCTGATTAAAATAGTTACAATGTAAGATTTTAGTCAAATCAGAGTTGAATGCACAGTAGGATCGGTACAAAAGATAGTTAGCAACATTTTTAACATGTATCCTATTCAAATGTCTATTTTACTATGATTGACCTGGAGCTTTAATTGTGTCAGAAGGAACAGATAATTTTGTTGATTGTTCAGACCATATTGCAATTCTCTGTTTCTTTTTTGACCACATGAAGCTTATTAACCATTGAATTCAAGAAAGTTGCTAGTAATACCCTGATTAAAATAGTTGCAATGTAAGATTTTTGTCAAATCAGAGTTGAATGCACAGTAGGATCGGTACAAAAGATAGTTAGCAACATTTTTAACGTATATCCTATTCAAATGTCTATTTTACTATGATTGACCTGGAGCTGTAACAGTGTAAGAAGGAACGTGTAAGGATTTCATTTAACCATCCCCATCAATTGTCTAGTTAGAAATTATTTCACATTGTTGTTGGCTGTTGATTCTGATGTTATGCTAATATATAGGAGCTTTTCTTTCTTCTCATGACTCAAAATGGATGTAAAAAAATATAAGAAGAAGAAGATGATGTGTCACATTCCGGTCCTGAATCACCTTGGCCTAGGGTAATTCCCAAGATGTGTCATACGTACTCCCGTGTGTTGTATCTGTCTCGAGCCATTTACATCACACGAAGGAGAGAAAACAACCTTCCAAACTCGTGAGTTAGAATTCACTAAAACGCATTAAGGCAATTAACATTAGCGGAAGCTATAATCCATTCTTGTGAGGTATCAATTTTCCATTCAGTCTATGTAATATTTCAAGTTTAATACAAAAGAATTATACATTGTTTAACCAAAGATGTATAAGGAGCCCTATACAATATCACTACCAAAAGTATAAACAAAAGAATAATTAAATCTAAGTGTGACCCACACAAAAAGGGGCTAACCACACACTCAAAAGTCCTCCAAAAAGTGACTTCGCTCTCCGGAAAGATAGATCTATTTGACCTCAGGCTCTGGCTACTCTTCTAATCCTGAAGGTACCTTTGAGGTAACCTTCTTTCCCTTCTTGGTCTCCTGTAAATCGAGGGCTGGACTTGAGACTGTGACACCAAGAGTAATATCATCAATACGACGAAGGAGCAAGTGTAGGCAATAATAAGGAAATACATAATATATCAATCTTGAATTCAAGACGGTTAAACTATCGGAGATCAATAATACGAATAAACTAGACAGGATATGCAAAAGTAATTTAATTCATGCATTGTGAATCAAGTATAATGAAAATATACAAATTGACTACTACTTTAAGCTCATCCTCTCAATGAGAGCAAACCTAGTTGGAATGTCACCAGCTGCCCGATCAAAGGCTAACTGGCTACCCGGGTTTGGAGTTCCGGTACTCCAATTGACTTACTGCGGTAGTCTTTGAATAACTAAACCAAGTTTAACCCCGTCGGGTATCACAAGGTCGAAACTAAGTAGTGCCGACTCGATCGAATGAAATAATAATCGAGAAATAACTGAATTTGAGTAAGTTGTATTCATTTATCAATACTCAATTCGAATATCAATCACATTATCACTAATACTTACTCAATCCTATATTCCCAATGAATTATGAATTTTGATACGTAATACTGAAAGTAAGAATTAATGTAACAATTGAATCTCAATAACACTAGTGATATAACAAGTCCGTAGATCAGAATTGATTCTCAACAAGAAATTTATACTCCCATATGAAATGCAATAACTCAAGGGAATCAAGGTAGTTTATGAACCAACACTAAATTATTAAGTTTAGTCCTTTACTGTCCAACACAGGGTAAGTTTGAAAGTTCAATGTATTTCTATTTTCTTAGGTGTCACTAATTATGAGGGGTACATTGAAATTTCAAACTAATCCTCATGGCATGATATCAGACAAATGAATATCCATTGGTCCAAATTAAATAGGTTAATGTTTCTTTTTTTTAAGGTCATGAAGTCTCAAAGTTTCCTAATTTCCTATGGAATAGGGGTGATCACCTTAACTATCAATTTGGGATAATTAAGATGGGTTAAGATCGATTAAAGGTGATAATTCACCCAAAATTAGGTCAAAACGGGGCCTGGTTACAGTATCAGGTTCGCTCGAGCGAACGAGCGAACTTGGGGTTCGCTCAAGCGGACCCAATCCAGAAGGTAGGCCGCTCGCATGCTACACTTCGTTCATTTGAGCGAGGATTCCAGGAGATGGTCGCTCGAGTGGACCCATGTTCGCTCGAGCGGACCCATCTAGAGAGTTGGCCGATCGAGCGACCTCTTTATTCGCTCGACCCTAACTTCAGAAGGCAGTTCGCTCGAGCGAGGTGTCCAGTTCGCTCGAGCGAAGTGTTCAGAATTCTGAAATTCATAATTCTGAATTCATTTCTTCTACCCTCATTTTAAAACTTCCTTTCATTTCATACCTGCAGAAAATAGAGCCTCCTTGCTCTCCTTTTCAAGTCATAGTATTTCTTCATTCATTCCATCATTATAAACCATAAAACCATTCAACCACTCATTTATTAAGAGATATAGACATTGAATAGAACTATTCATAGAATCAATGAAAAATAACAATATGTAAATCTCAACTATTGCTTATACTTGCCTCAAATGAGCTTTCCAAAACTTTACTTCACTCTTGATTCAAGAAACCCAAAAATCCCCAAATCAACAAACCCTAGTCACATATATACACATGGAAAAACTATGTGAATATGCATGCATGAATGTCTAAGAGTTCTTTGACTCTAATACACTTCTAAATCACAATAAGAAGGTCTTTGGTTCTTACCTTGACAAATAACCCTAGTTGGGAAAGAGAAGAGAATGGAGAAGATGGGTTTTTGGCAAAATGAAATAAGAAAGAATGGAGAAGATGAAGAAGGAAGGATGAAGTTGAATCCACTATCTAGCCTTCCAAGGCTAAAGCTTCTTAACTCTTGTTTTGGCTGAAGGAGAAGAGAAGAAGAGAGAGTGTAGAGAGAAAGAAGATGAAAAGGAATGAAAGAGAGAGGGATAAGGGTATTTATAAAAGGATGAGGGTGGCATTT
>QPKB01000007.1:16474427-16491837 GCA_003546025.1 Camphora micrantha | reverse complement strand
CACAAATAGTAACCTTACTATTACCACTATTAGAAGTCCCACTTCAAATAGAAATAGTAACTTCCTAATTCCTTCATCTTAGAGTTCTAGTAGGATTAGTATCTTCCAATAACTTGGGCTAGCGTGGGGACCACTAGGGATTCCATAGAAAGCTGGCTCCAACTGGGACACGTGACCCCACATCTCATGTGAATCCGGGCCCACAGTTAATTACAAATAACACCACTATATAAATGCAATTGCACTCCAGTCTTAGGAATAAATTACAATGAAGACCCTAAACTTCCCGATTACCACAATTAAGCCCCTCTATCAATATCCATGGATTAACTGGACTAATAATGTCCCACCAATTTAAATCCACATCTTATTATCCTTGAGCCCCAATTAATCACAGTGATCATCAGTACCATCCAATTAACTCTTAATGAGATGGGTGCGCACTTACTAATGATAAATCCATTAATTGGCACAAGGGGATAATATAGATAGATTCCATCGTATTGACCTACAGTTGGCCTCACTCATTGGTGACTCAAAGCAAATGAATAGATAGAAACTTGAGTTCATCAATGTCTCAGGATTGAGAGCCTATTGTTAGGGAATTATGAGAGCAAACCTTAAACTCGAGACAGTATTCCATAAGGTGCTTCTCATGGTCCTTCAATACATCCAATGTACCAGCACCGTGATCCAGAATCTTACATTCTGATGATCGAGACAAATCACACTATCTTATAGTGATCAAAGCGCTGCAACCTTATCAGATGAGATGCCCAGTCTCATCACCGGTTGTGAAGATGTTTAAGTATAAGATTTGTGACAAATGTCTCCTGTGTGTGGATCTCATCCATACACATATATCACATCTAATATACTAATGGGACCCGGTTCATATCATGAACCATTTATGTCATTTGTATTGGTCATGTGCATTAAGTAGTAAAACACCATTCATCTCATGAAAGGAAAGCATGATATTATTGAAAAATAAAGAAATTAATCAGTTTATTACATCATATGATGGATTGAGTCCATACAATCTAACACCAAATCCCTCTGATCTTCCGAATTTATTATCTCCGATTCATCCAACAAGTGTTCAGGTGAAAGATCAATGTCCTGTAAGCTTCATAGTTCACATAGGAAAATAATCTCCCGTAACTTTACATTCATTCAAATTGATTTGGAATCGCTGAGAAATTGTGCAGGGGTGCAACCTGTCCAACCTCTCTCATGTGACAAGTGACAACCAATCGGAAATATAGGTAGTAGAGAAAGAGTTCAATGGGCTAAAAAACTCTCTTCTGTCGACCCAAAAGGCTGAATCTTCATCCAACGAATGGGCGATCAAAGAAATCCCATCCAGATAATTGAGACCTCACTTCATTGAGTGTAACCATATATGATTAGGTTACCCGTTTGGCACTTTACTAGAATTGTAAAAGTCAAGTAAAGTCTCCATTTTTCAGACAAGATGTCATATCAAAAGAACTTTAATTCAAAATTCTCTCCATATATTTTTCAAAAAAGTAAAAAGGAACTACCTTTATCCACTAAAAAACTAAAAACTAAAAAAAAAAAAAAAAAAAAAAAGAAAAAAGGAACCTTCACTTTTCTATACAAAAAGTTAAAAAGATTTCATACCTAGCAATTAAAAATAGAATACTGTCATAACCTACTTATAATTTATTCCCTCTTGATTTGATGCTTTACTTCACTTCGTTTTACTTGATTTTGAAAGTAAAATTACCAAATGGATGAAGCTTTATATTATGAAAGAATATCCAAAGAAGGAACAAGGGAGATGTACTAATATGAAAGACCAAGAACACCACCAAATAATTTTCATTGAAGGGAAGTGGGCTTGGACTTGAATTGGATACTGACCCTTGATTTTATATGGATTTGGGGATGATCTTAGGGATTAATGGTTTAGATCATTTACTTGCTATCATAATTTGTAGATATTCAATAACCAAGCATGTATTCATTTGGAGGGGAACTTAGGCTGGGCTAACAAGAACCCAAATGACACAATCAGACCTAAACCCAAACTAGGGTTTGGCACTTTTGGGGTTTGGGTTGGGCTTTGTATGAAATAAGAACCAATTTGATTTGGTGCAGGGTTAAGGTTGGGTGTATTTTTGGAAGTTTATTACACAAGCAAGTTGTAACATGGGTCGGTCAGGTTATAGTTGGGTGGGTTAGGTTGATAGTTATAGAATTCATGTCAAGTATGTGGTTGGCCCAATATCTGACCCGATCTGAGTAAGTAGTACTTCTATTTATGCATAGCCTGTGGTTGAGGAAATGTTGTACACCCCAAATTTGTACGTGCGCCATACCAAATGAACTTAAGATTGTCCAAGCACAACCCAATTACTTATTATGCTTAATCAGTGGCAGCAATGAGTGCCCAGTGACCTGCACTAACCCAGACCTGACTTAATACTTTGGTCCATGGATCAAAATAGCGGTTATAACGCTATATCAGGCGTAGCGGCAAAGACCTCTATGCTACAGGCAATTTAGCACCTCTAGCAAATGTAGCAACTGTTACGGCCACCATGGTCCGCAACGGTTTTGCTACGAACCACCACAGGCCGCTACAAAGTGTGACTAACATCTATTCTTCATAATTTTTTAAAATACATAGTGGAGCTTCTTTCTTCTTTTTTTCTCTTCAATCAACACTTGTATCCAATTTTCATAACCTTCTTTACTTAAACGGACATTAAAAAACACAAGATTTCGCCGATTTGAAGCCAATACATAGAGTTTCTCTCAAGGGCTCTTCTATAGGTATATTGTGGCAAGCACGCCTGATGGTATTAGTGGAGGTATTCTTTTCTCAACTCTCTATAAAAGTACATTGTTTATATTTAATGAAAGCTAACTAGCCATATGGTTTGAATATTAAGCTTGTTTAAACATTACATTCTTTTTGGGGGAGAGGTGGGGGTGTTAGAGCTTCTTTTAGCTAGAGCTGAAGGAGGCAAATGGCGGATCCTACATTGTGATTTATAAAAGGTCAGCCCGAATACCATAATTCCTAAATGTAGGCCCCAATTACCTAAATGTGGGCTCCAAGTACCCTTTTTTACAATTTTCCCAAACTCTTAAAAGATCAAAGCCTCTATTTTAGACCTTAATCTAGCTCTTATTAATTAGATTAAAGTTTCCAAATGGCCCCTTACACTCTTGTTGTTTGTTTTTTATTTTAGAAACAAAATAATATAAACGTTGTCAACATAAATACATGACGAGCTTCCCTTTGGGGCCCATCACTTATTAAGAAGGGGAAAAACTGGCCCCAATTTTTATTGTACCTCTTGATTTTAAGGGACTCAAAGTTCTACTTCCTTTACCCAAAAGGGGGGGGGGGGGGGGGGGGGGGGGGCGGGGGGCGCGGGCGCGGGGTTGTTCAATTGATAATGTTCAATAAGACTGAAGGGGTTCAATTCGTGGGGAGCATGACAAGCCAAGAAGATCTCAACGTGTACCTATCAAGAATCCAAAGTTCATGGAGCTGTTGAGGATTTGATGGAGTTGAATTAATCCACTGTGGGTGGTGTCCTGCACATGCAAGTAGAAGAATGAGTCAAGTTCTGTTAGCTAGTGTTTTGTTATTTGAATAAGTGCCAGCTATTTAGTTGGAATCAGTTGTTAGAGTCCTGATTTCATGTAGTTGTACTATTAATTTTAGGAAGAGTCCATTATTTCCTTATGTATTTAAACTCTAGTATTATGCAGTAATAAGACAAGTTCATTCACTAACAAATTGCTGTGGTTTATTCTCACCCTAAGTAGAATCCTATTTACATAATAACTATAATAGCTTTGACTAAGACCAAGGAAAAATAACTATATTATTATTACTCCTCAAGGAGTAAAGGTGGACCAAGGAAAAATACAAGCAATGTTAAATTGGCCAAGGCCTACTAATATTTCTGAATTGCGTGGATTCTTAGGCCTTACAGGTTACTACAAGAAGTTTGTTCGCAATTATGGACTTTTGGCTCGGCCACTCACCACTCTGTTAAAAAAGGGACAATTCGGTTGGAATGATGAAGCCGACACTGCCTTTGAAGGCCTTAAACAAGCCATGACTTGTAACGCCCCAATTTCGGATACTGAGAAGATCGTCAAGATACTCGAAGTTGGCGCGCTACTTCCCGGAAAATCCGAGAACTTCCAAAATCATAGGTCCGCAGTGAGGTCCAATTTAAAACATTTTAAACAATATGAGATCAACGGTTAATAATGCGGAAGCATGTGAATATAGCGGAAGCAATAATAGGGTATCATATATCTAAGTCAAATATAGCAGAGCTGAAATCCAACCAAAAGTATTAAAGTTGTAAAGATTAAAGGTTTATTACAGATTAAGACAGCTACCATGCTCACTACAAGAATCACTCAAAATCCCAAAATAACATAAGAACTCTCACACCCCAGGTGTCGGCTCTCCAACTTACAGCTCGACCTCTTGGTCGGCTGGTCCCCATCCGTAGTCTCCTGCTACAGATACCTCAGCTAGCGCAAGCGCGCCGTCCTCGTAATCGGAGTCGAAACCTAAGCACCAAGAATGGGTCAGATCTAAAAATCTGGCAAGTTACAGTATACAAGTAACATAGGATATATGTATCAAATGAGTAAAGACAAGCATATGGTTAAAAAAAATATCAGGATACAAAATCTAGGCAGTTGAGCAGGATAAGCATTTAGAATCAGAATAAACATGATATCTAATTTAAAATGATATGGCACATTCACACGAGTTGGATACCGCGGGATATTATGCCACGGCCCTCCCATACTGAATGAACACAGTAGCGGCGGGGAATCTCACCAAAGCTGGGGAATGACGAGCCCCGCAATCACACTCATCAGTCTCACCACACTCATCACTCGGGGAGACCGGACCAGCTTCACACCGTCCGTCTAAAACATAGCTCATCATGATAGCTCACTCAACACTCATAAATAGCTCATACCAGTGATGATCAGTCAACAGGCTGAGCTTAGAACAACTAAGTGAATGTCTATGCCGACTCAAGGAAATAATGAAGGTCTGTGTCTGTCTAGGCTTTACCTTGCGTGAACAAGGTCCTAACAAATTCCCTAAGAGGTCCAAGTATCAATTCATTACCATGGATCACAATCCAGGTCCAAGCCCACTCGTTGGATCCATACCCAGGCCCATCAAGTACATGGCCTAGTCTAAGACAGTCCAAACGAGGTAACAAGTCTATTTCCAATGTTAAACAGTCCAATATAATCAACATCTCCAATCTAAGGTATTATACAACCATACATAGGCCATAAAAGGGCCCGCCTAGCCACAGACACGGGTCAATGTTCACCCATTTACATCATCGGGTCACCTCTAAGTAGTCCTAGGTTCAGGTCTTCCATTTTTCCAATTCATTAACGGTATTATCAATAATAAGGACAATAGAGTGACAGTAATATGATAAGAGAGATAAATCTCCAAATACAAGATTCAATGGGAAATATCAACAGTCCAACCTAAGTAATTGGTCCACTATCGGGTTCAAGTCTACCTCAGGTAATTTGATCCTTAAATGATACCTCAAATGCTATTAAATAATGTTTTTGGTGCTCCAGAAGTTACGAGCATCATTAGTAACACATAAGGGTCGAATTATCTTAGATTACATAACCTGGACCCTAATTATTGGACCCCACGAGTCAAGGTTGAACCACACCATTGACTCGGGCTGGGCACAGTGATGGAAGTCTATTTGATGGTCAATGGGCCCCACACATGATCACAACAATAGAAATTAGAATCTGGGAGGTGTCGCTATACACAGTGTGCTCAGCTGACTTCCTAGTCTGGGTAATCAGCTCGGCACACTAGGATCAAGGAAGTATTCCTCTTGCAGGCAATGCCTGGTTGTTCAGAAATTCCTGTGAGCTCGGCAAACCCCCTGGCCTAGGTAGTTGGCCGTGCCCACTGAAAGTCCTGGTTTAAGGAGATGTCCCAGGTCCTAGTTTTCCTTGTTGGCAATCTGCCTTCTAGGAATCAAGCTCGGAGTTCGGCTAAGCACGGAGCTTGGTAAAATACTCAACTCGGTCACCTAGCTCAGTTCGGCAAAGCGTTGAGCTCGGTCAGACACTGAGGTCGGTAAAGCGCAAAACTCTATAAGGCGTTGAGCTCGATCAAGCACTGAGCTTAGATAAAGCGCAGAGCTCGGTCAAGTGCAGAGCTCGGTAAAGCACAGAGCTCGGCAAAGCGCTGAGCTCGATCAAGCACTGAGCTCAGACAAAGCGCAGAGCTCGGTAAAGCGCTGAGCTCGATCAAGCACTGAGCTTAGACAAAGCGCAGAGCTCGGTAAAGCGCTGAGCTCGATCAAGCACTGAGCTCAGACGAAGCGCAGAGCTCGGTAAAGCGCAGAGCTCGGTCAAGCACTGAGCTCAGACATGACACTGGGCTCGGCCATGACATTGATCTCGACTTGAGCATTGTGCTTGGCAGAACACTGAGTTCAATCATTTGATCTCAGCCAATACCTGATCTCGACCAATAGAACACAAAGACGCTCTGCAACTCCGGAGTTCTGGTTTCCTTTTTATCCAATCCAGAATTCAATCCATCTCGCCCAATCACCATATACACATCCAGTATTATGAAAATCATTCCAATAAACATTCTACCATCCAATCCATGGGCCATTGATCTTCCAAATGAGATCAACCCATCCATCAATGGCCAAACATCCATGAAAACATGCTCAAAGGTAGATCTAACAATTCTAACATCAATTGAATTGAAATTACATAATCAAAAGAAGGAAAACATGTATTTTATGCTAAATAGGTATATTGTACTTGCCTTGACCAATTGCAGAAGGAAAGGAGGGAAAACAGAGATCCAATCCCTTAAAAGAAAGGGGAAATCCCAGCTTTATGGTCTTCTCAGACTCACGATCAGCCCCAAAACTCAGATCTAGAAGAGATCTCTACTCCTATACCCATTTCCACAAGAGAATTACTATAAGGAAGGAGATCTAGAGGGAGAAAAAGGGAATTCCATAGGAACTGAAATAGAAGAGGGTACTCACCTGATTTGGTTAGGGAGAGGGATGACCGAGATCGAGACAGAGAGAAATCCAAGTAAAATAAGTTGCAGCTGAGATCGTCTTCTTCTTCTTCTTAGGGTTCTATAGGGAGAACGAAAGGAAGAAGACAGAATTGGAGGGAATTTGGGAGAGTGTTGGAGGTAAATAAAGGGGAGAAGAGGGAAATGAGAGAGAGGAATAGTAGCCATCGTATGGTATGGGAGGGTGTAGTATAAATAGGTTATGTTGGGTGGCTAGGTACAGGAATACCCTTTTGTTAACATGGGATTAGGGTTAGAGTCATGGGTAGTTTGGTCTTTAAGTGGGATTCTAGAAGCTTCTCAAGTGGAAACCCCCCTATAGTAAATACTAATAACTAGCTAGGGCCTCTAACCAACTCAAAACTTATAAGAGACACTCTAAAAACTCTATAAATTACACAAAGGGTCTATAACTTAGGAAAATACAAATCTACCCTTATTAACCCCTATTAATTAGTATAAATAAGTATCTTAGGCTATAAAATAGTATTCAAATTCAAAAGTGAGGGTCCACAAGAGGTGGGGCCTCACATGACTTCCACACCTACACTTGCAATGCCTAACTTTAATGAACCTTTTGTTATTGAGTCTAATGCTTCAAGGGACAGAATTGGTGCGGTTCAGGGGCGGACGTATGTATATTCACCCGGGTGCACCTGCACCCGGTAAATTTTGAAAATCCTATTAAATGGATATGGGTCATGCACCCCTGGCCCAGTTAAAGATGCTTCCTGCACCCCCATTTAAAAGCCCATAGTTAAACAGCACCCACCCACTTCAAATCGAAAAAATCCTCAGTTCCCCCAAATCGTTGAAAACCCTTGTATTATCTCCAACCCTTCTCCCTCTCCACGTCGCACATAGGTCCAAGTCCGTCCAGCAATGGCGACGATGGTGATTGGCGACCGTCATGCAAAAAATCGAAGACATCAAAGAAGAGGTATCATTTCCTTTCCACTTCTCCTCTTTCTATTATTCCTCTAAATTTAATTCAGATGATGTTCTTCTTCTGATATTCCATCTTGATCTTGGTGTAAGACATCTCTCTATCCTATGGCAGTGTGGTGGTTGTTTGTTTAAATTCTATGGGGGATCCGATGCATTTATTTGTTTAGTGTGCCCTTTTGTGCATCTGCATTGCATTGGCCCAAGAATTATGCAATGCTATTAGTACATGTTTCCCATTTTCAGGTTGTGCTTTTTCCAAGGTGGCCTTGGTGATTTGGAAGGTCATTTCATTTGTGCATCTTGGTTTGATGATTTTACCTGTAAGAAATTGTTTCTTCATTTTAAGCCCTTCCCTTGTAGTTAATATATATAAAGTTGGTCCTTTTAACCAGCATTTGGTGGAAAAGGTGAAATTTTTAGTTCCAAGACTCGTTTATTTTGCTGGAAACTGATAGAATCATATGAATTGTGTCTGAAACTTCTGAAATCTTGTTCAAGACTGTTGAAAATGGATTGAAATTCAGAATCTAGGCTACTTTTCTGGTGTAAGAATTCCAGATTTGATCAAGTAAGATCATCTTTTAGAAGCAATGTAGAGACTCCAGGTCACATTCTGTCATTTATCTTAACAAACGAATGTAGTCATAGTCCTCTTCAAATTCATTCTCAACAAACGAATGAAGGCAATATTTTTTCAGAAGTTGGCCACAAGGAAGGCATCTAAAATCAACAATTTACAATAAAATTAGAGCTAAGTTTCTTTCTTACAGTTTAGAATAACAAAATGAAGCCCATCTTTTAGTTTGGTACTTGTTGCATCTAGAAGGCTAAGAAGTTTCAATTGTTTTCTTTTAGGAGTTGGGTTGGGAATTGGGATGGTGAGGGGTGTTTTATGTTTGTATGGAGACATTTTCCCTTCACAAAGTGTTCTCTCCTACCCTGTGTATTGCTTCTTCATCAGTGCAAGTGCAAGTATATGCTGTTTAAATAGCAAAACTATGAAGTCCTAAAATCAAAGGTTTTGGATAATTTGATTGAGGCCATTTTTGGTTTACTTGATCCCATTTCCAATAGCTTCTAAGTTCTATAGTCATTGTTTGCAATTTGAAAGGGAGCAATACAAGATGACTGTATGTGCAATTCAATTTTTTGGGGTCCAGTTGGATAGTTGGATTTACCTTTGACTTTGATCATTGGCTCATTGCATCTCCTTCCACATCCTTATCCCTCAATCATCTAACTCCATATCTAATAAAAAAATGTGATTAGAAATCAATAAAAAATTTTATTTACATGGATTTATTTTTTTCATTATACATAGGAGAGTTGTCTAGCTATTGATTGGACGTGCATCATCTAATAGTTCTACAACTTTGGTGGGCCCTCTCTCCGGCAGCGTAGTGCAGGTATTCTCCCTCTCTCTATCTTTTTTAATTTGTATATCATAGTCAAATTAAATAAATTGTGGATTTGATTTAGAGCTTTATGCTTTTAACTCTATAATGGCAATTTGATGTACAAATGTTCATATTTCTATGATATTTTTTAATTTGATGGATGTGGTTTACATATGCGTAGTCATGACTGATTTGTGTCTTAAGTATTTTCATATGCCCATGTGTTTGTGTCCCAACCTTGCCAATAATCAATTAAGTTAATGTGCTCGAACTAAGTTCTGTTCCAATCAACTACTAAGTTATGTGTATTTAGGTAGGCGTTGATTTTGATGAAATTTTCTTTATCTTTGAATCAGATATGGAAAATTATTTCATAGGAAAATCAACTCCTAGCCTACCATGTCCGACTTTAGAGAATGATGACAATGATCAAGTGTCATCAGCTTCGAAGAAAAGTCGAATAGAAGTTAACTTAGCAGATCTTCCTATAGATCCTGGATTACGAAATCCAATCTTGAGTTATCATCCTATGGATCGAGACCAAATCCGAAGAGCGTATCTACAAAAAGGTCCTTGTCAGCCTCGTGATCATAAATTTCCTTTTACGGAGTGTGCACAAGATAAGAGGCGATTTAATCCTGCTTGGTTTAAGGATTATGGTAGTTGGTTGGAATACAACATAAAAAAAGATGCTGCATTTTGCTTATGTTGTTATCTTTTTGGAGAACATGCACGTAATAATGCCTTTATAACTCAAGGATTCAGAAATTGGAGGAAAAAAGAAAGAATTGGAGATCACGTGGGAGGCTCGAAGAGTGCTCACAATCAAGCATATGAGAAGTGCCAAAATTTATTAAACCAAAAGCAACACATTGAGAAAATTATTTACAAGCAATCGGATCAACCTCGGATTGAGTATCGAATCCGCTTAAAGGCAACGCTTGATGCCATTCGCTTTCTTCTACACCAATGGTTATCTTTTCATGGTCATGATGAATCTGAGGATTCAAATAACATGGGTAACTTCCTTGAGCTTTTGCAAGTAATTGCCAATCAAAATGAAGCTACTAAGAGAGTCATTTTGGAAAATGCTCCTGAAAATTTGAAACTTACCTCGCCTAAGATTCAAAAGGATATTGTAAATGCGGCTTCTATGGAGACCACTCAGGCTATCATTTCTGATCTTGGAGATGCACCATTTGCTCTTTTGGTGGATGAATCTCGTGACATATCTATGAAAGAGCAAATGACCGTTGTTTTATGCTATGCGGATGAGCGGGGATGTGTGATTGAGCGCTTTTTGCTAGTAGAACATGTCACAAACACTACTGCTCAATCACATAAAGCAGCAATCGATGCGATATTTTCCAAACATGGATTGAGCATAACAAGTTTGCGCGGGCAAGGTTATGATGGAGCTAGTAATATGCGGGGTCATCTTAATGGTCTCAAAACACTCATTCAAAATGAGAATCCTACTGTATTTTACGTTCATTGTTTTGCACATCAGCTTCAATTGGCATTCATTGCTGTCGCAAAAAAACATGTACCAATTGCCATGTTCTTCGAATCGGTCTACTATACGTTGAATGTCGTTGGAGACTCTTGTAAACGCCATGACATGCTCTAAAATATACAAGTTGCTAAAGTTGTTGATGCACTCAATACTGGTGAACTTGAAAGTGGACAAGGTTTGAATCAAAAGACTAGTCTCAAACGGCCAGGAGATACACGACGGGGCTCGCATTATGGTACATTGATTAACTTGATCCACATGTTCTCATCTGTGATTGATGTGCTTGAGATTATTGTAAAAGATGATACAAATGAAAATGTGGATAGTGCGGCTCACTCATTGCTTCAATTGAAATCTTTTGATTTCGCATTTAAAATGCATTTGATGACAAATATTTTGGGGATCACGAATGTCTTATCAAAGGCATTGCAGCGAAAAGATCAAGATATTGTCAATGCCATGGAAATGGTAAGAATATCAAAACAAAAATTGCAAATAATGAGAGACGATGGGTGGGATTCTTTCCTCTCTGAAGTTCATTTATTTTCTGAGAAATATGAAATCCCCATTCCGAATATGGATGATTTGTTTGTTGATCGAAAGCGATCACGACGCAAAGCTGAAGTGACAAATTTACATTTTTACCGCGTTGAAATATTCTATACTACTATTGACATGCAACTTAAAGAGCTCAACGATCGCTTCAATGATGTGACCACCGAGTTGCTTCTTTGTGTGGCATGCTTCAATCCAAGTGATTCATTCTCTGCATTCAACAAGGAAAAATTGATCCGCTTTTCTCAATTCTATCCAGATGATTTTTCAGACTCAAATCGATTGATACTTGATAATGAACTAGAGATTTACATTATTGACATGCGGACCAATAGCAAGTTCTTAGAAGTGAAAGGAATTAGTGGCCTTGCTCAGAAGATGGTTGAAACAAAAAAGGACATTCTATATCCTTTGGTTTTCTTGCTTTCGAGATTGGCGTTAATTCTACCAATTGCTACTGCTATTGTTGAGAGGGTATTTTCTGCTATGAAAATTGTGAAGAGTCAACTACGCAATTGAATGGAAGATGAGTGGATGAATGATTGTTTACTTTTATATATCGAAAGGGACGTTTTTAATAGCATCGACGATGAGACAATCATGCAACGCTTTCAGAACATGAAGAACCGTCGAGGGCAATTGTAAAAGCTTTGTTGTATGGTTGATTTAGGACTTTTGATGAGAAAATGTAGTTGATACACTTGAATATTTTGTAATCATTTAAATGTAATACATTTTCTCTTTTGTCATTATTAATGTGAAGAAACTATCACAAAATAATATTTTTGGACTATTTCAATTACCATCGTTTCGCACCCCTCAAACGAAAATCTTGAGTCCGCCACTAGTGCGGTTCTAACTCAATAAGGTAAGCCCGTAGCCTTCATGAGTCGAGCCTTGGGGATGTCTAAAAGATCATGGTCAATGTATGCTAGAGAGATGCTGGACATTGTTGTGGCTGTCTAAACTTGGAGACCATACTTGATGGGACGAAAATTCTTTATCCAAACTGACAAGCACAGCCTTAAATATCTCTTAGAGCAGCGCATCACTATTCCAGAACAACAAAAATGGGTGTCAAAGCTATTTGGGTATGAGTATGAGATAATTTACAAGCCTGGCTAGGAGAATTCAGCTGCGGATGCACTTTCACGCATGGCAGGTAGGCCATGTCTTGATGCTTTATTTGTCTCACAAGCTCAGGTCTGGGATAATATCAAAGAAGAGGCTGTTAGTCATCCTTACATGCAGAAAATTAGCAAGTTCGCAATTGAGAATCCGGGCAACCCATATACATGGCGAAATGGACTGGTTTGTTACAAGAACCGAGTGGTTGTACCTCCTAAATCCAACATCATTCAGCAACTATTGCAAGAATTCCATGACTCGCAACTTGGTGGGCATTCAAGGGTGCTACGAACTTACAAACGGCTTGCCCAACAGTTCTATTGGCCGTCAATGCATCAGGTGGTGCAAGAATATGTCTCTTCTTGTGATGTATGCCAGCGAGCTAAATCAGAAACACTCTCTCTAGGCGGATTCTTGCAGCCGTTGCCCATCCCATGTCAAGTATGGGACGACATCACAATGGACTTCATTGAGGCTCTTCAACAATCCAGCGAGAAGAACACCATTCTAGTTGTAGTTGATCGCCTTAGTAAGTCAGCACATTTCTTGGCATTGGCTCATCCCTACACTGCAAAAATAGTGGCTGAGAAGTTTGTTGAAGGTGTGGTGAAACTCCATGGTATGCCACGATCTATCATTAGTCATCGGGACCCAATATTTATCAGTCATTTTTGGCGTGAGTTTTTCAAAATGTCTGGCACACAACTGAAAATGAGTTCCTCATATCATCCGCAAACGAATGGCCAATCAGAAGTTGTCAACAGATGTGTCGAACAATATCTTCGATGCTTTGTCCATCAGTAGCCCCGAAAAAGGAGTTCCCTCCTTCTATGGGCTGAGTTCTGGTATAACACAGCATATCACTCATCCACGGGAATGACCCCCTTTCAGGCTCTATATGGGCGCTTACCGCCAACAATTCCACACTACCAAGTGGGCATGTCTCCAGTGAACGAAGTAAATCAACAGCTCGCCACACGGGATAAAATATTGCGTCAGCTCAAGGCAAATTTACAAGCGGCTAATAACTGCATGCAGCAAGTTGCTAATTCAAAAAGGCGTGATCTTGAATTTCAAGAAGATAATTAGGTTTTCCTTAAACTTCATCCCTACCGCCAACAAACTGTCTTTAAACGAGCATTTCAGAAATTGGCAAGCTACTTTTATGGTCCCTTTCAGATTGAACAAAAGATTGGTAAGGTGGCGTACAAGCTCAAGCTTCCTGAAGGATCCCGTATTCATCCCGTTTTCCACGTTTCATTGCTTAAAAAGAAACTGGGAGACTCCAACTCCACTACTGTTGAGTTACCCACCTACTGCTGATGATGGAGAAATTCTCATACAACCCGAAGCCATCTTGGACACACGTTGGATCAAAAAAAGGGTCAAGGTTTGTTGAGGAAAAGTCTTGTCAAATGGAAAACAACTTCCAAATGATGATGCCACTTGGAAAACGCTCAAGAGCTGCGGAGAGGTTACAACTTGAACCTTGAGGACTAGGTTCCTCTAACTGGGGGAGTATTGTAAGCCAAGAAGGTCTCAACGTGTGCCTATCAAGAATCCAAAGTTCATGGAGTTGTTGAGGATTGATGGAGTTGAATTAATCCACTGTGGGTGGTGTCCTGCACATGCAAGTAGAAGAATGAGTAAGTTTTGTTAGCTAGTTTGTTATTTGAATAAAGTGCCTAGCTATTTATTTGAATCAGTTGTTAGAGTCCTTTGAATTCATGTAGTTGAGCTATTTAATTTAGTGAGAGAGTCCTGTTATTCCTTATGCTATAATAATTATGTGAGTTTTAAAAAATAATAGTGAGTTTCTACAAATTTATCTTCATTTAAAATTAACTGAAATTTTGAACGAATCTTTTGTGTTTTTTGGCAAATTTATTTGTATTTTCTTAGATCTATTTGTGTTTTTGAATTTTATTTGTGTCTTTTGAAATTTATTTGTATTTTTTGAAATAAGTTTAACTAAGTTTTTGACAAAAATACTTGAGTTTTTGCCAGATTTTTTGCTAATTTGGGAAATTGGGTTATCTTAGTTTTGGCAAATGTATTTACATTTTTTTAAATTTATTTGCATTTTTTTTATTTTATTTACGTCTTTTGAAATTTATTTATATTCTTTTGAAATTTATTTGGATCTTTTGAAATTTATTTAGATCTTTTGAAATTGATTTTCATCTTTTGAAGTTTATTTGGATCTTTTGAAATTTATTTGGGTCTTTTTAAATTTATCTGCATTCTTTTGAAATTTATTGGTTTTTTTAAAATTTATTTGTATGTTTTTAGAATTTATTTGAAAATCCCATTAATGAGATTCCATTAATCGTGGCTCCTTAAATGGTAAGTTGACTACTATTTAATGAGATATCCCACCAATGGGATAGGAGGAAAGAAAGGGAAATTAGACATATCAAGTTGGGAATTTGTTAGAAAACCTTTAACTGCAGAATTTTTTTTTAGACTGTTTGCAACAAAATCACATAGAGAGACGCTCTCGCAAATCCCCCCGGAAAGAAAAACCCCACGGCCCGGCCAGGCAAATCATTCACAACATGACCTTTCCATCAATTTATTCTACCATACATTAGCACATGTTGTAGTGGAAACATACAACAGGCCCCGAAAATAGTTACCTCTCCGAAACTATAAGAGGGTACTTTTTCAATGCAGTTGATTTTTCAATAAACAGAACTACACAACAATCAAATTGAGCCCAAGCTTACCGCATTGTAACTTTAAAAATAAGCTCTATTTTGGTTATATAATTGAGTTTTTCAACAAATAGAACATTGGTAAATCCTCTAATGTATTGCTAATTTTAGAGCCCAATTATAGAAGCTTTTTAACTCTATAAAAATAAGCTAAGAAGGGTTTTTTTTTTTTTTTTTTAGAGTTTTTAACTAGAGCAAATGGAGGTGGAGATATGCAAAATTTACATGTTTGGATAAAAATAACCTCTTAAAAATTTCAAAATGATGCAAATGCGGGTCCTACATTATAATTTGTAAAAGGTGGGCTTGAATTACCACAATTCCTAAATGTAGGCCCCAATTACCTAAATGTGGCCCCCAAGTACCTCATAAAGTAAGAGCCTTTTTCCAATCTTACCGAACACTTGGAAAAAATAGAGCCTTATTTTAGACCTTAAATCTAATTTGCTCTTATACTTCAGTTAAAATTTCCAAATGGCCCCTTGTACTGTTTGTTATTTAATTTAGAAACAAAATAGCATAAACCTTGTCAACATAAATTCATGTCGACGAGCATACCTTGGGGACCCTTATTTTAAGGAATCAAAGTCTAAAGATTTTCAGTTTTTGCAATTTTTTAAAAATGCACCATCAATGATATAAGGCTCAAATGAGTCTTAAATAGGCAGAGTAACCAAGTTCATGTTGAAGGGCTCCTTGACAAAAAAAAAAAAAAGGGAGAAGAGAGAGAGAGAGTTGAAGGGGTTCATGCAATAGGAGGTTGGAGAAAAGCTCTTTTACCCGAGTGGTAATGATGACAGCTCTCACATGGCTACACAGGGTTCGAAATCCTGGGTACACCATCTATCATGCATGATGGGCTTCCCTTCTCACATGTTGCAGTTGCCTTTCTCCCCACTTGAGTGGGCTGTCTTTCCTCCGTATGTATAACGGGCTTTCACTTGTATCCCGGCCCCCTTGCTAGGTACCAATTTATTTTATTTTTATTAATAGATTTGAGTTTGAAGGGGTTGAATTTGTGAGGAGCACATATATATTCAATCTCTGTTTATCTTAATTTTCTCTCCTGTAATCTAGGAACTGAAAAGTATTAGTCTTTAGTTGAATTAATAAATGGTTTACAATCATGAAAATATATCAAAAGGCCCAGAAATTGAAGTTTGTTACATGACATATAAAACCGACCCATGTGTACCAGGTTGAAATATGTGAGCAGCAGAGCAATTGTCACTACCAGTTACAAGAATTATGCATATGATATATCGACGATCCAGCACATGAGGCCCACCATATAAGGTCCTTTCTCATAAAGAGGGATTGGAAAGGTCTCATCTCAATCCAACAATAAAATGAAGTCTGATGAGTGTCAAATTGGATTGATCTAAATGCCTCATAGCTTATTGATTTTAAACACAAAACAATTATTTTGAGATTCAATCTATCATACAATAAAAGGTATTTAGGTGAGCATCATAACTTAGTGCATAGTAGAAATCAAACTTTAAATGGTCAATTTTGTTAGAGTTTAAAAGAAAATTACAAGATATATCGTCTTTAATGGTACAATTATAAAAAAAAAAAAAAAAAAAAACAGATCTTGAAACAACACAATATAAACCATGTAGCTGGATCCATCAGCGCTGAGTGAAAATCTTTTTGTTGGGGATTTCTAACACTCTTCCAAAAATCTCCTTATTTGCGTAGTGGAGAGATGTAACCCCTAAAACCCTTATATAGATCTCATTTTCAAGATAATCCCTTCCCATCATGGAATTCTACTACTTTAAATAAGCTCTATCAAATCCCTCTTCTGTTAGCAATAGGAGTCCTAATTTTCAGTAACCTCTATAATTCAAAGATCTCTTGAAAGAGACTTATGGGTGTGTTTGGATAACTGCAGAAATAATATGACTAAATTTGAATATTATAAGGGTTTTTCTTTTTTTTTCTTTTTTTTTTTTATGGGTGGTAAGGTTTCATTATCACAAAATGAATAGTATCATATTATAATCTTGTG
>QPKB01000007.1:16416547-16473570 GCA_003546025.1 Camphora micrantha | reverse complement strand
CTTCCTTTATTGTAGATTATTTTGGTTGCTGAATTGTTGTTGTTTTTCTATCTTCTAGATAGAATATATTGCTGTACATGATTGATGAGATTGAAGGATTACATCCTGGATATGGTTTATGACCTTATGGGTACTTGATCCCTGAGTCAAGTGGGTCAAGAGTTTTGAAATCCTATCCACGAGGCCCACGTACTTTCAACAGATATAATGGTTATGAGCATCGATATTGCTTCTCATAGTAATTAAACTTCATTGAATTGATGCCAACCGAGAGTGTAAGCCTGTGCTGAGCATCGATATCACTGCTTGTAGTGTTGAATAAATGTCATTATGAGAGTATAAGCCTACATTGAAAATTGATAATGATGCTCATATGAGTTTAAGATCACTGGTTTGAGGCCATTGAGCATCGATATCAGTGCTCATAGTGTTGAGCGATATCAATCTAAAAGTGTTAGCATGTCTTGAGCATTGATATCAATGCTCAACAAACAGTTAGAAAAAAAACTCCGACATTCAAGGATCGTCACAATGTTACATTCATAGATCAATTCTACATCAATTAGTTCACATCAAAAATCATGTCTCGCATGCACCTAAACATTCAACAGCACATTCATGTTCACATTCACCCTTCACAATATTTACATATGCCAATATAAATATAAGTCAAATACTTAGCACTCCTTTTTTGAAATTGAGAATTCTATTCCAAAATGCATTAGCCAACAAGAATAAAGGAAAATGAGTGCTTTCCTCCGTTCCACAACACTACAACTTATTTCCATTCCACTCCCTACCTTCAAATTTAAGCTCACAACATCCACATCACAAACACCCGGCCACTTCGTTTTGAATATGTCAATAACTACTTAAAATTTCTAGACCACAGGAAGTTCCACATCAGTGTCTGGATTTCTTTGTCAGTTCTCAATTGGAATGAGTATAACAACAGCTATGCGTATAGGAATGCTAGAGAGAGAGCACATGTTTTATTAAAATGAGTATGATCCAAACATCATTTACCTAGTAAGCATCAATGTTGAATACAGTTCAAAGTCAATAAAAAAATTGTTAATGAAGGAATGATGCTTGCATGTGTAAATATAAACGACATTTATGATTACAGCATTCAAAAAAACCAACTTACACTGCCCATCTTTTCCATCAAAATACCAAATTCAGAATAGAACCAACCCAACCCAGACCCACGCAATCTTCACTCTCAATTAATTCAAAGTCACAACATCAAGGTTGCAATTCAAACAAGAAAAGAATAGTTTGCCTTTTCAATACGATGATACTAATGATGTCTTATTGTGTTTCAAAATGAGCGAGGAGCATTTTAGCATTGCACAAAAGTCTCAAAGGAAACCAAGAAATAACTCCAAATCCCCCATTTCAGTATTACACACACATAACCCCCTTGGGGTAGCTCAGTTGGCCTAAGACCACGGTTTGCACTCAGATGTTGTAGGTTCAAAACTGCACTACCACACTGCGGCTACAGGAGAGTTTACCCGGCTTTTTTTGTGCCGGAGAGATTCGTCCAACGTTGGGAACCCTCCAATACCAAAAAATAGAAAAAGAAAAGGTATTACACGCACATAGCCCATACAAAAACTTTAACCCATCTTCTCAAAAACTACACCCTCTTATATACGAAAGAGATTGTAAAATTAGTTCATTCAAACATAAAACCAAAGAGCATGTGGAGAATTGCCATGCCCGTTCAAAGATCCAACTGTCTGCATCGCATCCTAACTAGCCTCTGTGGGTTGTCTTTCTTTAAATCTAAACCGTCCACTTATGCTAAACCCAGCTTCTCTTTTACTCACCCTAACCAATGACTTGTGATGTGATTTAACACGTCCCTAACTCAAAATAAAGAAGAAAAAAAATCAATTTCATTTAAAAAAGAGGAAAATGAAAACGCAAACCATTTTGATTGGACCAAATCGACCGGGCCCATAAGTCGATTTGGGTGGAAATGCTGAGAGTGAAACACCATGAAAGCTTAGAGTGTTAGCTGTTAAAGATTTTTAAGAATGTAGGTCCCGTCAATTGGTTTAGTTGAGTATCTGCATTATTTTAAAATTTACTTTCACCGGAGCAAACGATATGAAAAAAAAGAGGGTTTTACCTGAAAACACACTTAATGTGGCCATTGGACCAAAACGGACAAATTAACCAACTATGCACCGTATAGGGCAATTCATCCAAAAACCCTTTTTTTACAAACTTTTAGGGTTGATATCGACCCTCATTTTATGTGTTGAGGGTCGACGTCGACCTCTATAAGGGGTATTCAATGTTGGGGAAAAGGTCTGATTCAAAGACGTGCATGAAACTAGAATTAACAGAGGAAAAAGGAAAATTCGATGGGTTATATATAGAGAACGAGCAACGATATCATCGCCCGTTGTCTATATTAGGCAACAACGTCGGCACTTATTGAAAAAGGGCAAAAAAGGAGGAAACTTTGGCAGGGAGATCAGTTCTGTTTCATAAAAACTACTGGGGTAATTTTTAGTTAGTGGCCATCTAAGGTGATTTTTCGGATAAATTCATCTAGTTTCAATTAATAAATGAAGAAATTGAAACCCTACCCATTCAAAAGTAATTTCCATTTATCAGTTGGTTTGTAATATTGCGGAAATGGAAAGGTTGTAATGAATACACTCCCAAAGCAACATCCCCTTCACAAAAACAACCATGAATGAATCCCTGACTGTAGTGCAGATGGCAAGGGACTGAGGAAGATAGTGAATGTGTGGGTGTGCCAATATTTACCAAATTGTAAAAAGGAAAATAAAAAAGAATATACTCCCAAGGGGTTTTTTGGTTGCACTCGTTTAGGTATTTAATTGATTCAATTGTATAACGCCTATGCATGATTATGTTTATTTGCACTCATTTACACATGTAATGCCTAAATGAGATATGAAAATGGTGTGTAAGTAAAACCATTTTTAAGTGCCCATTAGTTACCCGAGGAGGCGATAATGGTTACATATGTAAATAGGAAGAAGTGGTGGCGCAGGTTGCAGCAAAGGCATCTACCGGGATGGGTTGAATGTCCGAGTTCCTTTAACAACATTTTCTTTTGCACTTTTGTTTGCTTTGGTGATCAAAGTCGTTCATCTTTATATCTTAAGTCTTCATAGATTTTGAGAATCTGTGAAGAATGACCCAAAATTCCCAACGTATAGATTTATTTCTCAACATTTTTGTAGGCCTCAAAATAATAATCTAAATCATTCAATACTCTCATATTAATGATAAGCATCAAAATATTTAGTTTCATATCTAATATCTTCATAGATTATGAGAAAACGTGAAAAGCACAAACACATGTAAAACCTTTAGATGTATTCATTTACTCATGAAATTTGTGTTTTCCCAAATAATATAATGTGTTTGGCAGATGCAACATTGTCCTAATAAAATATTACATGTAAATCCTTTACATATGCGAAGTCATTTTCATATTCCATACAAAAAAGGCAATCCACCCAGTGACTTGATTTTGAATAGTCATGCACTATTAGGCGCACATACCAATAGCACAATAGGTATTCTTTCACTGGCATCAGAACAGTACTAATGTTCCAATTATGTGGGCTCTTCCTTTGCCATAGCAAGTTACTGTTCCTAATCTAAATATCAGCCTATACCCAACAACAAGCATCATCACATAAGAAATCTGATTATGAAGCAATGAACATAAGGGGAAGTTTTTAAAATCACCCACAAAAGACAGCCAAAGGAAATTCTTTGAAAAGAAATATATGTGATTCAAATTTACACTAAATTTATACTCGAAAGAAAACAATATTGCCTTTAATTTACAATCCATGTTTCAAATCACCTGGAAAGCATAAATGAATGCTTAAAAAAACCAATCTGCTCGAAGTATTAATCTACAAATTGGATGACAATTACTCTGCTTGTGCCAATCCATGATACATTCTTCATGAAAATTGTGGAGAGAAGGCAGTTGCTTTAACTTGGGTATCTTTTTGAACGCCTCCAGTAAAATCATACAAGTCTCATTTAAATTTCTCATCTCTTTCTTGAATGTCTTTATTTAAAGGAACTGTCCCAAATCCCTCTGATCTTCCGAATTTATTATCTCCGATTCATCCAACAAGTGTTCAGATGAAAGATCAATGTCCTGTAAGCTTCATAGTTCACATAGGAAAATAATCTCCCGTAACTTTACATTCATTCAAATTGATTTGGAATCGCTGAGAAATTGTGCAGGGGTGCAACCTGTCCAACCTCTCTCATGTGACAAGTGACAACCAATCGGAAATATAGGTAGAGAAAGAGTTCAATGGGCTAAAAACCTCTCTTCTGTCAACCCAAAAGGCTGAATCTTCATCCAACGAATGGGCGATCAAAGAAATCCCATCCAGATAATTAAGACCTCACTTCATTGAGTGTAACCATATATGATTAGGTTACCCGTTTGGCACTTTACTAGAAAAGTATAAGTCAAGTAAAGTCTCCATTTTTCAGATAAGATGTCATATCAAAAGAACTTTAATTCAAAATTCTCTCCATATATTTTTCAAAAAAGTAAAAAATGAACTACCTTTATCCACTAAAAAAAAAAATTTTTCACTTTTCTATACAAACAGTCAAAAAGATTTCATACCTAGCAATTAAAAATAAAATACCGTCATACCCTACTTATAATTTATTCCCTCTTGATTTGATGCTTTACTTCACTTCGTTTTACTTGATTTTGAAAGTAAAATTACCAAACGGATGAAGCTTTATATTATGAAAGAATATCCAAAGAAGGAACAAGGGAGATGTACTAATATGAAAGACCAAGAACACCACCAAATAATTTTCATTGAAGGGAAGTGGGCTTGGACTTGAATTGGATACTGACCCTTGATTTTATATGGATTTGGGGATGATCTTAGGGATTAATGGTTTAGATCATTTACTTGCTATCATAATTTGTAGATATTCAATAACCAAGCATGTATTCATTTGGAGGGGAACTTGGGCTGGGCTAACAAGAACCCAAATGACACAATCAGACCTAAACCCAAACTAGGGTTTGGCACTTTTGGGGTTTGGGTTGGGCTTTGTATGAAATAAGAACCAATTTGATTTGGTGCAGGGTTAAGGTTGGGTGTATTTTGGAAGTTTATTACACAAGCAAGTTGTAACATGGGTCGGTCAGGTTATAGTTGGGTGGGCTAGGTTGATTGTTATAGAATTCATGTCAAGTATGTGGTTGGCCCAATATCTGACCCGATCTGAGTAAGTAGTACTTCTATTTATGCATAGCCTGTGGTTGAGGAAATGTTGTACACCCCAAATTTGTACGTGCGCCATACCAAATGAACTTAAGATTGTCCAAGCACAACCCAATTACTTATTATGCTTAATCAGTGGCAGCAATGAGTGCCCAGTGACCTGCACTAACCCAGACCTGACTTAATACTTTGGTCCATGGATCAAAATAGCATACCGCTGTATCAGGCATAGCAGCAAAGACCTCTATGCTACAGGCAATTTAGCACCTCTAGCAAATGTAGCAACTGTTACGGCCACCATGGTCCGCAACGGTTTTGCTACGAACCACCACTGGCCGCTATGAAGTGTGACTAACATCTATTCTTCATAATTTTTTAAAATACATAGTAGAGCTTCTTTCTTCTTTTTTTCTCTTCAATCAACACTTGTATCCAATTTTGATAACCTTCTTTACTTAAACGACACTAAAAAACACAAGATTTCGCCAATTTAAATCCAATACATAGAGTTTTTCTCAAGGGCTCTTCTATAGGTATATTGTGGCAAGCACGCCTGATGGTATTAGTGGAGGTATTCTTTTCTCAACTCTCTATAAAAGCTTTGTTTATATTTAATGAAAGCTAACTAGCCATATGGTTTGAATATTAAGCTTGTTTAAACATTACATTCTTTTTGGGGGAGAGGTGGGGGTGTTAGAGCTTCTTTTAGCTAGAGCTGAAGGAGGCAAATGGCGGATCCTACATTGTGATTTATAAAAGGTCAGCCCGAATACCATAATTCCTAAATGTAGGCCCCAATTACCTAAATGTGGGCTCCAAGTACCCTTTTTTACAATTTTCCCAAACTCTTAAAAGATCAAAGCCTCTATTTTAGACCTTAATCTAGCTCTTATTAATTAGATTAAAGTTTCCAAATGGCCCCTTACACTCTTGTTGTTTGTTATTTAATTTAGAAACAAAATAATATAAACGTTGTCAACATAAATACATGACGAGCTTCCCTTTGGGGCCCATCACTTATTAAGAAGGGGAAAAACTGGCCCCATTTTATTGTACCTCTTGATTTCAAGGGACTCAAAGTTCTACTTCCTTTACCCAAAAGGGGGGGCGGGGGGCCGGGCGCGGGGTTGTTCAATTGATAATGATCAATAAGACTGAAGGGGTTCAATTCGTGGGGAGCATGACAAGCCAAGAAGATCTCAACGTGTACCTATCAAGAATCCAAAGTTCATGGAGCTGTTGAGGATTTGATGGAGTTGAATTAATCCACTGTGGGTGGTGTCCTGCACATGCAAGTAGAAGAATGAGTCAAGTTCTGTTAGCTAGTGTTTTGTTATTTGAATAAGTGCCAGCTATTTAGTTGGAATCAGTTGTTAGAGTCCTGATTTCATGTAGTTGTACTATTAATTTTAGGAAGAGTCCATTATTTCCTTATGTATTTAAACTCTAGTATTATGCAGTAATAAGACAAGTTCATTCACTAACAAATTGCTGTGGTTTATTCTCACCCTAAGTAGAATCCTATTTACATAATAACTATAATAGCTTTGACTAAGACCAAGGAAAAATAACTATATTATTATTACTCGTCAAGGAGTAAAGGTGGACCAAGGAAAAATACAAGCAATGTTAAATTGGCCAAGGCCTACTAATATTTCTGAGTTGCGTGGATTCTTAGGCCTTACAGGTTACTACAAGAAGTTTGTTCGCAATTATGGACTTTTGGCTCGGCCACTCACCACTCTGTTAAAAAAGGGACAATTCGGTTGGAATGATGAAGCCGACACTGCCTTTGAAGGCCTTAAACAAGCCATGACTTGTAACGCCCCAATTTCGGATACTGAGAAGATCGTCAAGATACTCGAAGTTGGCGCGCTACTTCCCGAAAAATCCGAAAACTTCCAAGATCATAGGTCCGCAGTGAGGTCCAATTTAAAACATTTTAAACGATATGAGATCAACGGTTAATAATGCGGAAGCATGTGAATATAGCGGAAGCAATAATAGGGTATCATATATCTAAGTCAAATATAGTAGAGCTGAAATCCAACCAAAAGTATTAAAGTTGTAAAGATTAAAGGTTTATTACAGATTAAGGCAGCTACTATGCTCACTACAAGAATCACTCAAAATCCCAAAATAACATAAGAACTCTCACACCCCAAGTGTCGGCTCTCCAACTTACAGCTCGACCTCTTGGTCGGCTGGTCCCCATCCGTAGTCTCCTGCTACAGATATCTCAGCTAGCGCAAGCGCGCCGTCCTCGTAATCGGGGTCGAAACCTAAGCACCAAGAATGGGTCAGATCTAAAAATCTGGCATGTCACAGTATACAAGTAACATAGGATATATGTATCAAATGAGTAAAGACAAGCATATGGTTAAAAAGAATATCAAGATACAAAATCTAGGCAGTTGAGCAGGATAAGCATTTAGAATCAGAATAAACATGATATCTAATTTAAAACGATATGGCACATTCACACGAGTTGGATACCGCGGGATATTATGCCACAGCCCTCCCATACTGAATGAACACAGTAGCGGCGGGGAATCTCACCAAAGCTGGGGAATGACGAGCCCCGCAATCACACTCATCAGTCTCACCACACTCATCACTCGGGGAGACCGGACCCAGCATCACACCGTCCGTCTAAAACATAGCTCATCATGATAGCTCACTCAACACTCATAAATAGCTCATACCAGTGATGATCAGTCAACAGGCTGAACTTAGAACAACTGAGTGAATGTCTATGCCGACTCAAGGAAACAATGAAGGTCTGTGTCTGTCTAGGCTTTACCTTGCGTGAACAAGGTCCTAACAAATTCCCTAAGAGGTCCAAGTATCAATTCATTACCATGGATCACAATCCAGGTCCAAGCCCACTCGTTGGATCCATACCCAGGCCCATCAAGTACATGGCCTAGTCTAAGACAATCCAAACGAGGTAACAAGTCTATTTCCAATGTTAAACAGTCCAATATAATCAACCTCTCCAATCCAGGGTATTATACAACCATACATAGGCCATAAAAGGGCCCGCCTAGCCACAGACACGGGTCAATGTTCACCCATTTACATCATCGGGTCACCTCTAAGTAGTCCTAGGTTCATGTCTTCCATTTTTCCAATTCATTAACGGTATTAACAATAATAAGGACAATAGAGTGACAATAATATGATGAGAGAGATAAATCTCCAAATACAAGATTCAATAGGAAATATCAACAGTCCAACCTAAGTAATTGGTCCACTATCGGGTTCAGGTCTACCTCAGGTAATTTGATCTTTAAATGATACCTTAAATGCTATTAAATAATGTTTTTGGTGCTCCAGAAGTTACGAGCATCATTAGTAACACATAAGGGTCGAATTATCTTAGATTACATAACCTGGACCCTAATTATTGGACCCCACGAGTCAAGGTTGAGCCACACCATTGACTCGGGCTGGGCACAGTGATGGAAGTCTATTTGGATGGTCAATGGGCCCCACACATGATCACAACAATAGAAATTAGAATCTAGGAGGTGTCGCTATACACAGTGTGCTCAGCTGACTTCCTGGTCTGGGTAATCAGCCCGGCACACTAGGATCAAGGAAGTATTCCTCCTGCAGGCAATGCCTGGTTGTTCAGAAATTCCTGTGAGCTCGGCAAACCCCCTGGCCTAGGTAGTTGGCCGTGCCCACTGAAAGTCCTGATTTAAGGAGATGTCCCAGGTCCTAGTTTTCCTTGTTGGCAATCTGCCTTCTAGGAATCAAGCTTGGAGTTCGGCTAAGCACGGAGCTTGGTAAAATACTCAGCTCGGTCACCTAGCTCAGTTCGGCAAAGCGTGGAGCTCAGTCAGACACTGAGGTCGGTAAAGCGCAAAACTCGATAAGGCGCTGAGCTCGATCAAGCACTGAGCTTAGATAAAGCGCAGAGTTCGGTCAAGCGCAGAGCTCGGTAAAGCACAGAGCTTGGCAAAGCGCTGAGCTTGATCAAGCACTGAGGTCAGACAAAGCGCAGAGCTCGGTAAAGCGCTGAGCTCGATCAAGCACTGAGCTCGATCAAGCACTGAGCTCAGACAAAGCGCAGAGCTCGGTAAAGCGCTGAGCTCGATCAAGCACTGAGCTCAGATGAAGCGCAGAGCTCGGTAAAGCGCTGAGCTCAGACATGACACTGGGCTCGGCCATGACACTGATCTCGGCTTGAGCATTGTGCTTGGTAGAACACTGAGTTCAATCATTTGATCTTAGCCAATACCTGATCTCGACCAATAGAACACAGAGACGCTCTGCAACTCCGGAGTTCTGGTTTCCTTTTTATCCAATCCAGAATTCAATCCATCTCGCCCAATCACCACATACACATCCAATATTATGAAAATCATTCCAATAAACATTCTACCATCCAATCCATGGGCCATTGATCTTCCAAATGAGATCAACCCATCCATCAATGGCCAAACATCCATGAAAACATGCTCAAAGGTAAATCTAACAATTCTAACATCAATTGAATTGAAATTACATAATCAAAAGAAGGAAAACATGTATTCTATGCTAAATAGGTATATTGTACTTGCCTTGACCAATTGCAGAAGGAAAGGAGGGAAAACAGAGATCCAATCCCGAAAAAGAAAGGGGAAATCCCAGCTCTATGGTCTTCTCAGACTCACGATCAGCCCCAAAACTCAGATCTAGAAGAGATCTCTACTCCTATACCCATTTCCACAAGAGAATTACTATAAGGAAGGAGATCTAGAGGAAGAAAGAGGGAATTCCATAGGAACTGAAATAGAAGAGGGTACTCACCTGATTTGGTTAAGGAGAGGGATGACCGAGATCGAGACAGAGAGAAATCCAAGTAAAATAAGTTGCAGCTAAGATCGTCTTCTTCTTCTTCTTCTTAGGGTTCTATAGGGAGAACGAGAGGAAGAAGACAGAATTGGAGGGAATTTGGGAGAGTGTTGGAGGTAAATAAAGGGGAGAAGAGGGAAATGAGAGAGAGGAATAGTAGCCATCGTATGGTATGGGAGGGTGTAGTATAAATAGGGTATGTTGGGTGGCTAGGTACAGGAATACCCTTTTGTTAACATGGGATTAGGGTTAGAGTCATGGGTAGTTTGGTCTTTAGGTGGGATTCTAGAAGCTTCTCAAGTGGAAACTCCCCTATAGTAAATACTAATAACTAGCTAAGGCCTCTAACCAATTCAAAACTTATAAGAGACACTCTAAAAACTCTATAAATTACACAAAGGGTCTATAACTTAGGAAAATACAAATCTACCCTTATTAACTCCTATTAATTAGTATAGATAAGTATCTTAGGCTATAAAATAGTATTCAAATTCAAAAGTGAGGGTCCACAAGAGGTGGGGCCTCACATGACTTCCACACCTACACTTGCAATGCCTAACTTTAATGAACCTTTTGTTATTGAGTCTGATGCTTTAGGGGACAAAATTGGTGCAGTTCAGGGGCGGACGTATGTATATTCACCCGGGTGCACCTGCACCCGGTAAATTTTGAAAATCCTATTAAATGGATATGGGTCATGCACCCCTGGCCCAGTTAAAGATGCTTCATGCACCCCCATTTAAAAGCCCATAGTTAAACAACACCCACCCACTTCAAATCGAAAAAATCCTCAGTTCCCCCAAATCGTTGAAAACCCTTGTATTATCTCCAACCCTGCTCCATCTCCACGTCGCACATAGGTCCAAGTCCATCCAATAATGGCGACGATGGCGATTGGCGACCGTCATGCAAAAAATCGAAGACATCAAAGAAGAGGTATCATTTCCTTTCCACTTCTCCTCTTTCTATTATTCCTCTAAATTTAATTCAGATGATGTTCTTCTTCTGATATTCCATCTTGATCTTGGTGTAAGACATCTCTCTATCCTATGGCAGTGTGGTAGTTGTTTGTTTAAATTCTATGGGGGATCCGATGCATTTATTTGTTTAGTGTGCCCTTTTGTGCATCTGCATTGCATTGGCCCAAGAATTATGCAATGCTATTAGTACATGTTTCCCATTTTCGGGTTGTGCTTTTTCCAAGGTGGCCTTGGTGATTTGGAAGGTCATTTCATTTGTGCATCTTGGTTTGATGATTTTACCTGTAAGAAATTGTTTCTTCATTTTAAGCCTTTCCCTTGTAGTTAATATATATAAAGTTGGTCCTTTTAGCCAGCATTTGGTGGAAAAGGTGAAATCTTCAGTTCCAAGACTCGTTTATTTTGCTGGAAACTGATAGAATCATATGAATTGTGTCTGAAACTTCTGAAATCTTGTTCAAGACTGTTGAAAATGGATTGAAATTCAGAATCTAGGCTACTTTTCTGGTGTAAGAATTCCAGATTTGATCAAGTAAGATCATCTTTTAGAAGCAATGTAGAGACTCCAGGTCACATTCTGTCATTTATCTTAACAAACGAATGTAGTCATAGTCCTCTTCAAATTCATTCTCAACAAACGAATGAAGGCAATATTTTTCAGAAGTTGGCCACAAGGAAGGCATCTAAAATCAACAATTTACAATAAAATTAGAGCTAAGTTTCTTTCTTACAGTTTAGAATAACAAAATGAAGCCCATCTTTTAGTTTGGTAATTGTTGCATCTAGAAGGCTAAGAAGTTTCAATTGTTTTCTTTTAGGAGTTGGGTTGGGAATTGGGATGGTGAGGGTGTTTTATGTTTGTATGGAGACATTTTCCCTTCACAAAGTGTTCTCTCCTACCCTGTGTATTGCTTCTTCATCAGTGCAAGTGCAAGTATATGCTGTTTAAATAGCAAAACTATGAAGTCCTAAAATCAAAGGTTTTGGGTAATTTGATTGAGGCCATTTTTGGTTTACTTGATCCCATTTCCAATAGCTTCTAAGTTCTATAGTCATTGTTTGCAATTTGAAAGGGAGCAATACAAGATGACTGTATGTGCAATTCAATTTTTTGGGGTCCAGTTGGATAGTTGGATTTACCTTTGACTTTGATCATTGGCTCATTGCATCTCCTTCCACATCCTTATCCCTCAATCATCTAACTCCATATCTAATTTTATTGCAATAGACTCTAATAAAAAAATGTGATTAGAAATCAATAAACTTTTTTATTTACATGGATTTATTTTTTTCATTATACATAGGAGAGTTGTCTAGCTATTGATTGGAGGTGCATCATCTAATAGTTCTACAACTTTGGTGGGCCCTCTCTCTGGCAGCGTAGTGCAGGTATTCTCCCTCTCTCTATCTTTTTAATTTGTATATCATTGTCAAATTAAATAAATTGTGGATTTGATTTAGAGCTTTATGCTTTTAACTCTATAATGGCAATTTGATGTACAAATGTTCATATTTCTATGATATTTTTTAATTTGATGGATGTGGTTTACATATGCGTAGTCATGACTGATATGTGTCTTAAGTATTTTCATATGCCCATGTGTTTGTGTCCCACCCTTGCCAATAATCAATTAAGTTAATGTGCTCGAACTAAGTTCTGTTCCAATCAACTACTAAGTTATGTGTATTTAGGCAGGCGTTGATTTTGATGAAATTTCTTTATCTTTGAATCAGATATGGAAAATTATTTCATAGGAAAATCAACTCCTAGCGTACCATGTCCGACTTTAGAGAATGATGACAATGATCAAGTGTCATCAGCTTCGAAGAAAAGTCGAATAGAAGTTAACTTAGCAGATCTTCCTACAGATCCTGGATTACGAAATCCAATCTTGAGTTATCATCCTATGGATCGAGACCAAATCCGAAGAGCGTATCTACAAAAAGGTCCTTGTCAGCCTCGTGATCATAAATTTCCTTATACGGAGTGTACACAAGATAAGAGGCGATTTAATCCTGCTTGGTTTAAGGATTATGGTAGTTGGTTGGAATACATCATAAAAAAAGATGCTGCATTTTGCTTATGTTGTTATCTTTTTGGAGAACAGGCATGTCATAATGCCTTTATAACTCAAGGATTCAGAAATTGGAGGAAAAAAGAAAGAATTGGAGATCACGTGGGAGGCCTGAAGAGTGCTCACAATCAAGCATATGAGAAGTGCCAAAATTTATTAAACCAAAAGCAACACATTGAGACAATTATTTGCAAGCAATCGGATCAACCTCGGATTGAGTATCGAATCCGCTTAAAGGCAACGCTTGATGCCATTCGCTTTCTTCTACACCAAGGGTTGCCTTTTCATGGTCATGATGAATCTGAGGATTCAAATAACATGGGTAACTTCCTTGAGCTTTTGCAAGTAATTGCCAATCAAAATGAAGCTACTAAGAGAGTCATTTTGGAAAATGCTCCTGAAAATTTGAAACTTACCTCGCCTAAGATTCAAAAAGATATTGTAAATGCGGCTTCTATGGAGACCACTCAGGCTATCATTTCTGATCTTGGAGATGCACCATTTGCTCTTTTGGTGGATGAATCTCGTGACATCTCTATGAAAGAGCAAATGACCGTTGTTTTATGCTATGTGGATGAGCGGGGATGTGTGATTGAGCGCTTTTTGTTAGTAGAACATGTCACAAACACTACTGCTCAATCACATAAAGCAGCAATCGATGCGATATTTTCCAAACATGGATTGAGCATAACAAGTTTGCGCGGGCAAGGTTATGATGGAGCTAGTAATATGCGGGGTCATCTTAATGGTCTCAAAACACTCATTCAAAATGAGAATCCTATTGCATTTTACGTTCATTGTTTTGCACATCAGCTTCAATTGGCATTCATTGCTGTCGCAAAAAAACATGTACCAATTGCCATGTTCTTCGAATCGGTCTACTATACGTTGAATGTCGTTGGAGGCTCTTGTAAACGCCATGACATGCTCTAAAATATACAAGCTGCTAAGGTTGTTGATGCACTCAATACTGGTGAACTTGAAAGTGGACAAGGTTTGAATCAAAAGACTAGTCTCAAACGGCCAGGAGATACACGATGGGGCTCGCATTATGGTACATTGATTAACTTGATCCACATGTTCTCATCTGTGATTGATGTGCTTGAGATTATTGTAAAAGATGACACAAATGAAAATGTGGATAGTGCGGCTCACTCATTGCTTCAATTGGAATCTTTTGATTTCGCATTTAAAATGCATTTGATGACAAATATTTTGGGGATCACGAATGTCTTATCAAAGGCATTGCAGCGAAAAGATCAAGATATTGTCAATGCCATGGAAATGGTAAGAATATTAAAACAAAAATTGCAAATGATGAGAGACGATGGGTGGGATTCTTTCCTCTCTGAAGTTCATTTATTTTGTGAGAAATATGAAATCCCCATTCCGAATATGGATGATTTGTTTGTTGATCGAAAGCGATCACGACGCAAAGCTGAAGTGACAAATCTACATTTTTACCGCGTTGAAATATTCTATACTACTATTGACATGCAACTTAAAGAGCTCAACGATCGCTTCAATGAGGTGACCACCGAATTGCTTCTTTGTGTGGCATGCTTCAATCCAAGTGATTCATTCTCTGCATCCAATAAGGAAAAATTGATCCGCCTTTCTCAATTCTATCCAGATGATTTTTCAGACTCAAATCGATTGATACTTGATAATAAACTAGAGATTTACATTATTGACATGCGGACCAATAGCAAGTTCTTAGAAGTGAAAGGAATTAGTGGCCTTGCTCAGAAGATGGTTGAAACAAAAAAGGACATTCTATATCCTTCGGTTTTCTTGCTTTCGAGATTGGCGTTAATTCTACCAATTGCTATTGCTACTGCTACTGTTGAGAGGGTATTTTCTGTTATGAAAATTGTGAAGAGTCAACTACGCAATTGAATGGAAGATGAGTGGATGAATGATTGTTTACTTTTATATATCGAAAGGGACGTTTTTAATAGCATTGACGATGAGACAATCATGCAACGCTTTCAGAACATGAAGAACCGTCGAGGGCAATTGTAAAAGCTTTGTTGTATGGTTGATTTAGGACTTTTGATGAGAAAATGTAGTTGATACACTTGAATATTTTTGTAATCATTTAAATGTAATACATTTTCTCTTTTGTCATTATTAATGTGAAGAAACTATCACAAAATAATATTTTTGGACTTTTTCAATTACCATCATTTCGCACCCCTCAAACGAAAATCTTGAGTCCGCCACTGGTGCGGTTCTAACTCAATAAGGTAAGCCCGTAGCCTTCATGAGTCGAGCCTTGGGGATGTCTAAAAGATCATGGTCAATGTATGCTAGAGAGATGCTGGACATTGTTGTGGCTGTCTAAACTTGGAGACCATACTTGATGGGACGAAAATTCTTTATCCAAACAGACAAGCACAGTCTTAAATATCTCTTAGAGCAGCGCATCACTACTCCAGAACAACAAAAATGGGTGTCAAAGCTATTTGGGTATGAGTATGAGATAATTTACAAGCCTGGCTAGGAGAATTCAGCTGCGGATGCACTTTCACGCATGGCAGGCAAGCCATGTCTTGATGCTTTATTTGTCTCACAAGCTCAGGTCTGGGATAATATCAAAGAAGAAGCTGTTAGTCATCCTTACATGCAGAAAATTAGCAAGTTCGCAACTGAGAATCCAGGCAGCCCATATACATGGCGAAATGGATTGGTTTGTTACAAGAACCGAGTGGTTGTACCTCCTAAATCCAACATCATTCAGCAACTATTGCAAGAATTCCATGACTCGCAACTTGGTGGGCAATCAAGGGTGCTACGAACTTACGAACGGCTTGCCCAACAGTTCTATTGGCCGTCAATGCATCAGGTGGTGCAAGAATATGTCTCTTCTTGTGATGTATGCCAACGAGCTAAATCAGAAACACTCTCTCTAGGCGGACTCTTGCAGCCGTTGCCCATCCCATGTCAAATATGGGACGACATCACAATGGACTTCATTGAGGCTCTTCAACAATCCAGCGGGAAGAACACCATTCTAGTTGTAGTTGATCGCCTTAGTAAGTCAGCACATTTCTTGGCATTGGCTCATCCCTACACTGCAAAAATAGTGGCTGAGAAGTTTGTTGAAGGTGTGGTGAAACTCCATGGTATGCCACGATCTATCATTAGTGATCGGGACCCAATATTTATCAGTCATTTTTGGCGTGAGTTTTTCAAAATGTCCGGCACACAATTGAAAATGAGTTCCTCATATCATCCGCAAACGAATGGCCAATCAGAAGTTGTCAACAGATGTGTCGAACAATATCTTCGATGCTTTGTCCATCAGTAGCCCCGAAAAAGGAGTTCCCTCCTTCTATGGGCTGAGTTCTGGTATAACACAGCATATCACTCATTCATGGGAATGACCCCCTTTCAGGCTCTATATGGGCGCTTACCGCCAACAATTCCACACTACCAAGTGGGCATGTCTCCAGTGAACGAAGTAAATCAACAGCTCGCCACACGGGATAAAATATTGCGTCAGCTCAAGGCAAATTTACAAGCAGCTAATAACCGCATGGAGCAAGTTGCTAATTCAAAAAGGCGTGATCTTGAATTTCAAGAAGATAATTAGGTTTTCCTTAAACTTCATCCCTACCGCCAACAAACTGTCTTTAAACGAGCATTTCAGAAATTGGCAAGCTGCTTTTATGGTCCCTTTCAGATTGAACAAAAGATTGGTAAGATGGCGTACAAGCTCAAGCTTCCTGAAGGATCCCGTATTCATCCCGTTTTCCACGTTTCATTGCTTAAAAAGAAACTGGGAGACTCCAACTCCACTACTGTTGAGTTACCACCTACTGCTGATGATGGAGAAATTCTCATACAACCCGAAGCCATCTTGGACACATGTTGGATCAAAAAAGGGTCAAGGTTTGTTGAGGAAAGTCTTGTCAAATGGAAAACAACTTCCAAATGATGATGCCACTTGGGAAAACGCTCAAGAGCTGCGGGAGAGGTTTATCAACTTGAACCTTGAGGACAAGGTTCCTCTAACTGGAGGGAGTATTGATAAGCCAAGAAGATCTCAACGTGTGCCTATCAAGAATCCAAAGTTCATGGAGTTGTTGAGGATTTGATGGAGTTGAATTAATCCACTGTGGGTGGTGTCCTGCACATGCAAGTAGAAGAATGAGTCAAGTTTTGTTAGCTAGTATTTTGTTATTTGAATAAGTGCCAGCTATTTAGTTGGAATCAGTTGTTAGAGTCCTAATTTCATCTAGTTGAGCTATATTAATTTTAGGAAGAGTCCGTTATTTCCTTATGCTATCATAATTTATTTGAGTTTTTAAAAAATATAAGTGAGTTTCTTACAAATTTATCTTCATTTTAAAAATTTTTAACTGAATTTTTGAACGAATCCTTTTGTGTTTTTTGGCAAATTTATTTGTATTTTCTTAGATCTATTTGTATTTTTGAATTTTATTTGTGTCTTTTGAAATTTATTTGTATTTTTTGAAATAAGTTTAACTAAGTTTTTGACAAAAATACTTGAGTTTTTGCCATATTTTTCGCTAATTTGGGAAATTGGGTTATCTTAGTTTTGGCAAATGTATTTACATTTTTTTAAATTTATTTACATTTTTTTTAATTTTATTTACGTCTTTTGAAATTTATTTATATTCTTTTGAAATTTATTTGGATCTTTTGAAATTTATTTAGATCTTTTGAAATTGATTTTCATCTTTTGAAGTTTATTTGGATCTTTTGAAATTTATTTGGGTCTTTTTAAATTTATCTGCATTCTTTTGAAATTTATTGGTTTTTTTTAAATTTATTTGCATTTTTTGAAATTTATTTGCGTTATTTTAAAATTTATTTGTATGTTTTTAGAATTTATTTGAAAATCTCATTAATGAGATTCCATTAATCGTGGCTCCTTAAATGGTAGTTGACTACTATTAATGGGATATCCCACCAATGGAATATGATTTAAAGAAAGGGTAAATTAGACATATCAGGTTGGGAATTTGTTAGAGAACCTTTAACTGCATGACTTTTTTTTTTAGACTGTTTGCAACAAAATCATACTTATAGAGACCTCTCGCCAAATCCCCCTAAAAGAAAACCCCACTGCCCCAGCTAGGCAAATCATTCACAACATGACCTTTCCATCAATTTATTCTACCATAATTAGCACATGTTGTAGTGGAACATACAACAGGCCGAAATAGTTACCTTTCTCCGAAACTATGAGAGGTACTTTTTCAAGCAGTTGATTTTCAATAAACAGAACCACACAATCAAATTGAGCCCAAGCTTAGCCGGCATTTGGTAACTTTAAAAATAAGCTCTTATTTTGTTATTTGGAGTTTTTAACAAATTAGAACATTTGGTAAACCTCTAATTGTATTTTCTTAATTTTAGAGCCCAATTATAAAGCTTTTTAACTCTATAAAAATAAGCTAAGAAGGGTTTTTTTTTTTTTTTTTTTTAGAGTTTTTAACTAGAGCAAATGGAGGTGGAGATATGCAAAATTTACATGTTTTGGATAAAAATAACCTCTTAAAAATTTCAAAATGATGCAAATGCGGGTCCTACATTATAATTTGTAAAAGGTGGGCTTGAATTACCACAATTCCTAAATGTAGGCCCCAATTACCTAAATGTGGCCCCCAAGTACCTCATAAAGTAAGAGCCTTTTTTCCAATCTTACCGAACACTTGGAAAAAATAGAGCCTTTATTTTAGACCTTAAATCTAATTTGCTCTTATTACTTCAGTTAAAATTTCCAAATGGCCCCTTGTACTGTTTGTTATTTAATTTAGAAACAAAATAGCATAAACCTTGTCAACATAAATTCATGTCGACGAGCATACCTTTGGGGACCCTTATTTTAAGGGAATCAAAGTTCTATGATTTTCAGTTTTTGCAATTTTTTAAAATGCATGCCATCAATGATATAAGGTCAAATGAGTCTTAAATTAGGCAGAGTACAAGTTCATGTTTGAAGGGCTCCTTGACCAAAAAAAAAAAAAAAGGGAGAGAGAGAGAGAGAGTTTGAAGGGGTTCAATTGACAATAGGGGTTTGAGAAAAGCTCTTTACCCGAGTGGTAATGAGTGACAGCTCTCACATGGCTACACAGGGTTCGAATCCTGGGTACACCATCTATTCATGCATGTATGGGCTTCCCTTCTCACATGTGCAGTTGCTTTTCCCACTTGAGTGGGCTGTCTTCCCGTATGTATACGGGCTTTTCACTTGTATCCCGGCCCCCTTGGCTAGGTTACCAATTTTATTTTATTTTTTTATAATAGGGATTTGAGTTTGAAGGGGTTGAATTTGTGAGGAGCACATATATATCATCTCTGTTTTATCTTAATTTTTTCCTGTAATCTAAGGAACTGAAAAGTATTAGTCTTAATTGAATTAATAAATGGTTTACAATCATGAAAATATATCAAAAGGCCAGATTGAAGTTTGTTACATGACATATGCACCGACCCATTGTACCAGGGTTGAAATATGTGAGCAGCAGAGCAATTGTCACTACCAGTTACAAGAATTATGCATATGATATATCGACGATCCAGCACATGAGGCCCACCAAGGTCCCTTTCAATAAAGAGGGATTGGAAAGGTCTCATCTCAATCCAACAATAAAATGAAGTCTGATGAGTGTCAAATTGGATTGATCTAAATGCCTCATAGCTTATTGACTTTTAACTACAAAACTATTTTGAGATTCAATCTATCTACAAATAAGGTTTTAGGTGAGCATCAAACTAGGTTGATGTAGTACCTCAAACTTTAATGGTCATTTTGTTAGGTTTAACCGAATTACAGGATCGTCTTTAATGGTCATTTAAAAAAAAAAAAAAAAAAAAAACAGATCTGAAACAACACAATATAAACCATGTAGCTGGATCCATCAGCGCTGAGTGAAACATCTTTTTGTTGGGGATTTCTAACACTCTTCCAAAAATCTCCTTATTTGCGTAGTGGAGAGATGTAACCCCTAAAACCCTTATATAGATCTCATTTTCAAGATAATCCCTTCCCATCATGGAATTCTACTACTTTAAATAAGCTCTATCAAATCCCTCTTCTGTTAGCAATAGGATTCCTAATTTTCAGTAACCTTCTATAATTCAAAGATCTCTTGAAAGAGACTTATGGGGTGTTTGGATAACTGCAGAATATAATATGACTAAATTTGAATATTATAAGGGTTTTTCTTTTTTTTCTTTTTTTTTTTTTATGGGTGGTAAGGTTTCATTATCACAAAATGAAATAGTATCATATTATAATCTTGTGTCACTTATGGTGTTTGGCAATTTCTACGAACTTTAATATACTTATAAAGTATTTGACGATTTATAAAATTCTCATTAAATGATGCATCGAAAACAAGAAATGAAGAGAGAAATAGGGATGATAGACTCAAAGGGAACCCACTAATTAGTATCACACATGAGTGATTTAATATTGGTAACCACCCATCTAATTAGAAAATTATGGGACTAAATGCTAAGCCACGAGTAATGTTGTTCAATCAATGTGGGTCCACATATTGGCAACCAAAACGTAGAACATCTAATGGTGATTATAATAGAGGACCCTATCAAGTGTTAGAAATGATTGAGGAATCCATCTATGAAAAATCAATGTGGGTCCCATTTGATGTTAATAGTTATATTAACAAAGCTTAATTAGTAGGGGGTCACTAAACAATAAGACTCATGTAATGATGTCAAACTATAATTACAATCACATAATCCAATATTGGTAATGAATATGAGACCCACCTAATATTGGTAATAATAGTGGAAGTCACCTAATGCAGCATTTGCAGGACCCACCAAATACTTATAATCAACAATGAAATTATGTAATTATGACAAGGCTATAGGACCCTCACAAAATTTCTAAACATAGAAGGGCCCATCTGAGTCATAGTAGGACTCATATACAAACCAACAATGTTAAAAATTGTAGTGGGCCACCATGGTAGTATTTGCTCAAGAACTTCCACTCGTGTTTGAAAAAACTCTGGGTAGTTTTCGTAACGAAAGATTGTTTTATACAACATATACTAAAATATTTTAATATGAAGGTTTTTATAAGAAAGTGAGATATTGTAGGATACCTTCTAAGTTATCCAAGCACCAAATTTTTAGGTGTATATATTATATTCTAAAATAGGAAATAATATAGCAAAATCTTTAAAAATATATGGTTTCCAAACACCTGCCCCTTAATCAAAATGATTTCCTTCACATATGTGCATCTTACATACGTGGGCTCCACAATATTGGACACGTGCTCATTGGGCCACATTCAGATATTCCAACCCATTCTACCATACTTATATCAATATTCAAATTGGATTTGATGCCAATTCATTGTTATAATGGCGCATATATATATATATATATATATATATAGGGGAGTGTTCATGTGCATCTATCCCTCACCATAGGGTGAGGGACACTTCCATAAATAGGATTTTCAAGTACAAAAAGTAAGTTTTCAAGTACATAGATGAGGTACACTCATTTGTCTTCATATGCAAAAAGGGAAAGTGTCCCTCACCCTATGGTGAGGGATGGATGCACATGAACATTTCCCATATATATATATATATATATAGACAAAGTGGGCCTTAGAAAGCTCGAGGGGATGTAAACAATGTTTGATTCAATCTAAGGTGAAACTTTTTTATATTCACATATTTCACTTGTTATTGTTCCTGGGCATTTTTTTTTTTATACACACAATCCTTGTTTCAGGAGATCATTTAGTCTTTGCATAACATCTCATCTCTCATCCAAGGTTTTCAAGAGGAGCAGCTTGGATCCTTCGAGGTGGCTGCAACTGGGTAACCGATTATCTGGGTTTTCAAAGTCATTTTAACCAAATTTCTCCTACATCCAAAAAAAAAAAAAAAAAAAAAAAAAAAAAAAAAAAAAAAAAAAAAAGAAAAAGAAAAAGAAAAGTTAATCCAATTTTTATATGTTTGACTCAAGGATATAGATCTAAGATGATTACAATTACTTACTAAAAATATTGGAGTTTTTTCCCTGTGCACATTCCCACATACAGATGTGATGCTTTCAAGGAGGTTGCTATGAAATTCAAGTGGGTCCCAGTCTATTGATGGTGGCCGTACCTCTTTGATGTCTCTATCGGGAGGGACACCCACATAAGAGTGACCCTTCATCCTTCGCCCACAAGTTTAACAGTTTCATATTAAAAAAAATAAAAGAAAAATAATTCAACCCTCCATCCAGTAGTCCAATCCATTCAAATGGGTGCCGAACCTCAAAATCAATGACCATAATGGGGTGTCTTTATTTGTACACGATTGGGATTGGTTGCTAGGTGGGCCCCACCAATAGGTCTTATGGAAGTCACGGTTCTCACCTAAATAATTCCCATGTGTAGGGATATATCCGGGCGAGAACTTTTCATAAGAACTTTTTGTGGGTCCCACATTGGGGCCCACCTGAAGATGGGACAATGGGAATGGAAAGATCCAGGTGGGACCAACCAAAGTATCAAGTATGAGCCTAATCACATGCCCATAACCTCTTCATCTGTGGCCCACAAGTATCGAGGCATCCCACAGAATCTGCATTTGAGTCCCCAATCACATTTAAGTGGTCTAATCTTCTCCATGTGACCACCCACATGTATCAAGTATGAGCCCAATTACATGCCCATAACCTCTTCACCTGTGGCCCACATGTATCAAGTATGAGCCCAATTACATGCCCATAACCTCTTCACCTGTGGCCCACAAGTATCAAGGCATCCCACAGAATTTGCATTTGAGTCCCCAATCACATTTAAGTGGTCTAATCTTCTCCATGTGAGCATATAATTCAACACGTCCTTGGGATCTCATAAGACTTTCTTAGCTTCTCTCCAATGTCCTAAATCCGGACCACTTTAATGTTTTCTAACTACACCAATTGCAAAGCTTATATCTAGTCTTGTGCATGTTTGAGCATATACATAAGGCTACCTACTACAATGGCGTAAGAAACATTGTTCATCTACTTTCTTTCATTATCACTTTTTGGATATTGACCTTTATGAAGCATATCTCCCTAAGAAATGGGAGCATCTTGTGTTGTAGATCCATCTAAATTAAAACATTTAAGAATTAATTTGATATAAGGGGTCTGAGACAATCGTAGTTTTCATTGAGATCAATCTCAATATATCTCAATTCATGTTACAAATGATGCTCCGAAATCAAAATTTTGTTGAAAATATCCTTTAGTTTCTTGTGAAATTTTCAAATTATTACCAGCTGGCAAAATATCATCCACATATAGTACTAAAATTATAAAATTGTTCTCATTAATCTTCAGATATGTACATTGATCAAAAATGTTTTCCGTAATCCATAAATCTGAAACTTGTTTAAGTTCATATATGGATTTCTTCAATTTGCAAACTATTTTTTCATTTTCCTATTTTACAAAACATTTGGGTTGCTTCTTGTAGACCTTCTCTTCTAGATTCTCATTTAAGAACGCAGTCTTAACGTCTATTTGGTGTAACTTAAGATTCAAATAAGCCACCAAAGCCACAATGATTCTCAAAGAGTCTTTCTTGGAAACTAGAGAAAGTTTCCTTATAATCGATACTTTCTATTTAAGTGAATTAATCTAGTTATATATGGTTCAATATTTCCTTTTTGGTCATTCTTGGTCTTAAAAACCCATTTATAATTGATGGCCTTAGACTCTTCTAGAAGTCTAACAAAATTCCAGACTTCATTAATTAAGGGTGTTCATGGGCCGAGGTGGGCCGAGCTAAGGCATATCCAGGCCCGGCTCTGCTTTAGAAACACTGGCCCAAGCCTGACCATTTAATCAATCGGGCTGGGCTGAACCTGGCTTTTCATCACTTTTGTGGGCATTAAAGCACCAATTAAATTAAATTACATGCATTTCTTACACAAGCCCACCCTGGCAGGGCTATGGGCTTTCCATCACTTAATCCAAGCCCGGCCCAACTATTAATCGGGCCCTAATTACATATCAAGCCCAGCCCAAAGCGGGCTAGGCCCAGATTGGGCTCGGGCTGGTCCGGCCCATGAGCACCCCTATCATTAATCACTTCTAGAAGTTTAACAAAATTCGAGACTTCATTAATAGCCATTGATTTCATCTCATCTTTCATGATATCCAACCACTTTTCAGAATTTGCACCATTTATGGCTTCTTTGATTGTTAAGGGATCTTCATTTCCAATATCACCATATGCCTCTTGTAGATATACAATGTGATCATCAGGAATTGTCGATCAGCTTTGATGGAGGATCTTTTTAATTCTCCATGAGCGGTTAGGTTATTATTAATGTATATTCTCTGGTTGGGCCACAACATTCTCATCTGGGAGCAGGGTTGTAATGATAGGTTGTTGTTCCATAATAATCTAAGTCGGAGTATCCAATTACTTTTAAGTGATCTAATCTTCTATATGTAGCATATAATTCATCTTACCCTTGTGATACTGTAAGACTTTCTTAGCTGCTCTCCAATGTTTTAAACCGAATTACTTTGATACCTGCTAAGTACATCAATTGTAAAGTTGGGATATTTGGTCTTAGGCGTGTTTGACCATACATGAGGCTTCCTACTGTAGTGGCATAAGGAACACCGTTGCTTACCGCGCACCTAAAAAAAACACTCTAAAAAGCTCTCCATTTAAAAAAGGCCCATTTTGCTACCTTTTTAGGGAGTGGAGCCCACCTTAAGTTAATCCAATATTTTCACACTCACTATCCCCTCATAAGCTGTCGTAACTCTAAATTTGACACTCATCCAAATTTTACTCACCGTTGGATTGAAACCCTAAGCAAAAGATACCTCTAAAACTATTAAAAGTTAGAGTCATAGATCAAAGGGTTAGGATAAGAGTTGAAATCTTGCATATAGGTAATTCTTATCTAGATCTTTCAATCCAATAGTACTCCATGGTTGTCATGCACCATAGTGGGCCCTATTAGGAAGGCATTTTTTATATAAAAAACTCATCGGGAGTTTTAAATAAGTTGAGTTATATTGATATTTTAGAGTCTACTTAGTGTTAATTACTTGCTCTTTAATAGTACTAATTGTATATTTAAGTTTTCTTTCTAACTCTATTAACTCTTTAATGCACTCGACATGATCTTATTATCAATCTGGATCAAGAGCTAGATCCATTTTTCAAAGTTAGATAACGGATCTAGATAAAACACATAGATTTCATGTGGAATCTGGATTTTTGAAAACAAATCTCAATTCAAAATAAATTGGATATGGAACTGGATCTATCAAGATAGATTTGATTTTGTATTCACCATGATTCCGCCCCTAAATTCCACTAGTTTGGATCCCTACCTATGAGTAGAACCAGCAAAATCCGACATGACATGTGAACTCACCCCTAATAACCCGAGTTACAACTATGTACAGGTCATGGGTCAGGATCCACATTTAAATGGGCCAGATTAAGGCGACCAATATAAACCCAACTTAATCGATTTAAACATGTTGGATTAGGGTTAACCCACATATCTCCGTCCATTTAAATAATCTTTTCATTTAATTTTTGGTGTCTAGAATAATATATTTTATATAGAATGAGGCAAGCTTGTGCTGGGGCCCTTTTTTCTCTCCAACTTAACCAAAATAAAGGCTTAATTTTTGAAACAGATTGGTTTTGGGCCAAGATTCTATAAGTCGGATCGGGTTAAATGGGTTAATTTGTATTGAGTGGAGGTTATGTGGTTTGGGTCAGGTGACTCGCAATAGGTAAACGTATAAAGTTACTTGACCCGTTTTAAAAATGGGCTCAACTCGTAGAAATCGGTTTTGTCGCAACCCGACCCATCTACCACCCCTCCCTCTTAATCTCATTGAGACTTCCTTGAATGGAAGGAGTGTGACACTGGGGCCCACCCATTGGAAATACGAGAACTCAAAGTGAACTCCCTACCTATGTAATGTATGTCTTTAGATTTTACATGAATAAGAGTTCGTCCCACCATATGATTGAGATATAATTAATAATATAATTAATATATTATTAATTATATACTCAATTTTATTATCGGATCAACTCCCATTAAAGTAAACTTTGACCACATAGAGGTCCAATTTGATTAGCTATCATAGTATCACCCCATTCACCCAATGGAGAGAGAGAGAGAGGGGGAGAGAGAGAAACTGAAAATAAAAAATAAAAATAGCAATAAGGAAAAACCCATTAGGTTTTTCAGAGAAAGTACAGCTTGAGTAGAGGAGTGGCTGTCTTCCCGCCATAAAACCAAAACCTCACTGAACCTAGATATAATTTTCTATTTTTTCGCTTGTTCCTCCAACCCTTATCTTCCCCCTCTATTTATAGGCAAAAGTCCTTATTTAGGGCTCTCCTCCACATCTAGGATTAATAGTACCAACCCATCCATTATAAAAAACACATTGGGTTTGCTTTGTTTTTCTTTTCCATTAGAATACAGTCAAGAGAAAAGGAGAAGAGAGAAGAAATAGGTTCCATATGGTGAATGATTTTGGAGACGAGGGGACGACGGCGACGATGATGAAACCTGCATGGCTACAGGGCTTGATTGATGAAACGTTCTTTTCTGGATGTGGGGTCCATGAAAACAGAAGAAAGAATGAGAAGAACATCTTCTGCTTGAACTGCTGCACAAGCATATGTGCCCACTGTCTTCCTTCCCATCATTCTCATCCTCTTCTACAAGTAAGTAATTTAGAGAAAAAATTAATCTTTTTTTAGTTTTAATGTCTTTGTCATCTCAAATAGTTTTTTGGGTATGTTTGATTTTTCTATTTCAACTAAGAATTTGGAATAAAACTCCTCTGTATTCTATTTATTTGTTTCAATGCTTTATTTTTACTCTGTTCACTTGGTTTTGGCCATTTAGGCTTGTGTTGTGATTCTAATGGCCTGAAATCATGATTTCTCTTTTCTCTACCATATTGGAAAGAAACTGAAAATTTTAGAAATGTAATGTATAAATTGATTGATTGGATTCCTTTTCTATAACCCACTTTGGGATTTCCTTTATTCACCCTTTCTTTCTTATTTAAGATTTTCTAAATCATTTTTCAGTACAGTTTCCGAAAATTACTCCTCCTAATTTTGGTGGGTTGAATTTATTGCTAAGATTGTTGCTAGATTTCCGGTACCATTCTCTCTTTCTAGATGCCGAATTTAAAAAAAAGTCTATGCTCACTTTCTATTTACTCTAATACCATTAGATGTAAATACCTTTTTTTTTTTTTTTACCTTCTGTTTTCATTGTAACATGCTAAGAGTCGTTCTGTTCTCATACCTTCTTTTCTCAATCTCTCTCAATTTCAAGTTCATAGTTACCAATATCCATATGTAAGTTCTAAATCCTACCCATCACTTCAGAAAGAGAAAATCTTTCTATTTGACAGTAGTTAAGAAAAAATCTGGCATGAATTATAGAATCCATAACACTGGGACCTCCATGTTCAATGATAGAACTCACTAATTTTCCCATGGAATTATCAACTGTGAAGAACCCAAAAATCCTTCATGGATTTTGAGCAAGAAAAACGTGACTACCATATCTTGTATTAGTTTCTTTCAAAAATTGCAGGTTCAATGGTCAAATTTTGGAGAAAACTAGTGTATATACCAAATGTTCAGTGTATATTGTGGCCATGTTCAGAAAATAATAAAGGGCGACCAAATCGAAGGACAAGGATCTGCTTGTATGGCTTTGCAGGTGATGGGATCTCCATGGTAAATTATACAGAGGCTACAGTGTATGCTATGGAATGGATGGGTCATTAACTAGCAAGATATTGATAAATGAGAGCACGGATCTCCTGCGGTCTCCCCTGTGATGGTTTCTGCTGGCAGTGAGTCAAAGACAGTACAATATATAATGCAATGAGTGGCCCACACTTGTATAAAAGATGATACACTGAATACTGGTTGTATGGTCATTTGGTAGAATCACCCCATGTAAATAACATTTAGATACTAGATGTGGGTTTTCTTGATTCTCTGAGTTCTGATCACCACTCATTCGTTTAGATGAGTCTAGATGTGTCAAAGCAGTACAATCCATAATTCAATGGATGTGGGTCCACTTATGGTATAGCTATAGACTGAATGTTCTGTGTATACTCTGTGGGCTAGATTCCTTCTAAAAAAAAAAAATTAAGTTCCATCTTTTAGAAGGATACGAAACCGCTACAATGCATAACAATTTATACTTAGGCATGTAAGCATGGTTGAGAGAGACAACATACATGTGTATCTGACCCACACCCACAGAGCAAATGTAATGGTAAATGACACTCAAGATTGCCCCTCCAACATGAGGAACCTGAATTTAAATTTCTTGCTCACTGGGTGATTTAAGTTTGTAAAATGTTGTAGCTCCTATCATATTTCGCCACCATAATTTGGAAATTAAATCTTGGTAACAGGTGAGGCGTTACGTTTACCATGATGTGGTTCGATTGGATGATCTTGAGAAGCTCATCGATTGCTCGTATGTCCAGGTATTCAATTCCTGGGGACAAAATCAATGAATTAGAGAAAGAAATTGAAGTTTGCTCTTGCGCTTTGCTTAAATTCATTTGTTATTGCAGCCTTACACTATCAATGGTGCCAAAGTTGCGTTCTTGAACCAAAGGCCTCAAGCAAGGCCTTTGAAAGGTTCAGCCAACAATTGCCTTACTTGTGACAGAAGTCTCCAGGGGCACTATCAGTTCTGCTGTCTCTCATGCAAGGTCAGTGTATCACTTCTCTCAGCTTCACTCTCAACCATTTTACTTACAATTTTCGCCTACATTTCACGCTACATGATTAATTACTACACAAAGTTTTGCAAAATGGGACATTTTACGGGCTAATTTACTGCATGGGTTCGCATTATCATATCCTAGTTTTTCAACTAAGGGGTCATAAACCAAGTTATTGATGTGTATGTGGGGCCGCCTCTTGCATTGGGAGAGGAAGTCCAGCTACTCCTTTGCAGCTGGGTGGTCAAACACATGAACATTGAGCATATGCATTAATTATTTGGTGTTTGAACTTTGAATTTTGCATTGGTTATGGCACCCTCAATCAATGATTAGTAATGAAAAAATGGTTCTGTTTTAGATAGCTATCCTAAAATGATACCCATCTAATCAGTCAAACCCAAAGGGAAATGCATGTGGTCCTCCTTCACTTATGGTCAGTTTTAACTGCACCTTTTGTATTGAGTCACAAAGCTCTGCTGGATTTTATTTCCTTTGCTTATCTTAACCTTGTAATTGAGTGAACCATTGAATGTAATTACTAATGAGGGACAAAAATCCAGGTGGACCATGTGCTGCTACAGTGGGAAGATCTCTCAAGCATTCTCCACAAGTTCGATGAATCAGATTTCGCAATCTCACAATTCGAGGGCCTCCGGATGGACAGCTCAGATCTCATTGATGAAGAGGACCAGATTACTCCCAGCTCAATTTTGGAGGACCCCTTACATTTTAAGGGCTCCTCATGCTCTAACAACAACAACAACAGCAGTTTTAATGACAGTGAGGAGTCTGAGGTAAAGATTAGGAAGGGGAGTGGCTTTCTCCCTAAAATGGTTCTCTCATCATTCAGTAGGAGAAAGGGGGCTCCCCACAGATCTCCTCTTTCTTAGAAGCTGAAAGAAAGGAGCAAATATATAGAGTATAATAGAACTATTTAAGTACTTAATTTAGATGTTGATAGGGTTTGGTTTGCATTACTTAGTGTCCTTCCCTAATGTCCTTGAGGGGCTTTTTATGGGATTCCATTGCATTTTTTTTTCCTCCATTTTAAGAACTCGGGCATTTCAATCGGTGGGCCATATACCATATTTCAGAGGTATATTTACTACCAATTTTGTTTTGATGTAATGAAATGCAGCATGAAAATATATATATATATATATATATAAAGATATTTATGAGTGGGACATACTTTATAATATGTGGAGAAAATGACAGCCAATGACAGCCTTTGGGGCTCACAATTTTCTTTTTTTTTTAGCTGTTGGAGAGTTCCCAACCCTTTAGGCTTGGACTAATCCCTCTGGGCACAGAGGGAAGCCGGATAAACACTCCTGTAGCTCCAAGGAGGTAGCACTAGTAAATTCATTTTTTGATTCCTAAGAGTCGATACTAAGACCTCTAGCTCTGGAAGAGGGAGGGACCATGGTCCTAACCACTTGGCCAACCCCTTGGAGTTAATTTGGGACTCACTTGAAAGCTTAACAATTAAGGAGGGGAAGGTAGGGAATAGATTTCAATATGGAGTATGGACTATGGGTGGGGAAAAATATTGCTGGCGGAAAATAATCAAATTTTGATTGCTTTATCCCATGCATTCTTTTTATATCTTGAAAATGAACAAATGTAGATCTCATTATATATTTGTTATAGAATTTTGGATTTCTTTGTAGGGCAAGGACTCCCTGGGGATTTTTAGGATTTCTTTTTTTAGCAGTGAGAGAATATCAGGATCCGCGGATTTTTGTTTTCTCTTGAGGGAAAAAAATTCTAGATTCCCATTCTTCCCATGGGAAATCAAAATCCACTATATCAAACAAAATCATTTCATTTTTTTTTTTTTTATATTTCTTCAAAAAAAATGTGTTGCACTAAATGACCACATATCTAGCTCCACAGAAAATTAAAACTTTGCTATGTTAGAATCCCCTCCACATGTGGCTTTTATTGGAAGAAATCTAGTGTTGAAGGTGGATAGTGGGTCATCAAATTAGGATTTCATTACACATGGCAAAATGTCTGCAATAATTTTTTTTCCATGATGAAATATTTTAAAGGTACCCTATTGATATTAGACACCCACTTTAATGGTCCCTTGTTGAATGGGCTCTGTGCTTTATCTACCCTCAAACTAAGGGGTGTGTTTGTGCGGAATTGTGGATTTCTATTATTGCGAGAGAAATCCTATGTTTCTACCTCTCATATGGAAAATTGAAATCCTTTCCGTAATGAAAAATCAGTTCATTTTGTTTTCATTTTCTGTGAGAAAATGTCACTCCAAATCCGGCCAACCAAATCAAAGCTTTAATGGTCGAGGATAATTTAACTTAACATAGTATGAGATGGAAGGTGATTATTCAGTCACAAGTTTATCTATTGCATGATGCCTTTTAGCGGTCCATTTGAAAAACTGGAATGGAGATGCCTTTTAGCATACTGAGGGTTGTAAAAGCATTCCCTAGCGAACTTTCCCTGCCCATATTTCCTTTGCCCATGTATGGTTGCATCTTTTGTGGAATAAAAAGTTAGAAAGGTACTTGTTGGGGTCTTCTCAGCATTGTGTGCCCTGCTTTCAACTTTCGAGTATTGTTTCTATCCTTGAGCTTTTAAATTGAATACGGCTATATAAGAAATATTCATTTGTAATAAATAACTTTTTCCGTTTTGCAATATTCATACCTATTTACATGTCTTTATATTCTATGTCCATATTTTCAGGCTTTAGTAACATACCCATGTTCAATAATATAGTTCAAAATTTTGAAGAGAGGCTAAATACACACCGGTATTTGCTCTCTCCACACTAGTGCTCTCTATACTCTTGAGTCACCACACTTGCTCTATACACATCATGTTTCGCCAAAAATACCTTAATCTCTACTCTCTCAACTTCTCTTTACACTCCCTCTCTCTACCTACCGCTGCCCACTCTCCCTCTCCCTTTCCTTCTCCTTGTCTCTCTCCCTCCTTCTCTCTGCTCGTGGCGGTGCTGCCGAAGGGGGCGGTGGGGGTGGGGGTGGGGATGGGGATGGGGATGGGTGGGTGTAGAAAGAAGTTGGGAGGGAGAGATATCCTTTTAGTTAATTTACTACATGGGTATTTTGGTAAAAAAAAAATTTCAGTGTATAGAGATTAATTTTCAGTTTGCATCTAGCAGCTCTTAATTTTGACTTCTTTCTATTTGTTGAAAGTAATTAACAAAAATCTCCTTTTTTACATTTTTATTTAAAATTTTGAAAATAAAGTTAATATATGCACCACTTATTATGTATTATTATTATTTTTGTCGTCGTCGTCGTCGTCGTCGTCGTCATCCTCATCAGTATTATCATTATTAGAGTTTGTGTTAAAAGAATATATAATTTTTGTCCTGTTTGATTGTAATAAGTTGAAAAGGACGTTCTCATTGCAGACTCTTACCTTTTCTTCTTTTTTTAATATTGTTAAATTTCAACTACTAAACTTTGTTGTTTTGTTTGATCATATTTACCTTAGAATTATTCTCTTTTTATTTTTGAAATTCTTTCTTATTTTTACAATGCTATGTGTTTTTTGTCACCAGATTCTTTTCACCTTTTATTTATAATTTTTTTTTTCTGTTTTGTTCTCATACTTTATAAAATATTAAAATTAAATACTATTCATTTTTAATCCACAGAAAGAGTACTCTATTATTATTATTATTATTATTATTATTATTATTATTATTAATAAAATCTAATGCATGGGTTTTTCCTGTTAGTATTAATAAGTTAAAAGGTGGGTTTACTTTCACGTAATGTTTTATTTTCTGAATGCTTAAAAGCATGAACATTGGACATCCTTTCTCTGTTTGAGTTGATCTTTTTCAAAAAAAAAATTCTTGTCTAATCTGGCAAGTTACTATAAATCGGTATGTTAGCAAATATGTTATATTGTGGTCCAGTTGACTCTTGAAACATAATAGGTGATTCTGAATGGTATCAACTAAACATTACTGCTTTCTAACAAAAAAAAAATAAAAATCTAAACATTACTGTCTTTGACATTTCTACTTGTTCTTACTATTTGAGGAAAATCTTCACCTACAAGTAGAGACCACATAATTCCGTACAGTTTTGTTCAGCTAGCGTAGCCCACAGGGAAGAACTCCTATCATTAGGGGTATGATAGATGAAAAGGTATCTTCATTGATATGGGTTATGATTTTTTTTAAATGTTCTTTCAAGTATAGAGTATTTTGAGATTTAGTGTAACGGCGAGTTAAGGGTGTTGGAACCGAACTCTCTGGAAATGCATGAGCAACTAAGGGTTCTCATCTCTCTTATTCAGAGCAATTCTGAGAAGTCACTACTATCATAGACTCTATCCATCTTAGGCTGTCACATCTCTTGATCAGTGAGGGAAATTAGCCACACCTAAGTTAGATGTCGATCTGGGACTCCTCACTAGAGTCTAGTCTCAATCTAAACTCTCATAGAGTCACAGGTTGAGACTTAATCGGGATATTCAGCCATCGTTTTAGCCACATGGTTAATCCAACATGGGTACTGTGGTAGGCGGGCCACATTATTTCTTACAAAAGGAAGTGCAGGTGGGCCCTAGTGAGCCTCATAGAGAGGAACAATACATACACTGATCGTGGGGAAAAAAATCTCCTCTAACTCATGGTTGTTACCCATTAGCCATTAAATTATTGGATTTGTTTTATCATTTGTTTTAAAGTTTCCGATTTGAAGGTCTGATTTTGTCCACTTTTCTTGGTAGATAGTTAATGCGCATACTCCGTTTAGTCTCACGCTCATATTATGCTATGCAAAGAAGAGATTTTTTCTTCTTTGGTAAATACTCAAACACCCACATGCCGTATCGAAATTCCTCACCATCACGGCTATAATTAGGAATCCATCCGGATTATTTCTGTGGAGTGAAGGTGCCTTACCACTGAGCTACTGGTGGATTAGCCATGCAAAGAAGAGTTGAATTGGAGTTCTTTATTTTGACAAAAAGTTACCCTCATTCATGTCAAATTACTTCTTTTCTAATAAATTCTCTTTCATTGGAAATGTTATCATAGAGCATTTACTGTTCATATTCATTCCAAGTTGTGGGACCCATCTGGATATTTTCTTATCATGGCATTGGGGTAGATGGAAAAGTCTTCTTATAGATAAGGGTCAGGAAAAATTCAGCCCCATCAAGTCATCCCAGTCCTTCATTTAATAGCCTTAAAATTTAGTGGTCTTTTAACCATAGTTTTTTTTTTTTTTTTTAAGATTCAATTCAACGGCGGTTAAAAGTTGATGAGGGTAAAGTTGGCTTCGTGCTAGATCGTTGACAGATGGCAGTGTATAAGGGCCTACATTGATTAGAGGTGGGTCCAAATAGAACCCACAGTGCTTTACAACACATTTTGTTGCTCTTAAAAGAAAATTTCCTTTTACAATCACGCGTTCCTTGGAAAGTTTCAAATATCACAGAACTAACTCCTCAATTGACCTTGAAAAGGTAAACATTGTTCTCACTGCTTTTATAATATATTCTATTATTTTAGTTACGTTTAGAGCATTTTAAAAGCAGGTAAAAGTATTGTAATTCTTTTTTCATAGTTATTTTTAGAATTTTTTATTGTAATAAAGAGGGTCCAAAATGAATAAGAGACACCTATGAGTCAATATGAAAAGGCTTTTTCTTAGGCAAATGTTTGAACCAAATTTGAAGTTCTTTTTCAAACCACTAGCAGTGCTAATCAATTGTTAGCTCAATGGTAAGGCACCACACTTTTAGTGTTAATGGCCAAGGACTTGTGGGTAAAGACAGAGTGTGCGAGTTTGTACCAGGGAAAGAAATAGCTGGTAGCTGCATTTTCTTTCTTTTTAGTTTAGAGGCTTCTTAATACATGCTTGTTCTCTGTTTTTTGTGGACGATGTTTAATGCCATCGAAAAAATGGAAAAGTATTTATAAGAAAGAAAATGTACTTGACCCAAGAAAGAGGGAAAACACAATAAAGGGAATAATCTTATTATTGTATCTTTTTTTATATACAATAAATGATTTACATCCCATGATTGTGGGATTTGACGTTAGGACTCGTCGGTGATAGGTCATTCATAGAACACATGACCCTCTTGTCCACCCATCAGTAACCTAGATTATATTTGCTCTAAATCTACAATACATGATATGAGAAAAACTAAATAAATGGAAGAAATGACTGAATTGCCGCTTCCATTGTCTCGAAGACTAGGAATTCAATTCCTAACTCTTTTCGGCTTTCAATGCTCATTTCCACATTTAGCCATGTCCATTTCCTCCTAGTAGTCAGAGTTCTGGTCTAACCACGACCCCTTTCGTCAAGTCTCATAGGCCATTTTATGGTAGCCTTGATGACATTATGGTTTCATTATGAGGTTTTTGTCCAGAGCCATGTCGGTGTTATACCCCGATCCGAACTAATCATGATTAAGACTAATTAATTGAGATTAATGCTAATTAAGCATGGATAATTGGGTCAATCAAGATTAATGACCAAAGATGGACAAATCCATCTCAAATGATGCATTAAGCATAATGGAATGGATTTGAATGAAATTGAATTGGTTAAAATGAGTTTAGACTCAAACAAGGTAGGCTAAGGACTTTTTCGTAAATACGGGTTTTCACGTATTTCGTCAAATATGGAAATTCTTGATACCAACGTGTATATCTCGAAGAGTACGTTAACTTTCATAATAAACGCAATTCTATTTGACCTTAAATGGACCAAGTGAAGCTTCATTTGACTCAAAATGTAAATAGACTTAATGAGAGGGGGTTTTAGTGTGAAGAGTGCTTATATTAGAATGAGAAGAGGGTAGATGAGCTCATTTCACTCCAAGCAATAACCCTAGAATCATCTTCTCCTTTTCTCTTCCATTTTCTTCATCAAGAGTGAGATTATGAGTGATTAAAGTGGTCTTTGAAGAGAGAGGCAAATCTTCTTCCTCAAGTCATTTCCCCCATTGTTGATGTGTAGAGTTTGAGAGAGATATCAAGATCCTTTCCTTTGGACCACAAGTAAGTAGTTAAGTGTTTTTATAGAACTTTCAAGTTCTAATGGTTGGTTTGTAGAGATTTCTAGCACAAATGGCTCATAAGAGTTCGTTTATATGTTTTATGGAATTAGGGTTTGAAGTTGGGGATTTTGGTCTCAAGCCAAGTTAAGGCAAAGAGGGCTTATTGTCAAATAGCTTCAAAAGAGGCAAGTATAAGCATTTACTTGTGACTAATGTAAATTATTATGGAAGCTCTGAGAGTTTCCATGAATTTTTTTCATTTTACATTGAGTTTTGGATTCATTATGGATGCTTAATGAAATCATTAAGGAATGATTAGAAGTGTTATTGTGAATGAATGTGAATGGATGATGTATGAGGGGGAACAGGAGGTTCCCATTTTCCTTACAGGTTGTGGAAATGGGATGGAGAAATGAGAGTAGAAGAAGGAAGAAAGATCAAAAATTTCGGACAAAAATTCTGATGGTTCGCTCGAGCGAACAATATTTTTTTTTGAGCGAGCAATGTTCTTCTATTTGGACTGAAATTCTGAAGGTTCTCTCGAGCGAACAGTAATTCGCTCGAGCGACCATCGTTCTGTTTGTGTCCGCTCGAGCGAACAATATTGCGCTCGAGCGAACAACGTTCTGTCTTGGTCCACTTGAGTGAACAGTAATTCGCTCGAGCGAACCTGATACTGGTCGAGGTATTAACTGTGAGCGAAATTCAGTTTGAGTCCAATGGATTTTGGATTTTTAGAGAATTTGGAGTACTTCTTGTGAGTATAAATGCTTTTCCCAATTAGTTTTAAGACTAATAATGGATTAAATTGAATTATTGAGAATTAGTGATGTTTTAAGAATGGTTCCTTGAACAAACTATATTGATCGATAATTGCTTAAGCTCCATGGGTGATAATTACGGGGGACTAATAATGCACATATTAAATGTATAAATGTGATGTCCATCAAGAATAACACTTGCATTTAGGAAACTAATGGTTACACCTAAATGATTGTTTAGGATTGAGATAAGATTGAATAGAACCGTAGGTGGTTAATGATTCTCTCATTGCGTTATTGTAATCCAATCTAATGAGATTGATATTATTGTTATTCCCTTCCTTTGTCATGAAATGAATCATTGAATTGACTTGAGTCCATAGAAGGATTGTTTACTGTTGACCATTGAGTCTGGCACTACCTAGCTATTGTATTAGAGCTCTAAATGAGTTCAATGAATTAATGAATGACTAATCATGCTGCAGCAGATGGATTTTGGGGTGTTTCGGAGCTCCGTGGTGATGCTAGTTGTCCCTGACCCGGACACTAGTAAGTCTTACCAATTCCGATCGTATCTTTGGGTATTGATTGATGCTTTCCATTGGAAGATGAATCCTCCCTTTGAAGGGAGATCGTAAATAAAATGAATCATTCTTTTGAGGGAAGATGGTAAATGAAATGAAATACAATGAAATGAATGCTATGGTAGTTGTCATCTTGTACATGTTTATTGATCGACTTTATGTCTACTTATTGTTATTGTAGAAACTGTCTAGCCTTCTCTAGAATTGGAATTGTTAATGAACAGATTGAAGGAACTCAATATGAATGTGTTAACATGCTATTACGAGATTTGTTTATTCATTATTGAACCGTCGTATTTATTAGTGTTACTGATGGCATTACAGGCCCGATTGCCCCTGCCGGTCCAGCAGCACCCCTGGCGGCAGCGGAGGAGACCGCTCCGGTTCCTTCAGGAGGATTGATTGAATGGAATAGACGGGATACCATCTGAAATGGGTATCCGAGTGTGAAATGGAGTTGAAATATTTTGAGAAAATGTTTATAGATTCATTTTTAAATGTAATTAATTGCCATCTGCATAGTGTTTTGAATATGTAGTGTTTGACGAACGAATGTTAGAAATGATACATGTATAAAGACTTTATTTTGTATACATGTAAATTGTAAATTGATATTGTCAAATATAAATATTTCCGCAAAGATTTTGTATTTGACAGGTATATTGAGAATGTTATCCCTTGCAGATTCCATTTTAGCCATGGTTTAAAATCTCAGTCTCGATCGCGGTATCGGCCGGGCCGAAAAACCGATATGATATCGGTATCGGTCACGGATATCGGTCCGTCGCGGTCGTCGCGGTGTAAATTTTTTTTAATCCAAAAAAATTCGCAAAAATATCCAAAAAATCCAGAATATTAGAAAATGCTGGAAAAAAAATATTTTTTTCCATTAGTAACAACAATAAATCAAAATCTCGGTCACCTTAAGTTATGAGTCATGTCTGTATCGCAGTTCGCTATTTTTACCGGTATTTCATATAATGCAGCCATTATTGATGCTCATGATCAATTTATTAGTGTAAAATATAAGAAAATAAATATAACATATCAATCATCATTTAATACTAACTCAATCATCAAATAAGTTGTGAAATTCAAGACCATGAAGATGACATTAAAATCAGAAACATGATAGTGAGATCGATAAATCATAAAGCACTTAGGCATCAAAAGTATTAATAAAGCACTTAAGATATGTTTATGACTATGAGACATGTGGATCTATCATCTACACACTATTAATAAGCCCTTGGTATCACAAATATTCTAACAAGTAACACCAATTATTTTTAGGAAATTGTTTTTTAATAAAATCATTTTCAAAATCTTAAATATATAGATCTAGCATAAAAGTATGTAGATCAATCATTTACACACCATAAAATGATCATGAATCATTAAAAGAACATATTTATGATGAAATCCCCAAAAAATGATATATTATAATTTAAATATTAAAAAATCCGAAAATAAAAAAAATGAATTTTTTTTTTTTAAAATCATGTGCATGAGTAGATCTAGCATGAAAGTATGTAGATCTAACTTCTACATGAAGAAGACAACACAAGTGACAAACCCAATGATTTTTATGCTTAATCTAAAAAAAAACATAATAAAATGCTTTAAGTTGATTTTCTCTTACCTTAGGTGATATTTTCTTCAAAAAATAGATGTGAGATTTGAAAATATGCAAGAGGGAGTATGACTGCTACTATGGGTAGTAAGGAGATGAGAAGAGTGGAGAAGAAGATGAAGATGGGGAAAAAATTGCAAAAACTAGGGTTTTGACCCTTTTTTATCTCATCTCGGCCGATATTTTGAAAATATCGGCCGAGATATCGGTAAAACCGATATGACCCAAAATATCGGCCGAGATGACTAGGAAATTGGGGATATTTTGCCAAGACCAATTCATATCGGCCGATATGAATCGGTATCGGCCGATATTTTTAACCATGGTTTTAGCTTCGCTTAATTTGGAGTTTACGGGAGTAAGTATGGGCTCACGACTCGGGGTTACCGGATCTCGGGCCCAGGTCGTGACAGTCGGTCTCCATTTGGATAAAAAAAATAGAGAGTTAAAGGAAAAGAAGAGAATATAACGTTATAGAATGTTATGAACCCTCTAGACATTCTGATTACCTTTGGGTCATGGGAAGAATAAGGTTGCAATAGTTGCAAAGTTTCTTCTCTCTAAAGTGCCCGGTAGTTTTTTGTTTCCTCTTGTTTTTCTCCTTTTTTCTTCTTCTTTTGGATTGTCTAAACCTCGACCTATTTGAATGGCCTTGAGAGGGCCTATTTATAGGCTTGGAAGGCTTAAAAGTGGTTCAAACTATGTTCCCAATGGTCTTCGTCGGGTTGGGGAAGGGGGGGAGGGGGGGGGGGGGGGGGTGGTGTGGTTTCCAAGCACTAATTATGTGTGTAATTAATTAATTAATTATACTATTAGCTAATTATTGACAACTTGATAATGTAGTAAAAAAAATCCCAAGAGTAAGGCATGTCACGAAGTAAAAAACTCAGGAGTTCAAGAGGTTGATCCACAGGGAACTCCACACAATTAATTAGAAAGAATCATGTAAATTGATTAAAGATGCAGGTTTCAGGATTAAAGAATCAAAGAGTAATAATTGATCTTTGTTTAGCTAAAACTTGTTGGAGGTAATTATCTAAGGAAAAACTTACCGCTCAAGAATTCTAACATAGTCCTAGAAGACCACGTGGAAGTGGGAGGCAGTAGCTATCTACTGAAGTTATGAGTGAACCATGTGGTTTTGCTCATTTTTTGGGTTGTTATCTCATAACTTCTCAGATCATAGTATTGTGGAGTGGTGGAGCATGTGGTTTAACTCCTCATTTGGGACATTTATGTTCTCTGGTAGGACATCTGGAGGGATAGAAATGATTTGGTCTTCAAGGGAATGAAATTAGATCATAATGCGATGATCATGTGCGATGATCATGTGTGTAGCAAGCATGATAGCCCTCCTAAAGTGTTGAAAGGGTTTTCTCCTATGAAGCCTAGCTCACTAACACATGCTTTTTGAAGAAGAAATGTAATGTAATCTTTATTTTTTCAAATGGACATTCAAATCCTCAAGTATTGAGCCCCGAAGAAGCCTAAATAAGTGAGACCGGTCTGTTAGGGATTTTGTATTTGCAATTTGATGGATGCATTATCATTCAAGCATCATTTGATTTGCACACATTTGCATTGATTTAGAAAATCTTGAAATCTTGATTTATACATGCATTGTTTTTAAGATTTGTAAAAGTATTGATTTATGCATGTTTTGGTTTTAATCTTGGACGAATTTGTTTTTTAAAAAAAAGAGTTTTTTAAAAATCAAGCAAGCCTTTGGTTTTAAAGTTTTGAATCATTTTTGGCTTTGTGTGTTTCATGATTTTAAAAGAACTTAGATTGATTAAAATCATGTTTCTAAGCTTGATTTAATGGCCCAAAGACCCCACAAGGAAATTACTTTGAAATATGCATTTTTGGGGGAAATTGGTCCCAGGCCCGGGTCGACCGCGCAGTGTGGCAGGTCGACCGGCCCCGGTCGACCTTCCACACTGTGCGGTCGACCGGGCAAAGAGCCGTTGGGCTTCTTTTCAAACGGTCAGATTTATGACCGTTGAGCCCGGGTCGACCGCCCAGTGTACCAGGTCGACCGGGGACACGTCAGAAGTGATTTTTTGACTATAAAATGAGTTTCATTCCCTTGTAAATGTTGTTGATCAAATAAGAGAAAAGTGCCTTCCTTGAGGTGTTTGGAGGCAAGAAAAAGGGGAATGAAGTAAGAGAGACCAAGGGGTCATTAGTAAAGCTAAAGCTTGGATTAATGAAGTTAAATCTCTAAGTAAGCTTTACTTTTATATATCATATGTTATATGCTTTGTTTAAATTATTGGTAAATGATTTTTAGCATGATAACTATGATGTGTTGAATCCATTCTTCTCTTAATCTTTGATTTAAGTTGGATTGGATTCTTCACCCTTGATTTCAAACCAAGTTTGTTTTAAAACTTTATAAAACATGTTTTGTCAAATCTTTTAATTTCTTTTATAACATGTTTCATTTACTTGGTTGAATCAAATTGTTGTTTTCATTCATTTAAACATTAGTTAAACTTTTGTTTTGAAAACAACATTGCACATGCATCACATGTTTAGTCTTAAATAGTTTCATACAACTTGTGAACCTTTGATTTTTATATCATCAACAAGTTAGTATTTATACATGTGATTTGCATTTCACTTCAATCAAATCTTTTGTGTGCCTTAAACTTTTAAATGCATTAAGCATATATTGATTGGGCTTAATTTTAACTTGATTGAAGTTATCACACACACACACATCATGAACATACACCTTTGCATTCATATAGTGTTTGTGTGAGTTAGTTTTTCAATTTCATATCCGCCTAATTAAGAGGCATTGTAATTGAGCTTAAATTGTATCTCTTTGAGTGTTTGTGTAGACACTTCTTTGAGAAGAAATCTTCATCTTGTATAGGTTGTTGTTAAGCCTAAAAAAACAACATTGTTAGGTTATTGCTTATCCTTGGAAAGCATATTGTAGAGGTTATTGATTAGCCTTTTCAAAAGCATAAATAGTGGAAATCCGGTGGGGTGTTGAGACACAAGCCGGTAGTGGATGTAGGCATTGATGCCGAACCACTATAAATCATTGTGTAGTGGTGTTTGCTTTGTGGTGATTATTTTGTTTAAGCTTCCGCATATTGTATGTTAATCATCACTTGTGACTAGTTGTTTGTTAAGAAGTTAAAATTGGCCATAATTAGTCATAAAGTGTAGATCACCCTATTCACCCCCCCTCTAGGGTTAGGATCCCGGACTTTCAATTGGTATCAGAGCCTCGTGCTCTAATTTAGAATCAAGTGTTTTGAAACTCTTGATTAGGTGTAAAAACCTAGAGTCAAAACCCTAGTGTTGTATTTACATGAAAATCATTAGAATGGATTCCACTATTTTAGATTGTTTAGATTCTTGTGTAGATTCTTCTAGACCCCTCCTTCCCACTTATGGAGATTCAAACCTTGAAATTAATGAATCTCAATTTGAATTAAAAGAGGAAGAAAATGATGAAAATGAAGATGACCTTCAACAAGCTTATGATGAATTATATACATTATCCTTAAAGCTTGATAAGAATAATAAAAGATTTATAGAAGAATCTAAAAGACTAAACAAAGAATTAGTTTCTTCAAAAGATGAACTTAGAGAGAAAGAAGAATTAATAAATTGTGTAGAATCTAAGTTCATGATCTCTTTATATAATCTCTCTAATGTTCAAGATGAACTAAATGAATTAAAGATAGGATGTGATGAACTAAATAAGGAAAATTCTAAACTAAGAGATCAATTACAAAGGCAAGAGAAAAACATTAACAACCTAGAATCCAAGTTGACTACTTCTAAGGAAAATTTATCTAATGCTCAAAATAAGATAAAAACTTTAGAACTTGGATCTAATGTTATTAATGAACTTAAATTTGAGTTAAAACTTGCCCATGAAGAACTAAATAAATTTAAGGGAATTGAAAATGAACTAACAAAAGTTAAAAATGAAAATTCAACCCTTAAAACCCAAGTCACTCAACTTGAAAGCTACAAACAAAAGTATGAGTGCAAATTTACCCAAAATGAAGAAAAATTTGAAAAGTTATTTAAATTGGGTAAATCACAAAGAGATAGGACGGGTCTTGGCTATAATAAGAATATTTCACATGACCCTAAATTCACCAACACTTTTGTGAAAGGTGAGTCCTCATTCTCTAGCACTCACACTTCCTTGCCCATGTCTAAATGTAATTATTGTGGCATTGAAGGGCATTTTAGGTTTGAGTGCAAACTAAGAAGAAGCCATGTGTCTAAACCCATCTTTGAAATCAAGATAGGAAAATCAAACTCTATGAAGGGTAAGACACTGAAAATCAAAGAAGACTCCAAGAAGATTAAACAAGTTAAATCAATTAAAAAGGAGTCTCCTAAGATAGATTCTAAAAAGGTTAAACAAGTTAAACCAAGTATAAAAGAATCTATCAACAAAAAGCTTCTCAATCTATCTCCCTTAAATCAACACATGAAGGAACTTTTGAAGAAAGTAACAAAGTTAAATTTAAAATTCAAAAGTCAAAGAAAGGGAGAAAATAAGAAGAAAAGAATTCAATCCCCTAAGAAGAAGAAACACCAACCTCAAAAGACTATTCACCAACCTAAGCTAAATTTAGTTAAATCTAAACATAATGGTGATAAGTCTAAATTGAAAATTTATCAAGTCAAATCTCCTAAAGTTGGTGGGACTTCTAACCTAGACCTCAAAGATCAACCCTCTCAAGACCTTAAGTGGATTCCTAAAGTTATATACTTAGTCAAAACTTAAGGCCTTGAACCTCATTGACCAACCTATCCATTATAGTTAAATCATATTGTTGGTCATGATCATTTGCATTTTTGTTCTTTCATTAGTTACATTTCTTAAAATGCAATATTTATTTATGATCAATTGATTTTGTTTTCATGTATTTCTCTAGTTACATATCATGGTTTTCAAAATCATTTGATTATAATTTCATCATGATAGATTTGCTTTTTGCTCTCATTTAGTTATATCTCTTGCATTGCATTTCTATTGATGGTCAATTGATTGTGATTACATAAGCTTTCTTAGCTAGATTTTTCATGATCAATTGATGTTGGAAAATGTTCTAAGCTTTATTGGTTATATTTATAGAAACATTTTCCTTGAAATTATTTCCTTGTGCTTAGTTATGAATATATCATTTGGAAGGAAATAATTTTTACAAACAATTTGCTTCTTTTCTCAACAAAGTCACATTCCTTCAAAAGCAAATTGATTTTGATGTCTTACATTGCATGGTTGGATATGGTTTCATTGATTTGCATGTTTGTGCCTAACTTGGTATATATTTTCATTAATGCAAATTGATGTTGTTTATGCTCTTAATAGTAATATCTTTTGTTTCATGATCATTTGAGATTCAAAAGTACATATGAGTTTTTATATGCTACTCTCATTTGATATGATCTACATATCCCTTTCCATTGCATGTAAGCTTAGTACATTTGCTAAGAGTAGAGATTTTGCATGATAGATTAATGGATCATCTTATATGAATTGGATTTAAACCATTGTTCTTAATAGGTAAATCCATATATGAGATTCATTTTCATCTATATGTGATCTATGATATACTTCTAACTTCATGCCTTCTTGTGCTTACATAGTTATACTCTTTATTGATGATATGGTATGAGTTAGATCTTGAGTGTTGATTGATCCTCTCTATGCAAATGTCAATTCGTTCTATGTATGGTTGTGTTATTTATTATATTTGTAGAAACCATACTAGAACTAAAATCCATCCTTTGTGCTTTCTAGTCATTTCTTTTGGATGGTTATGTTGTTGATTCATGTGTATTTTTCTTATTGGTATCATTCTTTATACATGTTTCAACTTCATAGTAGTGATCTTAATCATATGAACCTCTTTGAAATCCATTACTTGTACTTTATAGTTATATCTATTGTTTGATGGATATCTTAGATGTTGAATTCATATGATTTTGACACTTTGTAAATTGCATGTTCTTCTAAGTTATATCTTTATGCAATTTAACTTGTTCATCATTATTCTCTTTAGTTATATCTTTAAAAGTGATGAATATCCATTTATGTTACTTGATGGAATTTTGTGTTTACCACATTCTTGCTCCTTATCATGTTATCAAATTCAATTGGTTTCCATTGGTATAATTTTCGATTGATTTGATTTCTTATGAATGTGATAGACATTGTGTACATTGGATTGAACTTGATAAGTAATATGTTTACAATTCCATGTCACATTCCATTAGCATCATAATTTTCATGTTGCCACCTCTCTTGTTCATATAGGTATATCTCATGACCACCATGCTTATGTGTTCATAATATTGGTTGGTTATTAGTTAAGGTTGGCTTCATGTTTGAATTTCATTTCACTCATTCTTGTGCATTAATAGTCATATTTAAAGATTGAATGAAATGATTTCAAAATTTTCATAGCATATGATTTTCATAAGTTATATTGATTGATGCTATGATTAGTAAACCCCATAACATCATGGATAGCTCTAATTTGGATGAACCCTAATAGGTATATTCCTTAACTCCATTTTTAGAGTGATTGTTTTAATAGTCATATCCTTCAATCTCAATTGGTATATTTGTTTTATATATATTCCAATTGGTATCCATGATCGCTTTTCTCCATGGCCTTGCTCTTTATATTGGCAATTTGATCATATTGAGCTATCTAGTTATATGTGTCTAATTCTTTCCTTGAAGTTTTTCCTCAATTGGTAAAACCATCTTCTTCTTGCTCCAAATAGTTAAATATTTGTCAAAAGTTTGACAAAAGAAGAGAATGGATTGAGGGGGAGTGTAAACCTTCATAGGAAGTATTAATTTTTGATCAAATTGACCTTTGTATTGGCTATGAACCCTTAGAAACTTCTAACTATACATGATGGCCCGTTATGTATTTCATTTTCGTTTTCATTTGTTAACAGGTGCTACTAAAAGGTATTTTCCTTATTTCATGTGTGTAGGTACCTTTGCAATTTAATGTCAAAGGGGGAGAGAGCAATCAAGTTGTCTCAAAAGGGAGAGCATGTCCATACATCCTAAGGGGAGATATTGTATGATCTTCTACAAAGGGAGAGAATGCATATCTTGCCAAAAGGAGAGAGTGCATGGCCAAAGGGGGAGAGTTGAAAGAAGAGAAAGCTTGGGAGCTAAAGAAGATGCTTGGTTATTGAAAAGAAAGCTTGAAGGATGATCAAGCTCCAAGCATCAAGAAGATTGAAGAAAAGAGCCCAAGAGCCCAAGCTAAGAGGAGAAGCATCCAAGAAGATTTCAAGACTTGTCCAGCTTAGGAGGAGCTGAAGACTTGATGTGTAATTTCAGTGGTGAGTAAGTTGCCATCAAATTGCAAAGGGGGAGATTGTTAGGGATTTTGTATTTGCAATTTGATGGATGCATTATCATTCAAGCATCATTTGATTTGCACACATTTGCATTGATTTAGAAAATCTTGAAATCTTGATTTATACATGCATTGTTTTTAAGATTTGTAAAAGTATTGATTTATGCATGTTTTGGTCTTAATCTTGGATGAATTTGTTTTTTAAAAAAAAGAGTTTTTTAAAAATCAAGCAAGCCTTTGGTTTTAAAGTTTTGAATCATTTTTGGCTTTGTATGTTTCATGATTTTAAAAGAACTTAGATTGATTAAAATCATGTTTCCAAGCTTGATTTAATGGCCCAAAGACCCCACAAGGAAATTACTTTGAAATATGCATTTTTGGGGGAAATTGGTCCCAGGCCCGGGTCGACCGCGCAGTGTGGCCGGTCGACCGGCCCAAGGGACCCGGTCGACCGGCCACACTGTGCGGTCGACCGGGCAAAGAGCCGTTGGGCTTCTTTTCAAACGGTCAGATTTATGACCGTTGAGCCTGGGTCGACCGCCCAGTGTACCAGGTCGACCGGGGACACGTCAGAAGTGATTTTTTGACTATAAAATGAGTTTCATTCCCTTGTAAATGTTGTTGATCAAATAAGAGAAAAGAGCCTTCCTTGAGGTGTTTGGAGGCAAGAAAACGGGGAATGAAGTAAGAGAGACCAAGGGGTCATTAGTAAAGCTAAAGCTTGGATTAATGAAGTTAAATCTCTAAGTAAGCTTTACTTTTATATATCATATGTTATATGCTTTGTTTAAATTATTGGTAAATGATTTTTAGCATGATAACTATGATGTGTTGAATCCATTCTTCTCTTAATCTTTGATTTAAGTTGGATTGGATTTTTCACCCTTGATTTCAAACCAAGTTTGTTTTAAAACTTTATAAAACATGTTTTGTCAAATCTTTTGATTTCTTTTATAACATGTTTCATTTACTTGGTTGAATCAAATTGTTGTTTTCATTCATTTAAACATTAGTTAAACTTTTGTTTTGAAAACAACATTGCACATGCATCACATGTTTAGTCTTAAATAGTTTCATACAACTTGTGAACCTTTGATTTTTATATCATCAACAAGTTAGTATTTATACATGTGATTTGCATTTCACTTCAATCAAATCTTTTGTGTGCCTTAAACTTTTAAATGCATTAAGCATATATTGATTGGGCTTAATTTTAACTTGATTGAAGTTATCACACACACACATCATGAACATACACATTTGCATTCATATAGTGTTTGTGTGAGTTAGTTTTTCAATTTCATATCCGCCTAATTAAGAGGCATTGTAATTGAGCTTAAATTGTATCTCTTTGAGTGTTTGTGTAGACACTTCTTTGAGAAGAAATCTTCATCTTGTATAGGTTGTTGTTAAGCCTAGAAAAACAACATTGTTAGGTTATTGCTTATCCTTGGAAAGCATATTGTAGAGGTTATTGCTTAGCCTTTTCAAAAGCATAAATAGTGGAAATCCGGTTGGGTGTTGAGACACAAGCCGGTAGTGGATGTAGGCATTGAGGCCGAACCACTATAAATCATTGTGTAGTGGTGTTTGCTTTGTGGTGATTATTTTGTTTAAGCTTCCGCATATTGTATGTTAATCATCACTTGTGACTAGTTGTTTGTTAAGAAGTTAAAATTGGCCATAATTAGTCATAAAGTGTAGATCACCCTATTCACCCCCCTCTAGGGTTAGGATCCCGGACTTTCACGGTCCTCCTTGCTCTAAATATGAATAAAGATAAGGGTTTCTCTTATGAAATGGTAAAACTCACCGTGCTGTAATTTGGTGCCATGTTATGGTCCTTTTTTTTTTACAAGTTAAATTCCCGCTAAGGGTTGATCGCTAACGAGGGAAATCCCCTACCACAGCCGCACTTTGTGGGGCTCTGGTAGCTTCCAAACCCCCCGACCACCACTTAATGTTTTAGAATGGACACCACTTTTTTCCACCCAAAAGCCCAGACACCGCCAAGTTGTCACCTGGAGCCTCTACCAAGATTCGAACCGGACTCCTCCACGTTGCAACGAGGTGCCTCTACCTTCGAAACATACAAGTGATGGTAAACATTAAAGAAGTGTCTAGGCATCTTACTAGTATCACACCGATAAGCACGATACCTAATTGCTATAATCAGGATTTAAAATATGAGTCATAAATTGCAAAGATTCCTCTATGCCAATAAGCTCAATATCATGATTATTGTTTTGTGTTTTTGAAGTTTTTTAATTATTATTAAATGACCCTCTAACTTATTCCAAACTCACTTTTAAAGGATATTATGGGAGCATCAACACGTAATTTTCTTATTTTATCTCTTGATAGGATGCTAAGATGAGGTGTTAGTGACTCAATTAGAGGTCGGTTTTCCTTCATCCATTATATGCTCACAACATCCAAGGGTGAATAGGAACCTGATCAATACGCCAAGTTTGTGTGGAATATTTTATTGAGAATGGCTAATGAACAATTATAAACAATTAAACATGGACTCTTAATAAATCTAATCACATCATAACTCTAATATCAAACTCATCCTTATCATGAGATAACCGACCTTCTTAATATCTTATATTACGCCCCTGCAGTTACATGGCCATTATGTAATTTCGCTCTATGTTGTTGATCACCTTCTCCCTATAAATTCTTCTCACCATTGCATGCTTTTCCTTTTGTTTTCGTCTTTTTTATTTAAGTCTATTGTAGATAAATGATGGTCCAACAAAGTATATATATTAAAGCAATATGATTTGTTTTACCACGTGAGCGTGGCATATTCATGGTGCCATGTCATCACCATATTTTGTGAAAAAAAAAAAAAAAAGCCACATCATTTCTCAATAGGGTCCCATAGGTTGGGTTTCTAAAATTTCCTATCTTGTTTCCAATAAGGTGATCCTTATCTAGATGAAAGACAGCTATTCACTTAATATTTTTTTTTATATAACCCCCTAAGGTTTGTAGGATTTGTAAATAGGCCCCTGAGATTTTAGTATTTGTAAATAGATCATTGTCTTTTCTTTTTAATACCTTTCATGTCCCCAAAATCAATATTCTTAATAAGAATGAGCAGCCACCATGAGATTTGTGTTGGATTTTGATATATATATATATATATTTTGCTAACAGAGGATTCTTAATCCTTTGGGCTGGACTAATCCCTCTGGGCCCAGGGAGAAGCCAAGTAAAACCCCTGTGGTCCCCAGGTGGTAGCACTAGTGGACTCAACCTTCGGTTCCTTAAGAGTAGGAACTGGGGATCAATACCAGGACCTCTAGCTCTAGAAGAGAGGGGAACCGTGGCCCTAACCACTCGGCCAACCCCTTGGGGTTTGTTGGAATATAAGTGACAACTTTGCCCCTTATGTCCATCAAACAATAATGACTATATTATTATTTATAAAAAAAAATACCATTATTTTATCTCAACTTCCAATAGTTTCTCTCAATAACTCTATCATGCTCATGACCAAGGGTGGACCCATGTACACGGGCCTGGGGACTTAAGCCCCCACTTATATATGAGAAAGTTTAAAATCCCCCCCTCGCCCTCAAATTCTAAAAATTAATTTATTTATTTTTTTACGTTTGCTCATTCCCTTAAGATTTTTTTTTACACCCCCTACTCCTCAAGCATAAGCATGTTTTTAAAGCTTTCATTAATCCAATGGTGGGTCATGTTTAGACTAGATAATTCATAACCAGTTATAAGTATAGGTGTTAATTGTCGTCATGATCAATTTATATTTAATGAAATGAGCCCTGTATTGATAAAGAAAAAGGACTTTATGTAGGGTAATTCTCTCCCATTAAATGCAATTGTTAATGTTACATGCTTTATAAGAAAAATTGAGTCCAAGCTTTTGAAATTATGCAAACGAGGATAAAAGAGACGGACAAAAGTGTCATTTCGCTCTAAAAAACTATGGTGGCTGGAAGAATATTGATTTTACAGACACAGAAGGTATTAAAATGAAAATGCAGGGGCCTATTTGCAAATACTAAAACCTTAGGGGCCTATTTGCAAATTCCACGAACCTTAGGGGTGTATATACAAAAAGCTCTTCACTTAACTAAATTTAAATCATTAAAATTATCCTTATCTCTTTTAATTTAGTTGCCATGTCAATGCACATCTTCAAAGTAAGTTCAAATCATTAAAATCATACTTATCTCTCTTGATTTAGTTTCCATGCCAATGCCCATCTTCAAATCAGCATGTTGGGGCCCACCATTTTAGTAATTTTCTCCAACTATTTTATTATCATTGTCATTCTTCATAACGAATGCTACAGTTATTTGCTTTAAATTTATTCTTTTTCATACTTATACACAAAATATAACTTAAAATTGAATACATCTTGATTTTTTAGCCCGGGCTTAGTGGGCCGTTGCTACTAGTTAAATTTAGGGAAAATTAGCAATAGATTCCTTATTATTAGGCTATAAAGTCTCTAGTCCGGTGTATAATTGTTTAATGCCTAAGGTCCCTTGCGCATTGGAATAATTGGGGTGGAGGTCCCTTCCGTGACACGTCATACTTTTTTATGACTGATTTGCCCTTCTAACTGTTTGTATAGTTGTCATGCAATCTAATCCTGGTTTATAGCTCGAGTTCATCGTTTTGAATCAAATTTCAAATATTGAATTGGAGGGATTGAGAACTGATGGAAGTTGGTATAGAATTTATCGGTTTCTAGAGCAGGTCGTTTGTAGTGCGTGAGGATCCTTTTTCTTCTTCTTCTTCTTCTTTATCTTCTTGTTTTAACGTTGCTAGAAAGCACAATTCTTCAGAATCTAAGTTTATAGATCTGATTCACAGCAAACTCAGAATTCATCATATCAATGAAATTCTTGAGGAAAGGATTAATGTTTTGATCTGAATTTTAGTTTAAATACTTCTTTTAATCTTGCTTTCTGAAAGTATTTGTTCTTTTGTTCTCATTATTTCTGTTCAGATCTGAATAGAAGCAATTCGGATTTTATCACCTCAGTTAATTTCTTGAGGTAAGAATGAATGTTTTGATCTATTTTAGTTTAAGAAGATCTTTAAATCTTGTTTTCTGAAATGATTTCTTCTTATATTATTAGTAGTTCGTTGTAGATGTGATTGGAATCAAACTCTGATGAATTCATACCAATTACAGTTAAAGTAAGACCAAATTAAGATAAATTGATGCAAAAGTGATATAGATTCACTTCAAATGCAGTTTCATCGATTCTGTAATAAAATAAAATCATGTCAAAATTGGCTAAATTTATATTTATTAGATTAGATAAATTCGTATTAGGTAACTTCAAATCAAACACAGATAAAATGATGAGAAAGCGAGATAAATTCACTTTATTAGCAGTTTCTATAAACAGATAAATTCGTGTCAAAATTAGATAACTTCATTTGTGTTAGATAGATTCGTATCAGATAAATTCATATCAAATACAGATAAAATGACGCGAAAGTGACAAAGAGTCATGTGATAGTAATAGAGTACTTTAGTTACAAATGTTAATGTTTTTTTATTTTATATTTATTTTTTGTATGCAGTGTCTAAAATGGCAAAACCGATTATGCTTCTTTGCAAGTTTGGTATGTTTACCAATGTTATTATTTTCACTAATAGCATGAGAATGGATGATTTGGTTAAACAAATTTGTTGCAAATGGAAGACTTTGTTGCCCAACAATGTCTGTTTCACATATGCATTGCCTGGGCACCCGAGGTGTATGCTTGACAATGACAGAGACTTGTTGAGCTTGTCTATGTTGACAATTTTATAGGGATTGGATCGAGTTGATGTCTTTGTTATCAAAATTATCTGAATATGGTAATGAGGACAATGAGGATAATTTGGATGAATTTTGTGAAGACGGAATGGCAGTAGTGGAGTATGAGGCTACAGATTTAGAGACAGATTTGCTTCCACAATTTTGTTCACACAGGGAGAAGTTTCTTCTTTCTTCGGATTAGGTGAATGGTATCAATCATGTTGGACAGAGGTTTGAGGGTGGGGCTTCTGAATTTAGGAATGTGCTGTGCAAATATTCGATTGAGGTTGGGTTTGACTTTGTGTATGTCAAGAATGACAAACTATGGATTACAGCTATATGCTCTCGTCGTAAAACCCAGGATTGCATGTGGCGTATTCATGCATCACTTGAGAAGTCTACTGTTTTTTTTTTTTTTTTTTTTTTTTTTTTTTTTTTTTTTTTTGTAAGGTCATTTGACTATGAGCATACTTGTGGAGCAGCAGTTCGTATATCTAAGAGTTGCCGGACTAGCTCTGAGATTGTTGCTGATTTAATGATTGATCATATTCTAGAAAAGCCAATGACCAGACCCATTGATGTTGTGCATTATTTCCATGCAAATTATGGGCTGACCATTACATACCATCATGCATGGTGGGGGGTTGAAAGGGCCAGGAATAAGTTGTATGGTGATGTATCACTTTCTTTTGATCCTCTTCGTTGGTACATTAATGTTGCTATGGAGACAAATCCAAGCAGTCTGTTTGTATTAGATTACGATGAATCCACAATGTGCTTCAAGGGTTTGTTTGTTTCATTCAATGAGATGATTCGTGGATTTAATTATGTTCGTCCGCTGTTGTTTTTAGGTGGGACATTTTTGAAAGTTAGGTACAAAGGAAATTTGTTGGCAGCAACAGGGAAGGATGGTAATCAAGGTAAAGTGTGATGTTGCAGATTTTTATTTATTTTTTAATAATGTTGATACTATCTATTTCTATTTCAGTGTTTACTTAACCTTGCTGCTTAATTGATAATAAATGATTTCATGAATGTGGTAGGTCTGTTTCCGCTTGCTTTTGCCATGGTAGACTTAGAGACTGGGGATAATTGAAAATGGTTCTTGCTGAATTTGAGGAAAGTAGTTGGATATGACCGCTCTTTGACCTTTGTTTCTGATAGGAATCCTGGTCTTGTGGATAGTGTTGCACATGTTTTTCCATTTGCTCATCATGCTTTCTGCCTACAACATTTGGAAGCAAATTTGAGAGATAAGTTCTTAGGAGGGTACACAAATGAATTTAGAGAAAGGATGGTTTTGTTGCTACGTGAATGTGCCTATGCCCCTACTGTACCTTTATTCCATGCGAAGCTGCAGGCATTTAGACATGAAGGTGGTTCGAACGTGGACAAATTTCTGTCTGGACTCTCTCATGATAAGTGAAGCAATGCTTATTTTAAGGGTCATCGGTATGGTGAGATGTGTTCGAATGCTTCAGAGTCTTTCAACTCTTGGATTAGAGAAGCATGACACTTACCAATTACAAAGTTGGTTGACATGATAAGGGTTCAAATAATGGAGCAGATGGCCAATAGGAGGGAAATGTCGAGGTTATGGAAGGGAGTCATTTGTCCTAGCATGGATAAGAGGTTGGAGGCTTCTATCAAGGTTGGTAGGCCGTGGACTGTTCGGCGGTCAAGTGACACTGTTTTTTATGTTCATTCATACCCGTCGGTCATTGTTGATATTTGCAATCGCATATGTTCCTGTTATCAATAGCAGATTAATGGTTTCCTGTGTGTCCACGCATGTGCTGCTATTCAAAAGAGTGGAAAGGATCTAAACCTTTATGTGGATCAATATTTTCACATAGAGACATACAATCATGCATATTCTGAAACTATAATTCCCATCCCAACTGTAGGAAAACTAAAGACAACGATTGCAAAATCTGTGATTCAACGCTCTGTGATGGGGCGTCAACCTGGAAAGCCAAAAAAGAAGAGGATCTTGTCAAGAGGTGAGATGACGAGGTAGATAAAATGCGGATGATGTGGGAAGATTGGGAGTCATAATAAAAAGTCCTGCAAGGAGCCTATTGAGTTGCCATTGACATTAGGTTGAATTTGTCATCTTTTGTAATTTGGTGATGATAATGTGATTGTTGACATGTATACAGATCAATTTGGATTTTTTTTATTGAATAAAATTGCAAAGTATCAGTGTTGGTTCGAAATATTGATGTTATCTTTCTTTTTTGTAATGGATTTTAGTTTACTTCCAATACAATAGCAGATAAATTTATCAAACTTTCATTTAAAACTCAGATAAATTTCACTGATTTTTATTTGAACTCAGATAAAGATATTTGAGTTTCTTTGAAAAGACAGATAAATTTAGCTATGTGAAAATTCCAGCTACACCTATGTAATCTGAATTCATAACAAAGATAAAGCAATGACAACATGTAAGAAAAAGAATTCAGTTCTGTAATTGATAAGCGTATTTACATTTACAAACGTCTTTCTAACATATTACATTTGTATCCGAAAAACAAAAAAGATCCCCTGCTGCTTGTTTGCCAGTTTTCCTTTAAAGCTGCTTCCAACATCTTAAATTTTTGGATGTGAACCAAAAAACAAAAAAACAAAGAAAAAACCATTGATGTTTGTCAGTGTTCCTTTAATGCTACTTCCAACTTCTTACAGTTATCAATGTGAACAAAAAAAAAACAAAAACACAAAAAAAAATCCCATGATGTTCGCCAATTAACTCGAAACGCGAAAAGGACCCGAAAAAAGGTCTTCCGGCGATTTTTTGGGTCGCCGGAATTCCATGGTCGCCGGCGACCATGGGCCGGCGACCTTGGGTCTTGGGCCCATTTTTTGGCCGCCGTTCGGTCGCCGTTTCTTCGCCGTTTTTCGATCCTTTTTCATTCTTTTTTCTTCTGTATTTTTCCTGACATTTCCCCTCATTTATTGGCCTGATTCTCTTGAAGAAAACCCGACAAGAAGCCAAGCAAATTGGAGCACAAAGTTTCCTATTTTTCTAGAAAGCCGAAGACTTTGTTGTGCGGTTTTGCCGATTTTTTGTCAAGCATTGAAACTAGGCCAAACGATGTCGGAATGACCTGAAATTCGATGTGGAGCTTCTTGAGCAGTAGATAGGACCAACCATAGGCTTTGGTTTGAGTTTTGAAGCCGTTCGGGGTCCCGCAAATGCTTGCCTTAATTTCGCCATGAGAGAAATGCCGAGCTTTGACTTTTGGTCAACCGATGTCCGATTGACCTGAAATTTGACAGGGAGCCTCCTGAGTGGTAAGTAAGACCAACCATGGGCTTTGGTTTGAGTTTTGAAGCCTTTTGGGGTCCCGCAAATGCTCGCCTTGATTTCACCTCGAGGAAAATGCCGAGCTTTGAAACTAGGCCAAACGATGTCCGTTTGACCTAAAACTTGACAGGGGACCTATTGGAGTCATTTTGAGATGATCCATTAGCTCCAATTTGGATGCCATGATTCCGGGGTGCTCCGCCGCTGGTAGGCATTGTTAGGAATTTTGTGTATTGCAATTTGATGGATGCATTATCATCTTAGCATCATTTGAATTTTCACACATGCATTGATTTAAGAAAACTTGAAATCTTGATTTACTCATGCATTGTTTTAAATCTTGTAAATCATATGTTTTATGCATGATTTGTTTTTAATCTTGGATGCATTTTAATTTGGTAAAGAAGTTTTATAAATCAAGCTAGCCAATGGTTTTAAAAGTTTCAAATCATTTTAGGGTTTTTTGTGTTTCATGTTTTTAAACCACTTAGTTTGATTTAAAACATGTTTCCAAGCTTGATTTAATGGCCCAAAAAGTTCCCTAAAGAAAATCTTTGAAATATGCAAAAATATGCATTTTTGGGAAACTTAGGTCCCAGGCCCAGGTCGACCGCGCAGTGTGGCTGGTCGACCGGCCCAAGGGACCCGGTCGACCGGCCACACTGCGCGGTCGACCGGGAAAGAGCCGTTGGGCCTCTTTTCAAACGGTCAGATTTTTTACCGTTGAGCCCGGGTCGACCGCCCAGTGTAGCAGGTCGACCGGGGACACGTGAAAACTCACTTTTTGAGTATAAAAGGAGTTTCATTCCCTTGTAAAAAGTGTTGATCATATAAGAGAAAAGAGCATTCCTTGAGGTGTTTGGAGGCAAGAAAAAGGGGAATGAAGTAAGAGGAACCAAGGGGTCATTAGTGAAGCTAAAGCTTGGATTAATGAAGTTAAATCTCTAAGTAAGCTTTACTTTTATTTATCATATGTTTCATGCTTTGTTTAAATTATTGGTAAATTAATTTAGCATGTTAACTATGATGTGTTGAATCCATTTTTCTCTTAATCTTTGATTCAAGTTGGATTGGACTCTTCACCCTTGATTTCAAACCAAGTTTGTTTTAAAACTTTATAAAACATGTTTTGTCAAAACCTTTGATTTCTTTTATAACATGTTTCATTTACTTGGTTGAATCATTTTGTTGTTTTCATTCATTTGAACTTTAGTTAAACTCTTGTTTTGAAAACAACATAGCACATGCATCACATGTTTAGTCTTAAATAGTTTCATACAACTTGTGAACCTTTGATTTTTATATCATCAACAAGTTTGTATTTATACATGTGATTTGCATTTCACTTCAATCAAATCTTTGTGTGCCTTAAACTTTTAAATGCATTAAGCATATATTGATTGGGCTTAATTTTAACTTGATTGAAGTTATCACACACACACTTCATGAGCATTCATCTTAGCATTTCATAGAGTGTTGTGTGAGTTGAATTTCAATTTCATATCCGCCTATTTTAGAGGCAACTAAATTGAGCTTTAATTGT
>QPKB01000007.1:16219082-16416447 GCA_003546025.1 Camphora micrantha | reverse complement strand
TGTTATGAATTTTGATTGTTTCTTCTTTGCATACTTCAAATCTAAGGTCCTTGATCCATGCGGTATTCTAAATATTAGAGAGATGTCTTCTGATGTGAATGACACATATTGGCTTCCAATCTTGAATTTTCCTTTCGTGCTGTTGTATGTGTCTAGAATTTGCATGATATCTTTATCATATTTTCTGCATTTACTCTCTGTAACTTTTTGGTTCAATATGGAATTTATTAGAAACCAAAAAGGTGTCTTCTTCAGCTCAACTTTATGCGCAATGGTTATCCATCTTTTGATGCTGTGAAACAGTTTGACTATTGATACCATATTTGATCTAAATTGCCAATGTTGCTTTGCCTGATTCCTCTTTTTTGTGTCATTCCTTGTAATTTGTTTGCTCTCAGCTATCGGTGTACATGTACAACTCAGATAAAATTATATATAATTCATCCCAGTCTATAAGTAGTGTTAGATAAAACCATAACAAAGTCAGATAAATTCACAATATACATAGATAATTTCATACCAGATTCATATAAACCAAGCGAAATCTATTCAAATCAAATATAATGTATTCTGATTTTACATCAAATGCAGAAAAAATCCTTATAGATGGTTCATAACTTTTTTTTTTTTTTTTTTTTTTTGAACTGGTTATGATTTCAAACACAGATAAATTCATATAAACTCACATCAAAGTTAAAAAAAAAAGTGCAGATCAATTAATATAGATGTACAACAAGCTTAGATAAATTACTCTCAAATTCAGATAAATTGAAGTCAAACTGTGATTACTTGACAGCAAGCAGAGATTAATTAACATAAAAATCAGATAAATTCATATAAATACAGAGATAACTTTAATCTATAGTCAGATAACTTCATGCCAAAATTAGATAACATATATAAAAACTCGGATAAATTAACATCAAACTGAGAAAAACAATAGATTTATCTGAATTTCTAGAAAACTTATCTTAACCTCTGGCAAAACTCAAACAAATTTATCTGAGTCTTGAACAACATTTCCAAGCTGCGAACAAATTTATCTTAGTCTGGACCAACACAAATTTATCCAAGCAGATAAATTAACTTCAAACTCAGAAAAATAGTAAATTTATCTGAGTTTTCAGAAAACTTATCATAACCTCTGGCAAAACTCAAACAAATATGTCTGAGTCTTGAACAATATTTCCGAGCTGTGAACAACTGGCAAAACTCAGACAAATTTGTCTGAGTCTTGAATAATATTTTCGAGCTGTGAACAAATTTATCTGAGTTTGGACCAACTCAAATTTATTTGAGCAAATAAATTAACTTCAAATTCAGAAAAATAGCAAATTTATCTGAGTTTCCAGAAAACTTATCTTAACCTCTGGCAAAGCTCGGATAAATTTGTCTGAGTCTTGAACACCATTTCCGAGCTGCAAATAAATTTATCTGAGTCCGGACCAACACAAATTTATCTGAGGAGATAAATTAACATCAAACTGAGAAAACTCAGATAAATTTGTCTGAGTCTTGAACAGCTTCTCTGAGCTGCGAGTAAATTTATCTGAGTCTGGACCAACACAAATTTATTTGAGGAGATAAATTAACATCAAACTGAGAAAACTCAGATAAATTTGTCTGAGTTTTTAGAAAACTTATCTTAACCTCTGGCAAAGCTCAGATAAATTTGTCTGAGTCTTGAACAGCTTCTCCGAGCTGCGAGTAAATTTATCTGAGTCTGGACCAACACAGATTTATCTGAGGAGATAAATTAACATCAAACTGAGAAAACTCAGATAAATTTGTCTGAGTCTTGAACAGCTTCTCCAAGCTGCGAGTAAATTCATCTGAGTCTGGACCAACACAAATTTATCTGAGGAGATAAATTAACATCAAACTGAGAAAACTCAGATAAATTTGTCTGAGTTTTTAGAAAACTTATCTTAATCTCTGGAAAAGCTCAAATAAATTTGTCTGAGTCTTGAACAACTTCTCCGAGCTGCGAGTAAATTTATCTGAGTCTGGACCAACACAAATTTATCTGAGGAAATAAATTAACATCAAACTGAGAAAACTCTGATAAATTTGTCTGAGTTTTTAGAAAACTTATGTTAACCTCTGGCAAAGCTTAGATAAATTTGTCTGAGTCTTGAACAGCTTCTCTGAGTTGCGAGTAAATTTATGTGAATGTAGACCGAGTTTGAAAGAAATAAACTGATTTAAAGTTGTTTTTGTTTGATAGATTTGAAAGTCAGATAAAATGATGTAAAGCTGAGAAAACCCTATCTGTTTCTTGATTGACCTTGCTCTTTCTTTGGTTGCACTTTCGCTAACTTTTTCCCTTGGCTTGAGGAAAGCGAGGACTTTGTTCTAGCCATTGTCTACATAGATTTGAACATAAAGAACATATATAATCAGATCAAAACGTAATGAAATTAGGTTTTTAGTGTTGTTCAGAAGAAATTGTATCGTACATCTTCTATTTAGGAATGGAAGAAGTAGTTTTTCTAACCTTAAAGTGAAGACGATTTAGATGATGGTTGTAGTCGATCGGTTGAGTTTTCTTCTAGGGTTTGTAGTTTGATTCGCTTTCGTCTTTTGCCTTTGCGATTCAGTTGAGCGTGAGTTTTGGTTCTCTGAAATGGTTTTGAGCGGTTTTAGGCGGTGCCTTTTTTATGAAGATTACAGGGGCATTTTGGTCTTTCTTACTAGGTCATTTTTAAGAGAGGACTGTCGCCGTTACGAAAAGAATTTGTGGACCTTAGCCTTTAAAATGAAATGATGAGGGACCTCCGCCCAAAATCCCCTTAAATTTAAACAAGATTGAGAAGGGCTTAAATGAACATATCAATACTTGTAAAAGAGATGTTAAAAAAAGAATCAAAATGATTTTACGGGAAAAGTCCTGAAATTTGGCCATTCCTCGCCAAGGGATCTTGAATATTGTGTAGCACAAACGGGGTCCGTTAGGACCTCTTCCGTTTTATATAATGATGAGGGGAGTGACGCTAGCGTTACTCCTAGCGTCACTCGTGTCTTATATGGCTCTACATAATTTTCACAAAACACTTTTTTTCCTCTTATTTTTTTCTCTTCTCCAACCTATTTCTCTATCTCCCCCACTCCATGTTCTCCCAATCATCTTAGGAAAATAGCATCACAGGCTTTATAAAAAGATTACTATTGACCGACATACTATTTTTTTTCTTTTCTTTTTTCATATTATCAAGATTTATCTTAAAAAGTAAAAGAGATGGGGAAAGAAAAAAAAAATGGCAAACATAACATGGAAGAATGGTTTCAATAACAATCTTATACTGGTATATTATCGTATAGAGCTGACCCTCAACCCATAAACCCATCCATGAGAAAATGAGAGAGAAAGGTTGCTCGGCGGGGTAAATCTATATTTGCAGGTTTAGATGCAACTTTTCTACCCTAATGAACATGGGAAAACTTGTATTCATAGCTTTTCCACCCTTATGAATAGTGGAAAACTTATATTCGTAGCTTTTGCACCGATATGAACAACGAAAAACTTGTATCCGCAACTTTTCCACCGATACGTGGAGCGACGCTAACGTCCCCCCAAAATTTTCTATGCGACGTTATCGTCACTCAGAAAAAAGTATAAAAAAAAAAATAAAAAATAGTGGGAAGACCGAAATTTGTGCTGCATAATCTTCAAGGACCCTTCACGAGGAATGGCCAAATTTCAGGACTTTTTCCGTAAAATCCTCAATAATCAATGATAAAAGTTTAATGAGGATAATAACCTCTAACCTCTAGTGTAAGTAGGCTAGCCTAGTAGCCATGTAGAAAATTTTAGTTAAGCAAGAAGTAGGCCCTATTTTAGGGGACATTTACAGAAAACGCCCTATTGCACCACATTTATTAACAGAAAAATCTCCCTGTCTTGCACTAGGTAGGCTAGGAGAGTTTCTCAATGGATGAGGATGAGGATGAGAATAGGAGGTGAGGTAATTTATTCTTATCTTCTTAAACCTCACTTTTATTACAAGCAGTATGGGACTCTTGCATACTATGTGAAATTTATATTTTTTTAGAGGATTTTACGGAAAAAGTCCCGAAATTTAGCCAATCCTCGCGAATGGCCCATGAATAATGCATAGCACAAACGAAGTCCGTCAGGACCTGTTTTTCTTTTTTAATGCTGAGGGGAGCGACGCTAGCGTTGCTCCTAGCATCGCTTGTGTCTGATAGGAGCTACGCTAACGTCGCTCTACTAGATTTTCACAAAACACTCTTCTTCCTCTTATTACTTTTTTCCTCTTCTCCCACCTATTTCTCTATCTCCCCCATTCCATCTTCTCCTAATCATCTTAGAAAATATTATCACAGGCTTTATAAAAAGATTACTATTGACCGACATACTATTTCTTTTTTTCTTTTTTCACATTCTCAAGATTTATCTTGAAAAGTGAAAGAGACGGGGAAAGAAAAAAAATGGCAGACATAACATGGAAGAATGGTTCCAATAACAATCTTATTCTGGTTCATTATCATGTAGAGCTCACCCTCAACCTATGAACCCATCCATGAGAAAACGAGAGAGAAATGTTGCTCTATTTGCAAGTTTGGACGCAGCTTTTCTGCCCTTATGAACAATGGGAAACTTGTAGTATTCGCAACTTTTCCACCAATATGAACGCTAGAAAATTTGTTTTCGGAGCTTTTTCACAAATATCAACGATAAAAAACTTGTATTCACAGCTTTTTTTCCACCTATATGAATTACGAAAAACTTGTATATGCAATTTTTCCACCAATATGAACAGCGGAAAACTTGTATTCGCAGCTTTTCTACCTATACGTGAAGAGTGACGCTAGCGTCCCCCCAGAATTTTTCTAGGTACGCTATCGTCGCTCAGAAAAAAGTCTTAAAAAGTATAAAAAATGGCCGGAAGACCAAATTTGTGCTACACAATCTTCAGAGACCATTCATGAGAAATGGCCAAATTTCAAGATTTTTCCCGTAAAACCCTCTATTTTTTAAATGAGGGACTCCTACAAAAAAGGGTACTAAGGGTTTAGAAAATACTGAACATAATTGGCTGCATTATCCTTATCAACTATGACCCATTCCTCTCTCTCTACTCCATCAACTGATGAAAGCCTAATTTTTCCAGAATTTGCTCCTAATGTTTCTCACATGTTACACCCCCACCCCCCCACCCCCCGCCCGCCACTGGCTTATAACTATTTGCTTTGGTGTTTTCATTCCTTGCACAATGTATATAGTGACACAAACTTTTGGAGGAAATTGGAGCAATCAGGATGATTGAACTCCCTTGCATTTATAGCCCTTCTTAATCCAACAATAAAACTATCACTCTTGTAATAAAGAAATTCAAACCATTGCTCATTTATGATTCATTGGGAGCATGTAATTTGAAGAATGGCTTGATAGGAAAAACCAAACTTGAAAATAACATGAGTAAACACCAGTCTCTTGCATCCTACCTGTCTTGTTGTGATCATGATTGTTTCTCCAATTATTTTAAACATTCCAAACATGGGACTCTCATTTACGACTAGCAAAACGCCCCCGTGATTAGCATAGGCATTAGAAGTCATACAAAAAATATCATGTAGTTTTATGACATAAATAAAAGTTTTAATTTCTATTTTATCTGTTTTTATTTTTATAAAATCCAAAAGTAGAAGTATTTCTCACACATAAAAGATTTACAGGCTTTCTTAAAAATCACACAATTGGAAATTCAAATAAATAACAAATATAGAGATTTAAAGATTTTAGTAGGAACATGAAATATGAAATATTGGGATGGAAAAAATTATAAAAATTTTAAAATATGAGATTTTCCAATTAGAGGCAGGTTTGATAGTGAATTGGTTGGATTTAGGGTAGGTATAGAGGTTTTTGAACCTTGACTCGAGCCGGGTTCATGACAGGCTCATGTTTTGGTTTGTTAGACTTGCATTCCTGTTCATAAAATTATTGTCACTTACCTTTATCTAAAACCCATATCATGACAATTAATAAAGAAAAAAAAAAGGAGTGATTAGGGAGACCAAGCTTTGATGGGGACCAAACAAAGAGAGATAGAGAGGTGTTCCTAGGCGAGGGCAAGGGAGTAGAGAGAGAGAGAGAGAGAGAGAGAGAGAGAGAGAGAGAGAGAGATATTTGAGTGCCATTAAAAAGGGAAGAATAATAGTCTAAGGGAAGAGTCATTTTGGGAAGAGGGAGAGGTGGAGAGTGAGTAATAAATGATATTTTACTGAATTGAATTAGATTAAATAATATTACAAGAAAATTCAAAATTATGGAGGATGGTCAAAATCAATTTGAGCTGATTTTTGCCGCACATCAGCCTTATTTAAGACTAGTCACCTTACCGATGCTTTGAGATGAATGGAGTTAAGGTCCATTTGTATTTTATTAAGGGTATCATCTTTCCTTAAATAAATAAAAAGCTTTAATAAGCTTTACTAAGAGTATCATGTGAGTTTTAGTGCTAAAGATAGTGATCAAATGGTAGATAAAAATTACGCAATTAGTAGGCAACCTAAAAGAAAAGCTGATGACGATGACCATAGAAAGGCTCTCTCTTTCTTTAAGATATCGACAAGAAATTCCTGAAAAAGCAATTGTAAAAGAAATAACGGAATTAGATCATTATTTTGAAGACAAGTCTACAGGAGAGGATGACACAACATATATATTATAATGGTGGAAATTGAATTCAACTAAGTACTATATTTTATCTCATAAGGCTCGCGATATTTTAGCTATTCATGCGCCCATAGTTGCTTAAGTGTCGACATGTAGTACTAGAAGGAGGGTACTTGACCCACATAGGACTTCTTTGATATCAGATCGGATAGAAGCATTAGTTTTTTCCCATGATTGGTACAATCACGATCCAACTAATGATAATGATTCAAACAATAATAAAAATACACTAAATAATCATTTAAATATATTAAAAAAAATTATTTATATTAATTTCTGCTCGGTTCTTTTGGACATTACTTGACCAAGCTTCGATACTCAGCTGAGAATGAAAAGAGACACTCATTTACCCCCAAACAGAATATGACTCATGCATGTGTATAATGAATGAGCAACCGTACAAAAAAGAGCACTGCTGCGGCAGTTGCAGCCTTGAAAATCTTGACAAAAGTTACCGAAAGTGGTACACATTTTCCCACCATTTTCAAAGGTTATTGTCTGCGTTGGTTTGGCAAAATTGACTGCAAAGCAAAACAATGTCCAAGTTCCAAAACCTAATGCTGCCTGTCGTTTGAGCACCGTTTCTCGAGGCAACAGTAAAAAGGTTAAAGGCTACTTGGCCTAGTGCTACACAGTATAGCCCTATTGCTAAGGAGTAAGGACAGCGATAGTTGTTAGTGGATCCTAGTAAAAGTTCGATTCTTCTGATGGTAGGTTACACCTGTCATTATTTGTGAGGTCATAAAATGTATTATGAGTTTAAAAGACCATATTTTTAGTTTTTACCTCCTTTTAATTTAGAGTTATCTTCCGTATGCCTCCAACAAAAAATTTTAAGATTTTTAACTGCAGTGTTACCTTCCATATCTTAAGAATCCAAAGCCTTCCAACCACCGTAATTTTTTAGAATCAAATAACATTTTTATATATTTCTTTAATAAGAAAAATATTTACCTACGAGCAAGTGTCTATGCAGACTAGCTTTATAGGGCCCACCTTTGTTCAGTGCAAGACATTTCACACTCCCATCTCATCATGACCTTATAGCATGCCCTTTCACTTTCATCGAACCTTTATCCACCATTGGATGATTGATCTCATAAGAAACTCATGGTTAAGATACCACAAAACTTTATAGCAATTAAATCAAGGGCTAGGATGGTTTGATGGAGATACTTTTTCGTAAACCCTCATCCATAAGGAGACATTTTCATCTATCCAAACCCTACTTATAAGTAGGTATCTATTTGAACCCCATGAGCCAGGCTACAAATGAGAAGTATCTTGTTTGCTCATAGGCAAATATTATAATTAGTTATAATTGATTCAATCCATGCACGACCCATCATCGTCAGAATGATTAAAGCTTCGGAATACATTATTAGAGTTTCATGTGTATGAAAGAGTTATTGAGAGAGAGGGAGACGGCATGGATTTGGGATAAAATAATTATCTTTTTTTAAAATAATGACGTACTCATTCATTTTAATGGATGTAAGAGTAAATTTGTCATTTTTACAAAAATTTAATACAAACCTCATGGTGGTTATTGGTTTTCATTAGGACTACCGATTTTGAGGACTGAAAGGTTTCAAAATAATAGAGTAGGAGCCTATTTAAGAACACTAGAAACCTTAGCGGGTATTTACAAAAAATAAATCTTTAATTTATTCACTTCTAAAACATTCCAAAGTCAATTATTGAGAATTTTATTTTCTAATTATTTCAAAAATTCTATTTGGAAAGAAAGGATTAAATGAGTGTTAAACTAGGGTTGATGTTGATTAAAAAATAGGGTACAACAACGTCAGATAAAACATTATTTTGTTAATATCAGTGGAAGATAGTATGGGGATACTTCAATTGTTGTTTTCATTGTAATATTATTAGAAAAATATTGTTAAAATATTAAAATTTAAACATGGAAAACTAAATCATAAGTAAGACATGTGATTTGTCAACTTTATTTCATAACCATAACGATGCAATTCACATCTACAGGTGTGCTTATTATTGGAACTAGGAGGGCTTCGTTGATAGGTATTTAAAACTTTTGACCTACTTAAAGTAGGGAGCAAATACCTATAAGGCCGAGAAACCAACCCCAAGATCTATAACCCTAATCTCATGCATCAAGATCAACGATCTATCTTATAGATAGATCAAGAAACAAACAAGCATACATGATCTACTAAAATAAATAGGTTGTAGATCTATACCTTTGGAACTTAGTTGTGCTCAAATCGAGAACATGAAAAACTGATTTTCTACAAAGACCCTTTTCGCAGATTTGATCTCTTTAGAAGGAAACTAGAGGAGAGAGAGAGAGAGAAAGAGGAACTAGCTTATGAGAATGTATGTAGAGATCTTTAACCCTCTCCTCTTTTTTATAGTTTATGGAGCACCCATTCTTTGTCCAGAATCATAAGTCTTGCTTCTATTCTTAATATGTGTCCTACTCCTCATTTTCTTAAGAGTTCTAATTGGATTAGTAACCTTCTCTTATTATGGCTAGTATGGAGACCGCTAAAGATTCCTTAAAATCTAACTCCAACTAAAAATCTGGACCCCACATCATATGTGAACTCCGGATTCACGGTTAATTGCAAATAAGTCCACTATATAAATGCAATTGTACTCCAGTCTTAGGAATAATTAGAAGAAGACCCTAATCTTCCCAATTACTGTAAATAGGCTCTTCCATCAATTATATCTATAGATCTATTGGATAAGATATGTCCAATCAAATTAGATCCATATCTTATTATCCTTGTAATCTAATTAATCACAGTAATCATCAATACCATCCAATTATCTCTTAATTGAGATGGGTGCACACTTACCAATGATAAAATTCATTAATTGGCACAAGGGGATATTTAGGGGATATATTCCACTTTGAGAATTATATGTTCCCATAGCCTCACTACTACGTACTTAAGCCACCGAGGTGTTGACCTACAATTGGCCTCACTCATTAATGACTCAAAGTAAATGGATAATAGAAACTTGAATTCATTAATCTTTCAAAATTAAGTGCATATTGCTTGGAAACTATGAGAGTAGTCCTTAAATCAAAGACAGATTTACATAATGTGCTACTCATAGTCATTCAGTACATCCAATGTACGAGTACAACAATCCAAAGTCTTACACTCTGATGATTGAGACAAATCATACTATCTCATAGTTATTGCAGTGCTACAAAGATGCCCAATCTCATCACTGGTTTGGAAAATACTTTAAGTATAAGAATTGTGATCCATGTCTCCTGTATGTGAATCTCATCCACACACATAGATTACATCTAATACACTTGTGGCTCCGGTTCATCTCATGAACCATCATGGCATTTTGTATTGGTTATGTGCAATCATAAAATAAAATACCATTCCTTACATGAATAAAGGATGAAAATATAAATTAATTAATAAAATAAATCAATTTATTCGGATCATCCACTCAATTGAGGACATATAATCTAATAGTTATAACTCTGGTTACAATGAAAATTGGCTTAACCATGAAATAAGTTGAAGTCGTGAATTCTACCAAAAAAAAAGTTGAATTAGTGAATTTAAACATAATGATTTGGAAGTTGATCCAAGGATGAACTGTAATTAGAGTTACCTCTTTCTTTTTTTTTTTTCTCCGAAGCCATAAGAGTTCGTGTTGTGATTTTTTTTTCTTTTTGAAAATGTAAGCATATGGGCCTTGACAAACACAGATCTTAAATACAATATTTGAATAAAAACCTAACTAAAATAAACTAATCGAAAGATCAAATCCAACCTCCAAATAAACTAAATCAGTCTCTAATCTAACTAGAATAATTTTAAAACAGCCTCTTACCTCAGTGGAAAAAGGCGTCAGTTCTCACCTGGCTGCCTCACCCCACCCGAGGTCTATTTTCCTCATCCAAAGGCAGGGTCCCAGCCCCCTATAGCTGGGTTAAAATAAAAAACTTAGAATTATTCATCCTCTATATCACAATCCCAATAGTCCAATACTCAGCACCTGATCTGCATAAATTGAAATAAAGAGAGTGAGATGACAACTCAACAAGCAATCAAACATTAACTAAAATGTATGGCAGACAGTAGGTTACACAGGTAACACGAAGTAAGCACAAATACAGATCGAACATAACTACATTTCAAGTCACATGCTAACTAAAATCAAGGAACTCAGAATTGGCACATATCATAACAGTATACAGTATTTACCCCTCATGTACTAGTCCAAAGTGCACAGATTAACCCCTGTGCGGGTCCATAGTGTACAGATTAACCCCTATACAAGTCCAAAGTGTACAAATTAAAGCCTTGTATGTAGGGCTGCCAAAGGGCCAGCTGAGCCGGGCCTAGGGTTGTCCTAGCTCCACCCTCAATATATGCAAGGCCGGGCCTGAGATGGCCAAAGCCCTTGGAGGGCTTGCACTATCTAGACCTTTACCCTTCCCTCGAGAGCCAGGGCAGAGCTCAGTGCCTCAAAAGAAGAAAACTATTATTATTTTTTACATTATTACAAAGAATCTGAGTGTTGATTGAGTGTTATCTTGTCTAACCTCAATTAAAGGAGCCATTAAGAAAACATCGGGATAATATAAGTTGTCTTTAAAAACTTTCTTTTATCGAATAAAGTCATATATGCTTTGGTGACTTGGGTTTTAGACATACGATTTTATTTATTTTGTTAGTAAAGGAAAATGGTTAAAGAGTATGATCTATTTCACACGTTTCATATGAATCTCCTTGTATGAAATCATTTCAGCCATGTCTTATCTTTGAAAGTTTTAAACCATTTACACTTCCATACCTTTTATCAATTAGCATTATTTTTAATCAAACATTGATCTGACGATTACACATGGTTGGATTTCAGTTACAAAAATAAATGCACTTGAAAAATACTGTTAGTTTAGACTTTAAAAACTGAGAGTTATAATGATCAAATTACAAGAATATTTAGATCATCGTATATCGTTAAAGTTCCATACACATACAAACTACTTCTATGAATTGGTTGACTTTCCAAGCAACACTATAGAGGAAAAGGTGTTTCACTATTAATAGGAAGGAGTACACCCCTTTTTGCACTAACATGGATTTATAAAAATTATATAAAAGGTCTAAATAAGAAGCAATAAAACTAAAAGAAAGGGATTAGAAGCAACCGTGCAACATATATTGATTATACATTAAGTACAAAACATAACTTAAATAATTAAATATAGATGAAATGAACCAAGTATGTATGTATGTAAGGGTTTTTAGGACATTTTGTAATGGGTAGGTGGGTATGAAATTGCCTTCATACCCCCCTATTACTACTAAGTGACGTATTTTAGTGTATATTTACACACACACACACACACACACACACACACATAATAAAATAAATAAAAGCAGGAGGGCCAGGGCTAGGCCGGGCTAGTATTGTCCAAGTTCGGCCCAGTACTAGCCTGGCCCTCAAATCTCAGTGCCAATAATAATTTGTCCAAGTTCAGCTCTAGGACCTTTCGTTAGAAACAAAAGCCCTCATTTAAAGAGCCTTTTGAGGGTCGGTCGAGCCGAGCCAGGCCTCCTTTTCTCAGGGCCAATTTGACAGGCCTACTTACGGACCAAAGTATATAACATATAACACAACCTTGTGAGAAACAAAGTGTCACATCCCGGTCCCGAATCACCCTGACCTAGGGTAATCCCCAAGGTGAGACACATGTACTCCCGTGATGCTGTACCTGTTTCGAGCCAAATACAACACATGAATGAGAGAAAAATAACTTTTGCATACGTGAGTCGAGCTCACTAGAACATATTAATAACAATTAATTCATAGCGGAAGCTGTAATTCACACATGAAAATATTATTTCCCATTCAGTCCAATTAAACATTTCAGTTTAATACAAAAGAATTATACCAGTATATACAGTGCTTTACAAAAGAGGGTCTACCAAAAGTATATTCAAAAGAATAACTAGAACTAAGTGTGACCCGCACAAAAAGGGGCTAGCCACACTTTACTGGAGCTCTCAGAAGTATGTCCATGCGCTCCGAGGAAGGAAAATCTAAGCTGGCCCTTGATCTGGCCACTCCTCTAGTCCTGGAGGTACCTCCTGGGTAACTTCCTCTCCCTCTTGGGCCTTTTCAAGGCCGGGAGCTGCACCTGCGACTGTGATACCAAGAGTAGTATCTCAATACGATGATCTAGTAAGTATAGGCAATAATGAGGAAATACATAATGTGTCCAAATTGAATTAGAAGACAAATAAATCAATAGATGTCAATGTTGGAAATAACTAGGCAAATTGTGCTCAAATAGAATAATTGATGCTTGTGAATCAAAATAAAATGAAAACATACTAATTGGCTACTGCATTGAACTCATCCTCTCAAAAGAGAGCGAATCTAGTTCTGATGTCACAAGCGGCCCGACTAAAAGCTAGTTGGCTACCCGGGTTTGGAGTTTCGGTGCTCCAAATGACTTACTTCAGTAGTATCGAATAACTAAACCAAGTTCAATCCTGTCGGGTATCACATGGTCGAAGCTAAATAGTGCCAACTCGATCGAATCAAATAACAATCGAATAATAATTGGATTTGAGTAACTTCACAATCACTCGTTAATAATCGAATCAAATAGTAATCCATATACTCGAATACTTACTCAGTCCGCATTACCATCGAATACTGAATTGGATAAACAATAATGAAGTCACGAATTGAACTTAGACAATGAAACCTCAATGAATACAAATAATGCAAGCAATCTACTATTTAAGATAAGATATCAATAATGAAATTATACTTAATATGAAATGCAATAATTTAAAAGAATCAAGACATTTTTTACTAACCAATACTAGACTATTAATTTTTTAGTCTTCCACTGTCTGATACAAGGTAATTTTAGGAATGTCAACGTATTACTACCTTGTTAGGTGTTACTATTTATGAGAGATACGTTGAATTTCCAAACTAACCCTCATGGCGTAGTGTTGGACTGATAAATGCCCATCGGATCAAATAATGAGGTTAATGGTTCCATTTTAAAGTCATAAGGGTCTTAAGGATCCTAACTTCCTATGGAGACAAGGTGAGCACCATAATTATCTATTAGGGATGATTATGGTGGGTTATAATAGATTAAGGATGATATTTCACCCTAAAATTGGTCAAGTCTACAGTTTCAGGTTCGCTCGAGTGGACCCATGTTTGCTCGAGCAGACCCCATCCAGAAGGTTGGTTGCTCACTGTTGACACCAAAAAATGTCACTATGTCCCTTCAACACCAAAAGCTACATGGAGCCACATCCTGCCATAAATAGGAAGGCGCCACCTCAAGCACCAGATCTTGTCAGAATCAAACAAAAACTGCAAGATCCTTCAAAGCAACCAAAAGAGGGGTACACATGAAGTTTTGGGCCATTTCAACACCATTTGGCTTAACTTCACTCCTCCGACAGCCAGACAAGGGCTCCGGCAGCGACAGTGTCGAAGACTTCAAAACTTCGATCAGAGCCTACGGATGGTCTCAAAATACCTCCAAAAGGCCCCATGCCAAATTTCAAGTCAAACGGACGACGTTTGACCCTTCATCAACTCTCGGGAAGCAAAAACAGGCCTATCGGCAGCGGAGCACCCCGGAATCATGGCATTCAAATTGGAGCTAATGGATCATCTCAAAATGACTCCAATAGGTCCCCTGTCAAGTTTTAGGTCAAACGGACATCGTTTGGCCTAGTTTCAAAGCTCGGCATTTTCCTCGAGGTGAAATCAAGGTGAGCATTTGCGGGACCCCAAAAGGCTTCAAAAATCAAATCAAAGCCCATGGTTGGTCTTACTTACCACTCAGGAGGCTCCCTGTCAAATTTCAGGTCAATCGGACATCGGTTGACCACAAGTCAAAGCTCGGCATTTCTCTCATGGCGAAATTAAGGCAAGCATTTGCGGGACCCCGAACGGCTTCAAAACTCAAACCAAAGCCTATGGTTGGTCCTATCTACTGCTCAAGAAGCTCCACGTCGAATTTCAGGTCATTCCGACATCGTTTGGCCTAGTCTCAATGCTTGACAAAAAATCGGCAAAACCGCACAACAAAGTCTTCGGCTTTCCAGAGAAATAGGAAACTTTGTGCTCCGATTTGCGTGGCTTCTCGTCGGGTTTTCTTCAAGAGAATCAGGCCAATAAATGAGGGGAAATGTCAGGAAAAAATCAGAAGAAAAAAGAATGAAAAAAGATCGAAAAACGGCGAAGAAAAGACGACCGAACGGCGACCATTCAATGGGCCCAAAGCCCATGGTTGCCGGCGACCATGGAATTTCCGGTGACCCAAAAGTCGCCGGAAACCCCTTTTTTCGGGTACTTTTCGCGTTTCGAGTTGATTGGCCCCTGTGATTTTTCCAAAATCTGATTTTTCGTGCATGAAATCCGTCGATCTTCGTCAACATCACTGATTCGCCGCCGAAATCATTGGATGATCATTAGATGCCTTGAAATCGCCAACCGGCCGACAAAGAAAGCACACTTTCTGCCCGCCTGATCGTGAAATCGATAGGACAGATGTTGCCGGCACGTTGACATTAATCAATGTCTGAAATTGCATCGCCATCCGACATCAAACAGCATGTGGATCCACCGGCGATCATCGCAAGAAGAATTCCAAAAGACGCGGCGCGGCCCGCGACTCTTCAAGCGACTTGGCGACCAATTAATGAGGTTAAATGACCCGTTTTATGACAAGTTAATGCGGTCATTAACTCATTATTTTGGACGGCCCAATCAAAAGCAAGCAAATGGGAGTTACAAGTCAGAGGATTTATGGCATTAAAGCCATGAAACTCCTCCCATGATGGGGATTGAAGGCAATTAAAGGCTCATTATTCTCCATCGGCCAATCAAATTCAAGGAAAAAAGAGTTACAAAACAAGTAATTTAAAAACTTGTAACTCCTCCCATTATGAGCATTAATGCATTCAATGCTCATAAACCCTCCTAAATGGCTACCAAAGGCCTATAAATAGGAGGGCATTCCAAAGGGAAAGGATCCGGATCTAACTCTCGCTCTCCCCCCGAAGAAGACAAAAAATCCAGAAGCCCTGCAACCCTACTGCAAAGACCACCAAAAGGTGATTGAAGCACCCTTGGGGGGCCACCCCCTCAAGGACCTCCCTTCTTCTACCAACATGGCTAAAACGTGGCTTTTCAGCCCGTTTACTTAGCTTTTTATCGGATATAAGACCTTCTCTTGGTCTTTGTCCTTTAAAAATCTGAGGTCAAAAAGCCAAGCTAAGAATCCAAGCATCGTGTTCTCATCTGCATGGACGATGGAGGAACCCATACATGACTCGCGACCGTCGATCTGAACGTGTCCCCACAATCGAATGAGAAGTCAGATTCCTTTTCTTGATTTCTATTGTACTTTATTTTTCTTTTAGAGACAAAAATCACAATTCTTGTCTTTCATAACGGATAAGACTTGTAAATCGCCTTTTACGGCAAAATCGCCTTTCACGGCAAACAAATGAAATCGCCTTTCACGGCATTCAAAAAAAAAAAAACCTTTTGTCTCTTTTCTTAAAATATGCGTGCAATAGAAACTAGAAAAAGTTTCATTTCCCCTTTCTACTTGTGAAGGTGGATCTTCGGATCACCGTTTCTAAATTCCAAGTAGAAAAGTGAAATTGGCATACCCGTACAAAAAAAAAGATGTTGATATCCTTTATCTTTTCTTCTCCTCCCCTCAGCCGTACCCTGAAAGACCCGGGGAGGAGGCAGCGGGAGAGAGGGAAGAATCGGGTCCATCACTCACGCGACCCGTTTTGATCGCTTGAGTGGTGGATTCAGAAGGGTGGTCGTTCGAGTGGACTCATGTTCGCTCGAGCAGATGCCATCTAGGGAGGTAAACGCTCGGGCGGTCCTTTTGATCGCTCGAACAAGTATTTAGTAGGGATGATCGCTCGAACGAATGCTCTAGTTCACTCAAGCGAATGCTCCAGAATTCCTGAAATTCGGAACTCATGTTTTCCTTCCCCCATCCATATCTCAACTCCCTTCCTCTTGCACAAAGAAATGGAGCCTCCATGCTCCCATTTACCACATATAATCCCTCCATTAACTCCATTGATTAGTTGATCAAATAATCCAACCCATTCATTAAGAGACAGAAATATTGAGAAAGAGTTTCATTGGAATCAAATGGTAGCTAATCCACATGTAAATCCAAATTAAAGCTTATACTTGCCTTTAATGAGCTTTCCAAATCCTCTCTTGACACTCTTGGCTCAAAAGGACCCAAAACCCCCAAATAATCCAAACCCTAATTACAAAACACATGGAAAATGGGGATGAATATGCATGTATAGACAAATATGAGTCTCTTGACTCTATTTCAACTCAAAAACCTAACCAACAAGAGCTTGATGCCTACCTCTGGCAAGGATTTCAAATTTGGAGAAGATAAGATATGGTGGAGATGGTTTCTTGTCACCAAGGAAGAGAGGAAAATGAAGAAGATGAAGATGAGTCCTCTCCAAGCTCCCAAGTGCACAAGCCAAGACCTCTTGATGATTGAGAAAGAGAGAAAGAGAAGAAGAAGAAGAGTAGAGAGAAGAGGGATACCTTGTAGCCAAATAAAAGGAAAATGAATTGAAAGAGATGGGTTCATTGAATGGGTTATAAGAGATAAGGTTCTCTTTTTAAAAGAAGGTCCATCCAAAAGCTAGTATTTTCATAAAGAGTCAACGAAGGCCCGCTAACTCAATGGTTGATCAAATGAGATAAAGTCTAATACGAAGATCAACGTGTTCGCTGAAATACACGCAGTGACTCCAAGATGACGTGCAAATGATGCAAAATGTAAAAATCAATAACTACGTAAAATCCCTTGACTCTACCCAACACAGTCAAATCGGTTTTCACTCACCTATCTAAGGCTCAAGACTCAACTAACTCAATCTATAAAGGTTAATTAACACTAATAATCATAATTAGCAACTAAGCCTAAATTAATTTAGCTAAACCATCATTAATTAGTACTAATTAGGGCTAAATTGGGTCGGAGTGTAACACAAAGACATAGTGCTACTCCCTGTGGGTATCATAGCATTGGTAGGGTATCACATCTCCCAAATAAAACGAGTCAAGGAATGGATTATAAGTCACGCGAACATCAAGAGGAATCACGGCATATATGTTATCAAAGGACAACTGAGACAATCCATAAAGGACTATACACAAAACACAGAATATGCCATATGGATATATGGAATTATTGGCTCTAAGCCTTGTTATTGGTATTAGAGCAGATTTCGATCTTGTTGTTCTTGCGTAGCCCACGTGATAGGCCTGTCCATGAAATCTGTTAGGTCTGTACGTGAGGGGGAGTGAAGTAAAGTCCCACATCCCACATCTCCTAAATAATACTCTTAGCAAGGCTTCATATATACCTATTTGGGCCTTCCACTTGTGAGCTAACCTTTTGAGTTGGTATATTGTTTCTTACATGTAGGACCCATGATGGACAAGCATGCTAATCACCTTACAATTCTAGTAAGATCTATCCTCGGAACTAGGGTTTTTATTTTCTAATCTTCCTGCCCTTGTGGAATAATGAGGATGATGGATTGGTTGAACCATTCTGTTCCAATGTGGTTTTACCCGGGTAGTTTGGTTCGGTGAGCAATTTGGCTTGTTACCTTTGCTGGGCAATCTGAGAAGCTATGAATGATTCAATGTTTGGGAAGAAATGGGCGAACTCTGTAAAGATATTTTAGATTGACAACAGAAGTTTTCTCTCCTGCAAATTTGATCAAAACAAAGCGCTTGTACCCCACCACCATTGGCTTGGAAATGAGGACACTAACAATGTCTGCCACATCTTCTCAGACGTGCTGTACTCTTCAGAATGGCAGTTCTTCAGTCACGCTACTTCGTTAACAGGAAGTTGTTTGTTACACGGATTACTAAAGAAGTAGAAACGAGAACGGTTCTCTTACATTAAAGACGCGGTTACCCACAAAATTTTCGATATCATCTCTTTGAAAACCAAGAAGGGGCATGAGTTCTTTCCCGGCTGTCTAGTATTTAAACCCGGGTAAATCACTTCCTTCAACTTATGCGAGCTCTTTTTCCACTTTTATAGCTACCTTCCCTTCTCGTGTTTATACAGGCTCTCTCTTGGGTTCCAACCCCCTTGGGGCTACTTGGGTTCGAACCCCACTACATCACTTCTTTCCACTTGTACCGACTCCTTTTCTACTTGTGTGGACTACCTTCTCTTCCTATGTGTATGCAGGGTTTCTTGGGTCTCAGCCTCCTCAGGGCTATAAAATGAAAAAAAAAAAAAATCTCTTTGCTAACCTATAAGAGCTTGGGAAAGTAGTCAAAACCCTAAAAATTTGTCGATTGATGCAGTTATTTTTGATATCCTAGCCTAGGCAGGAATCTTGTTGGTTTTTTTTAGATCTTTCACATCCTAAAAAGATGAATGAGATAGCTCAGTGGCTCGCTAAGCAAGGACTTTCTAGGGTCGGTTCTATGGATGGAGAGTGGGGACTCTTCTCTGTTACTTATCATTTTGTTTTGTGCTCTCGTTGTTATTGTTATTATTATTTATTATTTCACAATATTAGTATGCTTTTTCTACGAAAAAGTGAAAAAAAAAAAAAAAAAAGATTACTCAAAAAATAGAATTTTCAGCCAAGTATTATAGAAAGCTAGCCCCATGCCCGATCTTAGCCTACCATAATCTAGACTCTAGGGACCACATGCCCACATTCCCTGTCATGTTGGGTGCCATGTGGAGTGGGGTATTTATAGGTATGTGGGGCCATGTTGGGTGCCATGTAGGCTTGGGTGCTAAGTTGGATTACCATGTAGGCTCAGGTGGCATGCTCGGGGATAGGTTGGACTGCATTGTAGGCAGTGGCGGAACTAGGGGGGCTGGCAGGGGCCATGGCCCCCCCAAAATTGTAGAAAACTCCTGGAAGTTTAAAAGAATATAGTGATTTTTTTCTTATGACCCTACCAAGTAAGGGAAAAAAAAAAAAAAAAACCCTTATATGTTTGGGACCCCCAAGGAAGAATTCCTGGGTGGGGTGATAAGGTGGCAGGCTTGGGTATGCCGTATACGATCAATTGATGAAGTGGATTGCAATGTAGACTTGATGCCAATGTGAATGGTCTTTTGGGCTTCCATCTTGAATTCACTTTACAAGTAAATTATTAAAACGGACCGTTTCAGAATTCTAGAAGAGAAAAATCCCTTGATATGTATTGGATTTACAATATCTCATTTATAATTAAGTAAAATATTGATAAATTTGATAAGCAAATTTCTTTGGCCAAATAAATAATGAGGGCGGCTTAGTTGCAAGTTCCAAGTCTTGGTAATAAATGACTCGTTTAAAACATAAATCCATGGAGTTCTAATTATTTGTGGCAACGGGTGCAACAAGAGTCCAAGGTAGTCTGGGAATCTGGTCTGACGATTAATGCTTAATTTATTGCCGTATTACCTAGAGAAGCTCGACCCTTTGGAAGTGCCCAATGACATTCACTTTGAAAACAGAAGAGGCGATAGGGATTTTTGCAGAGGTTTTCAGGTGTTTCGATGTAAGGACAATATTGATGAGCAGAGGTCACCATATCTGCTTATCATATGTCAAATAGTACATGCCAAAACAGATCACTTCCCAATAAACACAAGGAGCCATTTTGTCTTCTTCGGAAGGCAGGTCACAAATATCAAAAAGAGCGAATCCGGATCTTCTGAGGATCTTTTCTACAAGATCCATCACAGTCCGCCAAAGTGGACCAATCACGGTCACATGTAGAAAAAAGCCTCGTAAGATCCGGACTCACAGTGAATTGAGTGGGCCACTAGGGCCCCCACATGAGAGGAGTTTTGAATGGATTGGCTTGGCTTAGTGGCTTGACTTGGTTTGTGGGGAACATGTGACCCACTTAACCCAAATAGTGGCTGAATTACAAAGGTGTAGATTTTGTAGTCCCTTGATCATGAAAAGTTGATATTCATATAACTTTATCTTATAGTTATGATCTAGCCAACTTTAATACCTTCTTAAAATTTACGAAGAAAGAAAAAAACAAACGACCTTAAAAGTGTCAAGAGACATCTCGAACCCCTTGCCTCGGGTTGTCAAGGGGTCAAGAGGAGCTACCATCCCTACTCTACCCTCAACGTATGCGGAACGGACTCATGGTGGGCCAAAGCCTTTGGAGGCCTACACTACGTAGGTCCTTATGCAATTCCCACAAACAAGGTAGGGCCCTGGCAAGAACCCCACCCTAAAGAGAAGAAAAATAACATTTTAATTTTATATCAATTGAAAGGTCATATCCTCGCCGTTTATATATTGGCCTTGCTATTTTTCTTTGTTTTTTTAGATAAACTAATAAAGTTTCATTATTTATAAGTCTCATATATGAGTTCCTCTTTTCGGACCAAACTAATGAGTTTTTGGATTTTGGTTTTCCAAATTGTTTAAAGAAAGCGATTCGGAAACTCTAATTGTGACATCCCCTATCCATTTGATTGGCCCTTATCCCCTGTTTTGGAGAGCTGAATCCCAACCTTTTTATAATACAAAGATAAATATATCATACTCTTTTCACTAAAGAGAATAAGTAAATCACTCAAAAAACAGAAAATGGGAAGAGTGGAATAGTAGATGTTACTTCTTCTAAGTATGACCATCATTCAAGAGAGGTTTTGATAAAAACACAAAGTCCATGAGCTTCTTTGAAGTTTCCAAAAAGATATATGACCTGTTGGAGATTTTCAATATTTGGATTTGGATTTTCTTGAAAATGATTTCTCATTATCATACATTCCATGTAAAAAATCTTAAAGAAACCAATCCTTTTGAGAACCCATTTTTTATTTTAGAAACTGAACTTTTGATTTAGTTTTTATAGGATCCTACATCGGATAAGTACAAAGACGAAATAGCCGTTTATTTGATATGTCTTTCTTAACCATGTCACTGTAAAATAATGACTTCTTTGTTAACCTGGGCCTGACCCAGGCCGACCTAGTTCCCTTCTGAGCTAAGTCAAATTGATTATGAGTCGGGTTGGATCTGATGGGCCCCAAGGGAGGTTATAGTTGTTTTAGGGTGTATTTGGATTGGCTTCTTAAATTCAAACGTACTTTTCTAAAATATAGCTTTTGAAAACCTACTTCTAACTTTTGAAGAAAAAAATATTATACTTTTCTAAAATATAGCTTTTGAAAACCTACTTCTAACTTTTGAAGAAAAAATATTATTTGGTTAGCTGAACTTTTGCACTTACTTTTTAAGAGCAAAAGTTTCCAAGGTTGTTTGGATAGACCTAAATAGAAAGCAACTTCTAACATATAATAATCACATAATTCACATAAATCATTATAAAAAATATATTACACAATATTGAAGGACATTGTAAGTAAATGGCCCCACATATAACCATAGATGGGCCTTTTCATGTGGGTCCAATTGAAAATCACTTAGATTTAGCTGTCTCTACAAAATAAAATAAAAATAAAAAACTTTAGTATAATATTATAATGCTGTCTATGCATATATATGTGAAAACCCATCTTGAGGTAAGACTGTGGAGATCCACTATGGGACCCACCTATTGAAATCATTAAATTTAATCCCAACAGTAGTTCATTAGAAGATAGGTTGTTTGACTAATTCTATGTTATAATCTGTGATTGGGATTATCTAATAATGAATGTGGTTTACTTGAGGATGGTTTTTGTACTACCTTTCTATATTTCCTCAGAATGATAGGTTAAAAAGACCCATTTCAGGTCATGGCCCATGTTCAATTCCCACTTCTTTATATGATTTGTCAGGGTTCTATTGGTTGAATTGGCAGATATTCAATATCGAATTCGGTGTTCTACTTTAGACGAATGTATCTTATTAGTATTGTATTCTTTTATTCTGTATTTTAATTGTCATATTTGTTAAATTGAAGTTGTGACTAAACCTATCCCAGTTTCATATAATTTATTTATCTATTTATTTATTTTTTGTTTGGGGGGGGGGGGGGGGGGGGCGCGATGATGATGATTATGTTGGAAATTTATACTAAAAACATACTTTATGTATTTGTCATTGATTGATTAATTTTTAATATATTATATCTTCTCATCTAACTGAGATTTTATATGGGGAAATGGTTGCATTATTAATTATTATACATGTGAGTGTCCTTTATTCTATAAGGTAGACAAGTTGGTGCGTAGAGTTTTACTTATACACGAAAGACTTATTTGTCGGTTCTTATGGAATTTAAGTTGTTGTTCACAATATAGATGGATTTGGACACACCATCGGTACGATTGTAGCATAATGTTTCAGCAGGCTTGTCTTGGCTGCGGGAAATGATATAGTTTCGACTCATTATGCTAGTACACTATATGTGTATTGAACATGACCGTGTTTTTGGGTATATTGTCATACTGACTATATAAGATGAATAACACTCAAATGGTTATTATGAGTGCTCATACTCTTAATCCCGATGTAAATAATAGACACATACATTTAGTGTTTGGCATTTTGATTTACGAAGGAGTGAGATCTTTTATGGGTCAATAATCTCAGTGAATTGGATGATTACACTACTGTATAGTGGATATTAGTTTATTGACAGAATCCATGTCCCGTAATAGGGATTGATGATATCCCCTTAATGAAGCTTTTAAGTTTTGATTATGTCAAACCCTGCAAATGGACTTTGTGTCCGACATATCAAATAAATTAAGTGTAAGGTCTCAATGAATTATAAAGATATCGATTAAATATGGATGTCAGTAATTATTTAATCGATGAATATCTGAAATCTTAATGTAGGGAGATTAATAAGCACTTAATAGCAAGGAGCTTGAAATATTATTTTGAGAATAAGGATAGGAGTGCAATTACAATTCTTTAGTTGACTGAATTATAATATATGGAAGTACGATTCTAATTTTGGTCGAATTAAGGTTTCCTGTTTCTATAAGGAGCCTATCTTTATTTCCTTCTTAAGGTCCCTATTGTAGCCTATAAATATGCGCTATTGTTTTTTAGGTTAAGATATAAGAATAACAAGAGAGAAATATCGGTTTTAGAGAGTAAAAGAGAATTCGCAGTATAAGAATGAGATCAAATCAGAGAGATCTCGCATGTATGATATAATCATATTAGTTAAAAATTATTTCCGCAGTAATCTGTACGCAATGTCTAGAGTTTTTTATTTCTACTCGCTTCTAATCTACTCGTTTCTAACATATTAAACCTGCCCATTAAAAGAGACATGCATGTTGACAATGATTAAACCCACTGATTGAAAGAGAGGACAAAAGGACATTATCATTCCCTCGTTATATTTCAAACATAATTATCATATGATTAATGATTTTATTTCTAGGGAAAATGATTCTTTACAGTTTGATGCCTATGCTCCTTTAAACATGAATTGGGATTTAAGTATTGGGTGATCAAGAACTGTACTTGTTATAGGGAACTTTAAAACCGAACTGATTGGAATCCCATTCCTGAAGTCTCCATCCGAACACTAATACACTGTGCAATAACAAACAGCTGCACATTATTGGTAGATCAAGTATAATTATATTGAAGCCCTATATTCTTTTTTTTGTTCAAGCACACCAACAGAAACTTAGAAGAACAAAAATTCTAAAATATACATATGTAAAATCTTCTCGTGAATAATGCCATTTACAATACCCAAATTGTTAAATCTTGCAACACAATCAATTGCAAATGATAATTAGTCAAAAGAAAAAATTCAATGGCAAGTGATCAGGGGCGGAACCACATTGAAACCCCCCCCCGCCCCCCTTCCCTTGGAAAACCCTTTTAAAGCACCAAAATGCGCCCCCCCAACAACCCTTCCCGCCCCCCGGGATTTGGAAAACCCTATTAAAGCACCAAAATGCCCCCTCCCCAAGATGAAATCTTGGCTCCGCCCCTTCGAGTGACAGCTACCGACAACCCGAATATTAAAAAGGCACCATTTTTCTCAAATTGACATACGCATAAAGAACTAAACTTTATCAATCATGAAACCAACAAAAACAGTAAAACACATTAATTGACAGTCTTCCCAAAAGTTAATCCATTTGACGCTAAGATAGCATCTAACATCAAATGAGCCTGTAATCAGACCCTATTCAAGTGTTGGGTGTTATCTAAAGAATCCAGATGCACATGAATTGAAAGGTGAAACACTTTCTTAGTTTCAAATACAGTACCAGGAATGAACATGGACGGAATTATTAAAGAACCATTAAAATTCTGTAAGGACAACTTCAATAGCATATAATCAAACACTTGGTGTCCATGCTAACTTATAGTGAACAGAATTATTAAAGCGTCATTAAATTCTGCAAGGACAACTTCAATAGCGTATAATCAAACACTTGGAGTTTATGCTAACTTACAGAAAAATAAACCCATAAATGAAAACTAAAATCTACCCAATTAACATGCATAAGCTCTCCATTACGATTAATAAAGAAAACTGATTTTTATCCACCCAATGAACATGCATTTCATCATACCCAACCAAGCTCCCAAGTACATTACAAAAAATAAAAAAAAACCTCCCTGAATGAGATGGGGAATACTGTATAAACGCAAGGAATCCAATATGTTTTTTTTTTCCCCTAGTTGTAATGGTGCATTAAATGTGTTTGCTAAATTGCCTAAATTAAAGAATTTATAGTTGTAAGTGAATATAATGTGTTCGCTGAATTGGCAACTGGGTTGGAAGAACCAATGATAAAACTTTTTTTTTTTTTTTCAAATTAAGAACCATTTAAATCTTGGGGGATTCGGCGAGAGGTCCCTCAAAGTATGACTTTATTGCAAACAGTCTACAAAAAAAAGTCATGCAGCAAAAAGTCCTCTAACAGATTTCCATACCTAATATGTCTAATTTACCATTTCTTTAAATCATATCCCATAATTAATGGGATATCCCCTTAATAATAGTCAACTGTCATTCAATGAGCCACGATTAATGGAATCTCATTAATGAGATTTTCAAATAAAATTTAAAAACACACAAATAAATTTCAAAATAACGCAAATAAATTTCAAAATACGAAAATAAATTTAAAAAAAAGAAATAAATTTCAAAAGAACATAGATAAATTTAAAAAGACACAAATAAATTTCAAAAATACAAATAAATTTCAAAAGATGAAAATAAATTTCAAAAGATCCAAAATAAATTTCAAAAGAACCAAATAAATTTCAAAAAAATATAAATAAATTTCAAGAGACTCAAATAAATTTCAAAAGACGTAAATAAAATTAAAAAATGCAAATAAAATTAAAAAAACGCAAATACATTTGCCAAAACTAAGATAACACAATTTTCCAAATTAGCGAACAATGTGGCAAAAAACTCAAGTCTTTTTTGTCAAAAAACTCCGATAGATTTGTTCCAGAACTCAGATAAATAGCCAAAAACTCGGATAAATTTTTCCAGAACTCAGATAAATTTTTTCCAAAACTCAGATAAAAAGCCAAAAAATCAAATAGATTTGTACAGAACTCAGATAAATTTGTCCAAAACTCATATAAATTTATTCCAGAACTCAGATAAATAGCCAAAAACTTAGATAGATTTGTACAAAACTCAAATAAATTTGACAAAAAATACAGAACTCAGATAAATTTGACTTCTGAAACAGGTCAGGCTTGACCTGACCTGGACCAACCCGGAACCAAACCCAGCCCAAATCGTTGTCTTCTTCCCCAAGCAGAACCTGGGCTTCCTCTTCACGTTCTCTGCGACATTCTGGAACTAGAACCAGAAACCTCTCCCTGTTTGCTTCTTCCACGGCAACGGCACGGCGCGGCAGCAGGGGCGGCGAACTTCCTTCTCCGGTGACGCACAACGGCGACCTCGGCGATCTGTTTTCTATTCAAGGCTGTTCACGGTGATGTGCGGACCAGCCGGACATAAATCCCAAAACGCTATCTACTTCTTCTTCTATAACCTTTTCTCTGTGACAAAAGAAAACTCCGGCGATGGCACGTCCTGATTCTTCTTCTTAGGCGATGGCAGCGGACGGCGATGATCACCAGGCGATTCTTCCTTCTTCTTAATGCGTTTGGACGCTGCAGTAGGACCCAAACAGAGCCGCCCCTTCTTCACCGTTTCTCTGCAACACGAGGATCTTCTTTCTCTTGACGAGAGAACCGTGGCCCTCCAACAGATCTATCGATATTCTCCTCTCTTCTTCTCCGATCAACCCTCTGATACGAGTCTCCTGTTCTTGCAACAAGATCCACGTGCAAAAGTCTGGATACAAGAAGAAGAAGAAGAGGGAGAATTGAAGATTTAAAATTTAAAATTTTAAAATTTTATGCCTAATAAGTTAAAAGGGCAAATCAGTCATTAAAATGTATGAGGTGGCGTGTCCAGGGACCTCTCTCCATGAAGTGACGTGTCTAGGGACCTCTCATCAAAATATGTCCAAGCTGTATGGACTACAAACCTTAGAGAAAAAGTTGGTGGACTGGTGGCCTTACAAGTCCTATATGAGGGACCTTTCGCTAATTATCTCTTAAATCTTTCACAATTAACCTCACATCTTGGTTAGAAAAAAGAAAAAGGTGTTCGGAACTAACGAAATGAACATGTGGAATTTAGCCCAAGTATTTCATGCATGTGAAATCAATCTCGAAATTATCCAATCATTCATAAGTAGATGACATTTGTATACTTTTGAAGAAAAAAATGAATGCTTTTTCTGTCCAGAAAATGGTTGGAGAGATGCACTTGTGAATTGTTAAAGAAGACTTTAGGCCTTTGAAATACTCAAAGATGGACCGGTGATTTGATGACCTTTCTTTTTTCTTTGTTCATGTTCTCTTCATGGAAAACTACACGTTGTTTCCATTGGTGATATTACTTTGATTGGAAGGCCGCTGCTCAGCTGTTACTTTATTATCCGTGGGAATAATAGTATATTAGTTGCTGATGAGAATGAAGTTGAATGATAATCAATTTTTCAGTTGTTAGAAAGTAGGCATTCACATTCTCATTTGCCTTTCTATGGGGTTCTGTCATGAACCGAGCCCAAGATTGGATTACATTTGGGTAAATCCCGAGGCAAGACCACACGTATTCCCGTGAACTCCGAATTATTCGAAGTTAAAACGAAATCCATAAGGGATATACATACTTCTTGCAATGAGATATTTCAAATCACATTTGTCACATATATACCTAACAATGCGGAAGACATATACAAATGATATTATACATGGAAAAGTCCATATAACAAATATTCCATAATAAATGAATGTACATAGTTTTAAATACACAAATATAATTATTAATTCTCTAACTATGTCATCCATCTGCATAATTAAAATACAATGCATGATGACAAATATCTAAAGTTTCCAAAGAAAATTGCTCCAAAAAGACTTCCATATCATTTTCGCACTCGAATATCAAGATCAAATGATATCCTGGCCATTCCACTCCACTAATTCCCTCGAAGGAGCCGGAATGGCCTCCTCCGCTGGCGCTACGGCCTCTACAGGACCGGCATTGGCAAGTGGGCCTGTAATGCCACCAATAAGACTAGTGAATATAATGATTCAGCAATGTATAAACAGATCTATGATAGTACATGCTATCACATATACTTAATCTATTTAAGTCTAACATTAGACAATTATAAACAATTCGTACAATGCCAACAATATATGCATTGAGAGTCAAATGAAAATCATACACTAATTGGCAACTACTTTAGCATTTTATTTCATTTCATTTCTTCCAAATGGAAGTATTCATTCGGTTTTCCAATACAAATTGTGGGATCTAACTAGTGTTCAGGCCAGGGACAACTAGCATCACCACGGAGCTCCGAAACGCCCCCAAATCCATCTACTGTAGTAAGAATAATCATTTAACCCATTTCAGCTCTATAATGAGTTTTAATAGGACAACTAAGTAGTGCCAGACTCAAGGAGTTAATTCAAATCAAATACATACTCAAGTCAATGTTCAATCCTTTTTTTTTTTTTTTCCTTAATAGAGAAGCTTATATTAGACAAATAAATAGGATACAAAAGAGACCTTGCTTTAACTTGAGATTACAAGAGGTGATAATAACCAAGCAAACTACATGAATTAAAATATTCAAAATAACCAAAACGTAGAAGGAAATCATTATGCAATATGCTGGTGCAAAAGTTGTTGTTCTGGGTTCGTTGTAGCGTCACTCCTTCCCTGAAAGTCCTGTCCACAAAGATCAGGTAAGTTCAAATGCCAAATATGAATGGGAAGTGAGGTATTGAACAATATTTCCATTGGCGGACCAGTGTTATCCAGTTTGTCTGCGATAGAATTTGTGGATTGACAGATAAGATCAATGCGCCATCTTGGAATGAGGCTAGGGTGTGCAAAACCTTCCAACAGAGAAGCATTAAAGTCCAAGTGAATCCCCCATTCATTTTTACGGAATCCCAGATAATAAATGAGTCCCCTTCAATAGTGACGTTCTCTACACCCTATTGTTGACACAATTGGAGTCGTCGTAAATGGGCTTGCATCTCAGCCTCAAGCACTAAATGTACCACTGTAACGGAGGCAAAGGCCATGACCAACATCCCTTGATCATTTTGAATGATACCCCTTATAACTGCAGTGTGTGTGGTGGGATTAAATGACCCATCTGTATTCAGCTTGAAGTAGTCCCCAAGTAGGGGCGACCAAGATGTGGGGGCCAGCTTGTTTGAAGATGGTGTGAGCTGAAATAGAAAGGCCACATTTCCTTCATGTATGGTTTGGAAGATTTTCCCAAGGTGGTTGAGGGGTGAAAAGGATGTTAATTGAAATTATTTCATTGCGGGCTTTCCAAATGTACCATCAAGCCCAAGTTGTGATATGCAGGTTATCCGATGGTTGGTTCTAGAACCAACTAGTAATAGGCACTAGGGGAGCTCCATTCTGCAATCTCGTATTTAGGAGATACCATGGGACATGGGTGGCCAGGCAAGTAGCGAAAAGGTGATCTATTGTTTCTCTATGGGAGTGCAGAGAACACAAATGGGATCAATGCCCGGAAAGATCCTATGCATGTGATCTCTAGTAGGGAGGCGATTAAGCAAGCATTTCCATAGGAAGAATATTTCTATTTTAAAGGAATATTGACGGACCAAATGGAAGGCCACGAAAGGTGAGGCCTAATGGATTGGGTTCTCAGAAGGTGATAGAGAGCCTTAGTTAAGCAATGTCCAGCCTTTCCAGACTTCCAGCAAGGAATGTTTGGGCCTCCCAAAGGCAAGGAGCATATATATCCTTTCAACCGTATCTCTAGCCGACCAGTTGTGAAGGCTTGCTCAGTCCCAGCAAGGTTTGTTGCGCTGATCAGTTTTGATGAAAGCACTAACCCTGAGGACCCCACTGATCAAAACCTGAGTCTGGGGCAGTCTGGTAGCTTCCCCAGGGATCCAGTGGTCATGCAGGGCGTTAATGGAAGACCCATTACCCATAGACCAAGATAGGTGATTAAAGATATGAGGACGAAGCTGAAGCATTTTCTGCCATAGAGGGGAATCCCGGTGACTTGTTGAGCAGGTTTGGAAGGAGTTATGCCTTAGATAATTCTGGGTTACAAGGGAGGCCCAAAAAGATGTGGGCTCAGTGAAAAAGCGCCACACTAGATTGGTTAGCTGAGCTCTTGATTGAGTTTCAATATCCCTGATGGCGAGTCCTCGCTCCTGGATTGGGTGAGTGACGTTCTCCCAAGAGATAGGGTGGAGACCTTGGCGAGTTTGGTGACCTGGCCAGAGGAAGGCGACATTGGTACGATTGATTTCCTTAATAATTTGGCCAGGGATAGTGTTGTGGCCAAGCCAATAAACAAGAATGGTTGTGTTAACTGATTGGATCAAGATTCTCCTCCACGCAGGGGACAGTAGGCCACCTTGCCAGTTGCGCATACGAGCTTGAAGGTGCTTGAAAGTGCGCTGCCAAGCCATCCTCTGTGATTTTTCCATCAGCAAGGTGGAACCCAAATAGTCAAAGGAATTAATAGACCTGTTAATCTGCAAATTCTCCTTGGTGAGGCAGATCAAGGTAGGGGAGAGAAAAGAGGAGTTGTCTCTTGGCTTTGTTGATGCGCTGGCTCGCTTCGTCCTTGAAGAGCTGAAGGGTTGCAGGAAGATTCACCATTGTTCTTTCATTGATCTAGAGGAAAAGAGGAAGATCATCCGCAAATTGAAGGAGACCCACCCTTTGACCCCGCCGAGCAATCTTTGGAAAAAGCAATTTATTAGAAGCACTCAGACGAGAGGTGTATTGGGTTAAAGCTTCGGCACAAAGGATATAAAGGTAGGGGAAAAGAGGGTTTGCTTGGCGGAGGCCGCGCTCGGGAGTGAAGCTTGTGGTAGTAGCCCCATTGATTCTAACTTTGTATCTGATAGATGTTAGACGGAGAAAGATTTTGTCCACAAAATCCCTATGGAACCCCAACTGGAGGAGGCAGGCCTCAAGGAACGCCCAATTGATTGTATCATAAGCCTTTTCGACATCAAGTTTGATAGCAACCATTGCCTTTGCACCTTTGAGACGGGACATGGCATGGACGAGCTCTTTAGCTATCACAATCTAGTCCAAAGCACGTCGGCCATGAACAAAAGCCCCCTGCGTGGGAGAGATTATTCGAGCTAACATTGGACGGAGCTGATGGACCAGAATTTTGGATAGAATTTTGTACAAGACATTGCATAAGTTGATTGGACGATAGTCTCTAATTGTCACCGGACCATCCTTTTTTGGCACAAGAACTAGGATAGTTTCATTTAGCCAGGGGTCAAGGGTCCCATGAGAGAAGAAGTTAGAAATCATTTTGTGGATGTCTGGCAGTAGAGTAATCTAGAAAGTTTGGCAAAACTTAGCATTAAAGTCATCAAGACAAGGGGCTTTATAGGATTGATGGAGAAAACAACATGACGGATTTCATGGTCGGTTGGGATATTGCTAAGGTTGGCATTCTCCAAAGGAGTGATACAAAAAGGAAAGGACCGGGGCATAATAAACTCCTCCCTATTCTGAGGCTAAACAGGAGCAGCGAACTAGGTAATGAGAAGTTGTGGCAGTGGGCCTCTATCTCCTGTTGATCTATTAGCTTTAATCCCTGCTCAGTAGTTAGGCTAGGAATCTTGGTTTTCCTATGGAAGAGCTTGGCTACCAAATGGAAAAAATGGGTGTTTGAGTCCCCTGGGTTAGCCAGGTTATCCGGGAATGCTAGGCCCAGAAATGTTCAACCTGACAAAGTTTTACAACAAATTGATTATGCAACTTCCTCTTCAGATTATGGAGAAATAAAGAGGTAAAATAAGAGGCCAACTTTTGGATATCGTTTAGGTGACGGTGGATGTGATACAAATCTCAGAAGATGTTACCAAAGGTAAATCTGTTCCAGTCAGCTAGGGTCAAAGCCATAAGGTCAATTTTATCCATTAGGGGCAGAGCTTGACGCTGCCACTTTTCTATAGCCCAAGGAGCAAAAAGAGGGTGGGAGTGCCACATATTCGTAATGGAAAGACCGAACTAAAGGGGACTGGGAACTCCTTTTGGATAGGAGAAAGGAATTCATGTGGTCGGACCCAACACGGGGGAGATGATGAATGAATCATTCGTCATGGGATTCCATCCAAGCTGGAGTGGCAAGACCCCGATCCAAACGTTCAAGGATTCTAGCTGGACCAGTCCTTAGGTTCGACCAAGTAAAAGGTGGGCCAAGAAACCCCAGGTCCTGGAGTTCTGTATCTGCAATGAAGTTTTGGAAGTCTCTAGAGGCCAATGACGGGGCCGAAGGGTTGCAACATTGTTTTTCATGAGGACACATGGTACAATTAAAATCACCTAAGAGCAACCAAGGCGTGTGGGAGTTGCACTCATTGGTTTTGAAATGGAAGAGATTGTCCCAGAGGGTGTGATGATTTTGTTAGTTAGGAGGTATAAACGGCAGTGATGAAGCTTTTAATAGGAATGGTCCCTCCAAATGCCACCCCCATGGCCAGTGCCAGGGATAATGGCGTTAGCTGGAAAAGACTTGGATAAGAGGGAGTAGGTCCGATTAATGGAAACAAAGACAACTTTGGTTTATAAGAGAATTACCATGGAAGGATGATACTTTTGCATGAGGTGTTGCATGTGGCCATATAGAGACCTACGCCACCCCCCCCCCCCCCCCCCCCCCCTTTATATTCCAGATTAGCGTCTTCATTAGGAACAATTTTAAGATTCATTGGAGAGGAGGACTTACGGATCGACACTTAGATTGTGCAACGCTTAACCGCAAGACTACGATATCGTCAAGTAGTAAAGGACTAAAGAGTCCGGATTATCGATCCCACAGAGAGAGGATGAAACAAGCAATGGATCAGATTTAAGTAGAATTGAACTAAGATATAGTTAATATAGACAAATGAAGTGAAAAAATAAAACTAATAAACTATGCAATGTAAACAACTAATTAACAATCTAAAATATGAATTTAATGAGATCTAAGCTAATCTAATAAGCTACACTAAACTAGTGGATGAATGGTGGTGGAAATGGAAGATCTAAGGTGAAGATGCGGTGTGAAATGTATTTGATTTAAAACAAGTGATGTGAAATGTAGATCTAACAATTTAGAAGTGAAACTAATTAATGAAACAATGATTTAAATTAACAACAATAAAAATAAGAGATTAAACAATCCAAAATCCACCAAGTATGTAATTAATTCAAACAATGCATGTTCTAATTCAACTCCCAAATCTACAATCCAATTAGCAATCTCTTGCCTAATTGGATTGGATGATATAGCAATGAAGATTAAAGTAAAGAAAATCAAAAGCCAAGATCCTAGATCATCATCTAGCTACCTTAACAATAATTCATTAAAGTCAAGCTAAAAAATATCAAAGATAAGGGCTCTAGAGCATGCTGTGTGAAAGAACTTAATCAAACTACAAAGCATCAATTGAGATTATCCAAGCATCAAGTATAGAGACAGAGGATGAGAAATGAGAGAGATAAGCACAATTAGATCTAAAATCTATTAATCAATGAAGGCACAAGTAGGGAATTTAAACTAAAACATGCATGTAATTAAACTAATCACATTACTTAGCTTTAAAAAGAGAGCTTAATCCAAGAGCTTTAGCCACTAAACATCAAGAAAAAGCTCCAAATCTTCATTAATTATCTTCAATTACACACTCTCTCTCTAGATCAGTTACAAAAAAGCTCCTAATTACAATATAAAAGTATAGAGTAGGTAAAATAAAATTGTTAAAAGATTAACTTGCCAAAAAGATTTTTTTCTCTCTATAAAAACATTCCAATTTATAGAAACATTGAAAACATTTTATTGGCTCATTTCCTTTCACAAGGATTGCTTTTTCATTCATTTTGATTGGTTGATGGAATATTTTATAGGTGAGTTGGATGGAATATTTATATGTAAAAAATAATATACAATTGTTGAGATTTGAACCCATAACCTATTTCATACCAACCAAAGCTCCAACAAATACACCAACCAATCATTTATATTAAATAATAACTTCTTTTATCCTTAAAGTCTTCTCCTCTTATTTTGGAGTTCTTCAACTCTTCCTAAGATTTCTTCATATAACTTATTTATTGAAATCCCTTTTTGATGCCTTGGGACACTAGCCGAAAGGTTGGGGTAGTTGCGGGATCCACCTACACAAGAGAAATTATATAAAAACGCACTATAAATAATCGAATTTATGCATGATAATCCGATAATCCATTAATGTGATAAAAGGATAAAATCTCCGTGTAAAGCAAATGATATGCATATGGATGCTTATAAAACTTGGACTAATAAGGGGTAAAATATGCAATATTTAACACTCATCACACCCCCAAACCTACATTTTGCTTGTCCTGAGCAAAAACTATAAATAGAAACTAAACTATATGCAAGAAAATACGAAAAAGATCCTAACTTGCTTTCACAGGAATCACGACTGCACTTAGCTCGTGCAACAAGCCGTTAAACCCCTAGGTTTCCCCTAGTGGACGAGTTTTGTCTTGTGAGGGTTTTCAGCGAATAAACTCCACAAAATACTTTTTATTTTGGAAAGAAAATATTTTTGATGTCCAACAGTCTTTAGCAAGCTAATAAGAATGATTACTAAGTTAGGAATACTAGCTAACTCCTAAAGTTATGTTAGTCAATACTTAAGTCCCACTGTGTATGTGTGTGTATTTAGCCAATAATCATTCAGGTTGAAGCTCACACAACCTTAATCCCCTTCGGAATGTGGGTGATGAGGCCTGGGACAATGAAGGAAGGTATCCTATAAAACAGGCTCAAGAGGGCTACTCAAGGTATAAAATGTAATAGGTGGATTCAAAATTTGGCCATGATTTCTTTTCTTTTCTGTTTTTAGAATGCCTATCATTTTCCCCTTAGTTCGGAAAAATGCATCATAAGCTACAGTCAAGGTTTCTCGCATTTTGATGTCACCTCTATGGTTAGAACAAGGAGTAGCACTTATGAGATCAGAAGTGCTGGACTAAGAAGCTCAGTAGCTCTTCATTTTACTCAAGAATAGCGCAGAAGCGTCCTTAGCCAAACGTATATAGATAGGTTCAATCGCTCAATGGGTTCTAGTCTCCACTAATGATTCTTTCGGGTCTCTCAAAAGTGATTTGCTCTTCTGTTGGACTACACTCATGTGGCTAAATGTGCAAAAAGGCTATAGGACTTGTATTTATGACAACTCTTCAAGCTAAAACCCATTGAAGATTTTTGAATTTTTTTCAAAATTTTAGTGATTTTGGAAATTTCTCGAGTAATTAAAGTTTTTGGTATAAATGGAAAACAAAACAACTTATGTACATGCAAAATGCAATGCATGAAATGCATTGTCCCCAATGTTTATGCAGAACATAAATAAAATAGGACAAGGAAGATAAATTGGAATTTCTCACCATGTGGTGCTGACACATGGGTATATTGGTTTGCCTCCCAACAAGCGCTAAGTTTAACATCTTCAGCCAGACGCAACTATCATGGTTTGAGGCCAGTTTATCCAGGGTCCACAAGTAGGACCTCCTCAACAACATTCTCAGGATCCACAAACTCAATGTATTCTTTTAATATGTGCCCATTCACTTGAAATGTGCTACCATCTCTAGAATTCAAAAGTTCTACTACACCATGAGATGAGATGGTTTGACACCTTCTTCCAGATGAATTTGATGCATAACTATAGAGGGATTAATTCCTTTAATGTCCGAGATGATCCAACTTAGGACACTCTGATGGTCTTTCAGCACATCCAGTAATTTCTTTTCATGTTCTTCCTCAATGTCTGAGGCAATAATTACTAGGTTGCTACCAGAGGGCCCCAAGTAGGCAAACTTTGAATTCTCGGGTAATGGTTTCAAATCTAACTTTGGTAGCTCAAAAATAATTGATTCATTTTCGACCTTAGATTCAGAGGTGGATGTAAAGATAGGCTCGATTTTTTGCTTCAATTGGCCAACATCTATCGGCTGGGCTGAATCCAATAATGCATTAACTTCGCATATGTACCCGTCGATGTCTATGTCGGCATTGAAGTGAGCCAGACATTCCTCCAGTGGATCTGTGTAACATAGTGATTGAACTGTTTGACCAACTAATGTGTTAATAAGGTTCACTTCCTTATCATCATCTAGGTCTGATGTTTGGAGTCTGTTACAAAAAAAATTTAACTCCAACTTCATGTTCCTGAAACTAAATGTTACGACCCCATTCTTGCATCTAATCACTGCATCTGATGTTGCAAGGAATGGTCGACCAAAAATGACAAGAATATGTCGGTCGGGGGCTGCCACTGGTTCGGTATCTAGAACTACGAAATCAACTGGAAAGTAAAAATCCTTAACTTTTACGATCACATCTTCAATAGACCTTTGGGATACTTGACTGACCTATCAGCAAGACAAATGGTAATATTAGTCTTCTTCAGTCCTCCCAGACCCAACTGTGTGTACATAGAGTATGGCAGTAAATTCACGCTTGCCCCAAGATCAAGGAGACATCTCTCCATGACAGAGTCTCCTATTTGAATGGTAATGGTAAGGTAGCCAGGGTCTTTGTATTTGGGTGCGATATTGGTCTTCTGGATCAATCCTGATGCTTGGGCTGCCATCAAAGCGGTTATAGGTACTGAGGTTTTCCGCTTGACAGTGGCCAGGTCTTTCAAAAACTTTGAGTAGGAAGGGATTTTCTTTATGGCATCAAGAAAGGGTATGTTTATCTGGACATTCTTGAACACTTCTAAGATTTTCTCAAAGTGATCCTTCTTCCTAGTCTCCTTTAATCAGTGTGGGAATGGTACTCTAGGTACCACTTCTAAAGATGATGGTTCAACTACAATGGGCTTCTAAATCTTCTCTCTCTGTGGCTCTCCTCTTGGTATGGATTCTTCTCTCTTTTTCTCTTTCTGTATTCTCTTTCAAGTCTTTCTTCAAATTCTTTCTATTGGGTTCGACAACTTTCCTCTAACTCTCTGGTTTTCCTAAAAAAACCTTCTCTCTTTGATCCTCTTCAAGCATCTCAACTCTATTGTCAACATTCTTTCCTGATCTCAATGTATGGAACGCCTGCACATGCTCATCACTCTCTACCGAACACTGGCCTCTGGGCTGATCGGGTTGTCCTCTCGGATTAGGAATGCTTTGGCTCGGGAATTGGCCCTTTTCTCTCTTGGACAATTGCAATGTGAGCAGGCCTAATTGGGCCTCTAGTTGGGCAATGGACTGGTTTTGGTCCTAGTTAGTCTGCTCTTTGATTTGAATGAATTTGGTCAATAGGTTCTCTAGATGAGAGGAATGATGAGGGGCTTGTGCTGGTGTAGAGTAGTTAGGCATCTGATTTGGTACTAGTGTCCTACACTGGTTCTGTGGTTGGAACTGTTGTTGTTGTTGAAATTAATTATACTATGTGGGCTATTGAGAATGAGAAACCATAGTTGATTAGTTTGAGCAGGTTGCGGGTATTGCTGCCTACGATATTGTGGGTGGAATCCGGGTTGACATCCGTGGGACTGAGTAAGCTCGGCTTGATGATACGAAAAATTGGGGTGGAACCTATTGTCTGGGTGGTAGGTCTAACTGAAAGTGTTAGCAATTGATTTTCAGAAGTTTCCGTAGGAATTCAGCGCATTGGCTTGCTCGGCCTTGACAAATGGCAAAGTAGGGCAACTCTCAAATATGCGCTCACAACTATCGCATAACACAAACATGATGCGGTTCGCTCATACTTCTCAAGGCGGGATCATGTTACTGAGGGGTGAGATGACATGACATCACAGACATAAATTCTATCTTTTTGCTCAAATTTTTCACTTCCTGAACTAAACTAGTCATCACATTTTTCAACTCAGGGTCCTGTTTGATGTTGTACATTGCAGGCTTCTGGACTCCTGTCTCATCTCTCTCCAAATCTTTCCTATTACTTGTGAATTTTCCACAAGCTTGACAAGGAATTTGTATGCTTGATCTGTAGTCTGATTCATGAATTCTCCTTTGTACATTGATTCAATCAAGATACGCTGGGGGTTTGTAAGACCTCTATAAAAGAAATGTATCAACTCTCCTTTGTCAATCCCATGATGTGGGCATTTGATCAATAGGTCATGGAATCTCTCCCAGGTTTTGGGAAATTTTTCCTTGAGTCGTCCCCTAAAGTTCCTTATGGCACTCCTAAACTAAGTTTTGATGACTGGGAAATATTTGGACATAAACTTTTTGACAAGCTTATCCTAGGTGGTAATGGAGTTTAGAGTCAAGGAATTCAACCATGCGGCTGCATGATCTTTTAGCGAGAGGGGAAACAGCCTAAGCTTCATGGCCTCACTATTCAGATTTTGATTCTTAAACGTGTGGCAGATGGTCAAGAATTTGTTCAAATGAATATGGGGTTGCTCACACTCGGATCCATGAAATTTTGGTAACATGTTGATGGTAGCGGGCCAGGTTTCAAATTGGTCTGCATTATTTTCTTGTAAAACTATACAATTACGTGAAGTAGATGAAAATGGTGCAAATAGTTCATTAAGGGTCATTTGCTGAGGCTTTTGGGCAGCCATTGTGGGTACCATGGGTGGGGCGAGTAAAGTAAAGTAATCAATCCTTACTAATCGGCCTTGATCACGTATCCACACTCGCAAACAACTGCGACTAACCTACCTATGCAATGGTCCACTCAATGAAATGAATGTAGCATAACAAAAAGATTGAAAATTAAATGAAAAGACAATATAAACTAAGGTTACCTAAAAGAATTCTAGACAACTCCCAACTGTAAAGAGGACACTCTGGCCTCCAACTCGGACCTATGAAACAGAAATTCTGGCCAGTTAATCCCCAGGTAGATGGTGGAATCTCGACGCGCTAGGCGAAGCCTCCTTTTAAAAATCAACTCCTCGAACAACAAAGTTGTCTCCCTATTTGGCAAGATGGTGGCAAAGGGACAATGTTTGCTTAAGCACCAGAAAAATCCGCCAAGGCACACAATTGGCACAACCGTGGTGGTCTTTCCTATTGAGCTCGTGACCTAAGTTCACGTCTCTACTCAATTTTATTATGGTTTATTTGTTCTAAACTTAGTGAGAATTAAGATAAAATCCTAAGGGCAAGGAAACAGTGATGAAATCTGAATCCTTATCTTGTTGGGGTATTTTATCCTTTACTAGTAGTGCACCAAAGTACAAGTGTATTTGAAATAATTACACTATAAAATAATGAACAATCAACAAAGTAAACCCACTTGCAAGGGATTCGCGGGGGGTTAGGAAATGCAAATTTCCCAATTTATTTCGGAGGACAAATCAGTTGTCGTCGACTCACACCACAAACACCAATTCTCGTGTACGAATGTGAGGAGTCGCGACGGTATAGTCCAGCCGTCCTCCTTCCCTACAAGAAAGTTATTGCAATTCTACTAAACAACTAACTACTTAAAGAAAGTAAATGGGTTACGGGCCGATTTGCAACCAAAATTATTACAACGCCTTTAATGAATAATAAGCCTCACAATCACTTAAATTATTACAACTTTGTTAACAAACACCTAATACAAACAACTAAGAAAGCAAGTAAATATCTAAACTACTCCTAAACTAGGAAACAAGTAAAATCTTCAAGTTCTCCAATGCACTTTTCCACTTTCCTTCTCTCCAAGTGAGGAATTTCTTACACAACAAACACAAACAATGTGTAGAATCCGCAAGGAAAATAAAGGAATGATAAAAAGTACACTAAGGTAAAAATGAGTTCGATTCTATAGAATTCAAAGCTTTCCGATGCTTCTCACCGGCAATGGCACCACGAACTTGATGGACACTTTGATTGTGCAACGCTTAATCGCAAGACTACGGTGTCGTCAATTAGTAAAGGACTAAAGAGTCTGGATTATTGATCCCACGTAGAGAGGATGAAGCAAGCAATTGATCAAATTTAAGTAGAATTGAACTAAGATATAGTTAATAAAGACAAATGAAGTAAAAAAAATAAAACTAATAAACTATGCAATGTAAATAATTAATTAACAATCTAAAATATGAATTTAATAAGATCTAAGCTAATCTAATAAGCTACTGTAAACTAGTGGATGAATGTGGTGGAAATGAAAGATTTAAGGTGAAGATGTGGTGTGAAATGTGTATGATTTAAAACAAGTGGTGTGAAGTGTAGATCTAACAATTTAGAAGTGAAACTAACAAATGAAACAAAGATTTAAATTAACAACAATAAAAAGAAGAGATTAGGCAATCCAAAAATCCACTAAGTATGTAATTAATTCAAACAATGCATGTTCTAATTCAGCTTCCAAATCTACAATCCAATTAGCAATCTCTTGCCTAATTGGATTGGATGATATAGCAATGAAGATTAAAGTAAAGAAAATCAAAAGTGAAGATCCTAGATCATCATCTAGCTACCCTAACAATAATTCATCAAAATCAAGTTACAAAAGATCAAAGATAAGGGCTTTAGAGCATATTATGTGAGAGAACTTAATCAAACTACAAAGCATCAATTGAGATTATTCAAGTATCAAGTGTAGAGATAGAGCATGAGAAATGAGAGAGATTAACACAATTAGATCTAAAATCTACTAATCAATGAAGGCACATAGGGAATTTAAACTAAAACATGCATGTAATTAAACTAATCACATTACTTAGGATCAAAAGGAGAGCTTAATCCAAGAGCTTTAGCCGCTAAACATCAAGAAAGAGCTCCAAATCTTCATTAATGATCTTCAATTACACACTCTCTCACTAGATTAGTTATAAAGAACCTCATAATTACAATCTAAAAGTATAGAGAAGGTAAAATAAAATTGCTAAAAGACTAACTTGCAGAAAAGATTTTTTTTTCTCTCTATAAAAACATTCCAAAAGCATATGTGCTTTTTGCTTGATTTGATTGGTTGCAACAAACTTTTATTCCAAAAGCATATGTGCCTTTTACTTTATTTGTTCCATGGCAAGCTTTTATTGGTGGAGAGGTGAGTTGAATGGAATATTTTATATGTAAAAAAATAATGTGCAATTGTTGGAATTTTTGAACCCATAACCTATTTCATACCAACCCAAGCTCTAACCAATCATTTGTGTTAAAAAAATGACTTCTTTTATCCTTACAGTCTTCTCTTATTTTGGAATTTTTCAACTCTTCCGAAGATTTCATCATGTAACTTCTTTATTGAAATCTCTTTTTGATGCCTTGGGACACTAGTCGGAAGGTTGGGGTAGTCGCGGGATCTGCTTACACAAGAGAAATTATATAAAAATGCGCTATAAATAATTGAATTTATGCATGATAATCCGATAATCCATTAATGTGATAGAAGGATAAAATCTCCGTATAAAGCAAATGATATGCATATGAGATGCTGATAAAAGTCGGACTAATGAGGGGTAAAATATATAATATTTAACACTCATCACTTACCTTCCTGAAAGTTGAAAAATTGTTGTAAAAAGGTCCAAGAGTCAAGGTTTATTTCCCTAAGCTTCAGCTCCATCTTCATGTTCGGCCTGATTACTGATGGACCCGATTCTTCCCTCTCTCCCACTGCCTTCGCCCCGGGTCTTTCGGGGTACGACGGAGGGGAGGAGAAAAAAAGTAAAGGGTATCAACATTTTGTACAGGTATGCCAATTTCACTTTTCTACTTGGAATCTTGGAATGGTGATCCGAAGATCCACCTTCACAAGTAGAAAGGGGAAATAAAACTTTTTTTAGTTTCCCATTGCACACATATTTTAAGAAAAGAGACAAAGGTTTTTTTTTATATGCCGTGAAAGGCAATTTCATTTGTTTGCCGTAAAAGGCGATTTTGCCGTAAAAGGCGATTTACAAATCTTATCCATTATGAAAGACAAGAATTGTGATTTTTTGTCTCTTAAAAAAAATACAAAGTACAAAAGGAAAAGCAAGAAAAGGGATCTAACTTCTCATTCGATTGTGGGGACACGTTCAGATCGACGGTCGCGAGCCATGTATGGGCTCCGCCGTCGTCCATGCAGATGAGAACATGATTCTTGGATTCTTGGCTTGGCTTTTTAACCTCAAATTTTTAAAGGACAAAGACCAAGAGAAGGTCTTATATCCGATAAAAAGCTAAGTAAACGGGCTGAAAAGCCACGTTTTAGCCATGTTGGTAGAAGAAGGGAGGTCCTTGGGGGGGTGGCCCCCCAAGGGTGCTTCAATCACCTTTTGGTGGTCTTGCAGCAGAGTTGCAGGAGTTCTGGATTTTCCAGGCAATTCTCTGGACTTCGAGTGAATTTCTCTGGCGATTTCTCTGGATTTTTTTTTCCCCGGGTTTTTCCCTTTGGAATGCCCTCCTATTTATAGGCCTTTGGTAGCCATTTAGGAGGGTTTATGAACATTGAATGCATTAATGCTCATAATGGGAGGAGTTACAAGTTTTAAATTATTTATTTTGTAACTCCTTTTTCCTTGAATCTGATTGGCTGATAGAGAATAATGAGCTTTTAATTACCTTTAATCTCCATCATGGGAGGAGTTTCATGGCTTTAATGCCATAAATCATTTGACTTGTAACTCATATTTGCTTGCTTTTGATTGGGCCGTCCAAAATAATGAGTTAATGACTGCATTAACTTGTCATAAAATGGGTCATTTAACCTCATTAATTGGTCGCCAAGTCGCTTGAAGAGTCGCGGGCCGCGCCGCGTCTTTCAGAATTCTTCTTGCGATGATCGCCGGTGGATCCACATGTTGTTTGATGTCGGATGGCGATGCAATTTCAGACATTGATTAATGTCAACGTGCCGGCAACATCTGTCATGTCGATTTCACGGTCGGGCGGGCAGAAAGTGTGCTTTCTTTGTCGGCCGGTTGGCGATTTCGAGGCATCTAATGATCATCTAATGATTTCGACGGCGAATCCATGGTGTTGACGAAGATCGACGGATTTCATGCACGAAAAATCAGATTTTGAAAAAATCACAGGGGCCAATCAACTCAAAACGCGAAAAGGACCTGAAAAAGGGGTCTTCCGGCGACTTTTGGGTCGCCGGAACACCATGGTCGCCGGCGACCATGGGCCTTGGGCCCATTTGTTGGTCGTCGTCCGGTCGCTTTTCCTCCGCCGTTTTTCGACCTTTTTTGCTTCTTTTTTTTTTCTTTTGTATTTTTCCTGACATTTTCCCTCATTTATTAGCTTGATTCTCCTGAAGAAAACCCGATGAGAAGCCACGCAAATTAGAGCACAAAGTTTCCTATTTTTCTAGAAAGCTGAAGACTTTGTTGTGCGGTATTTGCCGATTTTTGTCAAGCGTTGAAACTAGGCCAAACGATGTCAAACGATGGGCTTTGGTTTGAGTTTTGAAGCCTTTTTGGGTCCCGCAAATGCTCGCCTTGATTTCGCCTCGAGGAAAATGCCGAGCTTTGAAACTAGGCCAAACGATGTCCGATTGACCTAAAATTTGACGGGGAGTCTTTTTAGCAGTAGATAGGACCAACCATAAGCTTTGGTTTGAGTTTTGAAGCCGTTTGGGGTCCCGCAAATGCTCGCCTTGATTTCGCCATGAGGAAAATGCCGAGCTTTGAAACTAGGCCAAACGATGTCCGTTTGACCTAAAACTTGACGGGGGACCTATTGGAGTCATTTTGAGATGATCCATTAGCTCCAATTTGGATGCCATGATTCCGGGGTGCTCCGCCGCCGGCAGGCCTGATTTTGCTTCGGAGCGTCGAGGTCGGGTCAAACGTTGTCGAAATGACCTGAAATTTGGCATGGAGCCTTTTGGAGGTATTCTGAGACCATCTGTAGGCTCTGATCGAAGTTTTGAAGTCTTCGACACTGTCGTTGTCGGGAGCTCCTGTTTGGCTGTCGGAGGAGTGAAGTTAAGCCAAATGATGTTGAAACGATCCAAAACTTCATGTGTACCCCTCTTTTGACTGCTTTGAAAGACCTTGCAGTTTTTGTTTGACTCTGACAAGATCTGATGCTTGAAGTGGCGCCTTCCTATTTATGGCAGGATGTGGCTCCATGTAGCTTTTGGTGTTGAAGGGACATAGTGATATTTTTGGTATCAACAATTACTTTGAATTTGGCCATGGTGGTTGTGGATGTTGTTGGTGAACATGTCCTAAAGAAGACCGGTTCCAAAAATCATGGTGTCGTCCAAGGACTCCGGCAGGTGGAGCCACTTTGAATTTGTTTTGCCCTGTCCTGGGGTGCCGAGTGGTTGCCAGTTACGAAACTTGCCGGTGGCAGATCTGTCATCAGCCTGTTGGCCAGAAGGGTGTGGTCGACCCCTAGAGAGACGTCCTGATGACGGTGTGCCCGTTGTTGATTGAACAAAGTGTTCAGGTGGGGAATCCAGAATCCAGAATCCAAGTGCAGGAGGCAGCTCTGGGTGGTTGGTCAGGGGGAGGGAGAGGGTAACAGAAGTGAGGGTTGGCATTGGCGTCCATAGGGCACCTGTCATCGAGCACCCCCAGGCAGGGATCCATTGCAAGTTGGGGAATGGGTCGAGGACGAGATTCGGTGGAATGGGGTCGAGAATCTTTGGGTTGGAGGGTAGTGCTGAGGAGTTGAGTCTGTGGCATGGTCATTAGGGGGTTGTGGAGGAATGGTGGGAGCTGGGGGTTGTGGTGGAATGTCAGAGGTTGGTGAGGTGGGGTAGGTGACAGATACGGGGTGAAGGTGGGTGGATTCAGCAGACGTGGGTGAGATGGGATGCATGGGCTACAAGAGGATAGGGTGGGAATGAATGGGATCTTGTTCAGTATGTTTGTCTGGGATGGAATGCTTGGGCTAAGGTTGGATTGGCGGTTCATTGGTTGGAAGGGTGTCTGAGATAGTGGTGGTGCAAGTCGGATTGGTTGGAAGGGTGTCCGAGATATTGGTGGTGCAGGGCGGATTGGGTGGGGTCTGATAGGTCTGTTGCTTCGTGGAGAGGGGGATACATCGTGGGATGCGGCGGAAGGAGAAGATGGAGGTTAGTGGGAATGCCAGTGATCGGGTTTGGACATATAAGAAAGGGTTTTGTATGTCAGATTGCATGCAACTGGTGGTGTCTGGCAACTTTGGGAGCCGTTTTGAGTAAGGATTGGGCTAGGCCTGGAAGCTCGGTTTGTAATGATGACCCCATGTGGGTTTTGGTTGGGTATCCTGGGCAGAGATGTCCTGTTAGATGTTTTGGGAGGAACGTTGAGCTGGCAAGTGTTGTTCGCTGTGTGTTCCTCCATTGGCCTATCCTCAGATTAAGCTATGGAAGCTCCTGATTGTGCCTTCAAATGATTGTTTTGAGCTGCCAATTTTCGTGTCGAAGGAGCCACGGAAGATGAATCAATCTTTGCATGTCTCGGGCCTTGTGAATCTCTTTGTTGCAGCTAGTGATCTGACTTAGACGATGTGTTGGTGCAACATGTGACCTTGGCAGATCCCGCCGACGTTGGTGGCTGGTCGAAGGAAGCATGCACCGCCTTGTGGCTTGCATTAGTTCCCAACAACGGTCCTTGCCTATCATTGCCCATCAGGACAGGCCGGCCTCCTCTCCGATGAGTCACCTCCTGCCAGTCCTCCTCGGGGGTTTGCTGCAACAATTTTGACGGTGGGATGTTGTCATCGTCCGAGAGGGTCATAGGTGTTTTCCCTTTATCAACCGGGCTTGAGATTGGTAAAAGGGGAGGCATAAAATACAAAAGATGCAAGGCAGTGCTTTCAGTTGCAGTCTCTTGCACACCGGGCATTCCGAGGGGGGTTTCTCATAGACCACTAATTGAATGCAGGTTTCATGGCCCACCTTGTGAATGAAAGGTTTCTACATATCTGTCCATTTCAAATAAAATCCAAGCAACAATAGCTTTTTTCCCCAGTCGACCCAAGCTCTGAGTAACAAGATCCATTCGGATATAGGTTCCGAGGGGTGCCGCCACCCTACAGAGAACTGATTCACTCCAGAAGTCCAAAAGTAACCCGAGCAAACGAATCCAGAAAGGAGCCAGCCCAAGGAAAGCACGTTACGGGTCAAAGTTTGGGACCCAGGCCGTAACAACCAAGGGTGACCCTACCACCGTCCACGGAAAGCCTTCACGAGCACGACATAAGTCCACTTCCGCCCCGAATTTGAAGAGAAAGAAGCCTTTGGGGAGTTCCAGCACTTCTAAAGCAACTTGCAATCACTGGGAAGCCTATATGCGCTAGAACCCTTGTGGGAACTAAGCACTCTAGGTATTGGCCAATCAGTGTGTTCTGCATGTTATAGTGGTTTTCTTCCCAGAGGAATTACTCCAAGACAATGACCAGGGTAGTGTCGTCGATTTGTGGTTGCGTGTCTTGAGGCAAGTAGCGAATGCTAGATCCAAGACCTTGGATCACTGTCGGAGGGGTGGGGCATAGGGCTACCCGAAAGGAGCGTGGTGGGGGGGGGGGTGTGGTTGGACACCGGTCAACCTCCATAAGCATAGAAGAGGATTCTTATGGAACAGAGTGGGTGGGAAGAGGGGTGATCAAATCTAGAAGCGGAATAGTGAGCGAGGAGATGTCAGAAAACGTTGCCTCATTTGACTGCAATAGAGGATCAGGGGGTTTCGGGGGAATAGCGATAGCGAGGTTGTAGGTGGGGGTCGAAAGAGTTCATTTTTTTTCCACACTGTTCAATCCATTTTGGATTTCAATCCAATTCCATAAATTCCATTCATAACAATTGAAATGAATACAGACTAATGTAGATCACAGTAAAAACTTGAGATCAACAATAATAACAATATGAATGCAAGTCAATTTAGAGAATTAAGATAATTTACAAACCTTCTCATTTTACTTGACTCAAACCAACCATTTAGGTGTAACCATTAGTTATCTAATATACGTGTTATTCTCAATGGACATTACATTATATATGATTTGTACATTAGAATCCCTTAATTAACACCTATAGTGGTACAAGCATCATTTATTAATCTTAAACAAATCTTCTAATCCAACCAACTTTATATGGAAAAATTAGAATCAATTCTGAAAATTCCATAATTCAGTTACCTGTTTGGTTAACCGAAAACTAGAACTCGGCTAGCTGAACACCACTTTGCTACCTACAGTCAGCTTTCCAGCAAGCTAACTTTTCTCTCAAATTTTACATTTGCATTCGGTCAATCCTCGATTAACCGAACTTGCTCTGTTAACCCTTGGTCACCTTCGGTCAGTAATCTAGAAACTTCAAATTTTTGACAATCATTAGGTGCACTTGGCTACCTGCTCGATCACCTGTTCGGTCAACCGAAATCCAATACTCGGTTAACCGAATATCAATTCGATTACCTTCGGCTACTAATCCAGAAGGCTCACACTTTCACTCAAATCTCATCACTATGTTCGGTCACCAATTCGGTTACTGTTCCATTAACCGAACTGTCCCCCAGTTCTGTAGAAATTCCTAAAACGAATTTCTAAATTCTGAACTCCAAGAGTTCATACAACTCCCATAGCATCTTAAATCAATAGAAATGCATATACTTGCCTTAATTTGCAGTCTAACAGTAAAATCCCCTCTTTGTTAGCTCAAATTGAGATTAAATCTTCCAATTTCAAACTATTTTCTAAACCTAACATCATGAAAACAACCAAAACAGATTTTATGAGTTACTTGTTCTAAAACATAGTCTAATTCACCTAACAGAACTTGAAAGCTCTATAAAAACTATTGAACACTTACTTTGAAGCTTGATGAAGAGAAAACTATAGCTTTCTCTTAACTCCAACTCCAAAGAGAATTGAAGAAGAAGATGAAGTAACCAAAACTTCTCTCCAGAATCACTTGAACAACTTCATACCTTGACATTGACTAAGAAGGATGGAGAAAGGAGTCTAGGTTTTGAGTTTCTTGCTGTTGTTATTGGAATGATAGAGTGAATGAAGTCTTGAGTTCTTTTAGAACCTTATACAAGCTGAATTTGCACATGAACCCCCTCTCCTCTTCTTATTTACATCTTGAGTCAAATGAAGACTTATTTGATCCAAATGAGGTCAAATATAGTCAAGTCTATTATTTTAATTGACGTACTCTTTGAGATACATGCGATGGTATCAAGATTTACCATATTCGACGAAATACGCAGAAACCCGTATTTATGGAAAAGTCCCTCTCATCCCTTAATTTAAGTCTAAAACCAACTCAAATGACTTAATTAGTCTCATCCAAACCCAATCCATTAAGCTCAATTCAACTATTTGAGACTAATTCAACTTAACTTGATTATTAATCATAATTAACTCAACTAATGACAATTAATTAGCGTTAATCTTGATTAACTCAGGATGGGGTGTAACAAGTTCGTAGATTGAAAGGAATGCTGGCATCATTATTTAGTTCCTTTAACAGACAGTAATTATATTGACCTTACTCATAATTAATACAGGCTTTAACTCCCTATACATAGTGAGGAACTTGGCACATTATCATTTAACAAACTTATGAAGAAAATGTGACTAAATTAATACAACCTGCTGTATTTAACTTCTATTATAATTCTTTGTGGGGTACGTGTGTTGTACGTAGTTGTTAGTGATAGACTCATTCTCAAAGTGACATGTTTACTGTCATAAAAAAAAGTTTAAACAAAGAGATTTATATTTCTTAGTTTGTCTGTTTGAGTTCATTAATGAATAAAACAAAATTTCTACTTAATAATGCATTATAAGATACTGTCTTATGCTTGTATTTTGCCAAAGATCAGTCAGTAAGATGGAAGATTCTAATCTTAATATAACTAAATCAAATGAACAAAAGAGGAAACAATATGGTATGCAGAACATCAAACATGTTTGTCCAATATAATCTTCACCAGATATTAAAAGTCTAAAAAAACTGAAGGGATTTATACAATACCACATTGAATTGTGTGACATGTATGGTACAAGTGAATTGCACAACAAGCAAAAAAAAAAAAAAAAGAATTGCACACAACACTTTGCCATACTCCGTGCATGTTCATGGTAACAATGACCACATCAGATCCATCATATGCACCCCAGGGTGATAGGGCAAGGCATTGTTTTACCTCAAACATAGATCCTCTTTCTCAAAGGGTGATTGTGTTTCAGATGTGTTCTAGACGATAAGTGCCCAGAACAAACACTCATTGTTTTAGAAATGTTAACCTTGATTTGGAAGCGCTCAAGACTGCAGAAGTACATGATAGTTGAGTTCATATGTGCTCTTGATGCAGTCCAAAATTGTGGTCTTTTAAAATGCAAATTAGGGTGAGAATTAGGAGAAGGCAAGGTGGTAATGTGGTTTCATGCTTTTATGGACATGTGAGGCAACTTGACTATATTTTTTATACTAAATTCCTTGGGTGGAGCCCACTCCTCAATATAGTTTATACTAAATTTCTTGACTTCATGGTCTTACAAATACCTATAAATTTGGTTCTACGGTCATTGTACTATTGATTTTTTTTTCTTTTTGTTTGGGAGATGTTATCCTGCATGTGAAAAGGCAACAAAATAAAAATTTTATTATATGCTTTCAATTTTTCTTTTCAAAATGATGTACTGATTCGATCATTATTTTTGCTCTCCCTAATTTGTATTGTCATCTTTTTTAGTGCTCTTCTAGTACCTAGAAAATTCCATAGGTAATTCCCTTTTCACTTTGTAATTTTGTATGTGTATGTATATTGGTTGATTGATTCATTCCTTGTTTAGTTCAAATTTTTATTAGACTAGTCATTGCTTATTGTCTTTGTTTGAATAATTGCATGCGTCACCACACACTGGTGCTCATATTTTTTTTAGTGCTCCACTAGGATTACATTAAAGATCCATATCGGAGATTTATTACTGATACCATTTCTGCAATTGGCTTGTGTGCATAAAGGCTTCACAATGCCACTAATCCTTGCTTGGAAGGGCTTCTTGCTTTGACCATCCAAGGTGTGTGCTTGATCTCCCTATTCAAACAATAGTTTGAATTGGTTTAAGAACTATTGCTACTGAATTAACATCTCAAATGACGGAATCTTCTATAGGTAGTTTCAGCTCTACCATGGGGAAGGTGTTTTGACACAAGCGGCCATGTCCATCAAAGCAATTATAAATTAAAACCCAGCCACTCATGAAAAGGTGATAACCACATTGCTCTAGAATCTAGCTCAGTTGGCCTAGGACCACTGTTTGCACCCGAAGGTTGTAGGTTCGTAACTGCACTACCACATTGGGGCTACAGGGGAGTTTACCAGGCTTCCCTCTGGCCCGAAGGGATTAGTCTAGCCCAAAAGGTTGGGAACCATCCGATAGAAAGAAAAAAAAAACATTGCTCTAGAATCTATTTTCTTAAGGTGCTCTTTCTTTATAGAAACTTTTTAATTTCTTAAGAGAGCTGTTTATTAATAGGTTGTTGGATATAATTAAGCGCTAGCTAGGCACATGTCCAGCGACTTGTGTCTTCACTAAGAGCCTAGCGTCTTCCTTCAAATCTTCTGCTTTCATCCATTTAGTTGTAAAAGACTTTATCCATTAAGCAAAAGAATGATATTGCTTTTCCTTCCTCCATTTTATTTGTGATTGGTGTTTCTTGTGATTTCAATGAATGTGCATATGTTTGCACGAACTACTTCCCTTTGTTTAACCAATCAACGTCCACCTACAATCCCATTTCTTTTAGGGGAGACCCTAGGTTTTAGCCTTCCTCTAAAACGAAATATAGGAGGCCTCAGATTCCCATTAGAGGCTTGAGAAAGTCTTACTAAGGCTCGAGCTTTATAAAGGCCATTTCACTCAAAACATTTCATTTTACCATTCAAATTAAAACTGAAGAATAATATTATAAGCATTCTCTAATGGTTGTTTGTTCATGGTCAATGGGGCTCAAACAAAAGGAACTTTGAAGAGGTGAGGGGTGAAAGATGGAAATGCAGAAAGGACCCCAATTTTCGTAGTATCTGAATTACTTAGGATGATGGTTGGGTATTCATTTCCTATTTTTTCTTGTATTTTATCAAAAGCCTTATCCAAGTGAAGCCGTAAAAGTGAATGTGGCACAATTACTGAACCAGGTAACATCTTGTTGTTCCTTTATGGTGATTATGCTTTTTATTTCTTTTAATTTGAGTACCTTAGTGCCTTCTTTTTTTTGTATAAGAAAGGGAGATCTCATTAAAAAAAGGAAGCTAACAAACAAGCTACAACACACAAAATAAATAAATAAATAAATAAACTTAGACACCAACAAGAAAACAAACAGAGGCCTATTCACAATGAGGCCATATAAAGTTTATCCCATATTGTCCACATTTAGCAAGATAGTTGGCAACCATAATTAAATCTCTTGGAATGAAAACTATCTCAAAAGACCCAAAATGCTACAAACACTTCAAAATATCTCTTACGAGAAGCTGGATAGACCAATCATTGCTGCCCTTAATACTTCTTACAACTTCTAGCGCATCCATATAAACTCGAACTCTCGAGAACCTGTAATCCTTTATAGCATTTAGTGCAAAGAGTAGGGCCCTCGTTTCGGCCTATTTAGTGGAAATGACTCTTGGTCCTTTGGAAGCCCCTGCAGTCACAAGCGATCCATCAAAATAAGGAGAAACCGAAAACCGATTGGCCTGTATGACCATCAAATGCCGCATCACTAAAGAGAAGGGTAATTTGCTCAAGATCCCCTTTCTTAATTATATGGGAATAAGAAATGAGATCTGAGATGTATGGGGGGCATTCAGGTTTATTAAGCAGGTTCATACGGTAAGCAATAGTTAAAACATGTTTCGGTGTTAAGATATGCCCGTTGGCACTTGATCGCAGCTCCAAGTGCAGAGCTTCAATTGTAGTAATAAAACTGGTAAGACCAGGTCGATCCATAGGGAGCTTTAGAAATAAAACTTTTCAACTTTGTCACCTGCCCTAAAAAAAATCTAATTTTAGTCTAAAATCTAGAAAAGTACATTCATCATTCCTACTTTAAATTAAAATTAAATACATTTTCAAAAATAAAATTTCCTAAATCTAAAAACCTAATCTAAAATGAATCACAAGTTGCTACAAAAGAACACACAAATTAGAACATCAAATTAGAAACATTCCAAAAATAAAACTTACCAAAAATAAAACTAAGAAGCTAAATTTAAAAAAATAAATAAAATAAACCTAAGTTAGAAACCAAATCAATCAAAACAAGCTCAACAAAGATTAGTAACAAATCAAATCACTCAAAAAGAGAACAACCTACTTTCTAAAATTAGCATGAAAACCTTACTAAATTAGTTTCCTAAATTAGAAACTAGGTTAGTCAATTAGGGTTGATATATTTCCTAAGTTAGTGAATTGAGTTAATCAACTCCCTAAAGTTAAGGACTTTCCAAATAAATAAAGACTTTCAAATCAAAACAAATTTAGAAAGCATTAAGTTAATCATACCTTATGTTAGAATTTCCAAAAATTTCCAAATCTTAAGAAACTTTCTAAGTTAAAATCTTCAATTAACAAAAATTAGAAAGATCTTTTATTTCTGGAAATTATCTAAATAATCTAAAACACAAAATTAGAAACTAATCCTAAATTTAGAAAGTTAGTAATGCAATGTATGCCATGAGGTGTTAGAAAATTCTAAGTCTAGAAAATTAGTATGTAGGGCTGTTTTTATGCTTGATTTTTCCTAATCTAATGCAACCTAAAACTGAGTTTAATAGTTGGAATTTAAACTATAATGATGCATGAATCAAATAAAAAAAAAGAGGAAGTAAAAAAAGATTTAAAACGAATGAGATATGAGTGTATGAACATGACTAAAAAAAAAAGAAAACTGTGCAGAATTTCTGCACACAGGTGGGTCCGACCAACCACATTCCCTTAATATCTAGGGTCAATTCCCTTAATATCTGCCACATTCCAGGCAATTGCACTTTTATGCTGTTTGAGTATTTTCAACAGTTTCCCCTCTTGGTCCTCAGTAAGAAGTGAAGAAATAACCACATGATATGTTTCTTCATCCCCAAGGTAAGCATATCGCAGGTTCGATGGGAGGGGCTTCAACTCAGGCTTGGGTGGATTCACCTGAGATGGAAGAGTTGGCATACCTGATGGTACAAGCTCCTCAAAATGGGGTTTCCATACTGCATGGGCATCCTCAACAATGTCATTTTGAAAGTCCTCAAGATAGCCCATGTCCTCTCCAGTCAAAAGTAGCGCAACATGGGAGTTAATGCACTCCTCAAGATCATCCACAACCATTGTATCAATAAAATTCACATCATGGTAGTCAGTTTCACAATCCCTCGGCTGTTTGTACATTTGAAAGATATCAAGGTCCAAGGTCATGTTCCCGAAAGTCAATTTGAGCCTTCCACTCCGACAATTGATTAGTGCGTTGGAAGTGGCCAAGAATGGTCTTCCCAGAATGACTGAAATTTCACCACTTTCGTTCCGTACTGGCTCAGTATCTAGCACGTAAAAACCCACGGGAAAGTAAAAGTGCTCAATCTGTACCAAAATATCTTCTATTACCCCTCTTGGTTTCTTAACAGATCAATCGGCGAGTTAAAGAGTAGTTCTGGTTGGTTTTAACTAGCCAAGCCCCAGTTGCTCATAAACTTAGTAAGGTAATAGATTTACACTCACTCCAAGGTCTAGCAAAGCTTGACCTATCCGGTGGTTTCCAATAACACATGAGATGGTGGGGCATCCTGGATCTTTGTATTTGGGAAGTGGTCTGAGTCAGGTATGTACTTACCTACTCAATGAGAAATGCTTTCTTTGGAACATGAACCCTACGCTTAGCAGTGCCAAGATTTATCAAGAATTTAGTGTAGGTGAGGACTTGTTTAATGGCATCCAGCAGAGGAATATTGATCCTGACTTCTTTGAAAACATCCAAAATCTCTTGGTTTGGGATCTTCTGTCTGGGATGGGTTAACCTTAGAGGGAAAGGGCAATGGGTTTGGTAGTCATGGTGTCAGGACCTTTTTCAATGTCAACAACAGTCTTTTCATTAGTGCTATCTTTTTTTTTTTTCAATTTTCTCATTCAAATCCGAGAAGACATGTTGTTTATGTTTTTTCGGAATATCTTGAAGTTCTTTGCCACTTCGTAAAGTGACAGCCTGAACATGCTCTTGATAATTAGGGTTAGTTACATCAGACACTTCAAATTGGCCTTTTGGGTTTGGTAGGGGTTGGGCCGGAAAGGTTCCTTTCCTCTGACCTTGAAGGCTATGTTTGATTTGCTCGACAGAGGTTTTTAACCTTTGGATAGCTTGTTGGTTGTTCTGAATAGCCTGGTGGTTATTCTAAATAATCTGTTGATTATTATGTAGGCTCTGCATAAACTGCTGCTGCGATTGTATCAGTGTATTGAGTGATTCCTCCAATGAACTATTCTGGGCTTGTGGTGCATAAGATGTATTATATTGTGGATTCACATATGCACCAGAATTTGATGGTCTTCGGGGATTATACTCTGGAGTAGCACTTGGTCCATTCCTCCAGCTGAAATTTGGGTGGTTTTGTCACGAAGGATTGTACGTGTTCCCCATGGTATTTGCATTGAACGGCTTTTGAAAAGAATTCAAAGCGTTAGCCTGTTCCTGAATTACTTCTTGTAAGGCAGGTCCAATTGGACAATCTATCGACATATGATTTTCGGAAGCACAAATACCACAAACAATGACCTTATCCTTGTTCTTTCCAAGTTCTAGGGCTTCGACTTCTCTCGTGAGTGACGTAAGTTTGGCTTGGATGTCTATTTGATTGTTGACATGATATAGACCTCCACTCTTAGACTGATTCAATCCCCCGGAATGATCTACCCCTTCAGAGGAGGCCCATTTTTGTGCATTTTCTGCCATTAATTCCAAAAATTCCCACGCTTCCTCTGGTGTTTTTTGGTCAAATTGACCATTGCACATCATCTCAATAAATTGACGTGTCTCAAGAGTGAGGTTTTCAATGAAGATCTCAATGAAACGGTGTGTTTCATACCCATGATGTGGACATGCAAGAATCAACTCGTTGAGGTGTTCCCAACACTTAAAGTAGGGCTCTTTTTTATTTTGCCTGAACATTATAATTTCCCTCTTTAAGGTGTTGGTTTTGTGCTGTGGGAAGAACTTTTTCAGGAATTCAGTGATACAGGCATTCCAGGCATTAATTGAATTAGGCCTAAGTGTGTGGAGCCAAGCCTTAGCCTTTTCCTATAAAGAAAAAGGAAATAATTTGAGTTTAATCACATATGGCACCACGTTTTGCAGCTGAAGTGTAGCACATACTTCATCGAATTCCCTCAAATGTAAGTATGCACTTTCAGATTCTAGTCCGTGAAACTTGGGTAGAAGTTGGATCATACCAGGTTTTATTTCATATTGACCCGCAATGGCGGGTAACACAATGCACGATGGTGTAGTGTGTCGTGCAGGGTTCAAAAGATCACATAATTTCCTTGGTGGCTGGTTCACCTCCACCCCATTGCGGTCCCCATTTGGATTTGTGGTAGGCCCACCATTGTTGGGGTTGCTACCGGACCCACTTGCCATGTTAGACAATCTCGATGGACTAAGAGATTGAGGAGAGTCGTAGATTCTTATAAGTTCTTTGACTGGGGACTCTCTTCTTTGTAACCGATGCGCTGAGTCCCTTTGCCAGTTGGACTTCTTGCTCATGCACAAATGGTGTGAGCAGGTTGGAGAGGGCTTGTACTTTCTTGTTTGATTTTTTTTTTTGGGGTTTTTTTTATATATATTTTTTTATTATTGAAAAAGAAAAATGAGAAAAGCCTAGCCTACACAAGAAACAACTAAGTTAATATCCTAAGATTGAAAAGTTTACCTAAGTTCACCAACCCGGCCTTATGAAACCAACCCGGCCAGTTCAGCCCCTAGGTAAGGGTAGGATCGCGAATGGACTCGTTTGGAGGACCCTTGCCTAGAACAGTTTAACTGTCTCCACACTCTGAACAAGGCTTTGCTTCGGCACCGAGATGATCAAGGACAGCGGTTAGGTCACTTTCAGTTTACTTTATTCCAAAAGGACTTAAACAAGTTGGGAAATAAAGTAACTTTGCCAATTCTTAGAAAGTTTCTAAAAATTCAATGACGTGTATTTTCTAATTAGCAATCCATGCACTTTCCTAATCAAATTTAGGGTGGTTTAACATTCCATGCATGCACCTCCTAATCTAGAAAGATGCCAAAAATAGCACACCCATAAAGCAATGTAAACAAGGAAAGTCAGAAAAGTTACCTTAAATGGCACTCCCCGGCAACGGCGCTCAAAACTTGATCGCAGCTCCAAGTGCAGAGCTTCGATTGTAGTAATAAAACTGATAAGACCAGGTCGTTCCACAGGGAGCTTTAGAAATAAGGCTTTTCAACTTTGTCACCTGCCCTAAAAAAAAATCTAATTTTAGCCTAAAATTTAGAAAAGTACATTCATCATTCCTACTTTAAATTAAAATTAAATACATTTTCAAAAATAAAATTTCCTAAATCTAAAAACCTAATCTAAAATGAATCACGAGTTGCTACAAAAGAACACACAAATTAGAACATCAAATTAGAAACATTCCAAAAATAAAACTTACCAAAAATAAAACTAAGAAGCTAAATTTAAAAAGAAAAATAAAATAAACATAAGTTAGAAACCAAATCAATCAAAACACGCTCAACAAAGATTAGTAACAAATCAAATCACTCAAAAAGAAAACAACCTACTTTCTAAAATTAGCATGAAAACCTTACTAAATTAGTTTCCTAGATTAGAAACTAGGTTAGTCAATTAGGGTTGATATATTTCCTAAGTTAGTGAATTGAGTTAATCAACTCCCTAAAGTTAAGGACTTTCCAAATAAATAAATATTTTCAAATCATAATAAATTTAGAAAGCATTAAGTCAGTCATACCTTATGTTAGAATTTCCAAAAATTTCCAAATCTTAAGAAACTTTCTAAGTTAAAATCTTCAATTAACAAAAATTAGAAAGATCTTTTATTTCTAGAAATTATCTAAATAATCTAAAACACAAAATTAGAAACTAATCCTAAAGTTAGAAAGTTAGTAATGCAATATATGCCATGAGGTGCTAGAAAATTCTAAGTCTAGAAAACTAGTATGTAAGGCTGTTTTTATGCTTGATTTTTCCTAATCTAATGCAACCTAAAACTGAAACCTAAAACTGAGTTTAATGGTTGGAATTTAAACTATAATGATGCATGAATCAAAAAAAAAAAAAACAGAAGTGAAAATCGATTTAAAACGAATGAGATATGAGTGTATGAACATGACTAAAAAATAAAAAAAACTGTGCAGAAATTCTGCACACAGGTGGGTCCGACCAGCCATGTTTGAGCCATTGGTTCACCATCTTTCCAAAATTATTTTTGCTTGAGATTCTGGGGTTTGAAACTACACTGATCAAACTTTAATCTCCCCAAGTTTCATCGAAAAATAATGTTTTTTGATAAGGTATCCAATCGCAAACTTTTTACACAAAATTTGTCCTGAAATTCCTGCAACAAAGTGCTGAATTGTGTACTTTATATTGGAATCCGAATTTTCAAAAATTATTTGACCGAGATTATTGGCTCAAATCTCTGATTTTTCTTGCTTATTCAATTTCAAACTCCGATTCCTGCAACTTAAACATATCTAAACTCCACCAATATGAATATGTATGCAATGCTAATTCGTTCCAACCATAAACTATGCAAAAAAAAAAAAATTCACATAAACATATAAGAAGCATAAGAAGAAAAGAAAACAAAAAAATGCTTGAATTTAAATGTGTAGTGTAAAAAAAAAAAAATGTGTGAATTGCATAAAATTAAATGTTTGGCATTAACAAGAAATTAAATGTGTGGATTTTTTCAACAAAAAAGTAAATGTGTGGGAATTGCAATAAATAAATGTGTGACAAGTGTGCTCTTTTTTTTTTTATTCTCAAATCAGGTTCATAATTACTTATTTCATGTCCTTAGGATCTTAGGTTGTCAGTCCAAGAACAACAACAAGGAAAACACAATTCAAGCATTAATCACCTAAGAAAAAGAATAATAATAAAAAATCACACTTTTACTAATATGCAATGTTTTTACATAAAAGATAAATAAATAAAATTCCAAAAAAAAAAATACATACTAGGATGAAAGGAACCTCTCTAGTTGAAGCATCAAATTGGGACAAGCCTTCTTGAAGAGAGATGAGTTATGGTAGAGAAAGGAGATGAGTAGAATGGTGGGGGAATTATACTAGTGAGGGGTTTTTTTCCTTCATGAAAGGGAGTGGACGTCCATGCTTTATTTAAATAGGATATGGGCTGCCCTATTCTTTCTTCCTACTCCTACTTTGTTGCAAGAATCTTCTTCACTTGGTAAGTCTTCTCCTTTCTTTTCTCCATTCTATCTTCATGCACTTGTCATATTTCCTTCTTTAGCAAATCTTCCTTTGACTTAACATTTATGAGAGATACATGAGATGGCAAACTCTAAGTTGGAACCAAGAGAAAAATTCAGTGCCCAATATGTGTAGATTCTTTCCACTTTTGTCTCTTTGGAAATCTTCTTTCTTGATTTGGCCCTTCATGGATTTTCTTTAATTATCTTGAATTATCTTCAAAAATAAACTTGGGCTTTTGTGCAAAGAAAGTGGACCCCCCTCTTAGACGCCCCACATGTGTGACCTACACATGTGCATGTGTGGGACCATTTCCTGCAAGCCAAAAAAAAATGAATTTCATGTGATAAGACAAATTTACCCTTAATTCATGAATCCATAACTGTTGACCCATCTCTCATGAAAAGATGAACGAAAACACATTTGAAAAATAAAATTACAAAAATGGCAAGGTTCATGATTTGATGCAAAAATGTTGGTTTTTGAGCAAATTATGCATGAATGCACTACAATGGATAAAAAAATGCATAAAATCATGATATGATACTAAATGAGGCTCTCTTGGCCTGATAAGTCCTTAAACTTACCAAAAATAGCCACAAAAATTTGCATTTTCAAGGACTTATCAACACTCAATTCATTTCTCGCCCTCTAAATCCCCCACCACAAGGTAAGAAACTAGGCATGAGATACAGGATCTGAAAGTTGTGGATGGATTGAGTTCCTTTGATTTGTCACAGAATTCCACCAATCTAATACATTATTGCAGTTGAAATTATGAGTCCATGCACCCAAGTGGGATCCAAACCAAACTGCCCTAGAAAATTCATAGTGGAACAGAATGTAAACAATGGTCTCCTCTTTCTCTTCACAAAAGGAGCATTGAGAAGGAAAGTTAGCCAAACCAAACCTTAGTTTAAGAATAGATCTTATCGGAGTAGTGCCTCTTAAGCATTTCCACCCAAAAAGCAAAATTCTCTAAGAAAGAGGTAGCTTCCAAAAGTGCTCCCAATTAGCAAAAGGCACGAGAGGGTCAACCTGGTTTCTATTAATAATATTAAAGGCCGATTTAGTGGTAACCTCTCCACTTTTAGAATGAGGCTAGATTCTTTTATCCTCACCAGAGAGTTAAGAAATATAGATTCTAGAGACGTCCTCAAGATCCCTAGGGTCACTAAATATTTCTTTTATTTTTTGCATATTCCAACTTCTATTGTCATCCAAAAGGTCCTTAATAACAACATTTGGGTCAAATGTTGGAGAGAACGGTTTCCTAATACCCCTTATACTTGGGATCCAATTGCATTTCCAAACCGAGATCTTCTCTCCATCTCCTATTATCCAACCTATATTTTCATTAATAAAAATTAAGGTTTCAGCAAACCCCTTCCAAAACAAAGACCCTCCTTTTTTCATAGCAGCTTCCCAAAGGGATTTATTAGGACAATATTTTGCTTTTAGGATTTGGGTACAAAGCAGATCAAGGTTAGAGAGATACTTCCAACATGTCCAGGCCAACAATGCCTTATTGTTACTATCCGACTCTCTAATCCCTAACCTGCCACATTCAATTGGCTTACAAATTTCCTTCCACCTAATTGTGTGGACATTCTTTTTGTCCTATTAGTCCCCTGCACCAAAATTTTCAATAAATCCTATCTAACTCCTCAGTATTTAATTTGGGAAGCCTTAAAACCAACATATTATACACTGGAATAGATGAAGCTTTCGACTTAATAAGGGTATTTCTCCCTGCTTGGGAGAGGATAGGGGCTTGCCAACTCTTAATTATGCTTCTTACTTTATCTAAAATTGGTTCAAATATCCTGCCTTTTTTATCTTTGAAGTTAATGGGGTTGCCAAGATATTTTTCATTTTCTGTCATCATCCTAACCCCTAACAATGTTGCATCACTTTACATCTTTTGCCACATGCTCCTTTACTAAACAGAATTGCAGACTTAGAAAAGTTAATCAATTGACCTGAGAGTTCACAATAGTCATCAAGGATTTCTTTCACCTCCCTTGTCTCAGACAGGGTGGCTCCAGAAAATATAAAACTATCGTTAGCAAATAATAAATGAGATACACTAGTGGTTATCTTAGCTACTCTGACTCCTTGAATAGTTTTCTCATTCTCATCTCCAACAAACACTTTCGACAAGACCTCCATGCCTATAATGAAAAGATAAGGGGAAAGAGGGTCCCCTTGTCTTAACCCTCCGGTCGGGTTAAAATTGCCAAAAGGGTATCCATTTAGGAGGATTGCGTGAGACACAAATTCAATGCACCTTCTAATGACGAATAAACTCATGGTGAAAGCTAAAAGCATTTAAGGCTTCTACTAAGAAGGCCCATTCCATACGGTCATAGGCCTTAGACATATCCAAAACTCCCCTTTAAGCTATTAGCCTCTTTTAGCATATCAAATAATTTTTGTTGCTTACAGTAAGAGATAGGACTGCACCCATTGGACAGTCCAAATTCTTAATTATCAACTCGAACTTAGGCAAATTGAGGCCAGACATAATTAAGTACATTGAAACCTGTAAATTGGTTCATTGAGAGCCCTTGGTGGACCTGCAAACATGGAATGTATTATCATTTTGTTACACCCCGACCCGAATTGATCTTGTTTAATGCTAAGTTATTGTGTTTTAGTTAATTTAATTATATTTAGTTACTAATTAAGGTAGTTCATGTAAATTATGGATTTTCTCAAATTTCATCATATGCATGTCATTTTGGCATCATTGCGTGTATCTCGTTGAGCACGTTGATTTTCGTATTAGGCTTTATTTCATTCGATCAACCATTGAAGAAGTGGGTCATCATTCGACTCATTATAGAAATACATAAAACCAATGGACCTTCTTACAAAATATGCATCTTTATCATCTAAAATCCAACTCAACTTTATCCCAATCAACTGTGCTTGGAAATGAGGAAAAGAACTCTTCTTTTTTAGTTTCTCTCCATTTCTCCTTCCTTCCCATCTCTAAGAAGTGGTTTCATGAACAATTAGAGACAAAGATGGCAGTCATTTTCATCTTCTCCACCTTCTTCACCTTCAATTGGTGACAAGAACTCATCTCCTACAAATTCGAATTTCCTGTTGAGGTAAGCATCAAATCCCCATCTTGTTTGTATTTTTGCGTTGTTATGGTGTCAAGAGACTCATAATTGGTCACATAAACATTCATTAGCATTTCTATTTGATATTGTGATTAGGGTTGGTTATTTGGGGAATTTAAGTCATTTGAGCAAAAGATTAGAAAAGGGCTTCGAAAGCTTGATTAGAGGCAAGTATAAGTGTTAATTTGAATTGCATATGGATTTCCCTTTTGATTGATTCAGTCATTCTAATTGATTATGCTAGCCTCTTATTTTTGAATGAATATGAAATGGGTTTGATTTCTTTTTATGATTTGATTGAGAGGTAAAATTAATGAATGGATTGGTTGTGTGGAGGAGAGCATGTAGGCTCTAATTTCCTGCAGGTTTGTGGTTTGGAGAAGCTCAAAATGAGTTTTGAGGAGTGTAGAAGACTCATCACAAAGATGAGTGAGTTACAAAACTTGTGAAAGGACTTTCGGGCACATTCTGCCCCAATTCGGTTGACCGAATCCACAAATTCGGCTGACCAAATTGGTATCAAAATTTCTCCGAAGCTCTCTGGATGAATTCGGTCAACCGAACTCACCAGTTCGTCCGACCGAATTCCTGAGTTCAGCCGACTGAATTCTCACAGAAATTTTCCCCAAAATAACAAATTAAGAAAATTTAATGGGGACCTTGTAAGGCTATCCTTTGGTACCTTGACCCTTGTATGTCCAACGGAAATCTCTAGAGCATGAGATATCTCGAGAGGCTGAGATAGACTCGTGTTTACTATTCGGAAAACTATCACCATGCCATGGATATTAGTTTAGTGGACCTTTTGTATTTACTTACACAATGTGACACCAAATAGAACAGGATTACATGGATTCTCTATACCTATATCGAATTGGATGGTGAAGAACAGTGGATGGTTAGATTAGATCGGCTAGTAAATTCCTTGATTCCTTAAATTCAATTGCATTTCATATTGAGATTAAATATTATTATTGACTTCAAAGTGTATTATCAATGCATTAGATATCAGTATATTTCTAATTCGATTATTAGTATATTTCTAATTTGATTATTATTCAGAGTTGATTCTTTTGGAACAATTATGATTCGATTCGATTCGGTTTGAGATTGTATTTAATGAGAACTTTATTCACATTCATTTATTATTCAATTCGATTGAGTCGGCAGTACATAGCTTCGACCTTGTGATACCCGATGGGGTTACACTCGGTTTATTATTCGAGACTGTTGTAGTAGGTCATCTGGAGCACCGAAACTCCAGACCCAGGTAGCCAACTAACCTTTGGCTGGACCGCTGGTGACATCCCAACTAGATTCGCTCTCTTTGAGAGGATGAGCTCAATGTATGTTTATTATGTAGCCAATTAGTATGTTTATTCTCCATTTGATTTGTAAAGCATGAACTATTCAATTTTGGCACAATTGCCTAGTTATTACTTGATATTGACATCTTTTGATCAATTGTCGTTTAATTCGATTTGATACATTATGTAATTACTTGTTAATGCCTATACTTGCCAAATTGTTGTATTTGAAATACTATTCTTGGTGTCATAGGAATCTAGGGTTATACACGGGTCAGTTCCGGTCCGGGTCCATGGTGGACCCGGAACCAGAACCGTTAAGGAGAAGGTGGAACCGGATCCGGACCCGGAACTATTTCGAAACCTGTCTCTTGGCTCTGGAACCGGAACCAGAACCATATATGAGACGGGTTTGGATCCGGGTCCAGATCTAGGTAGAGAATCATATAAAAAAAATATGGTTTTTAGGATAGATTTTCAAAAATTGAGGTAACATGTCGGGTCTCAGGTCCACGGGTCTGCACCAAAGTGGAACCGGACCCGAACTCATTTACTTATCAGGGCCTAAATAAGGACCCAGACCCAGTTTTTAACGGGTCGGAACCTCCGGGTAATCGGAGAATCAGGTACCCATTTACATCCCTACAGGAATCCAGGACACCAAAGAGAATTACTATTAACCATTCATAATAGAGATTTGATTGGTAAGCTTATTGGTTAGTTATGACCACCGGAGTACGTAACAGAGTGGTAATCTTGGGTTTTGAGACTAGGTGTTTCAAATTACACTTAGCTTAAATTAATGCATATGATTAGTTTTATTTTGCTTTTATATTAGGATTATGTTTCCATTTAAGATAAGGCATCTAGTAGATATTCATTAGAGTACTTTTGTACTATGCATCTAAAAGATTTAGTTATTAGCTTTGTTAAAGATTACATTGTAGTTTAATGGATTGGTTAATGGACAACTCGTGGCTTTGATATTAATATTGTATATGCTTCCACAACTAAATATTGATTGACAGGTATCAGTGAATAATCCTCACACATGAAATGTGGAATTTTTCTCCTTCGTGAATTCAAACTTGGTCTAGAACAGGTGCAAGTTTACGGCAGTACGCGTGTCACACCTTGGGAACCGCCCTAATCAGGGGATTCTTGGGTCCGGGATGTGACATACGTAAGTATGGTATCAGAGCATGAAAAGTCTTTTATAAAAGACTTAGAAACCCTAAGAGACGTGGTGAGGACACGGTAGTACATTAGGAATTTCATTTCTAAGTTTTGTTTAGGCTTGTTTATAGTATGGTGTATTAAGTAAAATTGAATTATAGAAGATGCCTCCTCGACGGACTACTCTAATCATTGTAAGACCGCCAAAGTTAGTTCGATTTCAACCACTGCAGATCAGACATCCGATGCCTGCCATTCAAGAAACTCAGGATGCAACTCAAGGCCAGTAAGTACCAACACATTAAAGACCGGTTCAAAAGATGACGAGACGCATGTACGCTATAGCTCAGAATGAGGCTTAAGCGACAAACATGGTGGAAGAAGGTAAGATGGTAGCTATTAATTATAAGTCTAATATTTTATTATTTTTTGATTTCACGCACTCTATTATTACATGACACTCTGTTGTTTTTCCAAGGTCAGACAGTACAACCACAAGTTGTCTTTCCAATGAAACCTTTGATTGGTAAGTGGCAGTGTACGATACATCATTTCGAAGTATGAAAATTATAATAGGAAGTCCATAGTTTTAATTTGAAAGATAAGCAAAATAGGAAGCTAGAAAAGATCTTAGTGGTTGAGAGTTGATAAGGCATTCCCTAGGAAGAACTCGAATACCGGATTAGTTAGCAAACCATCAGGCAAATATAGATTACTTTAAAAGATAGTGACCTATAGATATGTGATTTTAGTACAGGTGTAGAATTGAGGGTCCTAGAAATAGTTGAACATCCAATTAGTTGAGCCTTGAGGCAGAGGAACTAGTTGTAGCAATTCCTAAAATTTCGTCAATTATCCTGAAAGTTAAGCGACCTAAATAGTTAGGAGGTATCTTAGTAACTTGTGAGATTGTTGAACTTGTCCATAGAAAGAACTAAGACTATCAAATATTAGGAAGATAGACTTTATCACCCAATTAATGTTAGAGATAACTCTAGTATTTACCCAAACTAGTGATAGAGAACTTGTTTATAGTTAGTCTTAGGAGAATTGAACTAAGTCACGCTTAACACAGAGGGAAAAATAGTGATTTTCAAATAGATGGGATTAGCGCAGATAGTGACGATCGTAGGTTAGTGATTGAGCTGATATAGAGTTAATAGACTCGAGACAAGCTAGTTTCATGACCTTGATTGCTTAGAGTTTCGGTAGGGCTGGTTAGCCTTGCTCCTTTAAGCATAGGAATTAGTTCGTAATGGTTGGGACGACTTCATAGTTTTTTCTAGAGGATACACAACCTGGGTAACTAGAATCTATTTGTAGCTTGTTAGATTTACTAGACTTTATTCCGTAGGAGTATTTAAAATCGCCACCTACTAGACAGATAGACCTTACCATAGAAGTAATGTCAGAAATAACTATAGTGAAGGACTCACCAACTAAAAGTAAAAGACTTTGATCTATACTAAGGTTATGACTTGGGTTAGGAATAGTTTATGCTAAAGTTTGAAGCCAGCCAAAAAGTTAGTAACTTATAGGTCCCGATCTTTATAGTTAAGAAATCATGGGGATTGTACGACACACAAATTAGAGTTTGTTATAGTAGTTGTGGTTTGAAGTTGAAAAAAAAAAAAAAAAAACAAATTTATTCTAATGTTAGGATTTAGCAACATCTTTAATCAACGCAAATGGGAAATGAGACAACAAGTTGAATTAGAAGATAACTTCCTTAGCAAGCCTGAGTAGAAATGTATTTAGTTGAGAAATTCGTGCTAGAATTAAGTTCTCAGGGACAGGTGATGTGCTGATTAGGTAAGGATAAAAGTTGTTGTCGATCCAACAAAACATTAGTATGACTAGTGCCACAGCTTTGACTACTTAGGGAGTAGTGTTGAGACCACAACAGATTGGATTCTAGAATAGTGTTCTTACGCCTACTAGATTTATTCCGACTATAGGAAATGACCATGTCATATTTTCTTAGTGGTATCTAAATTTGAGATAGACCAGTTGAATTGGAAACTAATTTCCTTAGCTAGTATATGTGATGTGAGTGTTAGTCGACGAATTCAAATAAGTTAGAGAATGAAAACTAGTTTGTTCGAGACCAGTATTAGGGACTATTATACTGTAGAATTGAGTCATTGACGATTTTATAAAATTGGGTTAGCCAGTTTAAAACATGGACTCTTAGAATTAATATGATCAGATCCAAGGCTTTATCTACTTAGTGTTAGCATTGATGTTATAGCAGATTAAATATTAGAATTATTGATAGCATGATTACACTTACGATGCCGGCCGAAGTTAGTTGCCCTACTTTTAAATTGAAAATCTGTAGGACGTGACAATTGTTTGTTTTTACCATAGGACTCAGATATACGACAGACTAGTTGAAATGGCATACAACCTCCTCAGTTAGCATGTGTAGCGGTTGGATTAATTAAGGAATTTAATTGTTAGACATGAACACAAGACTTACCTAAGATAGGTAATAACCATGGTTACATTTGAGCTAGCATTGTGACTGCTATAACAAAACTTGAACAATGGTCGATGCAACAAATCTAAGTCGGCCAATTGAAAACCTCGATTATTTAGAATCACAAAAGAGATATAAATAATTAGATTCACAAGTGAAATTAGAGTTTTAACACCTAAAGTTTCTAACTAGATTAGTTACTTTATGCCTAATTTAGTTGTCATTCAGTGGACCATAAGATCATTTGAACCCGTGTACTGTGTGTTATACACAAACTAACGACCATCCAGGGTGGATGATCCATAGATTTGAAGACATGCTTAGACCGTACGTGTTTAACTTCCAGTTAGAGCTAGATGGAATTTACGTTGTATAAGTTCACAGACAATGACAACTTTCATGATATCCTTAACACCACACAGATCGAAATTCTCTATAGCAATCAACGTAGGACATCAGTGTGTAGAAAGCAATCTTCATGGGCTGATTTTGGACGAGACTGATGTTAAAAATCAACTTGCACCAAGGTATCGGAGATAACCGAGGTAAGCAGTTGAGCTATGCGGACAACTGACGAATTTGATATCAGAGTTTTGTAGTGAGAAAGTGAAAAGCATCACTAAGTTTAGACCATAGACAAACGACATCTCATTACATTGGATGATGCCAGATTCACAATGAAGTCAATGACTTAACTACAGATCGAGCTGACGGCCAGAACACGCAATAACCACGTGATTATACTAAAAAGATAATTCGAGATCCATCTCATGCCATTCAATACGATGAAGTTCAGATCAAACCTAACTCAACATACGTTGAGCGTTCGCTCCGTATCATTGATGGGAAAGAGCTAGAGTGTTGTGGACAAGGACTATTCGTTGAGTGAAACTTCTTTGGGATCATCATGGAACAGAGGAAGCCACACAGGAACTCGAGGAATAAGTCGCATTGCACTACCCCGAACTCTTGACGCCGGTATGTTCATTCGGAGGACCGAATGATTCCTAGAGGGGGATAATGCTACACCCCGGCCCGAATTGATCTTGTTTAATGCTAATTTATTGTGTTTTAGTTACTTTAATTATATTTAGTTACTAATTAAGGTAGTTTATGTAAATTATGGATTTTCTCAAATTTCATCATATGCGCGTCATTTTGGCGTCATCGCATGTATCTTGTTGGGCACGTCAATTTTCGTATTAAGCTTTATTTCATTTGATCAACCGTTAAAGAAGTGGGCCATCATTTGACTCATTACGGAAATACATAAAACCAATGGACTTTCTTACAAAATATGTATCTTTATCATCTAACCCAACTCAACTTTATCCCATTCGACTGTACGTGCTTGGAAATGAGGAGAAGAACTCTTCCTTTTTTAGTTTCTCTCCATTTCTCCTTCCTTCCCTTCTCTAAAAAGTGGTTCCATGAACAATTAGAGACAAAGATGGGAGTCATCTTCATCTTCTCCACCTTCTTCACCTTCAATGGGTGACAAGAACTCATCTCCCCCAAATTCGAATTTCTTGTTGAGGTAAGCATCAAACCCCCTTCTTGTTTGAATTTTTGAGTTGTTATGGAGTCAAGAGACTCTTAATTGGTCACATAAACATTCATTAGCATTTCTATTTGATTTTGTGATTAGGGTTGGTTATTTGGGGATTTTGAGTCATTTGAGCAAAAGATTAGAAAAGGGCTTGGAAAGCTTGATTAGAGGCAACTATAAGTGTTAATTTGAATTGCATATGGATTTCCCTTTTGATTGATTCAGTCATTCTAATTGATTATGCTAGCCTCTTATTTTTGAATGAATATGAAATGGGTTTGATTTCTTTTTATGATTTGATTGAGAGGTAAAATTGATGAATGGATTGGTTGTGTGGAGGAGAGCATGTACGCTCTAATTTCCTGCATGTTTGTGGTTTGGAGAAGGTCAAAATGAGTTTTGAGAAGTGTAGAAGACCCCTCATAAAGATGATGAGTTACAGAACTTGTGACAGGACTTCCGGGCACATTCTGCCCTAATTCAGTCGACCGAATCCGACCGAATTGGTATCAGAATTCTCCGGAGCTTTCTGGATGAATTCAATCGACTGAACCCAAGAACTCCTGAGTTCGGCCAGCCGAATTCTCAAAGAAAGTTTCCCGAAAATAACAAATTAAGAAAATTTAATGGGGACCTTGTAAGGCTATCATTTGGTACCTTGACCCTTGTATGTCCAACGGAGATCTCTAGAGCATGAGATATCTCGAGAGGCTGAGATAGACTCATATTTACTATTCGAAAATCTATCATCATGCCATGGATATTAGTTTAGTGAACCTTTTGTATTTACTTACACAATGTGACACCAAATGGAATAGGAATACATAGATTCTCTAAACCTATATCAAATTGGATGGTGAAGAACAATAGATAGTTAGATTAGATCGGCTAGTAAATTCCTTGATTCCTTAAATTCAATTGCATTTTATATTGAGATTGAATATTATTATTGACTTCGAAGTGTTTTATCAATGCATTAGATATCAGTATATTTCTAATTCGATTCTTAGTATATTTCTAATTCGATTCTTATTCAGAGTTGATTCTTTTGGAACAATTATGAACGTGAACAACAATTATGAATGTGAACAATTATGATTCGATTCGCTTCGGTTTGAGATTGTATTTAATGAGAACTTTATTCACGTTTGAATTTGTATGGTGTGGATTTGATATATGGGTTTTTCTTGATTCTATTTGTTGTGGATTTGATTGATTTGTGCTTTTATGAAGTAGGATTTGGTTGTTTTAGTGATCAATTGTTGGCTACTTGCATAATATCGGGAGAATTCTTTATATTCTATGATTTCTTGTGGATTGATGGACCTGATTTCTTCCCTCTCTCCCGCTGCCTCCGCCCCGGGTCTTTCTGGGTACGGCGGAGGGGAGGAGAAGAAAAAGATAAAGGGTATCAACATCTCTTTTTTTTTTGTACGGGTATGCCAATTTCACTTTTCTACTTGGAATTTTAGGAATGGTGATCCGAAGATCCACCTTCACAAGTAGAAAGGGGAAATGAAACTTTTTCTAGTGTCTATTGCACACATATTTTAAGAAAAGAGACAAAAGGGTTTTTTTTTTTTGAATGCCGTGAAAGGCGATTTCATTTGTTGTCGTGAAAGGCGATTTTGCCGTAAAAGGCGATTTTGCCGTAAAAGGCGATTTACAAGTCTTATCCATTATGAAAGACAAAAGTTGTGATTTTTGTCTCTAAAAGAAAAATAAAGTACAATAGAAATCAAGAAAAGGAATCTGACTTCTCATTCGATTGTGGGGACACGTTCAGATCGACGGTCGCGAGTCATGTATGGGCTCCTCCATCGTCCATGCAGATGAGAACACGATGCTTGGATTCTTGGCTTGGCTTTTTAACCTCAGATTTTTAAAGGACAAAGACCAAGAGAAGGTCTTATATCCGATAAAAAGCTAAGTAAACGGGCTGAAAAGCCACGTTTTAGCCATGTTGGTAGAAGAAAGGAGGTCCTTGGGGGGGTGGCCCCCCAAGGGTGCTTCAATCACCTTTTGGTGGTCTTTGCAGCAGAGTTGCAGGGCTTCTGAATTTTTTGTCTTCTTCGGGGGGAGAGCGAGAGCTAAATCCGGATCCTTTTCCCTTTGGAATGCCCTCCTATTTATAGGCCTTTGGTAGCCATTTAGGAGGGTTTATGAGCATTGAATGCATTAATGCTCATAATGGGAGGAGTTACAAGTTTTTAAATTACTTTTTTTGTAACTCCTTTTTCCTTAAATTTGATTGGCCGATGGAGAATAATGAGCCTTTAATTGCCTTCAATCCCCATCATGGGAGGAGTTTCATGGCTTTAATGCCATAAATCCTCTGACTTGTAACTCCCATTTGCTTGCTTTTGATTGGGCCGTCCAAAATAATGAATTAATGACTGCATTAACTTGTCATAAAGCGGGTCATTTAACCTCATTAATTGGTCGCCAAGTCGCTCGAAGAGTCGCGGGCCGCGCCGCGTCTTTTGGAATTCTTCTTGCGATGACCGCCTGTGGATCCACATGTTGTTTGATGTCGGATAGCGATGCAATTTCAGACATTGATTAATGTCAAAGTGCCGGCAACATCTGTCCTGTCGATTTCACGATCGGGCGAGCAGAAAGTGTGCTTTCTTTGTCGGCCGGTTGGCGATTTCAAGGCATCTAATGATCATCCAATGATTTCGGCGGCGAATCCGTGATGTTGACGAAGATCGACGGATTTCATGCACAAAAAATCAGATTTTGGAAAAATCACATGGGCCAATCAACTCGAAACGCGAAAAGGACCCGAAAAAGGGTCTTCCGGCGAATTTTTGGGTCGCCGGAATTTCCATGGTCGCCGGCGACCATGGGCCGGCGACCTTGGGCCATGGTCGCCGGCGACCATGGGCCAAAGTCGCCGGCGACCATGGGCCTTGGGCCCATTTTTTGGCCGCCTTTCGGTCGCCGTTTCTTCGCCGTTTTTTTATCTTTTTTCATTCTTTTTTCTTCTGTATTTTTCCTGAAATTTCCCCTCATTTATTGGCCTGATTCTCTTGAAGAAAACCCGACGAGAAGCCACGCAAATCGGAGCACAAAGTTTCCTATTTTTCTGGAAAGCCGAAGACTTTGTTGTGCGGTTTTGCCGATTTTTTGTCAAGCATTGAAACTAGGCCAAACGATGTCGGAATGACCTGAAATTCGACGTGGAGCTTCTTGAGCAGTAGATAGGACCAACCATAGGCTTTGGTTTGAGTTTTGAAGCCGTTCGGGGTCCCGCAAATGCTTGCCTTAATTTCGCCATGAGAGAAATGCCGAGCTTTGACTTGTGGTCAACCGATGTCCGATTGACCTGAAATTTGACAGGGAGCCTCCTGAGTGGTAAGTAAGACCAATCATGGGCTTTGGTTTTAGTTTTGAAGCCTTTTGAGGTCCCGCAAATGCTCGCCTTGATTTCACCTCGAGGAAAATGCCGAGCTTTGAAATTAGGCCAAACGATGTCCGTTTGACCTAAAACTTGACAGGGGACCTATTGGAGTCATTTTGAGATGATCCATTAGCTCCAATTTGGATGCCATGATTCCGGGGTGCTCCGCTGCCAGTAGGCCTGTTTTTGCTTCTTGAGAGTTGATGAAGGGTCAAACGTCGTCCGTTTGATTTGAAATTTGGCAAGGGGCCTTTTGGAGGTATTTTGAGACCATCCGCAGGCTCTAATCGAAGTTTTGAAGTCTTCGACACTGTCGCTGCCGGGAGCTCCTGCCTGGCTGTCGGAGGAGTGAAGTTAGGCCAAATGATGTCGAAATGGCCCGAAACTTCATGTGTACCCTTCTTTTGGCTGCTTTGAAGGATCTTGCAGTTTTTGTTTGATTCTGACAAGATCTGGTGCTTGAAGTGGCGCCTTCCTATTTATGGCAGGATGTGGCTCCATGTAGCTTTTGGTGTTGAAGGGACATAGTGACATTTTTGGTGTCAACATGGATGATCCAATAGGGTATGTTTGGATGTGAGAAAAGTAGGAGTTTGAAAAGGGGAATCTTCTTTGGAACCGTTTGGATGAAGTGAGAATGTTTCTGTAGATAAGCTTCTTTTTTTTTCTGCTTCAAAACTGAAGATTCCTGTACGCATGTGCCAATCCAAGGGTGTTTTTTTACCCTATGGGAATTGTGATCCCTCACAGAAACTTAGGGTTTTTTTTTTTTTTTTTTGGACCTTTTCGTTCAAGTGAAAGTTCCTGCAGTGGGATGGTGGGAATTTTGAAATCACGCACAGCACTTGTGCGGGAGCGCCACAGGTGAAAAATACAGGCTAATCCAATTTTTTTTGTAGATGTTTTCTTTTGTATGTAAAGGTTTTGGAAAAATCCACAATATGAAGGACTTGGGACATTTTCTACATAAAATGTGCTTTCTTTCTTCACCATCACTTCACACAATTTGCAGATTCTATCAGTGCTTAGTAAATGCAAATGTCTATGGAAAAGTTTTCTTTTGTATGTAAAGGTTTTGACAATCCAACTTTTGTTGTAGATGTTTTCTTTTGTATGTAAAGGTTTTAGCAAAATCCACAATATGAAGGACTTGGGGCACTACTTAGCTTCAATTTTGTGATACCCGACGAGGTTACACTCGGTTTATTATTCTAGACTACTGCACTAAGTCATCTGGAGCACCGGAACTCCAAACCCAGATAGCTAGCTAGCCTTTGGTCGGGCCGTTGGTTACATCCCAACTAGAATCGCTCTCTTTGAGAGGATGAGCTTAATGCAGTAGCCAATTAGTATGTTTATTCTCCATTTGATTTGTAAAGTATGAACTATTCAATTTTGGCACAATTGCCTAATTATTACTTGATATTGACATCTTTTAATCAATTGTCATTTAATTCGATTTGATACACTATGTAATTGCTTATTGTTGCCTATACTTGCCAAATCGTTGTATTTGAGATACTATTCTTGGTGTCTTAGGGATTCAGGTTATCAAAGATAATTACTATTAACCATTCAGAGTAGAGATTGATTGGTAAGCTTATTGGTTAGTTATGACCATCGGAGTATGTAACAGAGTGGTAATCTTGGGTTTTGAGACTAGGTGTTTCAAATTGCACTTAGCTTAAATTAATGCATATGATTAGTTTTATTTTGCTTTTGTATTAGGATTATGTTTCCATTTAAGATAAGGCATCTAGTAGATATTCATTAGAGTACTTTTGTACTATGCATCTAAAAGATTTAGTTATTAGCTTTACTAAAGATTACATTGTAGTTTAATGGATTGGTTAATGGACAACTCATGGCTTTGATAATAATGTTGTATATGCTTCCGTAATTAAATATTGGTTGACAAGTGTCAGTGAGTAATCCTCACATGTGAAATGTGGGATTTTTCTCTGTGGGATTTTTCTCCTTCGTGAATTTGGACTTGGTTCGAAACAGATGGAGTTCACGGGAGTACGCGTGTCACACCTTGAGAACCGCCCTAATAAGGGGATTCTCATGTCCGTGATGTGACACATTTCACCAACGAATGAATGATTTTTCAAAGAAGACAAACCATCTCCTTATTCTCATTAACCTCAGCAATATCTTATGGTCATGATCTTACAAAATATGGTGATAACTCTCACCTATCCCTTTCTACCCAAAAAAAAAGAAAAAAACTCTCATCCATCCCCATTAAACCATGTTAGGTTTTACTCCCCCATGGAGTTTTATGGCTTTCCCAGTTTCCCTTCCCCGCTTCCTTCTCCCTTTCTGACCTCTGCATTTGAAAATGAAAGCCCTTATGCATTATTGGGCAATTGATTCTCCTTTATCGTACTCCATAGTCCATTCTCTTGGCCAGTAGCTTCTGCGTTAGACCCCTTTGATGCAGAAATGGATTTGTGAGTTTTGATGCATGGAGACAGAGATTTTGTTTTGGGATTGTGAGTTTTGATGAATGTGGACAGAGATTTTGTTTTGGAATGGGAAATCCTCGGTTTTGCTTTGTTCTTGGATCTTATAATATAGTCGATTTTGTCGTTCTTCCTGTCCTTCTTCCAGGCATGGGACAGGACATAACCATTAACTGGTACCTCAAGCCCTTATCATTGGCTGACTCTACCTTGGTTGTTGTTTCTTTGACTCCCTTTGTTTGCACCAAGGCCAATGGCAACATGGGTGCCTAAGTTCGTCTCCGTACAGTGTTTCTTTCGAGTGCCTTTAAATATCTTTCTTTTCAAATGGAGACTGTAATTTAAAGAGAAACAAAAATGTAAGGAAATAGTTTTTTTTTTAATTTATAATTTTTTGATGTTTGTGTTTTTAATTCTTTCCATATAAAATGGCCCAACTCTCTTTTTTTTTTTTTTTTTTTTTTTTTGGAGTTTTAACTTCACTGCCTTTAAACTAATTTTTTTATTGTATTCAAATATACACAATAAAAACAAATAAAGATGAAGATTAACAAATTCTACATTTTTTATGTATTTATTAAATTAATTATTTTAAATTAAAAAGGACTGAAAGAAAAATATAATACATTTTCTGAAACATCAGCAGATTTGAAGCAACTTCGGAATCTTGACCTCGCCCTAAAAGTTAAAGGTTTGTGACCTACCATCGTATTGACAAACTGGCTTGCAAAATAGGACTTTAGACAATGGCACAAAGTACTTTGAAAGTATAATATCTCATCTTTTTTTTAAATGATGACTTATTTATTATCATTAAAATACATAGGAATTCAATACATTGGGTTTTTATTACGATGGTTAAAAATGAAGATCAAAGGCGGATTTTCAGAAATGAGCATCAAATGATATTTTCTTTTATGAAAATAAAATCAAAGGAAGATGGAAAATGATTGCCTAGCCTTTGGTCTTGATTTTTAACCACTTAAAAGAATTCCTATATATTGATTTCTTACCTATTTTAATCCAAACAAATAGTTCCTACACCCATATTTCATTATTTTTTCAATAATGTTGTGTTATTTTCATAATGTCTATAAAATTGAAAATGTTATAAAATGTTGGGATTGGAACGAGAAAATTTGTAAAAGAAAATTTTGATATTTTCATGAGTAAATTTCGTCATTTATAAATGTTATTCTATCTTAGAAGACAATTTTGTCTTCCGCATCATTTTCTGATAATATGCTTATGAAAGTCTAAAAACTTTAAGGTGGATTTGTGTAATGCTATGGAGGAGGAAATACTTGTTTCCTCTATTGAGGAAATGGATTTGGAATAGAGGAAGCTCAGACTAGAAAAAATATCTTTAAAATCCCGTATTTTCAAATGAAGACTTATGTTACACTCAATATAGTATCTTCTTTTTTTTAGAACCGTTAAAAAAAGAAAAGAAAAGAAAAAAAGAAAGAGAAAGAGAAAGAGAAAAAAAAAAAAGGGTAGTGAGCTTTTGTAGAAACTCTCCTAGACAAATATGCCCTTACGATTGGTCTCTTTATAGATTCAAAACATTTACTCAAATAGATTTGAAGCCATTACATGACAACGTTGGTTTGAAATATTGGTTATGGTGGCTGTAGAAAAAATATTTCATATTGATGGAAAACACTGGAATTTATGTTATTTTATGTTTACAAAGTACATATACCTACATATTGAACATAATAATCTGTGGTTAGTGATGCCAGGTCCTGATCTATTGAATCCAAACTATAAATAAACTTATGACTAACAGAAAGGAGCCACATGCCTATCATGCTTAAATTAGAGACAGGTCAAGCTACCCCACTATCACTATCAATACCAAAGTGAGTTCCCAAAATTGAATAACATGAAGAAACTCGTGCTGATGTGCATTTCTTGTTTCTCTAATCATTCTAGTGTTCTAATTATGGAAATTTGCAGTGTTGAATTTATTTAGCATTTTACGTACTTTTATGCTCCTACTCTTTCATATCAAAAGATCATACTTTAAATTGTACATATTTCTTATTTGAATGATTGGACAGAATATATTATTATCAATAAAATACGATTGCTCCTGATTATGTACTTCAAAATGATATGCATTTTGCATAGTAGTTTGAGAGTGTGTGGATTGAGTTGAGGACCAGGACTGCAATGTTAAATAGATTGCTTAATGCATTAGAACTTGATGTCTCATTATCACATCTTTCAGGTTATGTGGAGGTGGGGAGCTTTTGGGTAGGATACTCTATTGGTGGTTTTTTGTTATTGTCATATGAATATTGCAAAGTGATTATATAAAATTATTATGCTAATTTAATATTGTCCTATTATAACATTATCTTTTTTGGAGTGAATGCTTGGCCTGGCAAGAGTTTATTTCTACTTGTATTCTGATGGTGTTCTCTTTTGGTTTTGCAAATTGGTTTTGAATTTTATTGTGCTGGCTGCGGGCTCTTAGGGATTACCATGTTTATTTTGATCACAGACATTTGTGGATGTTAGAGATGTTTGGAAATGATCAAGTAGTAATTTTTTTTGTATATTAGAGATTTGTGGATTTGTTTTGGTTTATGGATGTAGGATTTTTGACTATGGATGTTCTTTTGGAATTGTTGATGAACATATTTTAAATTGGTTTGTGCATTAAGTTTGTTCGTTTGAACATGCATTCAGATTCTTATTTCCGGTATACAGGGAGAAATGAAATTCTTTTTAAATAATAATAATCTTTCCCGATGAGTATGTGCATTGTAAAAAAGAAAAAAGTAATACAACCTTTCCTGAGGTGATATGTGTGTCGGCGAAGTTGCATTTTCCAACATATTAGCCTAAAGATATAGCGCATTCCCAATGCATTAGTAGCGTTAGCTATTTCATGAATTTCCAATGCATTCGTAGCGTCGGCTATTTCACGCATTCCCAATGAATAAGTAGCGTCAACTATTTCATGAATTCTCAATGTTTAATCATCGTCCGCCATTATCATGAAGTCCCAACGCACTACCGGTGTCGACCAATACCATGAATTTCTAATGTACTACAAGTGTCGACCATTATTAAGAATTCCCAATGCACTACCAGCGTCGGCCTTGATTTTGCCGACGATGGTAGTTCGTTGGCAAATATGGTTTTCGAATAGGAAAATTGAACTTTATACCGACACACATCTCTTTGCCGACATGTTAGCCAATGTTGTAGTGTGTTGGGAATTGTACAGGGATGCAGTTAAAGTAGTATCAGCTATGGATTTGCCCACGGCTAATTGTCGACACACTAGAATGCATTGGGAAATCCTTTGCCGATGCGATTTTGGTTTTTCCAAACGCGGTGATTGCATTGGCATAACTGTATTTTGCTGTAGTGCAGATTGAAATTTAGATTCCATGGGCTTATTTGGGCCATGATTGGGCCTGACATTAAATGGTCATTGTTTGTTTTAAAATCATCTATTTGAGAGCCCAAGTCCTTTCTTACACAGGCACAAGCATTTGAACCAAGGCCTAATGGTCTGGGCATGAGCCAATGCCCCCCTAAAGTCCAAAAAATAGCGCCACTACAATCTAAAATTAGGAGTTATTGATTACAATTTGTGCTGAACATGCATGGGCTGAAGTTGAACAAGCATCATCCTGTCCTGCCTCAGCCCAACTCCAATTAATTGTAGCTGTAAAAAAATGCCAATGGGTCACTTAAATTGGTTAGACCATTTTAAGCATTCATTTCTACGGCTTTCCTTGGGCTTCTGGCCCTTGTGTATGCTGTATGCACTCCCACATAAGGCAGTTTGACCTGCAGTTTTAGGGTCTATATCTCAGACTGATAATGTGTCATATTTAGCTCAAGAGATAGAAAGAGTATTTCCAGACCTCTAGTCTGGGGAAAGGTCTTAAAGGTCAACATGATACTAAACAGGCTGGCTTGACCTCAAGCAATGAAGCCGTTTAAAATGTTTGCAGGGAGTAGCAGAAATTTGTTCTTCCTGGGAAACATTTTCAGTTTTTACAGGAATTTATCTGAGACATACCTTTTGGGATCTAAGTTGGGCTTACTAATATTCAATTGTAGTTTATGATGTCCGGGTCAAGGTCATGGTTCCAACCCTAGGATCCATATCCAGACCCACATCCAGCCATATCTGACCTTGTCTGTGTCCAATCAGCTGTTATAACCTTAATAGCATGTAATATTTAACTGTACTAATGTAATGATGTTACAATATTCAGGTCCCAGATCTGATATTGTCAGGTGGCCTCCAGATCTGTCTTTGGTTCGTTCTGACCCATTACAGCCATAAATCCATTTCATGGCTTCTAAACATTATTAAAATGGAGGAATCTTTGTCCATAGTAATTCTGTGAAAATATAGAAACTTTCAAAAAGTATAAGACTTTTGGATCATTTTCAAAACAGTGCATGAAGATTTAAATATTTTAAAAAAGTATAATTTTTTTTTCATAATTCTTTCAATCAAGTTGTTTCTATTAATTTTTTATTATAAAGAACAAAAGTATCCTTGAAAGCTTAGAGTCTATGGTGAATACTTGGTGCTCTTTCACTTTGCAGTCGTGTCAAACTCCAAGGCAAATTTTCTGATAAAAGTCTCTAATTCTTTTGTTGCACCTAGTGGTGGTAGTGGGTCATGCTTGGTTAGGTTCAGAGTTGAGATCCAGCTGAGCACCATGGGTAACATGAATATGCTCAACCCTAGTTGGGATACAAAGCATAAATGAACCTCGAAGTTGAAAGGGTCAACCCAAACTCTTAATATATTGGATTAGTGCACTGTATAGAAAGAATGGAATAAACCAAAAACTACCCTCTTTAATTGATTAGGTTAGAAATTATTGAATTAGCAAGTTGCGTTGCCAATGGAAATTTCAGCCTTGCACCTTATCCACAAAGAAGACCATGGTTAAGTTAGGAGTCTGGAGTTTCATGTTGGGGCCCACTTATTCAAAATATGAGCCACTCAAAATAAAGGCCTCCATAGTAGTGTATGGGGACATCTCCAAATTTTACCTCAAAAGAAGCTGGTCCTACTGCAGGATTGACCGTATGATAGAAAAAAAAGCATCACGATCTTGTGAGTTATTCATTAATCACATTTTGTGTTGGGACCAACTCCAATTAGGATAAAATTTGGAAATTCCCCCATACGGAGGAGATTGAAATTTCAGTATGTGCTACCACTGTGAGTTCCATTCCTCAGTCAGGATTTCCAGTAAAAGCCTCAGGATTTCTTACAGGGTCTACATGCCACCACCTGTACCTTCTCGGAACCATGCACATGCAGAGCAATCAATGGTTCCATCCTATTATGCGATCATCATTGATCAGAGTCATCACAGAGTGATACAGTAGATCAGTCCAAAAGGAACAATGGACAACTTACCTTTACAGTTAGGATAGAATGTGTGTTTCCAAAACAAAAGGTTGGTTCATGATTACATAAGATGCAATGTGAAGGGTCAAGGTAGGCTGGCTCTGCGGCCCTTCAACTAGGGCTCTAAAACCCTAACTTGGGGGTCCTCTGCCAAACACCCACCAGACAGAGGTTAAAGAAGAGGAGGGTCAGTGGGTCACGTGATCAGCAGAGGGTCACATGTTCTACTCACCCTCTACCGACCTTTGATTACACAAGGACACCACATTTCAGAAATCTGAATTGACCCTCTAACCTCTTTTCCTTATAGAAGCCACATGCAGCGTAAGATCATTTCTGACGACCATCTAATCCTGTTGGAAGATGGAAATGCCAAAACACTTTAGCACCAATCGACCGGACCTTTGCATGTCATGTAATAACCCACTGTCCCATTTCTGTGAGCAGGTGCTGCCTTCAGTGTGGTTCTAACACCTGGACAGTCTATATCATCATCAATCAGGGAAACGTACCCATTTGGTCAAATTAGCTTTTCTTCTGTCCATGCCTTACAGATCCTCATGTACCCTAGTAATATATATAATTTGCTGTATCTTTTTAAAGGAAAATCTTTATAGTGAAGAAAAACAAAGAGTTGATTATAATGGTAGGTTTTGGTTTAATGATTTTCCTTCTTGGCTTTGTCATTGGTATAATTTGATATATTATTATATATTATAGGGACAGGATTTGATTAGAAAATTGAGCTCTAAATTTGTAATTGATTGTAAAACCGAAACTCCAATTTCAGTTTTAATTTTTACTTAGAGAGAAATTTTAGGGTTTGGATGATCTTGAAAGAGTCCAATTAAACATCTCCTTCCTTTTTTAGTTAGTTTAAATTTGAATTGAATCTCTAAACATATTGGAGGCTTTATCCCAAAAAACAAAAAAGCCAATGAGACATGCTACTTTGAAAAAGCATGGCTCTTCATACCTCTATCCAAACAAATCAGAGCAACTCTCTCTCTCTCTCTGTCTCTCTCATATCTACATTTTTAGCTATTGAAAGAATACAAAATATACACAAACTCTCTCTCATCTACAGTTTTCCTTTTCTTTTCTCCTCTCTCTTTCTCAATATATTAGGTATTATGAATTTATTTCATATTTATTGTTTTTAACTAATTCCTTTTAGCTCTAGCCTCTCTTAGGAGATATTTTTTGAAGTGTTTGAAACATTTTAGGTCTTTTGAGATAATTTTCATTTCAACAAAATTTAAACACGGTTGCCTACTATCCTGTTAAATGTGGACAATTTGAGATAAACTTAAAAATAATCTCATTGTGGATAGGCCTCTTTCTTATCTTATTATGTTCAGGTCATGTGTTGTTAGTGTTGGGTCTTTTTATGCGTGTTATAGCTTGTTTGTTAGCTTCCTCTTTTAATGAATCTCCCTTTCTTATAAAAAAAAAAAAAAAGAAAAAGAAAAAAGCTAATTCCTTTTAGCTTGTATTCTTCATCTTCTCTTTATTCCAAAAATACCAAGGGAGCACTGCTATCATCCTCATTATGTAAATATATTGACCATGTGAATACTTGAATGCCATTTCTTGATTTTTTTTTTTTCCCTATTCATTTGATTTTTCTTTACGCTATAGGGTTTTTATCTGAGTTTTTTTTTTTTTAATTTTTCGTTACCATTTCTTTTTGTGTGATTAAATCTGAAACTCTCTCTTATTTTTCATCATACTCAATACCACTAGCTTCAAGACCATACCAAGAGCATTGTAAGTAAATTGTAAGCATTGTAAGTACATTTTTACCGTGGTTAATTTCTCCAAATTTTCTACGCCAAACTTCAGTTTCAACAGTCGACTGAGATTGCATAATTTTAACTCTATTAGATCATTATAACAGGGCAATACTTTTTTAGGATTTCAATCCAAAGGTTAGTACTAATTGGATAAGTGTCAAATATGGGATTATGCTAATTCAAGGACAGTAGTAAGTTTGATGGGGATGGATTGATCATTGAGGGTCTCACATGCTTTTAAAAACTCCGTACAATTGTCTCTCACGAGAGATCTCATCACCTGAGCCTCGGCTTAAATGGTATACATAAAAATGGACCCAAAACGATCCATTGGGCCCAAGAACCAAGGCTGAGATCCAGGGCCTGTTAAATGTCTCGGACCCTAAACATGGATTCAAGCATTGTATGTACATTAGGCATGTGAAATGGGCCCACCAGTCAACGGGCCGTGGCCCAGCACGGCCCAGTCAACGGCACGGCCCGTGACATGGGCCGTGTTGGGCCGAGGTGCCTGGGCCCGGTAAAACAAGGCCCGCCAGGCACGACTGGCAAGTGAGCTAGCACCTGCGGCCCACCCAGGGCAGGCCTATGAGGCTCGCCGAACGTCCATAAGCCCTTATTTTTGAAAAAAAAGTCCATTTTACACCCCCCCCCCCCCCCAAACAGCTATAAAACAATCATATAAGGGGTATTTTTTGTCATTTTCCATTTTACAAAGTCTATAAATACTCTAACCTTTTTCATTCTCATTCCTCACCAATTTAAACAACTCTCTCACTCTTTATACAGTCTCTAGCTCTCTCTCAAAGCATTCAACTCTTTCACTCTCTGTAAGAAGTTTTTGGAGGGCCAAAAATCAAGTCATCAAGAGACAAGATTAAAGGGGCCTTCAAAGATTTAGAAGTATTTATATTATTTAAATTTGAGATTCCATATATATAATTAAGTTTATATTATATTATATAAACTCTCATTTTCTCCGATTTCTTATATTAATTATCACAAAAGAAGGCTATTAGCCTATTACTGTGATTATTTATAAATTTTATTTTTTGAAATATGGCTGGAAGATTTCTCACATAATCTTCTTCTGTTAATTTAGAGGTAGAAGAAGATTTTTATTGAATTACAAAATGAAATAAGTGATTTACCACCCCCCTTTCCTCAGAGTTCACGTAAACCAACTAAGAGGAATAGAACTTCAGTAGTTTGGGATGTATTTACAAGGTTTGATGTTATTGAAAATGGAAAGAAAGATGAAAAGGAAAAATGCAAATTTTATAGTAAGATTTATAGTGCCGAGTCAAAATCGGTACCAGCCATTTGACAAGACAAAGGCAAAAATGTTTAGCCTTACATAAACCGGCGAATGAAGAGACAAGGAGGTCTGGTTCATAGACCCAAATTTCTACTACTGGTGGTGGTGGTAGTAATAGCAGTTTGAGTCTTTTTTTCTTTTAATGCACAAAGTGCTGGACAAAATCTTGTTAAAATGATTGTGTTATCCGAATTACCATTTTCTTTTGTTGAAAATGAGTTTTTTGAAGAATGGGTCCAGAAATACTGTTAACAACAATTTCACAGTATTTCAAGAAATATAGTCAGAAATGATGCTATTAGATTCTGGCAGGAAGAGAAAATAAATATAAAAAATTACCTTGCAGAAATTCCTAGTAGAATAACCATAACCACAGCTATGTGGACTTCTAAAGGGGGTGATAGTTTTCTTTGTATTACTGCACATAACTTAGATACAAAATTGATTATTAATAAACATATAATTAGTTTTATTTGTCTTGAATGGTCACACAATGACACTAGAATAAATACATTTATTTTGAAAAAACTAGATAAATATAATATTAAGGAAAAAGTTTTATCTATAACTTTAGATAATGCCAGTAATAATATAGTGGCTATTGAATTAATGAGGGTACAGATGCTACTTGCAACTTTGATAGATAACTTAATCATTCAAAATAAATGTGTATGTCACATCTTAAATCTCATTGCAAAAGTTGGTTTAAAGTATATTGTAAGTTACACAGATGCTATTAAAGACATTGCTAGATTTATTTTCTCCTTCGCACAGAGAAGACAATTGTATGCCCAAATATGTGTAAGGCAAGGCGTATCAGCTATTAAAATGCCTAAGGAGGTAGAACATAAAAGGATTTCTATTTATGATTTGTTAAACAAGGCACTTGACCGGAAAACTGTTTTGAATGAATTTTGTGCTTTTCATGCACACGATTTAATAATTAGTGATGAACATTGGGAGTTATGTGCCCATATAAGAGATTTATTAGAAGCTTTTTATACTTTAACATAAATTTTTTCCAGGATATATTTTCCCACGTCTAATAAAGCTTTAATGAAGTTGTTAGACTCCAACTCAAGAATTACCTGATTAGTATATTATTAGTGTGTGCTTAGTCCTAAGTGGGTTTAGTTACCGTTTGGTTAGAATATAATTAATTTTAGTCCTGGAGATAGCTTTGGGAATCTTGAGAACGTTTTATGTTAATTAAACACACTCAGAAAGGCCTGTGTATACATATAAGCGTGGGAAGATCCTGTCCATTTTGTGTTAATCATGATTTTGATTTTTATTAAATGGTTTTATGTTTATCTACAACTTTAGTTTTTAGCTCGTTTGTGTTTGAAGCCCAGAAACCCAAGTTTTGGCCCAAAATGGTAAAATTGTCTTTTTACACCCAAATCTGGACACACTTTTCAAAATCTCAAAATCATGTCAAAAATATACTTTTTGAAAACTAGATATTTCAAAGATCATTTTATCCTTCTTCGTCAACTTCATCCGAGGCCCGTAAGATCTCATCCATGCAAGAATTGACACTATTGGGCCCCATTTGCAAGTTACTTAATCACTTTCCCTTCTTCCTCTCTCTATCCTTTACCAAATCTCTGCAATTTTCAAGACCTAGGGTTGAAAACCCTTTTTCCTCTTCACTTTCGTCTCTTGAATGCATGAGCTAGAAATCTTCAAATGGAAATCTAAGACTACAATTTTCTTCCTCTCATTCCAAGCTTTCTATTGATACTATTTTCTTTGGATTTCTAGTTGGACAAGCTCTCCATTTCCTTCCTTGCTTCTTGTTTAGGCACCTTTAGGTAAGAGCTCCAACCCATCTCTTCAATGGAGTCAAAATTTTCAACACTCATTTCGAAATGGGTTTCTTGTTTGCATATTTGGGTGAGTTTTGAATGGATTTCTTGGGGTTTTTATAGTTCTTGGCTTAGCTCTTGAGTAGAAGTGCTTGAAGAAGAGTTGTTTGGCATTTGGGCGAAGACAAGTAATCTCTATAGGTTGATTGTGCATGTGTGTTTGTGGATTTCATTATTACTCTTGAAGTTTGCATATAACTTTTTATTGGGTTCTATTGTTATGTTTTTTTTTTACTCCTATTTTGTGAATTATACTCAAGTATATGTATTAATGTTAAGTAACTGTCCAAACTTTCAGATTTCTATTTGATTGTAAGCTTTGCTCCTTTAGAAATTTGGGCTTGTTTTGATAAGAAATGGGACTTGAATGTTTAAAATTATGGATTGAATGGTATTGGAATGTGAATTTGACCCCTTGGAGAGTATGGAGGCTCAGGGGATTTCAGGTGGTCTAAATGTGAGATGGAGGGAAGAAATGATTTTGGGAACCATCTATTAGAAGTGCAATTTCTACACTCAGCGAGCACAGGCAAAACTTTGTTCGCTCGAGCGACTAGGCCACTGCCTGGTTCGAGCGCAGACAGAGGACTGTCCGCTCGAGCGACCATTGTCTCGCTCAAGTGAACTGTCCACTGTCTGGTTAATTTCAAAACAAAATCTTGGTCTCCCGAGCGACCTGATGGTTCACTCGAGCGATCTGTCCAAACCGCTCGAGCGACCTGTTAATCCTAGTTTTGGAATTTTATCCCATTTGTATACTTTTTGAAGATTTAAAACTAGACTATGTTAAGGACTTTAACTTGACATTGTGTAAATGGAACTCCGATATGTAATTCAACTTCGGGGACACCAATCCTTTTATTTTCAACATTTGAGTTTCAATTGCACAAAGGTCAATGAATGGCCTTAACATATACTTGATGAATTTTCGTGTTTGAACTCCGGTTTGATATAATAAGTAACATCGTGTACTTGTTTTTAATTCAAGTTTTAAGCTTGTTCGAAAATTTATTTCAAGTACCTAATGGGGATCACTCTTTTAAGTTGTGTGCATATATATTATGCCTTTTGCTAGTCGCACCTTGTCCTATTTCGATAAGTGATTACCCATTTTATTTTGACGTGTTTAGATCGTGTCTCACGTGTTCTGTGCATTCATGAACTCAAGTAAACAACACTGAGCTTGGACTGCCCCTTCAGTCTGATCCATTGTCCAGGGGTTCTTAAACATGTGGACTATTTGCAGATTAGTCGTGTGTTTTATTTCACAACGTGCATGTCTGGTTCCGCTGCCGGAATCCCGTATTTGTGGGAATCGTGTCTTGATTATATTATGTATATCGTGCTCGTCGTGCGTGCTTGCTCTTTTCATTATATATGATAGAGAAATGATGGGCTTCTTGTGGATTTACTATTCATGATATATTTATGTATTCATACTAATTTGTTTCGAAATTTCGAAATGTATCTCAGTAAGTGTTTATTTCAAATTCAGCAAGATTGTTTAGTATGATTTCTTTAAAACGTCTATTGTTCCATACTCATGCCTAAATTGATTACCTGCCAAATCGTTGTGTTTGATGCTTGTTATTTTGGTGCCCAGGTGCAGGTGATTTTGCCTTTGAGGAGGAGTGTCCGGAGGAGGCTATTGAGCCAACCCCAACTCGTGAGTGGCAGCCCGACGACGCCATCTAGACATCGAGCGGGATCTTGAGTTTCGATTCATCGTTTTTGAGTTCTCTTATACTTTTGCATTGTATTGGACTTTGTTGGCCTCTTATTTTGAGATGTAACATATTTAACATACTTTTGATTAACCTTGTAACTTGAATTATGATGGGAATGTTAGGTTATAACTCCCTTTCTGATATATGAACCTTGATGTTATTTTTACTCATATCTTATTATAATGTGATTTGTTACACACTTCCGCTTATTTGATCATGTGAGCTAGATTTTAGTGTCTCGAAATTCTCACCGCGGAAACCTATGGGAAATTTTATCATCAATCATCATCGCAGGCCCGGGTTTCGGTCCGGGGTCGCAACAGAAGCTTTTTAAAATTACTTTACAATTCAGTAGATTTAGAAATCATTTTTTACTGAGTAGCACTGTTAGAAATATGGAAGAAAATTTTAATAAATATTGGAAAGAGGCTCTAATGACATTTTTTTAGCTGCTGTATTTGATCCTAGGTTAAAATTAAGTGGTGTACATTTTTTTTATTGATGGAATAAATAAAAATATGAATTATATAGATTTAAATATTTTTTTCAAATATAAGGGCAGATTTACAAGCACTTTTCCAATTTTATTGTGAGCAAATGGGTACAACTGGGCTTAGTATAGGCCATTCAAAAGTCTAGCAAACAGGTGTAGGTGAGTGGGATGTGTGGTATTCTTCCCTGTCCACGGACATGGCATCCAGCTCAAGTTGCTCAAGTAACACTGTGACGGAGTTATTATCGTATCTTGACATCGGTGTAATACGGGTGCAGGATGCATCTAGTTTTGACCTTTTGGCCTGGTAGAAGCAACAAGAGAGCATTTATCCGGTGTTGGCCACCATGACTCGTAATCTATTGACTATTCCAATATCTTCTGTAGCATCAAAACAAGCTTTTAGTGCAGGTGGACGTGTGGTGGATGACAGAAGAACAAATCTAACTGAAAAAATGGTGGAGTGTTGTGTTTGCCTACGAGACTGGTATTTGACAGATAAGAGGAAGCAAGAGTCGACATCAATGGAAGATTATGATCCAGCAGAATACGTTAGTGGACTACGCATCTAATTTTTTACTTTTTCCTTCATTGCAATCCTTTTTTTTTTTTCTAAAAAGATTGTAAGGTTTTGAAGGTAATCCAAATTAGAAACCTTCAAGAAGTTATGATCCAAATGGTTCTCTCTTCTCAATAGAGTAGATCGAGTTTGACCGAACCACTTAAATATCTTTGTCATTCTCCGTACTTGTGTTCTATTTTTTTTTAATACTGATAAGAAAAAAAAAAGGGAAAAATGTGAAGGGGGCCCGCTGGGCTAGCCCGCTCCAGCCCGGCCCATGGCGGGTCGTGCCAGCGGGCCGTGCCGTGCCAGGGTTTTTCCCTGGTGGGCCGTCCCAACCCGGCCAGTGGCACGGGCCGGCCGAACTTGGAGCGGGCTGGGCCGGGCCATTTGACATGCCTAATGTACATCTTTTCTTATGTGGGCACGTATCTATGAAGAGAAAGATTAATCATATGTAATCATATGTAGACAAGCTTTAGGTTTATTTATCTATTTTTAAACCACTGTTCCCACCATTTCTTATTTCTTTTAGTTCTTTTTTAATCTTCATTTTCATTTTCTTTATGTTATAATATTATGGATGCTAAAAATTTGTCTTCTTCATCTTCTCTTTGTTGTCCATTGATTTGGGTTTGTCAATTTGATGAGGTTATATGAAAGGGTTTATTTATTTAGCTTACTCGAATAATTGTTCAAGTAATGCTTATGCATTTATTAATGTCTACTTTATATGCATTGTGCTGTTGTAATCTTTTCTTATTTTCTGCTCTATGTTTTATCTTCTATTTGAAACATATTGATGCTAATTAGATAAATTAACTTCGATTACAATATTTATATTGACGGCATGTTTATTGGATAGCTCTCCATTTTTGTAATGTCTCCCTTCTAAAATTGGGAGACAATCCCCTTATTAGATTAGATTAGATTGTTTTTGTGATGACAGTCCTAAATTTATTTTGATATCTATTTAATATTAGCCCCATATCATTTTTGTGAGTTTTTGTGATGATGGTCCTAAGTTTACTTTGATATCTATTTAATGATAGCCCAAATTTATTTATTTTTTCTTTGTGTTTTTTATATATTTGACCTTATTTTCCTGTAATCTTGATGTAGGACATGTCATATTTTATATCATTTATTTATACTCAAGTTTTACTTGTGAAATTGTTTAGGTACGACTTAGGTGAGGTAAGATAAGGTATAATCATCTAAGGGCTTTCGTTTCTATGTTTTTCTTTTAGTTTTCATTGATTTTCTTTTTTATTTTTGTGTGGGCTTATGACTTTCAATTTGAATTGGTTTATTTACTTTTTTCTGGCATTAAAGGATTTATATTTTCTCCTCCGTTTTTTGTTTCAGTTTTTGGTTTTTGGTTTTTGGGTATTGAGTTCTTGTTTGTTTCTTTTAAATTGTTTATATTATAATTTCTTTTAAATTACTTTTGTTATTAGTATCTAGAGGATTTTACCAGAAAAAATAGATTAGGTGATCATCATACCAAAAATGTAATTTTAAGTGCCCCTACACCAAATCAGTCATTTTACCTGAAAACATAAATTTTTTTTAACATTCTTTACTAGGGTCCCTATCGACTTTTTTTTTTTTTAATCTTAAGGGTCCCTAACGACCCTGTGTTTGACCCATTCATACATTTTAGGGCTTAGAAGCCCGATTTTCTTTCTTGTTTGTTTCCTTCGTTTTCCTCAGCATCGATTATGACTCCACATCAGTTGCCAGGCGTATTCACAAGGGTTCCCAGCGGTCCTCCATCGAGCCATGGTGACATGGAACTAGGAATTATGAAAAGTGTTTCTGAAAAGTAAAAAATTATGTTTTAGGGCAAAGTACAAACTCCACCTTTTTATTGGTCTGCTCCAAACAATAGTATATACACTTTAATGTTCTCCACCAAACAACGACATGTGACTTTAATGGTCTTTAAGATGTGGGAATATCTTACGGAGGGAAAGCAAGTTGAGCATGGTCATTTTTTCCAAGAACAAAGAATAAGGGATGACTTTCATGCATTTATAAGCGTTCACTGCAGGGTCGATAGAGACCCTTAACATTAGAAATAAAGGTTGATCGAGACCCTACAAACAAAGTAAATGGGAATTCTGTGAAGATTAGGATGGACCGTAAGATCTCAATCGACCCTTAACATTGCAAATGAAGGTCGATAGGGACCCTAGTAGAGAATGTTAAAAAATAAATACGTTTTCGGGAAAAATGACTGATTTGGTGCAAAGGCACTTAAAATTACTTTTTCGATATGGTGGTCACCTAATTTGTTTTTTCCAGTTATATAAATCCCCAAATATCTATGAGTTTTTGTTTGTTTGTTATTTTTTTATGGTATTATTTTGCATGTTGTTCCCTTTTATTATGGGTTTATTTTACTATTCTCTCACTTTCGATTGGTTCATTTAGTTTTTTCTGGTGATGGACTTTAATGGGATTATGGGTGTTATTTTTTTTTTTTTACTTTTCTTTTTTCTCAAATTTTGGTATTTTTATATTGGACTTTTTGACTTTCTGTATAGAAAAGTGGAGCGTTTTTATTTTTTAGTGGAGAAAGAAGGTTAATTTTTTACTTTTTTTTAATAAGATGGAGGGATTTTTGAATTAAAATGTTATTCATGTGACCCCTTGTCTGAAAAATGGAGGCTTTACTTGACTTTTACTAATCTAGTAAAGTGCCAAACGGGCCCTTTAGATTTGTTTGCGGACAGGTCATTGGTGTCGAACTAGGGTCATGTTGGGCCCAAATCCAATAGAAAATTAGTTGGCCTGTCAAGGCCTTACTTGCTCTCCATGTTAATTAATGATGATCTCGGCCTAATGTAATGAATCCACGAATGTTCGCTTCTGTTTTTGTACAAGTTCCAGGCTCCTGGCAAAGCTTGATATCAAACAATAATTTGAACGGGGCCCAAATTTAGTTTATTTTGATGGCCTGAACTAACCCAACCTTCTGGGAACAGGACCTTCCGAGCCAGTGGGGCGGAACTGGGCCCAGGTTTATCTGGGTTCGGGTTCGATCTGCTGGGTTGATTGGGTATGGCTCAACCTGCTGGAAAACTAGGTTCGACCTATCCTGCTAGACCGACTGCGCCTGTTTAGTCTGCTGGACCTTTTGGACCCAGCTAAACTTACTGGACCAACCTAGCCAGGCTGGCGGAACTTCTGAGCCCTCTGGGCTCGGCCGTAGCTGTTGCACCCGCTGAGTTCGAACAGATTAGTTGGGGCGCCAGGAGAAGTTGGCCTTGGTATAATTTATTCGGTCCACACCTGGTATTGGGCCATCCCAGTCCATTTTGGTTGGGTCCATGCACTAGAAAATGTGTGTGATTTAAAAATGTTTTTGGTGAGAGTTGAACACATGAAATCTCAGTTGAGAATCACTTGCTAACAACCATGCCACCAAATGCTATGTGAAATCAAAGGTTAGAGCTAGAAGAATGGAGAAAGAATTTTGTCTCTATAAAAATGCCTCTAGGATGTTCCATCACTGGTTATATTAGGAAAATGGAAAGTATATGGTAAGTGACTTGTGTCAAATGGGAACTGCAGTATCGAAAACTAAGAAAATGATAGCCCTAGCCAACCTGCTTGACTCTTGGTCTAGCATGGAAATGATCCTGGACCATAGGGACACACAAAAAAAAAAAAAAAAGTTTGATGATTATGCAAACCACCTTATTCATGAGGGGGAAATAAATGTGTTACATAATTCTGGAAATGTGGCTATGGTTGCTGAAACTAAAAGGCCTCGGTGAAAGCATGGTGTAAAAAGAAGAAGAAACAATAACCGTTGCCGGCAACATAGGAATGGCATGTTGGTAAAGCATGCCGCTCCAATCTCTCCCACCGGGGATCGATCTGGCCTGGTGGGAGGTTTGAATCTCCTCCCTCCTGGCCAGTGAGCCAAAGCAAAAGAAAAAATAAAATCCTGTTGTACGCCTTATAAGCTGCACTGTGGACAAGGTCTAATGCTTCCCCAACAGAACATGCCTGCTTATTGAAATCCTGTACCACCTAGGAGGGGGTTTAGACCGCAACAGCAACAGCAGTGGAGAAGTGATAAACCTTGTTTTGTTTGTGGAAAGCTTAGACATTGGGCTAGGCAGTGCCCTACATAAAAATGGTAAGAACTATTTCATTTTCTATCAATGTTTGTTCTGAAGTACTTATTGTTGATACACCCCTATATGAATGAACCATTAATTCAGGTGCCAACAAGCATATAGCTAAGGAGAAGGAAGGTTTTATAAATGTTGAGATAATGAGATGATACCAGTTGGCAGCCATAATATATATAACAACTCAGCCAAAGATGTTATAGGAATTGGAACATATCACCTCTTTTTAAGCATTGGTCGTTTGTTGGATCATCAGGACACTTGGTATGCTCTATGTAAGGTCCCCGACCTTAATTGTGCAATTAGTCTAATTAATTATTATGTTAGTTAATTAAGTGAATTTAGTACTTGAGCGAGTTTGTTTTATTATTAAGAAGATATCTGCGAAGTTACGTGCGATTTCGAGCACGTTTGAGTATTGCATGGGGGTAGTCTTCAATTTAGGAAAAATTCAGCGGGTTTTTTTCCCCGAAAATTCCGTTTTCACCGATTTTAGGTTCGTCGGAAAGGTCGCTTCGTCCTCTTGAATTTTTGTTCTTAACTCATCGCAGTCCAATACCTCAAAGTTCGTTAAGTTTCATCATTCCGTCGATTTTGTTCAGTTTGGCACAAAATGTAATTTTCTGCAAATATCCCTCTTATAAGCCAATGACCCTTGCTTTTCATTCAATTTTCTTCTTCTCTACATTCAAGCCCTCGCCCTTTTTCTCTCTCACCTTGCATGTATCAATTGGAGTCCTGATTTCAAGATTGGAGGCTATCTCTCACCATCAACTTCTTCCTTGGGTCACCTTACACCCCATATCTTCAATTTGGTAAGATTCCAGTCATAGGACCTTTTCCAATTGTTGATAGTTGGTTCCTTGCATGTGATCCAATTTCCCTCCTTTTCCTTCTCTTATGTTGTAGGAGTCAGAAGATGTGAGGATTAGAGAGTGCGATTTGGTGTAATGGTGTGTGAGCTTGAATGAAATTAAATCTACTTTCCAATGAGCACAAGCTTGATATATCTTGAGGTTCCGAACAAAAACTCAACTTTTGCAGAAATGATGATTATGTCCGTACTTATGAGTAATATTAGGAAGCGAAGGATTTTAGGGCATTGAATGGCCATGGGTGAAACACAAAAGGTTCATCGAATAATTTGGTCTACCCACTGAACCTGACAATTTTTTGAGATTCCCAAAAGACCCCGTAAATTTCCCTAGAATCCTAACTAGGTCCTTCGAGATACTAAGCTAAGCTAGATCACTCTCGAAACCTCTTGAAATTTACCAAATACTATTCTGATGCACAAACTTAGTTAATTAACTTCTAAACACACTGCAAAAGAAATTTCGAAACACTTAATTAACTAATAAATATAATTAAATAATAACAAATACCTAATAAGGCTGAGCTCTTACAATTTTCTTGTGATACATATTACTTTCACTGATTCAGTAGATCTTTGATGATCTTAATGCGAGCTTGTTTTTTTTTTTTTTTTTTTTTCTTCCTTCTTCTCACAATATTGTATTTGCCTTTTCTTCGTGTATAAAAAAGGACCATAGATTTCAACTTTTGACCTGCTTGATCAAGGTATGTTTTCATCTTTGGTTTTTATTTCAAGTTTTCCTACTAATATAAGTTTATCTATAATATTGTGTTGATTTTTTGTTGCCCTTGAATTGTAGCAGCACCTACTCCCATTTCCTGTAGAGCTAGGACATATCTTCAAAAACATGCTAAGTTTTTCATTCTAATTTTTGGATCTTAATTTCTTTTCTGTTTGATTGCTTGATAATCTTCTACATATGATTTTTTAGCCTCTCATGTTGACCATCTTTTCTGGCCTAATCAGCAATTGATCATCTGGGAGGGGCCAATTGTGTGCCATCATTTGTCTCTTTTATCTTCTTCTTTCTGTCTCTTTTTTCATTTTTCTTTCGATATTTAGGCTCTTTCATACTATCCAAATCTAAATCTTGATCTTTTTCAAATGGCAGATCATAGATTGCAATCCTGAAGAAAAAGGAGATTCTTGACAAGGCACCATATCTGCCAAATGTGGATGAGAAGATCAGTGTGCAAGACATAAAAAGTGAAAAAATAGCTCCCAAGATTCAAGAGATTGGCTCAACCATAAATAGAGCATTAGCAAAAATAGGTTACCAAACTAATGGTCTGAACCACAAATTTTGCTGTCTTTCTTTCGGCTATGCATTGATCTAACGGCTAAGATACTCTATAAGATGGGTTACTCTACTCCCCTACATCTATTGATCAAAAGCCATCGTGGGAAAATTCCTAATTGCTCCTATATAAGGCTGTACATGACCCACAGTCTGTTTAGATATGAGGCCTAATAATTAGATCCCCATATGGTCCCAAAGATTCATAAGTTGGGCCAAAACCCAACTCATTAGCCAAATATTGGGTCTTTCGGATCGAAATCGGGCCAGAAGGGCTAGTTAGACGAGCCTTTAGAAAAACAGGGCCCCCAGCCCTGATGAGTTTAACATTCATGCTGGAACTCAAGTGGGCCCTAGCCATCAGTCATAAAAGTTAGCTCATAACCAGCTCAGAGTGGGCCAGCACTGGTTGGTGGGATGGGCTCAGCCCATGTGCATCCCATCTCATCCAAGGTGTTACTGGTTACTCCTCCCTGCTAACTGGTTTCTTGTTTGTTTATTCTTCTTGCTTTGAGAAATTTCTATTGAGAAGTATTTCCGCTGTCTCTACTGACGCCTTGAGGTTTTGGTAGTAATGGCTAGCTGAAGAAATTTAAGATGGTATCAAAGCCAACCGGTCATAAGTTTGAATCCAAGAGGAACGACTCGGCCCAAAAAAAAATAAAAAAAAAATGCATGTAATCAAAAGTGCGCCGGCCGGGTTCCACCTGAGGGGGAGTATTGAGGGGTAGGCTCCACCCAACGGAGAATATTGAGAAGTATTTCCGTTGTCTCTATGAACGCCTCGATGTTTTAGTAGTAATTGCTAGTTGAAGAAATTTAAGAATTTCAATACATGATCTGTATTTTTTTTATTAATTACAAACAACCACTACTTCTTTAACATTTTTGCAACCAAGGACTCTCTCTGCCAGAAAGCCTCCATCTATGAACCCCCTTGGGCCTTTGACTACAAGTCAAAGTGGTCATCTGACATCTTTCCAGATTAATAGGTGTTTATTTATAAAGCTGAAAATATTCAGGTGGCTATTAAAAATAACATTTTCAAAAAGTTCAGCCTCTATATGTAAATGCCCAATTCATTTTCTTCCCTTGAAAAGAAAGCAAGCCACAAAGCTGCAAAAGCTGCAAAAGTGAGTCTTTTACTTATCCTTAACCAAATCCACTTAAACAGAAACAGAAATTGCACCAAATGTCATCTATTGGGCCTCACTATTAATGGGCCCGCACAAGAACTCACCTTCTAAGCCATATTGAATCGGCTGAAACATTTCAGTTTGGAGGCCTAAAATGAGTCTGAAACAAAACCCATGCAAGATCATTTGCTGAGGTAAAACTCTGAATCAACCGAAATATTTTGGTTTAGAAGCCAAAACCGAAAAAGATCCGAAACCAAATTGACAACTCTGTGTGACACTCATGTTAGCAGTGTTTCAGACATCCTTAGGCCCACAGATTATATTATCAACTAGTGGCCCAAGGGTTTAATAAAACTTCTACATTTGTCTAATGATGATGGAAGAAATCTCAAATTTTCTCCCTCCAACCCAACCATAAAACCTACCTAACTAGTCGGTGGGCTGTGATTTTCTTTAATGGCCCACCATTAGTGTAACCCACTAGATCGACGGCTAGATATGAACTTACCGACACCCAAGTGGCATTATATTCTCTAAGCATCATTTCTGCATCAGATGGCGGAGGTCATTTTCGTTATATTGCTTCAAATGGAAGCTTGTTTTGAACAGTTTCAACACTAACCAGTTCTTGTAGAAGTAGAAGAAGAAGAAGAAGAAGAAGAAGAAGAAGATCTGAGAGAGAGAGAGAGAGAGAGAGAGAGAGTGATGACGAAGGAAATGGGGTTTGAGAGAATGGCGTCATCTCCACCACCACAAGCTCTTCTGGAGAGGCTCAAGGACTATGGGCAAGAAGACGCTTTTGCACTTTGGGACGAGCTCTCACCGGAAGAACGTGAGCTCCTCGTCAAGGACATTGAGGTCTGTTCTCTTCTCCCCAGATCTTATTTCAAATTCCCAAATTTTTTTTTTTTCATTTGGAATCGGTTTCTGAAATCTGGGTTTTTTGCGGAGAATTGTGGAAAGTTTCGATTTTGATTTGATTTGATTTGGGTCTGTTTGGAAAACCCAGAGCTTGGATCTTGCGAGGGTGGATCGGATCATCCGCTGCTCGCTTCGTACACAAGGTGAGATTTTGGGTTTAATTGGGTGATGTGGGTATTGGGTTTTTTTGTTCAGATTGGATTTTTTTGTGAAAGATTTAAAATTTCTGTTGATTTTTAAAAAAAAAATTGGATGAGATTTTTTCAGGGATTGCAGCGCCTACGATCGAGCCGGTGTTGGAGGGGAGTGTTTCGACGATCGAAGAGCGGACGCCGGAGGAGAGGGAGAGATGGTGGAAAATGGGGATGAAGGCGATCTATGAAGGGAAGTTGGCTGTTTTGCTTCTATCTGGTGGGCAGGTATGACATTGTTGTTATGGGTTTCATTGTTTAAAGCCTGCCTTCCAATCCTAATTTACACTCTTATTTGTTAATGCATCCAGGAGAGCATACAATGCGATTCTCATTTAAAATATGTGTGTGTTGAGGGGTGCTAAAATTTAGCTTCAACCCTGATTTTAACTTAATTCCTTTGAATTTTATACAATGGGATACACCCGCTTCAATGTGTGCTCTCACCCACCCTTATGAATTGGCAATCAACATGATTTGAAATTTGAGCATATCATTATTCACAGTTGGATTGAATCAAGAAAGATTTTCCGTTGCGGTGATTTCTGATCAAGTCTTCCCATCCCCCGCAACATGCATTCCTACACTGTCTGGTATTGACTAGATGTTCTCATGGGGCTGTGCTCCCATTTCTAAGACACATACAATGGATCTGCAATTCTTATATCCAACTCTCTTACTAAAATTAACTCGTCTGAATCATGTTGTTCTCATTTGAACATTCTAATGATCATCCATGAAAAAAATCAAGTGAGATTTATTGCCTAAGTTGGTTGAGATTGAAGAAAGGAATCTGGATGGATTGTAATTACATGTGTAAAGAAATGAGGGCATCAGCAGGTGCCCATGTGAGCACATAAATAGGAACAGTAAGAGACTGTAGTTGGCTATGCCAATTATCAGCCTGAGTTTGGTCCAGAGACCCACTTTGGTCTAGCTTTTTATTAAGAACCTTCCCCTTGATTGGTAATATTTCGGGAAATCAAATTGATAAATGTAATATCCAACATTGAGTTGTATCAGACCAAAGGGCCCTTTTTTTACTTTGTGGCCGTATCTCTGTTTCAAGTTCTAGTTAAATGGTGAATACCATATTGAATGGTGTGATTTTTCAGGCCTATTACCTATTTTTATGGGAAAGTGTCATTTAGAATCATTTTCTGGCCTCATAATGAGCTCTCTTGTTCAAATTCTAAACAAAAACAAGGTTTAGTTGGCTAAATATAATCTCACGTTTCCTCCATGCTCTCACGCACTCCAAAAATCTCAAGTTCAAAACAAGGAGACTTCATTACTATTCTGTACTATGGCTCTGTCCTATGATTGATGTAAACCTTCACAAACTTACCCCTACTAATTGGCACTCACCTCAGTTTTACAATCATCCAACCATTATACAAAGATGATCAAATAGAAAAAAATAAACTAAAATCATTAGATGATTGTAACAACATTTCTATTGTACCAACTGTTGGACCCTGGACCACTTAATTTGTAGGTTAAGTGGACCTACCAACCCTGGACCCTGGACCAACTGTTGGACAACTAATTGGCACTCCCCTACTATTGTACCAACTGTTGGACCCTGGACCACTTAATTCGTAGGTTAAAATCATTAGATGCATGCGATATTTTGCACATACCTTATCCACATGTAAACATTTCTATTGCCCCTTGTAATTGGCATGCGTCTAGGTGGGCCCCACGTATTGCATTTATTTAGTGAAATGTGTGGTATGTGTAAATCATGCCACTGCGACCTCTAGCCTTGTGATTGGGTCCAATTTATCCCAGCTATTGCAAATATGTATATGCCATATGTGGATTATTTTCTTGAGGTGATTTGAAATTAGAACAGTGTCACTTAATCGCTATCTACATACCACTTACCTCTATGAATTGGAATTGGCCTAACTGGGCCCTACAAAATTTAATCAAACTATCGATCACATCACCCCTCTCTCTCTCTCTCTCTCTCTCTCTCTCAATATTCACATGAGAAACTCTACATGATACTTCTTGGAGCCACCTATTCTAATTTATGATCGATCTACCCCCTCGTGCTCACTACCCCTGGATTAGCACTGAATGCAATTTGACACTCATTTTGGCCATTACTCATTGTTGTATTGAAATACCCCTTTTCTCATTCCTTTGCGCAGTTAATTGTAAAGACCTTGAAATCCTTATCGACATTTTTTGGGGGCCATCCCTAATCCTTGCATAAACCTTCCCATCCCTACCTCATGATTGGCATCCATGTAGGTGTGTTCCACAAGTTGGCACTCCTCACAATTACTTGTTGCATTGGAAGACTCATTTTTTTCGTGTTTATAAATCTTGGGGACCTCAAGATTCGTATCTACAATTATTTTGGCATCCAAGTGGGTTCAACAAGGGGTTATCGTTTAGGAATATGAGAACTAGTTCTTGTGTGAGCACTGAGCAGATCTCTCTCTCTCTCTCTCTCCCCCCGATTATATAATTATGCGCAGACCATGGTAAACTTGCCCAATGGCTGTTATTTTAGTCATTAGGCCTAATTTTGAAACCTAGATCTACCTGATGGATTTGAGAAATGGGATTGGCTGAGAACTTTAGTTATAGATAAAGCTGTCTCAGTTGATATGTGTGACTAGCCAGGCTTAGTCATTTAATTGGACCCTTAAGTCAGAATTTGGCCTAGACTCATCGTATCAAGTTATTGGGATTGAAAGTACGTCGACTCTCGACCCACAATCTTAGAAATATATCCCTGATTCTAGCCCAAAGACCTAGATCGTCCTCTTGCTAAACCTAGCCACACCATGCCTACTGCATGCTTACTTTTTTCCCCTTCTTGGACTCCATGTTAGAATGCATGGCCATCATTGTTTGCTTTTTTACAGCTCAAACAAATGAATCTTTCAATTGTTTTCTTACAATTTGTATTTGAACACAGGGAACGCGACTTGGAAGTTCAGACCCCAAGGGATGTTTTAGTAAGTTACAGTTGTCCTTAGTTGATTTCGTTTTTTACATTTTATTTGTCCTCATTATTTTTCACCCTTGTATGGTAATTTCTTTTATGTTAATACCACTTTTTTCTTTAATATTGGTAATAACAAATTAATTACATATGGGAGAAACCTAGAGATTTTGAAATGAATTTCGGTGCCTTTCATTTTGCGAGGTTGTCCCAATTTAAAACATTCGCATGGCAGTAATCCTTTCCCTTTTTTGAAGCTCTTTTAACCAATTATACTAATGCACTCCACAGTCCACATCTATCTTCAGATCCGGCTATGGAACCGGATTCTTTCTTTAAGTTGATGTTGGATCAGGACACAACTAATAGGTTCCATGTTGTAATTGGAACCAGGTATATAAAGACAGATGCGTTTCCAGATCCACCACGGTTCTTCTGCCCTGGATCCAACCTGTTTGCATCCCTATGTCTAGCATATGTAAAATGTGGGTCCCACAAAATTTTCAAAAATTAATTTTTTAAGAAGTGTATTTTTTTTTTTTTTGCAAATATTTGAAAATATATGAGGAATCAATGGTTGAAATTGACCTACTAGCCATTATGGACCTTTTAAACATGATAGACGGTTCGGATTGTGATTTTGGGACGCATAAGATAGGTTTCCAAAGCAAAAAATGAAACCTCTAATTTAGCTTAATTGTTCATCCGATACGACACTGGTCATCTGAATATATGAGAATATATGAGCGACATTCATAATCAACACTCATCTGTTTTTAGCCATTTTCTCACAATCCATGATGAATCATGCTACACAATTTGACACCATAGCCATTTTAGGCCTTCTAAAGAGAATTAGCGGTTTGAATTTTTCAAAAGGGGCCCATAGAATTCTAGAAATAATGATCCAACAGTTTGGACCTTTTTTTGCAAATATCTTAAAATCCGTGATGAATCAATGTTGATATTTGACCTCCTAGCCGTTTTGATCATTTTTAACATGATTATCGGTTTGGGTTTTAATTAAATGACTAATTAAAGAGTTTTCCAAAGACCAAACCGGTAACCTCTATATTACCGTCAACTTTATTGTAGCTCCGCCTTTCCGTGCACGCATGGATTTGCGAAGTTGGATGGGGGGAGGTCGGATGGGTAAAGTAATTGCAAACAGGGATAAGAGGATTCCATGTTGGGCTTTTCCTTGCTAAACAAAATGTGATTTTCCACAGGAGCGCGGAAAAGAGTGAGGAATCTTCTCCTCAGACGTTTACCAAACGTCCTAAGAGAGACACAAATACTATTACAAATTCCCTTGTGAATGTCGGCGTTAGGAGACAGAGTGTGCTGATTTTGTATTTGGGGATATCTCCTTTTGAGTTCTTTGTTTTCTGATTTCGTGGTGTTCCTTGTTTTTTAGTGTTTTTTGAGTTTTTGCAGTGTATTTCTCTTATACTGTATTCAGTTGCTTCATCAATGAAGTTACCATTCAAAAAGGAAAAACGAAAAAAAAAAAAAAAAAAGATTTTCATCGTGATTGTAGAACTGTCATGTTAGTTTTGACTAAATCTCTAAAATTGTAGATCAATGTTCTTGACCTTGACCAAAGACTAAATTTCATTTTAAGTCTTGATTGGAATTCCTTTAAACTAAATCATTCCATGAACATATAGGCTTTTAGAACAGTGATGATTTAACACTACATATAAAACACACTCAGAAGACATTGCATCATTCTTATTCGATCTTCACAGTTAAGATGAAATTAAGATGCTTATATATTGAGTGAGCTATCGGCTATGACCTTTTCAATTCTTTCTGTAATCGTGCAATATGCTCATTGGATGGAAAGCTCAATGGGCAGTTTCAAAGTTTCTTCACACCATTTGATACCCAAAAGTAGGACTTGGATGCTAAATGAACACGAGTAATGATGGTATTTGTTGACAGCTATGTGACATAATATGGATATTGATATGGGTATGGACACAAATACATTCTCCAGACATGATAATTTGTAGAAAGTAATAAGCACCTTAGATGCTAAAGGGAGAATGGGTATGTGGCTCGCTGCACCAATAGTAATCAATAAAATGTTATGTACGTTGTAGCCCTTAATGAGCATGAGCAATAATGGTATTTGTTCACAGCTATGTGACCTAACCTAATATGGATATTGATATGGGTATGGACACAAATACATTCTCCAGACATGATAATTTGTAGAAAGTAATAGGCATTGGCACCAGCATGGGTACTGGTTCCATCTGACATAAGGAGGTTCTTGATTTTTTGATTTTTTTTTTAACTTCCATCATCACTATTGTGGCTTTTGCTTTTTATTCTTTAGTGTTTTTTTTTTTTTTTTTTTTTTTTTTTTTTTTTTTTTTTTTTTTTATAACAATTCTTTAGTGTGTGTGTGTGTGTTTTTTTTTTTGGTAGCTTCCATCATCACTATTGTAGTTTTTTTATCTACTTGGAGTTTGCTTTGTGAGATTTTGTTCTTTACTCGTCTCTTTCCTTTGGATGTATTATGTCTCCACAATCTAACTTTTCACTGAAGGACTATTTCATTCCAAGTTTTCATGAAAACTTTGGTTCTCTGTAATGGTGCTGTTTCTAGCCTTCTAAGAATTATTCTATACCATCAACGTCTCTTTCTTTGTTTTTTTTTTTCTCCTTTGAATTGGAGCCACCCATAGATTCCCTCAGATGCATTTATTCCTAATTATATCCTTTCTCCGGTCATCCATCTTAGTATGTCACCCGGTCACATTTATTTTGTATTCTCTGTTTCTTCATTGCCAACATTTAACTTCGTATAGCAAGGCTGCTCTACCTACCTTCTTTTTTCTATTATTAAATTCCTCCTATGTTTAATTGGAACTTGATAATCATATGAACCTCCCTGTACTATTTCGTATTTACAACACCACAATCTACTCCGTAGCGTCTCCTAGATTTCTCAAGAGTTACCATGCAATGACCTTCAGTTGCTGGAATATTTCACTTCATATTACTGTCAGATGGGTGGAAAATTTTTCCATGAGCGAATTCTGTCCTATATGATTCTACAGGTATTGTAGTTTTTAAGCATGTATGTGATGTAGGCCCAACCAATGGGCCCCGTTTGAAGGTTTATTCCAGAAGGCTCAAAGTCCAAGCCCATAAGTAAAGAACTGAATCGGCAGTTTCCTATTTTAGTAGAATTCTAGAATTAGTAGATTTCTTTAAATATTTTGATTAGGAAGTTTCTAATTTATTAGAATTAGAAGTTCTTAGTAGAGATTGATTACTAAAATTATGGTTGACACTCTATTATATATAGGATGTGATCCCTTCTCTGGGATATAGAAATTAATTGATAAATTGAGTTTTCTCAACGTGTGTTTCTCTTCTCTTGTCTGTGGTGTGATACCAAGACACCCTGTTTAAGCCATTCGGCTTGAGGAAAAACCCGTTGGTTTTTCCTCCTTTTCCCTGCACTGCTTCAGTATGTAACCTGAAAATCTGGATCCATTTTAGCTTCATTTCTGAAAATTTTCACCCCAGAATCTTATAATAACATCTATTTCTAGTAGTAAGATTTCTTCTTTGTGATTTTTCTATTTTAGTTTAGGTGATATCAAGTTCTTTCTTGGTGGATTTTTAATAACTGAATGCTACCGATTGCTTATTTTTACGTTCTCTTCCACTTCAGATATTGGACTTCCATCCGGGAAATCATTGTTTCAGCTTCAAGCTGAGAGAATTTTGTGTGTTCAAAGACTTGCAGCTCAGTCTCTGAGTGATGGTAAGAATTATTTGTCATTTACTTCATCACCTGTATTCATTGAGAATACTAGCCTAACTGTTTCACTTTCTGCAGGTACATCTGCTTCTGTGCCAATACATTGGTACATAATGACTAGCCCTTTTACTGATGAGGCCACACGAAAATTTTTTGAAAGTCATAAATATTTTGGCTTGGAAGCTGATCAAGTAAAAGAAAATTTAGCATCTTTATATTCCAGTTTTTGTTTTTCTTTCCACTTTTGATGATGTGTCTTCTTTATATACAGGTCACTTTCTTCCAACAAGGTACTATACCTTGTGTTTCAAAGGATGGGAGATTTATTATGGAGACTCCATTCAAAGTAAAGCTCAATTCTTCTGTCCTTTTTGTTTCTTATTTCAAAATTATATTGCAAAATCTTAAATAAGACCACATATTCCTCTATTGATAGTTCAGTTTTACTCTTTGTTCCCTGTCTTCTGAGTAACACACTATTGGTTACAGTTTCAGGAAAGCGTTCTCTTTGTAGTGTCTTAGAAATACATTCGGTACTTTTTTAGATCAAGAATTAAAAAAATTGGTGAGTTATGCAGCTGAGTGTTACATGACAAGATCATGACCTGGGTCATGTAATTTATTAAACTTGGCCTAACTTCATTTTGAGGTAAAATCGATCAAATGGTTTAATATGGTACTCTTTGAACCTCTTTCCAGATGTGTGCCAAGTAATATCACATCATCCAGGGATATATGTTGCCTGTCCTGAAAGTTGGACTCAATTCATCAAGCCTGAGCTGAGCTAATCCTTGGATCAGCTTGCTGGAAACTTTCAGATGATTTGGTGCTTTCTCAAGAGAAATATAAATATCCTAGTAGTTTGGAAACTAAACCTTTAGGCATTGAATTTAACCATTTAAAGGAGCTGCCTAGCTATCTGCCTCAGTTTGTAAAGGGTTAACTTGGTCGATGATGATGTAAATAGGGAAGGAAGATGTAATTTCTTTCTTTCAGTTAATTCAAAATGGCATTAAGGCAAATGACACTGAAGAAGAAAAGGAAGTCTATATGCGACCTCCACCCAGGTTTCTCCATAAAAGGGTAGTAGGTGTGAAGTTTGAATTAGACTGTCTACAGGTTTGAAAGGTCTCTCCATCCTTTGTTTGACAAGTTCATCAGAGCTCTTTGTTAGATTGGGTTCACCATTTTGTGTTCAAGAAAAGGAAACTGCAGGGTGTCATAGTTTTGAATGTGTATTTAGATGACTTGATTGTGACAAGAGATGGTAGTGTTTCCAAAATCCACATATGTGATAAAACAATACTTTGCAATGTTTATATCAAAGACTTGAGTCCATTGAAATACTTTGGGGATTGAGGTGTCAAGACTGCGCAATGTGTATTTTCATCACAGCGAAAATATGCACTAGAATTCTTTAATTGTATTGAGAATCTTGATGTGAAGCCTGTCTGCATGCCTCTGTAAGTTAACTTTAAAGAGAGGAAAGATGACGATGATCCCATTAATGACCCAAGAAAGTATCAAAAGATTGTTGGAGAACTTCTTTCATAATCAAGTGGCCAGATCTTGTCCATGTCTTTAATGTTGTTAGTCAATTCATGCATGCACCTTGATTGGTCCACATGTAGATGGTTTGCGGAATTCTTCTGTTTCTAAAAGGGTCTCCTAGAAAATCATGCAGGCGGGGGAGGATGATGCAGGTGGCCCAATTGAGATTGAAAATCATGTAATTGATCAGGTCTTGATGTTCATGGAACCATATGATCGAGCACATGGGGAAACCTATGTGTGAGGAGCTCCTATGAAATTGGGAACTCAAACAGTCCAATGTTTTACTTCAAAAGTTTACATATTGTACAAGATGTCATGTGGCTGGATTTTTAGCAGCAGATTAGATGGGTAAAAACTGACCCAATCCAAGATAAAAAGGGACCACTAGGGTTGCCCATGAATGCACTTCCAGATAGTTCATTTTGTTTCATCAAGAGGATGGCCATGTGGGCCCACAGAAATTCTTGCAACAGTTGTCCCAATCGAGTGGATTTTGGGAAAATTCCTATTTTCTTTTTTCTTCTTTAGAAATTGATTTGCAAATTGATTTGGAAGACTTCTAATAGTGTTAGGAATCTAATTAGTAAGAGATTTTAGGGTTTCTGGATGTTTTGGAGTGCTATATATGAAGCACAGTACTAGACTGTGTGGCCAGTGTTATTTGGCTTTTAAAAAAAATAAAATTAAAGCATAGATTGTTGCTTTATTTTTCCATTACTTGCTTCTCCATTTATTCTCCCTTTGATCTATGGTGTTTTACGCATGAGATCCCTCATTAGGTGGATAAAAACCCTTATTTTTCCCTTTTTTTAGAGTCCAAGATTCGGCAGTCTCTATATATAATATACTGCCTATAACAGTGTTTTGACAGTACACATACTGTTTTGGGAAATTGGAGTTCCTTTTGGAATCTATGGCTACATCAGTTTGTCCACATGGAATCCTTAGGGGATTTGCCCAAGCCCTACGGAGTTTGGTGAATCCCTTGTTTGGGCAATTCACTTGTAAAGTGAATTGAAGTGAAGGTTTAAATTGAGAGACATGAAAAGAAGAGGCGTCAAATCATAAACTACCAAATTTCAAAATTCCCTTCTTGGCTTTTTGTCATTTTGTGGCATGAGATGAGAAGGCATCTTTTTTACTTTTTTTGGATATAAAATAGTGAAGGCCTTTTGTCATTTAGTGGGATGAGAGAATCCCTTTTTGATTTTCTTTTTTCTAAAGAAGAGGTGATTTTTTAAATTTGATACTTTTTTATATGACCCCTCTTCTTTTCTTTTCTCCGAAATTCACCCTTCACTTCGATTCACTTTACAAGTGAATTACCCAAAAAGACCCTTGGGATTTGACCATCCCTCTCGTGGAGTTGGTCTATTTTCTATCTGCGGATCCGGGGCTGCATAAGTTCACCATGTGAAGAAGATGACTTTGATCCCGAATGTATCTGAATGATGGCCTCAATTGTATGTCACTTGACCATATATTTCTCCGGAAGAATGAAAGAAGGTGCCTTGTGACAATTTCAAGAATGTATGACTGATAAGAAGTTTCTGAAATTGTATTCTATTCTTCGGTCTCCCTTAGGAGATCGATCATCAATATATATAGTGTATTTACATGCCTTAATCAAGGCTTTAAGTTAGGAAACTACTAATTACATCAAATTGCTATTCTAAGTTAGGAAACTAGCTATTCTAAGTTAGGAAACTAACTAATATGTACAGCTATTATGAATCTTGACCCAATCAGACCACGTGAGATATATCATGATGGACTGGATCCTTTCATGGGCCTTGGGCCTGTTTAACACCCCCCCTCAAAGTGATGTGGGAGAATCAAAGTTTTATTAGCCGAGAACGCAGCTGAATAAGTCTCTGTCTTTTGTTGCGCTATATGAGCCGAGGTCGCAATGCGCTGTTCTTCGCGTAGGAGTTCATTTAAGCATACATCCAAGGAAGGTAATGGCATCCGATTCATCAGGGCAGATTGGATACTTTCATATTCACTGCGCAGTTTCATCAAAAACTGATCCCTTTGACTAGAGGCCTGAAGATCTTGTATCACTGTCAAAACATTGTCAGCCACATCTGCATATTTAATACTATCGTATTCCGACCACAGTGTACGGAATCCTGAATAGTAGTCTTGTATCGACAAGGTCCCTTGTGCATATTCAGCAATTGCGCATTCAAGATGAAATTGACGTGCAGAGTTATCTTGATGGTATACTTTCTTCAAATACCCCCACATGGCTTTAGAGGTTGAGTAGGGCTTGAGATTCATAATCAGATGTGGCTCGACGGATCCCAGAATCCATGATTTGATTTTGGCATCTTTAGTATGCCAAGAGGATATCTTCTTTTCATCCTCAGTGGGTTTAGGGTCAGCACCAGAAACAAAACCCCACAATTCCTTAGCTTCTAGGTAGATTTGGAATTGGAAACACCAGGCAGGGTAATTTTTGCCAGTGAACTTGATCAAAGTTACCTCAGATTTTTCCATCTCAATGTCAGATTGGAAAAAATTGGATTGAAACAGTAATCAAATCAAGCAACAAGTGGATGAAAAGCTGTTTGAGTGTAAAAGATCCAACCAGGCAGAAAACGGAAAAAAATCAGACCAAAAAAACCCCAATGACGACCTTGTCTAGGCTGCAAATCCTTTACGTGGAGCCCACAGATGGATCTGACCACTGATCAGATGTTTGATCTGAGAAGCCACAGTATTTTCGCACCTACTGGAACAGATTTGAATCCATTCCTCTGAAAATCCAAGATTCTGGATGGTCGTGATTGAAACTGTTGTGATCTTTTGAAATAACACAAGAATGATCAAAAGGACTGCCTGGAGGTGTTGAAAAATCCTGAAAAAATCGCCAATAACCTTAGAAATATCAGGCGACCATGAAGGGATGATTTCTGAAGTTAATCTGATTGATCAAGGGTGGGCCACTAACACGATGTCACTGACGCAGCAAGAAGATGTCGCTAGAATGGAGTTTTCTTGAAAACAGATCCTGGATCTGTTTGTTGCATGAGAGAGACTTATTTCTCTCTATCTCTAATCCCTTGATGTTATGGAAGATGTCTAAGATCAAGACTGCCCTGATACCATGACAATTTCAAGAATGTATGACTGATAAGAAGTTTCTGAAATTGTATTCTATTCTTCGGTCTCCCTTAGGAGATCGATCATCAATATATATAGTGTATTTACATGCCTTAATCAAGGCTTTAAGTTAGGAAACTACTAATTACATCAAATTGCTATTCTAAGTTAGGAAACTAGCTATTCTAAGTTAGGAAACTAACTAATATGTACAGCTATTATGAATCTTGACCCAATCAGACCACGTGATATATATCATGATGGACTGGATCCTTTCATGGGCCTTGGGCCTGTTTAACACCCCCCCTCAAAGTGATGCAGGAGAATCAACCAGCATCAATTTGCCAACCAAGAACTGATGGCGTGGCCGTGGAAGACCTTTGGTGAGAATATCAGCAATTTGAAGTTCAGTGGAGACATGCGGAAGGCTGATGACATCACGTTTAAACTCATCACGTATGAAGTGACAATCAACCTCGATGTGTTTAGTGCGTTCATGAAAAATCGGATTTTCAGTAATCCGAATTGCACTTGTATTATCTGCATAGAGAGGGGTAGCTCCTGCTGCTGGAAAACCAATGTCAGAGAGCAGACCACGGAGCCAAAGAATTTCGGAACATGCAGCAGACATGGCACGATACTCAGCCTCAGTAGAGGATTTGGAAACTTTTTCATGTTTCTTGCATTTCCAAGAAATGAGACTATCACCCAAAAACATGCACCATCCTGTCGTTGATCTGCGAGTATCCGGACAACCAGCAGTAATGGGAACATGACCCCCGTTAGCAGTTTGTATTTGAAGCGGGCCAGTGTATCTTCGCACATTGGAGAGTGGTGCGCAAAACATGACAATTTCAAGAATGTATGACTGATAAGAAGTTTCTGAAATTGTATTCTATTCTTCGGTCTCCCTTAGGAGATCGATCATCAATATATATAGTGTATTTACATGCCTTAATCAAGGCTTTAAGTTAGGAAACTACTAATTACATCAAATTGCTATTCTAAGTTAGGAAACTAGCTATTCTAAGTTAGGAAACTAACTAATATGTACAGCTATTATGAATCTTGACCCAATCAGACCACGTGAGATATATCATGATGGACTGGATCCTTTCATGGGCCTGGGGCCTGTTTAACACCTTGGAGAACGTTAATGCAGTACCTTTTCTGTGGAAAAAAGTGGAAATGGCTTTCGGCGGTGCTGAAGTGGGCAATTTTCCATGAGGAAAAGAGGAAAAATGAATTAACATTTCCAACTCCACAAAAGACCATTTCCTTCTTCGGGGGGGGGGGGTGACATTGAAAATGTTGTCCGCGAAACCGGTTTTCTGTAGCACTGTAGAAATGTGCCCTTAATGAACGTGGCCATTGACTAATTTGTATAGAACATAAACTTTCTTTAAAGATTGGGTTATTTTTTTCAGGTGCATTGAATTCTTATTGCCTTCTATTCTATATGAAAATTGTGCTGGATTTGAGTTCCCTTCTTCTTAAGCTTTTTTGGCTTCTTTTTTTATATATTTTCTTATCTTATTAATATGATGCATCAAGCGATAATCTGATTTGTGAACCAGGTGGCGAAGGCCCCAGATGGAAATGGAGGAGTTTATTCTGGTAATTCATATTTAGGGTACATTAGTATAATGATAGCAAATGCTTATGTTGCTTAGATTATCAGTTACCTTTCCTTTATTTCCATTTTGGACTAAGTACTTGGCTCCATTTAATTGTAAATCTGCTGATCAGCTTTGAAATCTTCAAGACTATTGGAAGATATGGCCATGAGAGGTGTGAGATATGTGGATGTCTATGGAGTTGACAATGCTTTGGTGAGTGCGTGGGTTTGTGCATGTGTGCGCGTGTGTATGGAATTTTTTGCAACATCCTTTCATTTTTTATATACAGCATTGATCTCTTGAAAGCAGGTTCGTGTTGCAGATCCAAGCTTCCTAGGATTTTTCATTGATAAAGGCTTAGCTGCTGCAGCAAAAGTTGTCCGTAAGGTGTCAAAGATGATTCATTCTAGGAGATTACATATTATTTGTTCTCTGCTGTTGTATGCTCGTACGGAATAAAATGATAGCATTCTCTTGACCATTTGGTTCTAGTTCAAGTAGCTTGCCACTGATTCAATGTTTTTTATTTTTATTCTATTCCACTTGCTATCGACCTTTTTCTCTTTATAGTGTACATGTACCTTCTTGAGTTTGGATGCTTTCTAGGTCTTGATGAAATTAGTCAAAATTGATTTTGTCCTTGACTGATGCATTTTGTTGGAGGCATGAATTACCTATTGGTATGTTATTACTAAAGCGGAGATAGTTGGTATTATGAAGTTAAATGCTTGAAATTACTTAGAACTGAAAAACAAAGCTTAGAAATGAATTAATTATATTTGAACTAAATTAATTGATTGCAGTTCTCAGTTATCTCAGTGGAGCTGAAATTTGATTTGATAAATGATTGCTTAAGCTTCTTTCTATTTGGTTTTGTACTGATGGATTGGACTCTTTCTTGCTAAGGTTTTAGGCTAAATCATGTTCCCAATCAATATTTATTACAACAAAGTGCAATTAAATTTGAGAATGTTTTCCTGCATCAATAAAAATAATATTCTATTATGGAAAAACTCAGTTACCATAGAATTTAAAAAATAAAAAATTCTATTGTTGAAGTTTGTCACTGATTTTTTAAGCAAAGTTGCCATTAAAAAAAAAAAAATTAAATCAAAGTTAGTGCAGTTGGAACTTAGAACTCCTCTTGAGGTGGATTGATTTTAAGGGGGTGAGATTGGTTTTCATGCTGGCTGTTTTGTACGTACACCTGCAGCAGAAAGTTGCCCATATAAAGACAAGTGTGCGCATACATATTTTATGGGCAAGGGTGCAGAGACAAGACCAAGGCAGTGAGCTCTTAATGGGCTAGAAAGAAGCACAAAGAAGCTCATGTGCATACTTGTATTGTTGACTTTGTCAATAGATTAGATAGAAGGAGATATTCTTTTGCCTCAATTTAGTTTATCATGAGCTTACAAAAAATATTGAGGTGGACTGTCATTTTATTCGTGGCCAATTAAAAGAAAAGCTTCTGTCACTTCCTCATGTATTATCATCTCTCCAGTTTGCAGATCTTTTTACCAAGAGTATTTGATTCACATCAATTTGCGGGGGAGTGTGAAGGAGCTTAGTGTTAATTGTCTTATGGATCACCATTGTGAATTATTGTGTATGGTATTTCAATGCACCTTTGGAGCACCACAACTGTAATTATCCTGGAGATTTGATAGGATCATAGATTGGCTGTAATTAGGATAGTAATTCCCTTGGCTTATGTGTTTATTGTCAGGTCCATCCCCAAAATGCACAAAATAGAGTCCTTTTGAGCTACTTCCATTTGGCAAACAGTAGAAAACAGTACTCATCATACACCAATATCTTTTCTTAATATTAAATGAAGGTTAATTAATTCTCTCTCTCTCTCTCTCTCTCTCTCTCTCTCTCTCTCTCTCTCTCTCTGTGTGTGTGTGTGTGTGTGTGTGTGTTGATCATTATTGTTGTTTCTATGAATTTTTTTTTTCAATATATTTCAGTCCTTTCCACATCCGATTCTTTTACTCTGATGTGTATTTGCCGTTCAGTATTTCTTGGAGCTTTAACTTCATTTCTACTCTTGAAACAGGCATATCCACAAGAAAAGGTTGGTGTGTTTGTTCGGCGGGGTAAGGGTGGGCCTCTTTCCGTGGTCGAATATAGTGAGATTGATCCATCAATGGCTTCTGCCATCAATCAGGGGACTGGACGCCTCCGGTTTTGCTGGAGTAATGTATGCTTTGTTGAAGCTTCTTTTATCAAACATTTTGATGATCGGTTTTCTTTTTATGAATATATCCATCCCATCCTGAGGTCGTTGAACAGGGCTGCTCCTTGTCATTTAAGTGTTTAAAACTGGGTGTTAAAAGGATTCAGTTAGATACCGATAAAAAAAAAAAGGAAAGGATTCAGGGGGATGCAGTGAGGTGATTTTGTGACAGTATCCAGGCTGTGTTTGGTTCCTTGCTATTTCAGTGATGTCTGTAAATCTAACAATTGAGAAACCCCAAACACCAGCTACCAAAATGGACGGGAGCTAAATGCAGCCCAAAGTAATCATCTGCTTAATTCTTTTCCATTTTATTTAATTTTTCTAGAACTCCTATTCATCATTTGTGTTTTTAGTTTTTACCAAAAGCTACTTTTTTTTTAAACTCCGATACTTAAATTAGGTGTTCTTCTGGCATCGGAATGTTAATTGATGCCCAATGATGTATATATGCATAAATAATTAATTGCAAGACATTGCGTGTGTGTGCGTGCGTGCGTGGGTGGGTGGGTGGGTGGGTGGGTGCGTGCTTGTGTGCGTGTGTGGAGAGAGAGAGAGAGAGAGAGAGAGAGAGAGAGAGAGAGAGAGAGAGAGAGATGCTCAGGTGTGCACCACAGACCTCCCTTTTTCAGCACATGGGGCCTTCTATAATCTACCCAAACCCAACTCACTACCACCCCATGAATTGCCGCCAGCCCAATTTTGACACTCATCCACCTGTTTCTAAATGTTCGATTAAAATCTAGAAAAAAATGATGCCTTCTAAAACCATTACATTTGAGGGCCATGGATCAAGGGGTTTAGATGGTCTAACATAGTTGAAATTCTGCACACATGTAGGTCTCATTCAGTTCTTTCAGTCCCCCACCTCCCCATGCTTGGCATGGCCCAAGGTGGGCAAAAAATGGGGTACACACGAGGTATGTACAGAGAGGGTGTGCACCATGTGTGTGCTCACCTTTATTTTGAGCATAGGCCCTGTGGGGTCTACTTGGGTGCATGCCAAACAAAGGGACTGTGGGGATGGAAAGACTTATGAGGATAGGGAGTGGATGCGAAGTCAGCATGATTGGCCATCTGATGGCCTAGATATTAAGACCCCAACATCTATGGGAAAGAAATACTCAAAACTTGCAAATGTAAAACTCAACGGTGTATATGATTTGAATGGATCTCCAATTGGGTCAGGTGGCAATTCAAGGGGAGGGAGGGAGAGAGGATGGGATCAGGTGGGACCCATAGGGGTGGCCCTCTCTGGGCAACAATTCTTAATAGATCACGGGGATATACGTTATAGTCACACATGCAAGCACAGATAGGCGCACCTACATGACCTCTAACAATGGTCCAGTCTATGAGGCCCGCCTGGAAGCTTAACGATCATGGGTGGGGTAGGGGTTTGAAAGGTCTCCATATGACCTACATGCATAGGAAAAATGGCAGCCATCCAATCAAGGGAGGAACTCGATCATCAAGGGGCCACGTGTGCCCCCTAGGCTGGACCATTCCTAGCAGAGCGGGTAGATCGTCCTTGGAAATTCATGTGTGTAAGACATAATCTGGTGAGAACTGCACATAGCACTGCACGACGTCACCTGCGTGGCCCTCCTAGGGCCATGCCAATCACAGGGAGGAGCTAACTGCATCATTATATTGCCAGAAGCCCGCTCATCCAACCAATTACTTTTGGATTGAAATCCAATAAAATGATGCCTTCTAAACAATTAAATTTAAGGGCCATACATTGTGCTGTTAGAATGATATGGTAGGGTCGATATTTTGCACACCCCTAGGTCTCATTGAGATCTTTCCACATCTCGCCACTTGGTCTTCTATACCTCCTAATTGTAGACCATTGTTCCCTTCTTACAACAGATTCTAATTGCTTTGATTCTCTTTCTGCCTAAGTGTTAATGTTCAATGCTCCATTTTATTCTATATCCCATCCCTGCCCTAGAGTCTTGTTTCATCTGTGTGTTCTATTCGTGGCCCACAACTAATTGAATGAAATCCTAGTAACTCTAAAACAAGAAACTATAAAACAATGATTGATGGCATGGATACTACCTTCATGAGTGAAATTCTCAGTATTATACATTTTTTTTTACTCGTCTCTAATTTCACTCATCTCTTATTGCTATTTATAATTATGTGTTGTTCTCATGTACCTAATTTGTTTCTTTCAGGTATGTTTACAAATGTTCACTACTGATTTCCTCAATCAAGTGGCAAATGGGCTTGAAAAAGACAGCACGTTAGTGATCCTCTTTGCATCCAGCATTTTTCATATCAATGTTTATAAAGATCTATAATCATCATTTTATATCAGGATTACATCGTAATAAATTTAATATCGATATGATGGAAAGTATTAAATTTGTTAGGCTAGCATCAGATTACTTGTCTGTATGCATACATATATATATATATATATGGGAAATATTCAAGTGCATCTATCCCTCACCATGTGTGGTGAGGGACACCCCTTCTTGGGGTGTTTCAAGTACAAAAGGGCATTTGTACTTGAAGGGAAGATCCCCTTTTGTACTTGAAACACCCAAAAAGAGGTGTCCCTCACCACACATGGTGAGGGATAGATGCACTTGAATACCTCCCAATATATATATATATATATATATATATTGATAATGGAGAGTGTACTTGTCTCTGTGTGTGTATATATATATATATATTGTTACTATTTTTAAATCAAATCAAGTGTTAACTCGTTCTGTTTTATTGAATCAAGTAATTCCATTTTATAAGGGTGCCTATGCCCTATCTACACATTTGTATTGACCCAAGTAAGTCCACTTTATGAATGTGTGAATATCTTCAAAAACACATGCCCACATGCACAAACTATCCAGATAGGCGGGACCACTTTTTAAGAAAAGATGTACGGCTGTGAGGCCCATTGTGGGCCCATCTATTTGTCCTAACCAAGTGCTGAAAATCTTAGCTATAACCGGAATTTTTATATTGCTTTTAATGTAATGCATCATGAATTTTGATGTTATCTCATCATTTTTCTTTTCAATGATAATGCATGGTAATGCCGGGTTGATTCAGAAAACTAATCGGTTTCTTATTCTGCCAACCTCCTTGCCACCTTCTCCAATGTTCAACTTCTATAACTTCTAATCACATAATATGCAATGCTGAGTGCAGTTACCACCTTGCTGAGAAGAAAATTCCTTCTGTTAATGGGCATACCATGGGCTTCAAGTTAGAACAGTTCATATTTGACGCGTTTCCTTATGCACCTTCAACTGCTCTCTTTGAGGTTTATTTCTCACTTTAATAACTCTCTCTCTCTCTCTCTCTCTCTCTCTCTCTCTCTCTCTCTCTCTAATAACTTGTTTGGTGTTTACCCCACCTGGTGGCTCCACATAGATCACAGTGGGGTCAATTGACCCCACTGAGATCCGAAAAAGCATTTAAAAATAAAAAAATTTATTTCATGAATTGAACTTATGGGAAGCTTTTGACCCCACTCAATTTAAGAGTTTCACCCCACATTAGCTAACTTTACAGTTTTTCTTTGTTGTTGTGGTAGTTAACAAAAGTCACCATAAAATACTCACCGCCTAAGTTAATAGGCCAACTGTCTACCAAAAATTAAATAAAATTAATGGGCCCACATTACTGATATGCACTCTAGTAACAAGTTTTTAGAACTTAAAGGAATTTGTGACATTGCTAGAAAAATTAGTGGAGACAAAGAAGGATATCGCATACCAATTGGTTTATTTGCTTTTAACATTGGCGTCGATTTTACCAGCAATGACTACTACAGTAGAAAGAGCTTTTTCAACAATGAAGTACGTAAATAACAGGTTGCGTAACCGAATAGGAGATTAATTGATGAATGATTGTTTCGTTACATATATTGAAAAATATGTGGTTGCTAGTGTTGATAATGAATCTATTATGCAACGATTTCAACACATGAAAACCTGTTGAGGGCAGCCGTAGGAGTTTATGTATTTGGATTTTGCTTTTGGATTAAGAACTATTAGTAACAATGTATTAAAATTTCTTTTATTGTTTTTTAGAATTCAATATTATCTTTGTCGGATTATCAAAAATAGATTATTTGAGAATTTTATACTATACTTGTCGAATTATCGAAAGTAGATGACAAATGTTGATAAAGGGAAAAATAAATTTATTCGATTTGCAGAAGATAAGTCTTTTGTTGACCCCACTGACTCGAATTCCTAGAGCCGCCATGTTGGATGACTGCCATTTGTTTATGCTCGACTTTTCTTTAAGATTTCCAACAGGGGAAAAAGAAAAAGATGTTAGCAATAATTTTTTCAAAACATCTCATGATAAGTATAACTATGATTTTATAATCAGGTCCTGCGTGAAGAGGAGTTCGCACCAGTCAAAAATGCCAATGGATCAAATTTTGACACTCCTGACAGTGCACGGCTGCTTGTTCTCCGCCTGCACTCTCGTTGGGTTGTAGCTGCTGGTGGCTTTTTAACACATTCAGTGCCCTTATACTTGACAGGTAATTTTCACTTATCAGGATGCATATATGTTTTCTATCGGCATTAGGTCATCTTTCTATGTATCCTATGGTTTTCACAAGACAGACAGACCCACTGATCATAGGGGAGAACAGTGAAAAGTGTAGGGTGCGTATGTACAAGTGACCATTGTTTTTCCCCCTTTGATGGGAAATAGCTCCCCATCCTCCTCCAGTTAATTCAATCGGACTACATGGAAATTTTGGTCTCTCAACCCTTGGCCCTTCACCTTCCGTCCTTTTCCGGCTCCTCAACTTCCCTTCTGCTAATGACAAATGGGCCAGTAGTAAGTAGGAATAATGATACGACGGAGCAATCAATTTGAGTACATAAATCCAGGTTGTCTAGGTGTGCACCCCTTAAATCTGTTTTTGTTCCATTTTTCTGTGAGACTAGATGTTACCATTCCAAATTTCCAATCTATAGGTGTTGCCTTGCAGAAGCTCGAAATTTACTATCATTCTATCGATTCTGCCCCAAGTCTATGATGGGGCAGAAAGACAACCTGTTGCTATGGAGAAGTATTTCATTTTTCTTGTCATTATTAACTAATCCCATCTTTATATCATCTATGGAACCAAAACCCCCTCTATTGATAATTCGTAATTTGGATTCTAGTATTTTTGCTGCCCCCAAACAGGCAGAGCAGATAAGCATTCACTCTAGGGATGGCAAAGGGGCGGGTCAGGTTCTGATTTAGGTCAACCCAACCCGACCCGATTGGTATTTTCATTGCCCCATACCGACCCCGACCCGTGGTGGGTTTTATGGTTGTCATACCAACCATACTCACCCCATGACGGTCATGGGTCGGGACGGGTATACCAACAGTTAATTTAGTATTTTTTGAAAATTATGAAGAGCTTATGTCGTAGCCAAGATTAGAACCCACAACATCTGCGGAAAATGTCACTCCCCGCTACAACCTACACTAGTGAATTTTTATATGCAAAATTTTACGTAGTAGTATATAAAGTGAGGACATGCAGGGCAGGGCGGGTTCACCACAACCAAAATACCTGGCCCATACTCGCCCCTAATAGAAGCTGGTTGGGGCAACCATCCCAAATTCACTCCGCCCAAGCATAGATGCCATCTTCTTGATCCATCTAAACTTATTCTGGTCTTGGAACCTATCCTCATGGCAGGTGTCGAGATTTCACCTCTTTGCTCTTATGCTGGCGAAAATCTAGAAGCTATATGCCGTGGAAGAACTTTTCATGCGCCTTGTGAAATTAGTTTCTAATTTGAGAAAAGTTTCCTCTTTAATGTGTGCTCATCAACCATATGTGTATTCATTTTCTGTCATGCGTACTCGTTTGATGCCGAGTATGTGAGCTCTCTTTTTCTTGTAGAACACAAGTTTCCGGCATGATTTTTATCACCTCAGTTTTTACAGGTCACTATGCATCTCAATATGGATGGCTTTTGGGTTTTCCCTTCTTCTGTTACCCCTATTGGTTGTATCAGTTCCATTTAGACTTCAAACCATTATAATCTTTTGCAGTTTCTATGATTTAAGTGCTTAATCTGGATGTGAGTATTTATTTTTTTCATTTTATGTTTTTGAAAGTATGTTACTCCTTTATTAAATAAGGAAAATATTCAAATTAAAACTTTTTTGCGGGGCCCAACTAACAACATATCCAAATCTAACAGCCAAAGAATACCACATAACTTGAGAATGAAACCAATAGTTTATGGATTAAGCTGTCTCACACTAAACAGACTGTCCAAGGTGACTGCGAAGGCTCTTTAACTTACTTGATAAACTGCAAATCCATCTCAAGGCAAACATGAGTCAAATCTTGCAGGATGAATGATACCAGAAGTAATGCATCTTTATAGATCAGCCGAATTGATAATGTAACCAATGACCTGTACATGATGGTAATCACCGTCCCACCTTTTTGGTGTATTCTTTACACTAGCAACAACGCCCCGTGCTTAGCCCGGGGCAAAAAGTAAGATATTACATTTTGAATTTATGAGATATCAAAATTAATTATAAACTTGTAAGCATATATTCATGTATATTTATATAAAAACAGTTAACACATCCTCAATCATAAATACAAGTGGTCAACATTAATAATAAACTATTACAAGGATAAAGCTAAAAAAAAAATCCATTCAACAACATAAAAATAATAATAACAACAATAATTACTAAAGAGGATATAGAAAAAGCGAATTTTGTTAGAACTAATCAAACTATTTTTTAGCTCTAGATTTTTAAAAAAATGTATAAACATCTTAACTTTAAAAGCCATAAATTATGAGACTTTAAAACCACATGCTAGTGTTATTTGATCCCAATAATAATTGGCCCCCCTTGGATCAATGTGTGTGTGTGTGTGTGTGTGTATCTTAATTATGAGTCCATATGGTCCCACGGAAGTGTAATTTACAGTGGGCCAAACCTAGGGTCATATGTCTATATAATCAGATAAGAAAAATGATGCCTATAAGATTCAACCAAAGTACTCCAACCTCAAAACATTTTTATCATAAGCCCATCCATGAGATTGTCTACCAGAAGGTTGGTCTGATTTTCGTTCCAATGTGACAATCTTTGAATAGAGTAGAGCTGTATTTGGAAACTAAAAGAAAATGATAATTTTAATGAAAAAATTATCATCTTGAATTTTAGAAAGGTGAGCCACAAATATAAAAATAAGAATATATAATAGCCCGGGCCCTGTAATAAGAATCAACATTTCAAAATTTGTCTTATTATTTAATAGAAATGATGAGAGTATAGATACATGGGGCACAACTACACTTGCACACATATATTATATACAATAATGTAGTATAAGAGAGTTCTTAAATTAAATGGGGTTAATATGACTTGATTAAATGTTTAGTGGGATAGTGGGCCCTTGTTGACGCGGTGTTCCGAGGTGCCTAGGTTAGGTCACATGATGTACCATCTAAAGGTGGGCCTCATATCCTAATTCCTAAATACGTGTCCAATTCGACAGTAGGACAGTGGGCCCTTGCTGATGTGGCATTCTAGGGAGCCTTGGCCGAGTCACATAATGTAAATTCTAAAGGTGGGCCTCATATCCTAATTCCTAAAGGTGTGTCGTGTTGTGTTTAATGGTAGCTCTCTTGTATTTTTTAAAGGTGTTCAGCATGTACAAGTGTGTATAATTGATCCTTGTACCTAAAAAAATCAGTGTCGTCGGCTATGAACCATCAGATGATGCAATGGGCTAGATGTTTCGATGTAGGCTCAAGTCTGAATTAAAGCCTCGCGAGTCATGTTTAAACCATCATGGCCCATGAAACCTTAATGGCTATGAACCATAAGATGACGCAACGGCCGGATGTCTCGATGTAGGCTCAAGTCTGAATCAAAGCCTCGTGAGTCATGTTTAAACCATCATGGCCCATGAAAAGCTTTGGCGTAGTTGTAACTTGCCACCCTTAGATAGCCCTACCCACATCTAAATGAAGGGCTCATCTTGCAGTTTGCATGGTCTACTGTTGAACTTTTGGTTGAACCCACTGCCACACAAATCGAGTGGCCCCATCTATATGGTGGCCCCTCGTATTTGCCTACTTATCTGATGTTGATCTTGAATGATAGTATCATCCGTTTGTCATTTGAGTCGTTCATCTAGCCATGGATGAAACCAGAGCTTCTTTCGGGATTTTATAAATTTTAAGGAGATCATGTACCGTTCATCTAGCCATGGATGAAGCCAAAGCTTCTTTTGGGATTCAATTATATCTTAAAGGAGACACGTGATCTAACCTCTAAAGGTGGGGCTCATATCCTAATTCCTAAGATATGATTAGTTCGAGAGAGAATTTTTAGGGGGTTCACAATTATTAAAGAGATAATTACGTCCAACGTTTAGGATAAGGGTGGAGATATTTTAAAGATAGAGATGCTATGGGAGGAGATTTGAGAGGTGTAGTGGCCCACATTAAACCCAAAGTTTTGTGTGTTTTTATAAGTATTTTTTTTTAAAGGAGAATTATTGGGTTGCTTACGTGGCACCCCTCTCAGCCCACCTCCCCCTTGCTTTAATATATATAACTAGTAACAATGCCCCGTGCTTAGCCCAGGGCAAAAAATAAGATATTATACTTTGAATTTATGAGATATCAAAATTAAATATTAGCCCGGGGCAAAAAATAAGATATTATATTTTGAATTTATGAGATATCAAAATTAAATATAAACATATAAGAATATATTCATGCATATTTATATAAAAACAATCAACACATCTTCAATTACAAATACAAGTGGTTAACATCAACAATAAACTATTACAAAGATAACGCTAAAAAATCCATTCAACAACAACATAAAAATAATAATAACAACAATAATTACTAAAGAAGATATAGAAAAGCGAACTTTGTTAATATATATAATATTAGTAATAAGAAATGCATTCAAGTTTTTGTTATCTATTGATAATTTCAAAGCCCAATAAAACAAAGCCACCCCATTTGGACTTGTTTGTGCAACAAGAGATTTTAGTTTATGCAGTTTTTTATTTTCTCATAAGAATGAAATTTTATATTTTTGTAGAAAATGAAAGTCCTCTCTATTAAGGAAAAATGATTCATTTTTTTTTTTCTATGCAAGGAAAATACGTCACACCAAACAACATAATATTATTAACAAAGAAAATCATAAAAATGTGTAATCCTCTCATTTCATAAATGCACTATTTTTTTATTTTCACATAGGCAAATGGTCATTTCACTTCCTCCGCACAAATTTCTTCTCTACCCCTTTGAAGCAGCACCAATACCATTTTAGAACTAATCAAACCATCTTTTAGCTCTAGATTTAAAATATATATATATATAAACATCTTAAGTTTAAAAGCCATAAATTATGAGATTTTAAAACCACAGGCTAGTGTTATTTGATCCCAGAAATAATTGGCCCACCTTGGATCAATGTATATCTCTCTTAATTATGAGTCCATGTGGGCCCACGGAAGTGTAATTTATGGTTGGCCAAACCTAGGGTCATATATCCATATAATCAGATCAAAAAAGGATGCCTATAAGATTCAACCAAAAAAACTCCAACTTCAAAACATTTTTATCACAAGCCCATCCATGGGGTAGTCTACCAGAAGGTTGGATCTGATTTTCGTTCACATGTGACCATCTTTGAATAGAGTAGAGCTCTATTTGGAAACTAAAAGAAAATGATATTTTTAATGAAAAATTTATCAGTGTGAATTGTTGAAAGGTGGGCCCCAAATATTAAAATAAAAAAATGACAATCTTGGTCTGCCAGAAGGTCATGTCTGATTTTTGTTCACATGTGACATCTTTGAATAGAGTAGAGTTCTATTTGGAAACTAAAAGAAAATGATATTTTTGATGAAAAATTTATCAGTGTGGATTGTTGAAAGGTGGGCCCCAAATATTAAAATAAAAAAATTAAAATCTTGAGAAGATGGAAGATAGATGGTGTTGAGAGAAAGATGGCAAAATAGAGAGATTTTAGGGGATATTGATTGAGAGACTTTAGGAGATAGAAGATATGGATAAATAGATTTTTTTGGAGAAAACATTGTGGCATGTGATGACATGGCACCTTAAAGCACTCTATGTTTTTTCTCCATATTTATTTGAAATGAGAATTATTGGATTGCTGAGGTGGCCCCTCACAGCCCACTTCTCCCTTTGCTTTAATATATATAACTAGCAGCAAAGGCTCGGGCTAAATAGTAAAATATATTAAATATTAATATATAATTTAATACACACAGTAAGTACGATAGAGGCATTGGGTCAAAATTGCATTTTTAAATACATATAAAATTATATAGTAATACATTCATAATGAGTATGTAAATTAGAATAAGCTAACAGAAAAAATATCTATTGAATTTAGTTTTAAAAAAAACAAAGAAAAAGATCACATAACAATTGGTCCAAGTTATGTAATCACCCCACATAACCATAACAACATTTCAGAAAAGAAATTCAACATCAAACCCAAAAAAAATCTAAAAAAGCATAAAAAAAGAATAAAAAAGAAATATGTAATTACATTGAAAAGTGAGCTCCTCCTTATCTACATATATAACTTAGACTGAAATGTTGTTCTTGTGTGGCTTTGCAAAGCTCAAAACATCAAATTCCCACTCTTAAGTCCAAACAAACACGTTATTTGAATCACCCACATGACGAAAACAACATTTCAACAAAGAAATTCAACATCAAACCCAATTTTTTTTTATAAAAACATAACAAAGAAATGTGCAATTACATTGGAAAGTGGCTCCTCCTTATTTACATATAAAACTCAGACTAAAATACTATTCTTATGTGGCTTTGCAATTGTAATAAAATAATTCCATTTGTTGACAATTTCTTATAATAACATGTCAGTGGTTGCCTCCATAGCGTTTGGAATTTCCTATATAACCTGTGAAATCTTTAAATAAAAAAACCCAACTTTGTGAATTATCAATTTTAACTTACACAATTATTCAAACTCCAATTCTCAAAATGGAACGTGTGCTTGAGAATTTATGAATTCACTTGTCAAAATGGTAAAAGAGTATAAACCGTCAATCTTTGTAGAAAACAATAGATCATCAATTCAATGGCAAAAATGACGTGGATCATTAAAGTGGTGATAAATAAACCTCGCACCGGTCATATAACAATTAAAGTGAGGCGGTTGTTGATCTAACGATAGAAAGTTGGAAATGTCTAAGAAAGTCGATCAAATGCAATAAAAGAAGTTAATCATTTATAATAATGACAGAGACTCAAATCATTGTCTAAGTGACAAAAAGAAGAAAAACCTTCAATTCCTTGATCCGGTAGTAAAACAAATGTAGACGAGCTATCCAAATGAACACCCCACCCAGCCCATAGTGTGAAATACTTTGTCAAACTATAGATTATCTTTTGGGCAACACATTGTATATGGAACATCTGTATAAAAGCTTTTTCTTTATAAGGTTCTGTTTAGGAAGATCCACTAAACTTCTAATAACATCATCATTGGCAATAAAATCTTTACAACCTCATTCTCATAACAAAGTAGAAGAAAACAAATTAAAAGAGAAACTAATTAACAAAAAGGGCAAGTCATATATATAGAGGAAACAAAACAAAAAAATCACTTTAAATCCATGGGTATCAGAGTCACTGTCTCACTGTACCAACATCTTCTGAAAGAGAAGGCGAGTCAGACACCGAATCAAACGACTCAAGGGAGGGAGACAAATCGCCACCTCCGCCCCTACATACGTCCTCGATCATCTTCACCACCCGCCCCATCCTATGCCATTGATCAAGCACCATGGCGGTGCAGACAATCACAATGACGATCTGCAGCATTCCAATAATCTCTTCCTCAATGTCCTTGTACCTCATCAGATCCAGATCAAACACCTCAGTCGTCCATTCCTACTTGACAACCGACTGCATTTGGAAGATTGATCACTTGTTAAAGATGGAAGGCCCATGTATGGAGAGTCACATGGAGATTGACATCCTAGTGTCCTAGAGTTTCTCATTATTGCTTCCCTCTTTAGAAAGTTCACTTTGAAATTTGAAAAGCTGCTTTTGTATTTCTATAACTGATTCACAAAGTCTACTTTGACAAACTTTTTGGACAGAATTTTGGACAAACCCTATGGTATGACTTGAATATCCCCTATGATATTTAAGTCATACCATAGGGGTTGTCCAAAATTCTGTCCAAAAAGTTTGTCCAAGTAGCATTACTCTAACTGATTAGCTTCCATCTTTAGGAAGTCTTTTTTTTTTTGAATTTTGAAAAGTTGCTTTTGTGGCGCTATAATTGATTGATTTATGAGAGGGTGGGATTATGAGAAAGGATGGATTGAGGGAGAGATTTTAGGGGTTAAAAATGAGCTCTATATTATAGGCCTTAGAGAAAAAGTTTAGGAGATTCAAAATGCATATATGTACAAGTATCAAGTATTTCCCATGTATTAGGGAGGTGGGATCGTTTGATGAACCTCAAAGCATGCAATTTTTTTTCTTGGGTATTTCTTTGAGAGAGGAGAATTTTTAGAGACGAGGTGCACCCCTCACAGCCCACCTCCCCCTCCGCTCTAATATATATAATGTATGGAGAGTCACATGGAGATTGACATTCTAATGTCCTAGAGTTTCTCATTATTGCTTCCCTCTTTAGAAAGTTCATTTGAAATTTGAAAAGTTGCTTTAGTATTTCTATAACTGATTAGCTTCCATCTTTAGGAAGTCTTTTTTGGAATTTTGAAAAGTTGCTTTTGTGTCGCTATAATTGATTAATTTATGAGAGGGTGGGATTATGAGAAACGATGGATTGAGGGAGAGATTCTACGGGTTAAAAATGAGCTCTATATTATAGGTCTTAGAGAGAAAGTTTAGGAGATTCAAAATGCATGTATGTACAACTATCAAGTATTTCCCATGTATTAGGGAGGAGGGATCGTTTGATGAACCTCAAAGCATGCATTTTTTTTTCTTGAGTATTTCTTTGAGAGAGGAGAATTTTCAGGGATGAGGTAACATCCCTCACAGCCCACCTCCCCCTTTGCTTTAATATATATAATATAATATGTGGTTGGGGTGTGTTCTTTCATGGACCATCTCTTGTGGTGTTTAAATAAAGTGGCTCATTTTCACACCATTTGCCCACGACGTCTTATTGCATCACATGTGTAAATAATTGCAGACAAACATGACTGAATGTTCACCAAATACATTCGTAAATAGGTGCCAACAAGCGCCCATTAAGCATTGCTGAAATATTGTTGATGCGAAGGACATCATATGCATGTAGACCCACAATATTGTACATTGTAGACTTATTTTGTTTACTTGTTAAAGATGCCAATTATTTTAATCTACAGATTAAAGATACCAGTGGACAACTTTTGAGTTTTGACCTTTTTAATTTGTCATATAAAACATTGATACCACAAAGACCAGGCAATAATTAGAAGAAATTTGTCGAGAATACACTGACAATATTGGAATCCCCCTATCCAAGACGACTTCGTCTTCAATTAACGAAGTGGGTCCAACCAGTTGAATCAATTTGATCATATGAAATAGGCCTAGTTATGCCCAATGGTTTGACTTGACTGAGCCCTTGGCTAGATCATGATCATTAGAGCTGCCCTTTACAATCAAGTGTATGTAAATATCTAAGAAATTTCAAAGTTTGGCTTAGTGACTGTTGATGTTCTTGTTTTATTCAGTTTGTGTTTCCTCTATTGGAGTCCTTTTTTTTCTTTTTCTTTTTTTTTTTTTTTTTTAGTTTGGGATCGGTAACAAAAAAAAACATTCATTAAGAAGAAACCAAATACAAAGAGGAACCAGTTACATAGAAGGAAACCAAAAGAAGAGTGACAAAGGTTACAAGAGTATTGTACCCCACCCAACCTCCAGTTATATGACAAAGCCTAACCATGGAGACAATCTCTGAACCCATTGCTTGGCTAAAGCATCTAACATAGAGTTGGCCAATCTAACCTCACAGTGGAAAGTGACATTCATTATAGAGGAAAGATCTCTAATTTCATTAAACACAAACTGAAATTTCCAAGGGTACGTTGCTCGGTCAAACACCCCAGTTATCGCATTGGAGGAATTGCTTTCCACAGTAAGCCTATAAAATTCTGAGTTCATAATTAAAGAGCTTCCGAAATTGTGAGCATCTCCGCTTCATTAGAACCACAAACCCCCATGAACTTAGAGAACTTAAGCAAAACCTCGCCCTTACCGTTGAAAAGCACTCCTCCAAGTAAGGGTTAAGCCTCGGCCTTACTATTGCGAAGCACCCCTCGAAAGCACCGTCCACGTTGAATTTCAAAACCCCACAAGGAGGGGGAGACCAAGTCACCGATCTCTCTCCTTGAGAGGGCCACACCCCATTCAAGCTTTCCAGTTTAGAAGAATGTCGTTGAGGGCGAAATAAGAAAACTCTTTCTTGACCAAAGCCCATTGAGCAGTGCTTAAGGCGACCTTTGAAATAAGATCCTCTAATGGGCTATAAGAGCCCCAAAAGATCTCATCATTCCTTTTCTTCCAATTAGACCATAATGTTACAAACTGGATAATCCTCCATAAAGTGTTAATTTTAAAGAAGTCTACAGACTAGGAGTAATAGTGAGAAGGAGCAATAGTACCGATCTGAAGTCTTGAAAAAATGTATCCTTCTGAAATCAACAGAAAGTAAAGGTAGATGCTTGTGACCGAGGCACGTCAGGCGACGCTTTCTTTAGGACGAGTTCCGCCCTTTCAGGATAGACCCTGATGCGAAGAGGATCTCTGTTGGAACTGCCCCCAGGATACAACGGCCTTCACAGATCAGGCTTGGTCGCACTCCAAGTTCAAATCATTCAATCTCCAGGAACCACAGAATGCTCACGTTAAAGAAAAGAAGGGGTGACAGAGAAGAAGTGTTTTTTCTACAACCCAGACTACGTTATTTTATAAGAGAGAAATAATGACGTTGAGCCACAATAAATCACGTTTAAACCAGCGATTAATCACGTTTAATCACAACGTTTAGCAACAATTAAAACTGCATTTTTTAATCAACGTTTAAAAAAGCAATTAATAAAAATTAAAAAACAAAAAACGTTTGAAGCACGTGGCGGACGCACGCCCGGTTAAACGTTTTCCGGACCGGGAGCCCTGGGTCGAGCCGGACTCGCGTGCGCGCATACAGCTCATGGTAAAAAGTTCCAATTGTTCTAATGTGTATAAGAAATGGAAAAGCATATAAAGTCACCTTAAAAAGTGAACTTTAGCAATGTGGGATGCCAAGTTCTCAAGTAACCTTCACTTCCTACATAAAGCAAAAGAGCAAATGACAAAACACTTTTTGTTCAAGTCAAAACTTTGAATTTTTGAAACACCATAGAAAACCAACAATCTCCTCTCTGTTTCAAAAAATTTCAATGAGCATTATACCGGTAAGGTGACAGGTCTTGAACCTTACCGTCATGATATATTTTTCAACTTTTAGGAGTTAAAGGGACCAGAGTCTTGAACTTCAACTCTTTATATCGGTTTAAAAATACATCAAGTTTAATATACCTTGGAGTTTTTAGGTTAGCACTTTACGGCCATGCGCTTAATCTTGATTTTCATGAGTGCTCTAGAGAATCTACCCAAATTCTCATAGGAAGCGGCCCCACTTCCACACTCATATAGGTGAGTCTATCAAGAGTGCTCTTGCAGCTTTACACCCCACCATATAGGCTATAGATCTCATTAAGGAGTAAATCCAACCTCATTCGCTACAAGTTATGTACCAACAAATAATCTCACACAACAGGGACGAGTACCCTAAATGTCAGTACTTTATATCATCATGATAGTTTGTTTTTTTGATTTCCAAGATATTGCAGCACCTCCCAATGTGAAAATATAGCCACTGGTAGACTTAGAATCGTCTAAGTCCGTGTTCCAATCAGCATCACTGTAACATTCAACTACTGCTGGAAAACTAGAATAACACAATGCATAGTCTATAGCATATTTTAAATATTTAAGTATTCTAGATACAGCATTCCAATGTTCAACACCAGGATTATTAGTGTATCTACTTAATTTGCTCACAGCATAGGCTATATCAGGGCTACAGTTGTCGCGACCCCGGACCGGGTCAACGGGCCTAATCCGGGATCGGGACTAATGTTATATGTATGATGGGTTGGTGTGCATATGATTGAATTAATTAAAACCCAAAACTCAACAAAACGTATACGAGTCCATCAAGAAGGATGCCACTCGTACACGCGATTTCCCATAGGTGTCCGCGGTGAGGATATCACATCGACATGAATATTTCTTTTATGTGCGGAAGCGTGTAGCAAATCTATTTCATTCATTCATGTCCAAGATAACAAGAATTATCACATGTTCATACTAGTATCAAAATGAGCAATGATCATTAAAGCTATAACCCCAAAATAAAGTTAAGGTTTACAACAAAGTAGTTTAATTACATTTGTTCCCAAAAATAGAGGCCAACAAAGGCCAATGAATAAAACATCAAGTTTCCCCAAAAGAATGGTTAGACACAACCCAAAATGTTACGTCACTTGGCACCCGAATGTCTAAATGACATCATCAGCGTGCCACTCAACTAATCGTTGCGGTTCGCCGACCGCCTCCTCAAGCTCCTCCTCGGGGAGACCAACAACGGGACCTGAGTACCAAAGCAAAGGGTCAAACACAACGGTTTGACAAACGGGTGAAAATACATAACAATATAGAAAATACCTGGAAAATCATTTAAACCTGTCAACGCATTAATTTCATAAAACAAGAGAAACATTTGTTTAAATACATATGCAATATAAAACATGTAAGGTATCCAAGGAAACGGGAAACAGACAAGATGGCAACCACACATAGCTAAGTCTTCTATCACCGAAGTGACATGAGCATATCGGGATGTTGTCTCAGTCACCGAAGTGAGGAGATGCAACATAAGTAACATATACATAATATAATACAATACGGGACGGGACCACGGTAGCGAACCGGGTATCGGGACAAGACCACGGTAATAACCGGGTAGCGGGATCCAAAACTACAGCTGGCGGGACGGGAAAGGGTCTCCAAGTCGGTAGATCAAACCGGCAAGGAAAGCCAAGCTTAGTGGTGCCGACTCATAGGTCAAATCATGTAAAACAAGACATGTACAAATCATGTATAATGCACTTAAATAAACGGGCGGGACAGGGTGCTCAAAAGCACTAATTTCATTTTCAAACGGGATGTGCATGTCGGGGCTAGCAAAAGCTCTAGTTTCAAATTCGATGTTTTCGGGAATGATAAATCACATTTCTTGAAATTCGGGACAAGTGTCGGGATTCGATATAAATCAAGTGAATAAGGACCCCGTATGTCGATTGTGATGATCACTTGGTACTCCCTGAGTTTAGAGACATTCCGGGCTCTTTATGCACCTTAGGGATTCAAACCTTAATCGAACTTTAATTAAACAAAGCATAATAGGAATGGGATCCTAGGCACAATGTTAATCTAGTAGTACCTTACAACATACTCAGTCATCGAAAGGAAAACGGATTCGCGATATCCAAACAAACCAATTTCGCGTTTAGATAAAAGAAAGGATATCCCGTCGTTCCGTACCGTTCAAGATTGAATTAGGTTAAGTACCGATACAACCGGATTAACCATGAGGACATGTCGGTTCAACCATCCTCGAAGGAAGTCAAACGGGTCCACAAAAGGGTCACTAAATTCCATTTAAAGTCCACCTAAACATAGGGGAAAAGGTCCATTTTTCATCAGGTTTCCAGTTGGGCCGGTCGACCTGGCCCATGGCCGGTCGACCGCGTACACAGGGGCTCGGTCGACCGGCCATGGGCCAGGTCGACCGGGAGTTGTAACTTAAAATAGGTGAATAGTGTTTTGGTCAGGCTCCAGAGAGCCTGACCTCTGTGTGGCCGGTCGACCGCGCCCTTGGCCTGTCGACCGCGTGCACTGCGGAACAGAGAATCCCGCAGTGCAGCAGGTGTTCTAACTGGGGCTTGTTCCAGTGTCGCCGGTCGACCACGCCCCTTGGTCGGTCGACCGCGTGAACTGCGTAACAGAACCCAGGTTCTGTTACAGCAGTTCAGGGGTCTTTCCCATTTTTCCTATCTTTTCTACATTGTCTCCAAACCTGATTAGCAATCTCATATGTGAATAAAACAAGCTATCAAGAGCTAAAATGAGCATTTATTTCCAATCTAAACAAGTCATTAATGCCTCAAAACATTAGGTGAAAACATAAATGCATTTCATTAAAACTCATTCAAAGATAAAAGAGTCAAAACATCCACTTGCCTTAAGTCTTTAAATCAATGAAAAACAGCTCCTAGCACTCTTGCAAGTCAAGGACAACAAGCTCTACAAAAATCCCCAAAACAAACCCTAAAATGGGTCAAAACAATGAAGGAGAAGAGAGAGCTTTCAATATTGAAAATGTAGCTTCTCTAAGGCTAGAAGAACACTAATCTAGAAGATTAGGAAGAGAGCTTACCAAATGGTGTTCCAAATGAACAAGACAAGCTAGAAGAAGATCTTTTGGAGATGAGATTCCTCCACAAATGGTACCAATGGAGAGCCCTTGAAGTGGAGAAGAATATAATGAAATCTTTTGAGATGATGGTACAAGTTTGATGATGCTTGAGCAAGGAGAAGAAGAGAAAAGTGCACCAAAAACCCTAGGTTCAGTTGTTGTGCTGGAAAAAGAGAGAATGAAGGAGATGGGTTCTCTTTTATAAGCTACACAAGTGGGCTCCACCATCTAGTAACCTAGTTGGGCTAAAATAGTGGTTTTCGGGACTCCGGATGAAATCGACGAAGAAGGAAGAAATTATCGTCGAAATATCTAGTTTCTAAAAAGTTTATGTTTCGCGGGTTTCGGGAACAACAATAATTTGGTACAGATTTGGTGTAAAAGTACTGTTTTGCCCTTGAAGCTAGAAAAGTCAAGTTTCGAGGTTTCGAACGGGAACGGGATCAACATAAAAGTTGAAGGTATTAACAAAAGAAGTAAATTGGGACAAAAATACAAATCAAGAAAACCAAGATAAAACCTCAAGTACACGCAAAGTCATAAACAAGGAACCCCCAAAGGCCCCACTAATACCAAAGGCACTCAAAATCTCCAAAGCTATTTCAAAGTTATTCTAAACTAAACCAAACCAAAGTCCATAAAGCAAATCAAGACTAACACGCAACTAACTAAGCACTAATCGAGGTCACTCGGGTCGGGGTCTTACAATAGTTCATAGCATACATTAAACTACCAATCACACTAGCATATTCAAGTTGTGCTACACTATCACCATTATTCTTTACTAATTTAATACTTGGATCAAAAGGGGTAGACACTGGTTTACAGTTAAAGTGATCAAACTTTTTCAACACTTTTTCAATGTAATGTGATTGAGACAATTTAATTCCTAATAATCTTAATGCCCAGTATTACACTTTCTTCTCCCAAGTCTTTCGTATCAAAGTTATTGGAGAGAAGTGACTTTGTTTCTCTAACACAATCCATATTAGTTCCAAAGATCAACAGATCATCAACATATAAGCATAAAATTATTGTAGACTCACCATAAGTTTTATAATAAATACATTTTTCAGCCTCGTTTATTTTAAAGCCATTGGAAAGAATAACCTCATCAAACTTCATATGCCACTGTTTTGGTGCCTGTTTTAATCCATATAAGGACTTTAACAACTTACACACCTTATGCTCTTGTCCTTTTATTTCATAACCCTCGGGTTGATACATATAAATCTCCTCCTCTAGATCACTATTTAGAAAAATTGTTTTCACATCCATCTGATGAATATATAAATTATGCACAGCAGCTATAGAAATCAAAGTCCTAATGGAGCTTATTCTTGATACAGGTGAAAAAGTATCAAAGAAATCTACCCCTTCCTTTTGCCGAAAGCCTTTGGCTACCAGCCACGCTTTGTATTTTTCTATTGTTCCATCAGGTCTTAGTTTTTTCTTAAGAACTCATTTGTACCCTAAAGGCTTGGTACCTGAAGGTAAGTCAGCTAGTTCCCAAGTATGATTTGCTAAAATAGATTCTATTTCATCATCTAATGCTTCCTTCGAAAAGGCAGCATCATGGGCAAACATTGCCTCCTTATAAGTAGATGGGTCCTTTTCTATTAGATAAGTCTCAAAATCAGGACCAAAACTAGTAGATGTCCTAACTCTCTTACTTCTCCGAAGTTGGGGTTCCTCTTCCTCTGGAATTTCCAAAATTCTAGTAGATGAGGGAGGTTCAGATGTAATCCTAGTTTTAAAAGGAAAAACATCTTCAAAGAAGTCTGCATCTCTAGACTCAACTAGAGTTTGGTCTCCAATTTTTAGGAATCTATAGATAGCACTATCTTATGCATAACCTATGAATACACATTCCCATGAGTGGGGTCCTAACTTGGGCTTTTTGGGGTCAACTATTCTAACATGGGCTAGACAACCCCAAACTCTAAAATATTTAAGGTTATGCTTTCTTCCCTCCCAAATTTCAAAGGGTGAACAATTTGTCTTAGAATGTAAAATTCTATTTAGGATATAACAAGAAGTTAGTAATGCTTCACCCCACAAAATTTTTGGACAACCGGATGAATTCAACATACAATTAACCATTTCAATCAAAGTCCGATTTTTTCTTTCTGCTATCCCATTTTGTTGAGGTGTGTAAGGTGCAGTAGTGGTTCTTTTAATTCATTTGGATTCACAGAAGTCCAGAAAGTTGTTTGAAGTGTATTCACCACCTCTATCACTTCTAAATTGAATTACTTTTCTATTTAATTTATTTTCAACTTCAGACAAATAAATTTTAAATTTAGATAAAGCTTCGTCTTTAGTTCTGAGTATATATACATAGGTATATCGTAAGCAATCATCAATAAAAGTAATAAAATAGTATTTTCCACCTCTAAGTCATGGTGTTACTGACATCACATATATCAGAATGTACTAACTGAAGTAACTTAGTTTCTCTTTCCACTTTATGAAAAGGTTTTCGAGTAATTTTGGATTGAGAACAGATTTCACATTTCTTATGTTCATCTTTATATTTGTCAATCAATCCATCATTACTCATACTTTTTAATTTTTTAAAATTAATGTGTCCTAGTCTACCATGCCAGTAAAAAACAGAAGCAACTATATAAGCAGAAGACGAGGTATTATTATTGATTACATTTAACTTAAACATACCATCATAAGCATAACCTTTACCAACAAAAATACCTTTTTTACTGATTACAAACTGATCAGACTCTATTACCTGCTTGAAGCCAGCTTTATTGAGAAGAAAACCAGAAACTAGATTTTTTCTCATTTCTGGAGCATGAAGCACATTCAGCAATGTCACAGTTTTTCCGGAAGTGAACTGAAGTTCAACCTTCCCTTTACCAATTACTTGTGTAGTAACAGTAGTTCCCAGAGCGAGCTTACAGTCTTGCTTGACCTCCTCATAGGTCTTAAACAGACCTCTATCAAATGTAACATGTGTGGTTGCACCGATGTCAATCCACCATCCTTCGCTCTTTCCTGTGCTAAGGGTGTTTACTTCAGAAATGACAGCCACAAAGTGTTCTTCTTCAGTAATATTGGCTTAAGGCTTATTGGATTGGGACTGTTGTGGGAGCTTTTTCCGGTGGCGGCGTTCTCTTGCAAAATGACCTGATTTCCCACAAACAAAACAGCCACCCTTTGTCTGCGGCTTATTTGACCCATGGTTCTGATGTTTGATTGAACCTTTTTTATGATTCTTGTTAGTTTTTTTATTTTTGAAAGATGGATTGCTGTTCTTGTTTCTGCCCAGATTGTGATCAAATTTTCCTTTCTTTTCACCATCACCTGTTGGTTCAACCACATTGATTTTTCCACTGTTTTCAGGTAGAGTATTCTGATCACTCATCCGAGCTTCTTCTTCAATCCTTAAGTAGCGCTGAAGGTGCTCTAGTGAATAATCCCTGCGTTTATGCCTCAAAGTTTTTTGAATATCCTTCCAAGTGGATGGCAGTTTCTCAATTATTGTTGCTACTTGAAACTGTTCATCAACTCAGATCCCTTCTTTGACAATTTCATTTACCAAAGTCTGTAACTCATGTACTTGAGGAAGAATTGGTTTATTGTCTAGTATCTTGAAATTCAAGTACCGACCCACTGCATATTTTTTGCCCCAAATTCCTCTGTTTTATACTTCTTATCAAGGTCTTTCCAGAGTTTTCTTGCAGTTCTGGCATCAGAGTAAAGATTATAGATGTTGTTTGTAACCAGGTTTAGGATATGACCTTTGCACAAATAGTCATCTTCTTTCCATTTTTTTTGTGCATATGAACCACCTGGTTTCTCTTCACGATCGGGACATGGTTCAGTTAAAACATATGCAACTTTTAGAGATGTTAACAGAAATAAAACTTATTGTTGCCATCTTCGGAAGTTGGATCCGTTAAAACTATCCAATCGAACCAAGTCCTGATGCATAAACTTAACAGCAGAGGTAGCCATTGAACAGAAGCTTAGTTCGTCCTAAAATTGTTAATTTTAAAGAAGTCTACAGACTAGGAGTAATAGTGAGAAGGAGCAATAGTACCATTCTGAAGTCTTGAAAAAATGTATCCTTCTGAAATCAACAGAAAGTAGAGGCAGATGCTTGTGACCAAGGCACGTCAGGCGACGCTTTCCTTAGGACGAGTTCCGCCCTTTCAGGATAGACCCTGATGTGAAGAGGATCTCTGCTGGAACTGCCCCCAGGATACAACGGCCTTCACAGATCAGGCTTGGTCGCACTCCAAGTTCAGATCAATCAATCTCCAGGAACCACAGAATGCTCACGTTAAAGAAAAGGGGTGACAGAGAAGAAGTGTTTTTTCTACAACCCAGACCACGTTATTTTATAAGAGAGAAATAATGACGTTGAGCCACAATAAATCACGTTTAATCACAACATTTAACAACAATTAAAACTGCGTTTTTTAATCAACGTTTAAAAAAGCAATTAATAAAAATAATCTATATCAAGTATGGGACCCCCTCCAGACCAGGTTTGGCTGGATTTGCACCCCCCTGCACACGATATACGTTTTCCGGACCGGGAGCCCTGGGTTGAGCCGGACTCGCGTGCGCGCATACGGCTCATGGTAAAAAGTTTCAATTGTTCTAATGTGTATAGGAAATGGAAAAGCATATAAAGTCACCTTAAAAAGTGAACTTTAGCAATGTGGGATGCTAAGTTCTCAAGTAACCTTCACTTCCTACATAAAGCAAAAGAGCAAATGACAAAACACTTTTTGTTCAAGTCAAAACTTTGAATTTTTGAAACACCATAGAAAACCAACATAAAGTACAGTGACACCCAACAAAACACTCACCCAAACAAGATTATGTTGCATGAGCAATATTATTCGGGCAACACCAAGCAATATCAGACCTCCTAATAAAGGTGCTCCAAAGACTAAACGCCATCTAACAATGAAGAAAGAGGTGGTTAATCGACTCCACCTCCTTATCGCACATCACACAAGTGTCAACGATATTGTTTGAGGTCAACCCTCTTCTCGTGAGATTATCTATTGTGCCAACTTTCCCCTAATAGCTAACCAACAAAAAGCCTCAATCCGAGGAGAAACCAGCCCTATCCAAAAAAAGGAAGAAGAAGAGTCCTAAGAATTCCTGTAAAAGAAAAAACACATTAGAGAGAATGCCCAATAATTCCCCATATGAAACCTCCTCCATCTGATGAATACTCTTAAAGGACACACCCCACAAGATAGAACCACCATACCACTCAAAACAATTACTGACGGAAGAGTCCTTATTAGCCACAATCCTAAGAAACCTAGGGGACAATGCCCGTAGAGGGCCTTCCACCTAGTCATCTAACCAAAACCTAACATTCCTCCCATCCGTCACCATAAAACCCACCCCATTTCTCCTTAGCACATTTAATAGAGATCACCCTCCTCCATAGAGCAGCCTCTTCTTCCCAAACCTCCACCACCATTTAGCTAACGAAGCCCAATTCTTATTGAATTAGTGAGAGGAGATGATAAGGGTGATGAGAGAACTGGGTCAGCGGCGAGGAAGACCAATCCAATTCTTTGTTGGAGCTATTATACGCGAATTTACAGGTATTTGAGGATCCATTGTGGGACCTACAAAATGGTAATATGAACAGTTCAAAATGAATGTCTACCCCTCTAATGACATATTCTATCATTTCATTTCAATAGTGGTGGGTCCCACTATTTGATTGGGTGCATGATGGAAATGTGATTAACTCCATCCTGGAACGAATGAAATGGCCTAAAACTCCATCATGGGGACTACTTAGAGATAATTTGGATCATTCAAGTTGAATTCCATACCCTTTAGGGATATATGTTAGATTTTCATAACAATAGGAGTAGGGCCCACCGTCTAATTGAGCACATGATTGGTTGTTTGTAAATTATCTTATTGAATGGGTTGTTTGTAGATTACCATATATAAAGCGCTAAAGAAATAATAGGGTCAAACCACAGCCATCCAAACACTCTTTTCAATTGACCAGCATCTGCTCTGCTCAAACGAAAATCCTAGGCCCAGCACCATTTGGAAGTACCAAATCTGACAACTGATTCAAAAATACAATTAAATACATCATTTTTTGCTTTGTTGAATGTGTTTGTGTGTCTAGGGTAGTGTAGAAATTGGGAATTACATTGGACAAAAAACTGAAAATGGTTTTAAGGTGTCTTTGTTAAAAACTCGAGATTTTTCTAGCTGAAGATTCATGGGAAATTCCCCTTCCCTTCCCTTGAAAGAAAAAGAAATCTTCCTTGATATTGTGTTCTTATGCATATAGTAAAGAGTGGTAATGAGTAATTGATTAACATGTCGAGAAAGGCATTTCTAATAGCATCAAGAATGAGATGAACGTGCAATTGTTGAGGACAATTGCAAAAAAAAAAAAAAAATCTTTACTGAAATTGAGAAATGACGTCATTTTATCAGCAGACCATCACTTGCCCATCTTTATGAAGTTCTAACTCCATGGCTGTATGTTATGTCACAATAGTGAGTTTAGATGGACTCTTTGAATTTGAAAGAGCCATAGTTATGTACACATATTTTTTTTTATTAGTAGAAGATGAAGGCGCATTGGACGGAGATTTTATGCACATTCACACTTTCATAATATAATCAGCTAGAAGGTTTTGGATTCAATTTTGAAAGTCAATTGCAATTCTTATGGAAGTTATCCCCCTTTTTTGAAATACTTCACATTCTCTCCCCACTACCATTTACAATCCATATTTAAAAATGTAAAATTGCAACTCAATTTGGACTTGAGTTCTGTTCCAAAACCAATCAAATTGCCAACCTAAAAATCTAAAACCTCTCGTTGATAGACATGAATCTAAGTTGGCTCCAAGAGCTGGACTGCTTTTCATAAGAAAACATTATCCTTAAAAAATATTTTTTAATAATCAAAGGGAAGAAGAGCCCACATTGCATCTAGATTAATCACTTATAAACACATGAATCCGATATTACAAAAACCTCAAATATTGTATGACACTTATAGAACACATGAAGGGGGTTCGGGGGCCTCAGGACACTCATTCAACTTCAATAAGCAGAGTCCATACCCCTTTATTTGTTGAAACGTGTAGACACTGTTTTATTCTATCAACATTTGTCAGCCATATAAATTTTTTTTTTTTCATTTCAAGATAAGTAATTGAGATGGTGAATTAGCTGGCATGACATTAGATTTCATACATTAGCTAATACTAAGAGGAATAAACAATATGTCCATGTTTCAAACAAAAAAATAAGAGGATCCAGACTCAAAAGCAGGATGGATGCTCTCCAAGTGCGTGCCACTCGTGAGGCTCGTGAATTCATCCTAATTGTACACGCGGGAGACATTTCTGCCGATATCAGTGCGCTGTTGCTTCTTACGTGAATACTAGTGCGCATTTGTTTTGGCTATTGAGGTGGCACGTTCGGCATGATCCAACTACCAAAGAAAGAAAGGGAAATGGTATCCAAGTGCATTCCAGTCCTGTGGCCTGTGGGGCCTATTTAGACCCGCCTTTTTATCACTGCAGAGCAGCCCCTTTAATAGTTCTTTTATACAATGATATGCTATAATGCCCAATTTTTTGGCTTCTCACCGTTGGATTGAATATTAAGAAAATCTATAATTAAGATGTCATTAAATTAAAATATAATACATCAATGGCTATAATAATCTGGTGGGGACTGATTTTTTTGGATCCGCAATGGGTGTGACGAGGCTTTCAATCCTACCATTCCATGGTTAACTTAGAACTCGAAAATCAGGAAAAAATTATCTTTCTAACAAATCTCTTCCCTTCTAAATATAAAAAAATATAGATAAACCTCCCCCTCAAACTCCCACATGCCTAAATATCTAGTGAGACCCACCTTATTATATGTTTGAGTGGAACATAAAACAAGGACCTCCCTGCAGTAGCCAATCATGAATTTGTATTTATCCGAATGGACTTTACTATTGGATCGATTATGTATTTGTTTTGGACAACGAAAATTTATAGGCCAATGATTAAGTGGTTAGGCGATGATTCAAGCATCTATCACCAAACACAGATTGGTTGCGGGGATGATGGGGTGTGGAGATCGTTCTATGCCCTCGTCCCATCCCCAGGTGGGCCCCAATAAAGATAGATGTATAATGCTATAGTTCATAGTTCTGCTTCTGGTCAGGTCACTTCAAAAGTTTACGTTTTCTCAGCCCCAGTCCAGGCCCACTTGACAGCCCTCATCAGACGGCTAGGATTTTCTAATGTGATGAACATGGTGAGCGACAGATAAAATGATAGTCCTCCGAGCTACCTTACTTTTAAAATTTGCATTGTACAGTGGAAACTGGAAAGTGATAGTAGACGTAGCACTACTGAGTACTGCCTCTAATTAACCGCTTGGCCGTTCCTGACTGGTAGAATACATTTTGGAACGACTTGAATCCATGCTCCGCGGGAGTGAATTGCCATAAGGTGGGCCATCATGGGTAGAGTAAAATCATAGCATCTGAATAGGCCCCAACTACCATTAGACAAATAGATCCCTAGAAATGCATCTGCACGACTTAGATTGGACTAGAGGTTGGCTAAATGTAGCTCTAATGGTATCATCTTTGCCAGTAAATTTAGACTATTAAAATTTAAATCTTGCAGCCGCAAATTCTTTTAGTTGGTCTATTGGTAAGAAGTGATGCTGTCGACTTAAATACACATGAATTGATGATGCCTAGACATGTGTGTGATACCGAAGTCTCAACACCATTTTATTTTGAATGTTGGCGTAATTGTATTTTTTTTTTCATTTAACTTAAAATGATAACTAGATATTTCATAATAGCAGTGCATTTGGTAAAATATAAAATATCTTGTCCGTGGCGTGTCTAGTCCAAATTTATCTTGTATTTGATACAGGAGGTGGATTACAATCTTTGCCTTTGACATATGCATGAAACTGCACCATATGATGATATTCTAATTTTAAATTTCCATCTCCTCTAGTTATATATCTTTAAAATTCCACTTCATTAGGAGTTCGTTTCAAGCTTAGATTGTCCACGCGATTGATAATTAGATTAAGGTGTTTGATTAATAATACAAAGGTGCGACCAACTATTATTGAAGTGAAAAATGGGGACAGGTCTATGGAGGGATGAAATTCAAGATGAACTATCCAAATTATCATCATTTGAGCCCCTATATGAGGAAATCGTCTAACAAACAAGAGAGAGGGACCAGGTTCATCCATGACAATCTGAGAAGAACTTCCATTTGAGATGGGCATGTATGGATAGACTTGTATTAATTATAGGTTACCCATTGATTGGAAATATGAAATATTTGATTTTCTGTCTTATTGGTTTCTAATTATGCCCTTCGAGGATTTCGAGTGCTCTCGAGGTACACCTACATCAATTTTTCTCCACAGTATAAAAAGCTTCACCGCACGTTCGTTTTCCATTTCTTTTCTGCTGTCCATATCAGCTTTTTCCGCCATGACTGCTCTGCTGCAGCTCCCAACGGTCGTTAATGGCAGTTTCCACAGGATCGATTTTCCCCATATGGGTGCTTCAAAATCGAAAAGTTTCCGCTCATCCAGTACTCATACTTCGATTTTTCCAAAGAAATCGACTCAAGTGAGGTGATTTTTCAACTTTTCTGCTTCACTTTTTCCCTCTTGTGAAATATGAAGTCTATCTCTGTTGCCTTTTATCTTTCTTCATGATTTGTTTTCTGGGTGCATCTCCTTAGTGATTCTTTTTTTTAAATTTTTTTTTGTTCCTGGGTATAGATTCTTATTTATAGGAATAAACAGAGCATATGATTTGTTGGTTATTTGAAGTGGAAGTATGTGGAGGGGTAGAGAACAATCTTTTGACTCAAGTTCATAGTCCGACCATTAAGGTTGGGGAAGATTAGTTTCTGATTTTCTGTTGCATGTGCAATGACAACATGGTCTGGTTTCTATTGAGCCAACTCAAGCTTAGACCAGACTAGTTTCAGAGTCATGTAGAAATTGGAATTATAACATGCCCCCAATGAATGGAACCCTGATACTCTTTGAGTCTGAGGGCATCCTCAGAATTTTTTTCCAGCCCATTCCTATAAATCTATCGGTGGGCCCGCCTATTAACAGCTCAAATTCACTGTTCTGCATCTTGGGATGAGTTTGTTTCTATCCGAGTTAGGCCCACCGTCAGATCGATCATATTCATGTCTAAGTCATTCAATTTGATTCTGTATTTATTTATTTTGATGATGTCTTAGATGTGATCAATCTGACAGCTACCCAACTCCAATTAGAGTGAAACTCAGCCTTTAGTTAAACGAGCGGTTTGGATTTGTGGTATTATGGGGTGGGGGGTATTCTTCGCAATTATGCAGGAGAGCTACTGGCGGTATTCTGGGGTCTGGTGGATGTGGTCTGGTGGGTGTGATGGAGTCTGATTAAGCAGAATTGTTAGTTATAAGAGAATCTTAATGGATACTTAAGGGACTCTTTTCTAGTAATCTATGCATCGAAGTGGGCCAAAGATCTTCCCCTTCTACAGCTTGCATGGTTACAGAGATTAAGGACATAAGCATGGTGATGGAAGTCTCTTCTCATCATATGCACAGAGATGCGAATCAGAGTGCTGATGCATAGACAGAAGGGGGTGTAGATGGTGAGAATGTGGTGGTGAATGTTATGCAGTCAAGGACTGGTATGGGTTAAGCTGTATTGGGGTAGTCTGATGTAAATAGTGTTCTTCAATAGATTATACTGTAATTTTATCCTCAGCAATATATTACCTTTTTTTATAAGAAAAAATTCATTCAAATACTGATTTTATTTTTTTAATCATTTTATGGTTGAGTCTAAAAATATTTACAGTTCTCTTTATAACATGCATTTTCTTATTTCTCAAGAACATGTGATGATTTAGCAAAACTTCCATTTGAATTTAGAAAACTACTGTGGCATACAACTTTGTGTTATCCATGAAGCCTAATATTTAGAGCACCATCAATGCTTTTGCAGATGCCAGTCTACCAGTACAGAAGAGCCAAAAACCAGAAGAAATCTATTTGACAATGCAAGTAACCTTCTTACTAATTTGTTAAGTGGAGGGAATCTTGGGTCAATGCCAATTGCTGAAGGCGCGGTCTCTGATCTGTTTGGCCGGCCTCTTTTCTTTTCACTCTATGATTGGTTCCTAGAGGTGCTTGCTCCTTTTCCCATCTACTATTTCAGTAGTCTTATGGCTATTATATCTAGCTTCAAATGTTCTTTTAGCATGTTTACTAAAAATCGGCTGTTTAATTGTTGTGTGACAAATTGGCTGTTCTGATGATTGTATGTGTGTGACAAATTGGCTGTTTTGATGATTGTATGTGTGTCTGACATATCGGCTGTTCTGATGTTGTGACATATCAACCGTTTTGAAGGTTGTATATGTGTGCATGTTGTGACAAATAGGCTGCTTTAATGGTTGTGTTTTTTTTTTTTTGGTAGCTGGATCCAGTGGCAAGTATGGAGTGGGTAGCTCTAACTTAAGATTCGACCGAGTCAACTTTGTGAATGGTTGTTGTTCTACCAACTCATGCTGAGTGGAGACAGACAATGTTTTTCTCAGTTACTCTCTATTTCATTCAAATACATTGCAGCTTAATCTACAGTGAAAGTTTTTATTATAGCACTTCAACTATTTCCATGTAGCAATGATTGAGAGGAATAAAAAATCAGGCCCGTCATATTATCGTAGCCCTTTATTTAATAGTCTCTTAATTCAATGGTCTTTTACTATACATTCTCTTGAAATTCAATCCAATGGTGAATGAAGGTCAAATGAATGTCAAATTGGGTCTGGTGCCAATTCATTGGTCCTAAGTGTGAAGGGGTATGCTACTGATCAAAAGGTGAGATCAAATGGGCCCCATAAACTGAATTACGTATGAACAGTATGGAGGCTGCTCTTATGAGATCGTAAGTGCACAAATGTATCCAAGGGCAGAACTAAGGGGGAGTGGCGGGCATGGCACGTCCAGAAATTCTGGAAAGCCCTCCTAGTTATGTAAAATTTATGTTTTACTTACATATGCCCTCCTTAGAAATAATGGAAAACACCCCTTATGATATGGAAAACTTATGTTATTTTTATAGAGGATAATTTTGGAAAACAATCTCATGTTATGAAAATTTTGTAGTTTTTTACGTGCCCCCCCACCCCTACAAAAAAAAAAGAAAAAAAGAAAAAAAAGGCCAAATGAAAATTATCTGGATCTGCCAGTGCACGACTGCACATTCCCAGATATTCATTGATCTTGCGCTAGTTAGAAGTCGCACATATGTTTTCTTTCACTAAATTTTTCCTTGTAATGTAATTAACTCTTACGGAACTTCAGAAACTTAACTCTTGATGTTCGTTATGTGACTGATTTAGAACTTCATTGACATTTCCATTGATTAGGACTATAATTCCTATAGTAAGTGGACCTGGTAACTCCAATTTGTTTCTTCTGTTTTATATTGGCAGCATGGATCAGTTTACAGACTTGCATTTGGACCTAAATCATTTGTTGTTGTTTCGGATCCCATTGTTGCAAGACACATTCTTCGTGAAAATATGTACTCTTATGATAAGGTATGATTATATTCTCAATCAAGAACCCTTTATTGATTTGATCTACTGTTTCAGTCTCTAGAATTCATGTTCCCAATTAGTCCCAAGTGGTAAGTGTTATGTACATTTTGCTTTAAACTTGCTTTTGTTATGCTTGAATCAAATTATTTCTGGGAGGAAAAAATAAGTTGAGTGCTACCAATGTGAAGGCTCCTTTTAAAGACACATTTCTAAACATATTATTCAAGTGACTTGAGCTGTTAAATGTTAATCTGCCCTTTAGATTAAAATGAAAATAGGTGAAGCATAATCTCAAAGATAAGAAGATAGATATTAAGAAAATTGATCAAAATAATGCTCCTCATTTTTATCTATGATATAATGCGCTACATGTGTGTCGGATGAAAGTGTTCTCATTCTCTTCAAGCCCCTCAAGCTGAGTAATGGAAGCTCCTTATCCAGGAGCTTTTGTCAAAATAGCTGCAAGTTGACAACTCGTTGAACATATGGTCTCACCAATAATTTTTAGGGGAATATAGAGATTTTTGTACAAAATGACTGTCCATCTCTATATGCTTTGTTTCTTTGAGATGATCTGGGCATCTTTAGTCCCATTTAGCGATGGCGTTTTCCTCTGTGGGTTTTGTATCTGACCCATCGATATGACCCCATAGCTCTTTACCTTTAAGGTAAATATGAAATTGGAAAGCCCATGATCATAGTTCTTCCCATTAATTTAATTAGGAGAATTTCACTCTTTTCCATGTTCAAAGGATAGAAACAACTCTCAACGGTAGGTATTAAATTCAGTCAACCAGAAAAAAACAGTACTGGATGAATAAACAGCCAATAGAGCACAGCAAACCAAAGCACACAAGAAGAACTGTGAAGCAATTGCAAATCAAGCAAGATTTCTACACAACTTCAGAAAACCAGAGAAACTTCTAATTGAGGCTAAAAAACCCATAGATCTGTGATTGGATCTCTGTTTGGAGCAAAAAAGGGGCCAGGCGACCCTCTCAGGCAGTGATTGTCTGAACACATGGGGCCAAAATGATTTCCAAACTGTGATAAACTCCTAGATTATCAAGAGTCCCTAAATCTTGAATCTCTCAAACCAAGTTTCATGAAAATATTCTGAAAATCGAAGATTTTGGAAGGATTTGATGAAAACTAGTGCAAAATTTGAGAAAATCACAAATCGTAATGGATGGACTACCTCTGATGTGCAAAAAATCTTTAGAAAACCCAAAATAAATAATCAACCAATCTCGTGCCATTCTGTTCCTGTTGGAATGATCAATGCTGGGCCATGGTTTTGATCGCAGCGTTTTTGTGATGCGAGTGCAATAAATCCCTGATCGAGTGAGACTTAAAAAAACTCCAAGAATACAAGAATCACCTCCTTTGGCTCTGGATGCTTGAAATCGACAGAGGAGGATGATTGTTCATGTGGTCTGATACCATATCACTCAATAGGTATCACACAAGATTTTTTCTGTGGAAAAATTTCCTTGCCTGGGAGTCAATCCTTCCTCCCCTAACCATCACTATTTTCCATACTTACAGCTTTAGTCAAGCTAATTGCAATTATTGTACAGCTAAGGTAATCTAATACAAAGGGGAAATGCAGTGTTTACAATTCATCCTCTGACTAAGTCCCCACACATGGATACTCATGCTATGTTGGGTCAAGGGCTCAAGGCCCATTTATGATACAATTAGGACTAATGTTGAAAACTCATGGCTTGTTGGGTCAAGGCCCATTTAAGGTACAAGTTGGGCTAATGTTGACAATCTCTCCATGACCTGAAATCTTAGATCCCTAAATTTCGTGCTGCTTTTTATTCCTTTAATGTAATCACACGTGACTCAAATTGTCAACTGTGGAATTTCGTTCATTACAGACATAGCTTAACCAAACCATTTAATTCATCAAGTCAAAGTCAAACAAAACTGAATTAAACGACCAAAGTCTTGTTACATCATTGAATAAACTGAAATAAACTAGCCGAAAGCTAACAAAACTTGTGATCATGCTTGTTGCACTCAATTAGGTTCCCAGGTCTAGCAGGCAATCTACCTTGGTATCTGAAAAACATTAATTAAAGTCTAATGAGCTAATGCTCAACAAGTAAACAATCTACACTTAAAATAAATTGAATGCAATCAAGCATACAAACGGTCAAGACCTAAGTCATGCAATGATACGTAGAAATAAGTGTCAAGAGTTTCAGACATTAAGTGAGTGGATATTACATTGCCATTAACGAGAATCACTTTACTAAAGCTTTTAATATTGCAAAGAGTCATCAAACAACCTCCAAATAAGTTGCATGAGAAGCATGTGTGTACTGTCTTACCACACGAGCAATATGCAAGATTCAAGCTGGGTAATAGTGAGGTAAATTAATTTTCCAACTTTTGAACTTCAAGAAGATCCCTATCTCTCATCCTTATCTCTGGAATATTACCATGGAAATAATAGTTCCAGTGTATACTTCCTCTGTGATCGGAAAAGATCTTCGGAAGATTTGGAAATTTCAATTCCAAAGTAAATACTTTAACAACTCAAGTCTTTGATTTCAAACACTTTGCCTAGAATATTTGATCTCATACTAGGCATCATATTCTTTAACTTTCATCTACCGTGTCTAGTACAATAAGTTGCAGCTTTGTCAAATAATATATTATTAATGCTTCTTCATTGTTGTTCTAGTTGTCATCATCATCACCACTATCATCATTATTTGTAATTGCCACATCACACCAATTCTGACTCTTTTTTCACTAATGGTGTTTCTACTTAGGGGGTTCTTGCTGAAATCTTGGAGCCGATAATGGGAAAAGGGCTTATACCTGCAGATCTTGAGACTTGGAAGCAGAGGAGAAGAGGTATGTTGGCAAACTTCTTCTTTGGAGTTTATTCTTTGGTTGTATCTTTCTCATATACAAGTTGGGTCTATCTTTCACATATTTTTGTAGTTTAATTACTTGCATATGTCTTATAAGTCTTAGAATTCATGTTTAGATGTGACAAAAGATGGGTCAAATCAATATATATATATATATATATATTCATATTAATATGGCCATTCAGAGCATTTACTGAATAATCCAATAATTAACTTTTAATCATCAAGGGGGTCCTAATAAAAATAAAAAACCACCAACATAAAATCTCAATCTATGATGCGTGGATACTTCAAAATGGGCAACGTATCATATCGTATCGTATCCGATACTTCACTTTTTATGTGTAAAATCTGTGCCCCTGTTGTGTCCTTGCCGTGTCCATACATCATAACCTTAAATAATAACCCACTGGTTTAAATTTCAAATTAAGAGAAAACCAATAAAAGTCTATAAACATTTGTAGAACATATTGTAATGAGCCAATACAGGGCAGCGAGTAAACCACATAATCTCATGTTATGATGTTTGGTGATCAAATCCTTGGGGAAAAGATTTTCAATTTCTATGAAGTCATGGAAAATTTACGTTTAGTTGTTGTAAATTCTCGAGATTTGGACTAATGAAAGTCCTCATTTTTTAGGATTTTCAGGTCTGACCTCCCCCTATAGGACTTGGAAATCCTTACTTTTGCGGATTTGTGTATCAAAACTAATTTTTCTCAGCTATATGCATTGATACACATCAATATCGATGTAAACTCTTCAGTTATACAAATCCCCAGTGAGAAATCTTGTTCTAGGGGCAAGTGAGGAATACTCAAGTCTGCAATTCCTTTCAGATTCCTCACCTATTACCAAACATGCTCTAAACGTCTAAAGGACATTAGCCACAAATCACGGATAAAGAAACAGGGCATCACTTGAGTTGTATGGAAACAAGGGATAAAATCTCAAACACATCATTCTACACAATTGTGGAATCTTATACAAGCATTTTGAAGGAAATATTCACATTTTGTAAGCATATTACACACCGTTTCTGGCAGCCTATCTTATCATCTTAGCTCTAGCAATAGCATGAACCAACTTATGGCCTCTCCTCTAGTTGCATCATATCACGTATTGTGAGTATAAGACACACAGTTGCCTGTGGCCCCTCTTACCACATCTTATCACATATTGTGAGTTTTAGACACAAGGTTGCCCATCGCCCACCTTACAAGCTTGTTTTTGCAGTAGCTGCGGCGTTTCCTCTTCCGCGACAGTTAATTCCAACCTACTCTATCAGACACCGCTTTCTTGCTCCCACAGAAAATCAGCAAGTTTTGTACTTTTTGTCGCCACAATCTTGTTGCACCAAATGAAGGATACGGATGAGCATAGAAAAGCGGGGTTCCACACCTCTTTCATGGAAACCTCGTCGCACAAACAGGCCCTACAAGTCATCAGACAATGCGTAGTCTGACGATATGAATCTTCCTGTGAATCTTAGACTCAGTGTCCCATGGCCATTCTTATCATTGTTTTTAGTGTTAGATGCACTGTGTTGACACCAAAAATGTCACTATGTCCCTTCAACACCAAAAGTTACATGGAGCCACATCCTACCATAAATGGGAAGGCGCCACTTCAAGCACCAGATCTTATCAGAATCAAACAAAAACTACAAGATCCTTCAAAGCAGCCAAAAGAAGGGTACACATGAAGTTTCGGGCCATTTCGACATCATTTGGCCTAACTTCACTCCTCCGACAACCAGGCGGGAGCTCCCGGCAGCGACAGTGTCGAAGACTTCAAAACTTCGATCAGAGCCTACGGATGGTCTCAAAATACCTCCAAAAGGCCCCCTGCCAAATTTCAAGTCAAACGGACGACGTTTGACCCTTCATCAACTCTCAGGAAGCAAAAAACAGGCCTACCGGCAACGGAGCACCCCGGAATCATGGCATCCAAATTGGAGCTAATGGATCATCTCAAAATGACTCCAATAGGTCCCCTGTCAAGTTTTAGGTCAAACGGACATCGTTTGGCCTAGTTTCAAAGCTCGGCATTTTCCTCGAGGCGAAATCAAGGCGAGCGTTTGCGGGACCCCAAAAGGCTTCAAAACTCAAACCAAAGCCCATGGTTGGTCTTACTTACTACTCACGAGGCTCCCTGTCAAATTTCAGGTCAATCGGACATCGGTTGACTACAAGTCAAAGCTCGGCATTTCTCTCATGACGAAATTAAGGCAAGCGTTTGCGGGACCCCAAAAGGCTTCAAAACTCAAACCAAAGCCTACGGTTGGTCCTATCTACTGCTCAAGAAGCTCCACGTCAAATTTCAGGTCATTCCGACATCGTTTGGCCTAGTTTCAATGCTTGACAAAAAATCGGCAAAACCGCACAACAAAGTCTTCGGCTTTCCAAAAAATAGGAAACTTTGTGCTCCGATTTGCGTGGTTTCTCGTCGGGTTTTCTTCAAGAGAATCAGGCCAATAAATGAGGGGAAATGTCAGGAAAAATACAGAAGAAAAAAGAATGAAAAAAGATCGAAAAACGGCGAAGAAACGGCGACCGAACGGCGGCCAAAAAATGGGCCCAAGGCCCATGGTCGCCGGCGACCATGGGTGCATGGTCGCCGGCGACCATGGAATTTCCGGCGACCCAAAAATCGCCGGAAACCCCTTTTTTCGGGTACTTTTCGCGTTTCGAGTTGATTAGCCCCTGTGATTTTTCCAAAATCTGATTTTTCGTGCATGAAATCCGTCGATCTTCGTCAACATCACGGATTCGCCGCCGAAATCACTGGATGATCATTAGATGCCTCGAAATCGCCAACCGGCCGACAAAGAAAGCACACTTTCTGCCCACCCGATCGTGAAATCGACATGACAGATGTTGCCGGCACGTTGACATTAATCAATGTCTGAAATTGCATCGCCATCCGACATCAAACAACATGTGGATCCACCGGCGGTCATCGTAAGAAGAATTCCAAAAGACGCGGCGCGGCCCGCGACTCTTCAAGCGACTTGGCGACCAATTAATGAGGTTAAATGACCTGTTTTATGACAAGTTAATGCGGTCATTAACTCATTATTTTGGACGGCCCAATCAAAAGCAAGCAAAGGGGAGTTACAAGTCAAAGGATTTATGACATTAAAGCCATGAAACTCCTCCCATGATGGGGATTAAAAGCAATTAAAGGCTCATTATTCTCCATCGGCCAATCAGATTCAAGGAAAAAGGAGTTACAAAACAAGTAATTTAAAAACTTGTAACTCTTCCCATTATGAGTATTAATGCATTCAATGCTCATAAACCCTCCTAAATGGCTACCAAAAGCCTATAAATAGGAGGGCATTCCAAAGGGAAAGGATCTAGCTCTCGCTCTCCCCCCGACGAAGACAAAAAATCCAGAGGCCCTGCAATTCTACTGCAAAGACCACCAAAAGGTGATTGAAGCACCCTTGGGGGGCCACCCCCCCCAAGGACCTCCCTTCTTCTACCAACATGGCTAAAACGTGACTTTTCAGCCCGTTTACTTAGCTTTTTATCGGATATAAGACCTTCTCTTGGTCTTTGTCCTTTAAAAATCTGAGGTTAGAAAGTCAAGCCAAGAATCCAAGCATCGTGTTCTCATCTGCATGGACGATGGAGGAGCCCATACATGACTCGCGACCGTCGATCTGAACGTGTCCCCACAATCGAATGAGAAGTCAGATTCCTTTTCTTGATTTCTGTTGTACTTTATTTTTTTTTTTAGAGACAAAAATCACAACTCTTGTCTTTCATAATGGATAAGACTTGTAAATCGCCTTTTACGGCAAAATCGCCTTTCACAGCAACAAATGAAATCGCCTTTCACGGCATTAAAAAAAAAACCTTGTCTCTTTTCTTAAAATATGCGTGCAATAGAAACTAGAAAAAGTTTCATTTCCCCTTTCTACTTGTGAAGGTGGATCTTCGGATCACCATTCCTAAATTCCAAGTAGAAAAGTGAAATTGGCATACCCGTACAAAAAAAGAAAGATGTTGTTACCCTTTATCTTTTCTTCTTCTCCCCTCCGCCGTACCCCGAAAGACCCGGGGCGGAGGCAGCGGGAGAGAGGGAAGAATCGGGTCCATCACACTGTTACCCGTCGTACCTCTTACCTCACCGCATCATGAGTTATGCCTTCATCAAGAATACTTAGGTGTCAAAATAGCACATCATGGGTGAATCACATACGTATAGATCGTTAAGGAACTTAATTGGAGCTAGACATAGATCAAGAATGATCTGAAGTGTTCTTTCTAACTGATGGCTATCAAGGAAATTGAGATAATTTCAGTCTACATGTTCTTACCATAATCACGTACTATAATCAACAATCAAGTGGTTGATCATTAAAATTTCAGATTGGGCCAAAACAGTCTATTGATCAAGCATGCATCAAGGGTATTTGATCACATTAAAAACTAAGGTTTTATGTCGAATTTGAACAATATACATGATAATTATTCTTATCATGAAAGGAAATGAACTCTAAAAATTTGATGTAAAATGGATTTGGGGCAGTCAGTCAAATCACCATCCAAAGCAGGTCATCATAACATCAAATTCAGCAGTTCGTTTTTTTGGGTTCTGAGTTAGGGTCCCTGTCGGATTTTTTTCTTTTTACTAGAATATCGAAATTTGACAAAATCAGTTTTGTTGGAAATTAGACTCATTAAGAAGGCCCCTATAATATATCGGATTTTTCGGAACTTGAGAAGCTATTTGAGAAGTCTCAGTGAAAACAGGTTTCATGTCCTGGATTTTCTTCAGGCTGCAGAGACAGATCTGCTTTTTTATTTTAAAACAGCTATAACACAGCACTCAAAACTCAGAAAATCAATGGCGTTTGCAAATGGACTTGTAAAACTACAAATCTGCAAAATTTGGCATGAAAAACAGATTCAGAAGATGGTTAAAGAGTGTATGAGAACAGTTCAAATTTCTGGAATTTCCATTTCTGCAGAGAAGTATGTTGTTAGGGTTCCCATAGAAAATTCACTTCTTTAAAAATACAAGGAATTTGATGAAAGGGCTTCCATGGTTTTAAACTTCATTGGATGAGGCTGGATTTGGTGGTTGAAATGGTCAATAGAGTTTTGTATCATAGAGAAATAGCCTTGAAAAAAAGGTGCGTGGCCGACTCAAATTTCTGCAAAAGTCTTTGGGAAACACAACTTCTCATAAAACTTGGAAAAATCAAAGAGACTGAATCCTAAAATTAATTTCGGTCATTAACCAGGGTAAAGAAGGCCCCCCCAACATTCTGAATTCTCACAGGACCAGGATTCCATGATCAAATTTTCAAAGAAAATTGATTCTATGAAAAGAGAATTCCAGGAAATCCCCTAATACTAGAAATCTTTATTTTCCCTAATTAATGGCTGGTCTTTAATCCTGTTACCAAATCATATTATTATTATGTTTCTTAATTTAAAGAGGACATAAAATAATCATAGGCCTTGTAAGTGTAACCATCATAGATCTAAAATTTACCCTAGCATAATCATGATTTACTTAATCAAGAATTCACAATATCATTGAAAGTACAAACAACCCACAGGACCAGCATCCCACTCATACTATAGGGTTTAATAAACATATTGACATGGTAATTAATAGAGATGATGGAAGAAATAGCAACATAGCATGGACATTTCATCAAATCTCATGTAATCAATATATTACAAGATGGATGATGGATGAGTTTCATGAATCAATTGGGCCACATTCAGTTCCATGAATTGGATGAGGATATACCATATGATAGCACAATGAAATATCAAGATGATCACATTACATATAGTTGGATGAATTTTTTATGCCACGAGATTAGATCACACGATTGAGCTTTATCATGGATTTCTGGGAATTGAACTCAGATCATGAAGGAAATACTTAGATTGGCTTAGATTCATTGAATAATCAACACTCATGAAACGAGGGGCGATTTCCATGAATCAACATAGGTACATACAGACGATCAGATCTGACACAAGATCATGAGATCATGCAACATTTAAATCATGGAGTACTCATAGGACCAAGAGATCATACAACATATTAGATCATGACTGAACTACTTCTTAGCAGCACAGATTTGGATCACAAGCCCAAGCAATCAACATGAAAACATGGAATCTAGGCATTGATTCACTTTCCATTTTTTTTTTTATTCCTCTTGCTTCACTCAGTTTACTTTCCTCTCTTTCTTTTTCCTCAAGCAACTACGGGCCTACCGCCTACCAATTTAGAAAAATAAGCCAGCCCACTGCTTAAATTAACCTCTAGGTAAATTAACCTCTAGGTCATCCGACACAGGGGTGAGTGGACCCTAATGGGACGTACACATTTAATTTAATGACATATCATAAGCATGTGGGGCACCCCCTAGAATTAAGGCTAGCTAATTAATTATATTAATTTATTTAATCTACTAATTCAATATTGCAACAACTAGAGGGCTGTGCCATCCTAGATGGAAATCCATGATTTTCTAGAAATTACAATTGAAACCTTGGTTAGGAAAAAATAACAATTTAGCCCTTGACCCCCAAAATTAAATTTTCACATTAATTAATTGCTAAAATTGGCTAATTATTTATATCACTTTTAATTGGCCCACAATTATACACATGCAAAAGAAATTTATTTCCTAAATTACTGCTATTTAGCATGACAGGTCAGATCTGGTTCAAATGTAGGCTTGAGTGTCAGACAAAAGGGAGGTAGAAACTTTTGGAGAAATTTGATTGGCTTCCTTTTGATGCATATATAGGATGGAGTTTTGATGTGTATATGGAGAAATTTCATTGAGAATGAAGGAAAAAGTTTTCTCTTATGTTTTTATGCTTGTTAAATTAAGTTCCTTTGATTTTCTCACTGTTCATGTCAGTATATAGTTCTCTGTTTGACAGTCAATATTTGATGCCAACATCTTTATACTCTGTGCGAGAAAAAATTTCTTTGTTTGGTTCTTTACATAGCTAATCTCTGCCGGTGATTATTTTTGGTTGAGCATAATAATTTGTGTTTTATGATCCTCATGGGTTGCAGTTATTGCTCCTGGATTTCATTCTTTGTTCTTAGAAGCTATGGTCAGAACATTTATTGATTGTTCAGAGAAAACAATCTTAAAACTTGAGAAGTTACTAGAAAGCAAAAGCGATGGTGAGGGAGGAACAATCCAGTTGGATCTTGAAGCTGAGTTTTCAAATTTGGCACTTGATATAATCGGGCTAGGAGTTTTCAACTATAGCTTTGGTTCTGTCACTAAAGAATCTCCAGTAATTAAGGTTTGGCAATATGAATTCACATTCTATGATTTTCCTTTGCATTGCTTTATGTACGAGACCATGTGATAACGTTACTATTTTCAAGGTTTACTTTCCCATCAAATTTTTATTGTGCAAAGATTTATGTTTCTACTCTTGGTGGTTATCTCTTTGCCAAAGATGGAATTGCTTCTTAGAGAGAGAGAGAGAGAGAGAGAGAGAGAGAGAGAGAGAATTTCTTTGCGACGAGTATTGCACAAGATGGTTGTCTCAGCACAAATGTACTATGTATTTTATTTGATTTTTTTTAATGATCAAATGGCAGCGTTTAGAAGTTGGTTAGAGAATAACCAGAGATACTGTAAAGCGAAGAAGGATACGGATGTAAGAGTTAATAAAAAATTAACAAAATAGCCCTAAAATGTCTTTTGTTTCTCCCCTCTGGATTACACACACAAACATTGATTTAATATATATAAAGTCGTTACACTTGTGGGCCACAAATGAAGTGGTTAGAGGTGTTAAGTAGTTAGTTTGATGCACCTTTAACGCTTAGGCATTTTGGGTGCATTGGTTAGGAACTTGAGACGGTATCAGAGCCAACACGTCCTAGGTTCGAGTCTGCATAGTGTGAAAAAAAGAAGAAGGCCCCATGCAGTGTCTTATGTGCGGGCACATGTGCGCAGGGCAAAAAAGCCCCATGCCCTACCTTGTGCAAGCGTGTGCTTTGAATCTAGGTGGTGTATTCCTGCCCAAATGGGGCGTTAAGTAGTTAGGTTGCCGCACCTTAAATGCCTAGGCATTTTGGGTGTATCGGTTAGACACTAGAGAAGAAGCATGTGATTGACTCCAAACTTGATATTTGGGCTCATCCAAAATGTCTCTTTCCATCCCCCCCAATCTTGTGATCAGTGGAGCCCTACGTATGCCCCTTCAAGTTGTCCCTCACCATAATACGGTGAGGGATGGATGCATATGAACATCCCTCATATACATATACATATATATATGTGTGTGTGTTATATGAGCCACCTCTCCTCAGCTCACGCGGACGAGAGCTTCCACTTGGGGAGGGGACCGAGGGGATCAAAAGATCTCCCACCACATACCTGTATACAGTGACGGAGGCTTGGATGATCATACTAAACCCTTGATCAACGACCAACGAAGTTTTCACCATACAAAATGAGTGCACAGTCAAACCAATGGTCTAGTCTATTCGGATGGGTGCCAACCCCAGGACCGGTGACTATATGGGGACCCCCTATTGTGTGGTCCACTTGAATGGGCCAACAATGGGCCCCACATGTGGGAGAAGATGAGAAGCACCCATTCGTGTGAGTTAAGGCGAGGACCTTCCATTATATATATGACGCCCCCCATCCTCAGCTCGAGTTGAGGATAAGGGCTTCTGCTCAATGGCTTGGGTCCTACCCGGGAACTCACATGGGAGTGGGGATGGGGGGATTTGAAGGACACAGAAGGGCCCTCTTCTCTACAAAATATCAGCCAAAATATCAGCCCTATCCTCGTATTCTATCATCTCCATCTGGGCCACAAAATTTTAACGGTGTACAGTCCATTCGGATGGGTGTCACTCAATCCAACAATCCAGTACAATTGGATGGGGCCAAATTTTGGTGGACATTTGCAATTCAGGGGGGCCCCTGTGTGTGGTCTATTTGAATGGACTAAACAGTTGGCCCCACCCTATGCAACAGACAGCCCTCTCCTTTCCGCTTGAGCTGAGGAGAGGACCGGCACACACACAATATATATATATATATATATGGGAGGTGCTCTTTTGAGAGTCACTCTCACCTTACTATGAGAGATAAAGGTGGGGGCCCTCACATTAAGTTGTTGACATTGGATATGGATGTGAGGGCCCCCACCTTAACTCTCATAGTGAGGTGAGAGTGTCTCTCACAAGAGCACCTCCATATATATATATATATATATTCTAGGAGGGATGTTCATATGCATCTAGCCCTCACTGTATTATGGCGAGGCACAACTTGATGGGTCCCACCTAGGGCCCCACTGATTACGGGACTGGGGGGATGGAAAGAGACATTTTGGATGAGCCCATATATCAAGTTTGGGGTCAATCACATGTCTCTAACCCTTTCATCCATGGCCTACAAGTTTAACAACTTTTGTTTTAAAGAAAAAGTTTGACCCTTGGTCCAACGGTCTAGTCCATTTGCATCGGTGAAAACTCGATGGATCCAGAGCAATTCAGGGGTTCCCATGTGTGTGGATTGTGGATGGTTCGGATGGATCATAAAGTCTGCCCCACTATGTTTGACCCACCATGTGTCCCTCGCCCTATGGAGTGTGACCCACCATGTGTCCCTCGCCCTATGGTGAGGGATGGATGTACATGGATATTTCCTACATATACATACATGCATGCATGCATACATATACATATATATATCTATATCTATATATATATCCCCTCAAGTATAATTGAGTGCCTTCTCTTCCCCACCCCTGCTTGGAAAGAACACCTCTACCTCCCTTTTTTGTCTCCAACGCTGTGAGTTTCATAAGGGTGGTGGGACTTTCTGGACTTCTTGTTTTTGTCTTGAGATGGTGAGGTACTTCAACTTTCTGATGTTTGATGGGATTTGGCTGGAGTTAATTTTTGAAGAGATCGAGGATGCGGAAGAATTGGAGGGTAGGTTAATGTTGGACTTGTTGGAAATAGGTGGGCCTCGTGGATGTGATTTCAAAACCTTTGACCCACTTGACTCAGGGATCAAACGTCCATAAGGCCATCAACCATATCCATGATGCAATCCCTCATACTCATATACCATATACAGCAATATTACAAGCAACACTATGCAAAATAATCTACAAAAGATTAGAGAAGCAGATTATACCTTTGCTGCCCGGTTGTGCTCTAATGGAGAACGAAACTACTTTAGATCTCCAAGACCTCTTAGTCTTCCACGCTATGACCCGTACCAGATCTCTTCTCTAAAGGAGATGGGTGAGATCTCCTAAAGAAAACAACTAGAAGTTCTAAAGGAAACCAGAAGAGAACTAGAAGAAGAAGAGAAGTATGTGCAACTATTGCACAAAGGGGGCTGGACGTTTTTCCAAGATTGTATCTATCCCAGCCCTTTGTTACTCCTTTTATAGCATTAAGCAACCTCCTTCTCTTGTACTAATTGAAATAGAAGTCTTACTTCTACATAAAATAGTAACCTTACTATTACCACTATTAGAAGTCCCACTTCAAATAGAAATAGTAACTTCCTAATTCCTTCATCTTAGAGTTCTAGTAGGATTAGTATCTTTCCAATAACTTGGGCTAGTGTGGGGACCACTAGGGATTCCATAGAAAGTTGGCTCCAACTGGGATACGTGACCCCACATCTCATGTGCAATCCGGGCCCACAGTTAATTGCAAATAACACCACTATATAAATGCAATTGCACTCCAGTCTTAGGAATAAATTACAACGAAGACCCTATACTTCCCGATTACCACAATTAAGCCCCTCTATCAATATCCATGGATTAACTGGACTAAAAACTGTCCCACCAATTTAGATCCACATCTTATTATCCTTGCGCCCCAATTAATCACAGTGATCATTAGTACCATCAAATTAACTCTTAATCGAGATGGGTGCGCACTTACTAATGATAAATCCATTAATTGGCACAAGGGGATAATATAGATAGATTCCATCTTGACCATTGGATGTTCCCACAGTCCTACGACCATATACCCAAGACACCGAGGTGTTGACCTACAATTGGCCTCACTCATTGGTGACTCAAAGCAAATGAATAGATAGAAACTTGAGTTCATCAATGTCTCAGGATTGAGAGCCTATTGGTAGGGAATTATGAGAGCAAACCTTAAACTCGAGACAGTATTCCATAAGGTGCTTCTTATGGTCCTTCAATACATCCAATGTACCAGCACCGTGATCCAGAATCTTACATTCTGATGATCGAGACAAATCACACTATCTTATAGTGATCAAAGCGCTGCAACCTTATCAGATGAGATGCCCAGTCTCATCACCGGTTGTGAAGATGTTTAAGTATAAGATTTGTGACAAATGTCTCCAGCGTGGTGGATCTCATCCATACACATATATCACATCTAATATACTAATGGGACCCGGTTCATCTCATGAACCATTTATGTCATACGCATTGGTCATGTGCATTAAGTGATTAAAACACCATTCATCTTATGAAAGGAAAACATGATATTATTGATAAATAAAGAAATCAATCAATTTATTACATCATCTGATGGATTGAGTCCATACAATCTAACAGGACTCACTTTGGAGCTGGATGTTTACCAAATGTAGAATCATTCATGGCTCTAACATTTAGTTATTTGTTCAAGGGAGATGCATTTCACATTTTTCGACTTTTCAGAGGTGGTTTTGCAAGGAAAGGAGGTGATGTGAATACGTGAATATGTGATAAAGATTATTTCCTTTTTATTTGATGCTCATCCTTCCTTAGGTGACTTTTTCTTCATCTTATTATTTTCAGGAATTTGTATATGCTGGGTGGTGCTTTTGTGACTGTTTGGGATGGGTTTGAAGATTGTGTGAGCTTTTGAAGCTTGTGATGGTTGTTGATGCTTCTTGTTTGTTTGTGATATGACATCTTAGGTTTATGGAAATAGTATTATTAGTGTTTAATTTTAATAACCCGAAACTCCAAAAGTTCAATCTATTAGTGAATGACAGAACAATGTATATCAAAGGGTGTTGACAGCCCCCTTCACATGTGGGGCTCTCCATGTGGAGAGTAACATGCCAAACAACCATATGTGGACAGAAACACGTCCCCAAGGATTCGAATACAAGACCCCCCCGGCTCTGATACCATGTTAATAACCAGAAACACCAAAAGCTCGAGCTATTAGTGAACAATAGAACAATGTATATCAAAGGGTCCTGACATTTAAGATCTTTTTCCTTTTTGATACTATGAGCTGATGAAGCCATCTCACATTCTAATAGGGACTAAGGACTTGCAATGTTTTCTGGTTTTGATTAGTAGATTTAACTTTTAAGATTAGGGTTGCTTTCTAACTGTTTTTTTTTTTAGTGTGACTTTGCTTTAAATGCCTTCTCCCTTGTTCATACAATAGAAACATGTGATTTGACTCTTGAAAAAAAAAAATACTGCAGGCAGTATACGGCACACTCTTTGAAGCTGAGCATAGATCAACTTTCTATATTCCATATTGGAAACTTCCCTTTGCAAGATGGATAGTCCCTAGACAACGGAAATTTCACAGTGATCTCAAGGCCATCAACGACTGCCTTGATGGGCTAATCAGAAATGCCAAAGAAACAAGGCAGGTGAGAATTGAGTTTACACCAGCCAAATGGTATGGTTGAGTATTGTATAGTTCCTCACATTTTTCATTCTTCTTCGCTTAGGGTCACTTGGCCTTATCCATATAAGGCCATTCATCATCATCATCAAACCCATGTTACAACTATGATCATCATCATATAAGGCCATTATTACTCTGGTTTTTATTTTTTGTTAAGCTATTCCACTATATTTTAGAATTCTGTTAGATGATTGTTTATCATTTTTTGTTTTTATAATAATTATGCATTTGTATTCTTTACTGATAAAAAAAAGTTGTATCTGAATTCTTTCACGTGGTGTGTGTGTGGTTTATATGTGATTTAATTTGACTTAATTGCTTTTTGTTTTTTTATCCACAGTACATACAACCTTCGGATCTAATTATTATTTGCAACTTGTGCAAGTTTTGTGTTATTTCATTGTGACAGATCACTTCTGTTGATTAATTCTCTATGAGGCATGTCATCTCTGTATAACATGTTTCTAGGATAAAATGTTTTTTCCTGCTGATAAATGAAAAATTCTCCATTAATTAATGTGGTTCTTTTTTATGGATATTTGTCAAGCAGTGTTTCCACGGAAAACATTGGCGACGATCATTTGTCCTGAGTACGATATGGGACCTGCATAACATTTAATGGGCAGAATAATTTTTGCCAGTGCTCCTCAATCCTCATGATCGTTTTCAGGATGATCATTCCAGTACTGCGTGAAAAAAGGTGACACAGAGAATAGAGATTTGGAGAAAACTTGATACCTCAATAGGAGGATCGTAGTATATTTATATTCACATTATACCCTAATCAAGGGCTCTAATTAGCATAATTAATACAATCAGAATCAATCTTCTAATCTATACAAGGAAGTAAATACAATCAGAATCAATCTACACAATCTAAGAAAGATCCCACACGTGGGATTTTATATATACATTTTGATGGGCTGGGCTGGGCCTAGTGGGCCTAGGCCACCTTATCTTCTACACTCCCCCTCAAATTGATGTAAAGTTTTACACGTGGGACATGTAAAGTTTTTTCCATCAGCTTCCATCAGCAATTTGTATTGGAAGATGTGTGACTCTCTTGTAATTGAAGTTATACATTCTTCTGGTGGTCATCTTTTATCTCAGACCAAGTACTTTCCTGGTCTTCCAGCCAGTGCTGCACTTACTGAGGATAACGTAGTTGATACCCACTTGAGGTCAATTCTAAGATGAAATCCTCCAACGGAGTTCTTTTTAATCCCTCCTTTTATTGACAGGTTATTGGTTGTCTCGTTTATTTTACAGGAGCAGACCAAATGTTATAGTGTTCATGTTTGTCAGTCAATTTGTCGCTATCCATCCATTGTTTGTTGGGCTGTTTTACCCTGAATTCTTTGTTATCTTAAAGGCACTTGGACTAGATCCCTATATTTTTCTTCTTGCAGCTCTCCAAATCTAACCGCTTATTTAGGTTCAGATTTGGCTGGTGATATTATTAATGATCAATGTTCCACAACTCGTTTCTGTATCTTTCTTGGTCTATCCCTCATTTGTAGAAAACATAAAACAAATGGAGGTCTCTCACTCCCTTGTCATAGCTAATTAGCATGCTCTTTCACATACTGCTTCAGCAATTGTCTGGCTTCTAGAGTTACTGATATGGGAGTCTATCATACAAGTCATCTCCCCAAATATCGTGACAACAATGTTACCGCTCGCATTGGTCACAATGAAGTGTTTCATGAACACACTAAAAATAATGAGATGGACTGTCACTTTGTGCAACAACCTCTTCATCAACACACAATTTCTCTTTGTTCCATCCCATTAGCATTTACTTGCTGGTTTTTTCACAAAGTTCTATGGTTATGTTTATTTCAAGAGTTCTATGGACAACATCTTGATATCCACACACTCGAAACGTGATGATTCTCGTGAGCTTGAGGTGGGGTTGAAGATATTAACCTCCGCTGCTATCTCTAGGGGAGTTCTGAATCTTGTAGTCATTCATTTAGTATATCCTTTTATTATTTCTATAATCTATAGGATTGGGATACAGTAATTCTTTGTGAATTGGAGGATTAGATGCAGCCTTTACATTGTATTTTTGTACTCATTGGATTAGTATAGATAGACCATCATGAATGTATGTATGATTTTGTCCCAATAATAGAAGTTCACACGTTTCTTATGGTGCGCAATGGTCACATCAGATTATAATTTTGTGTGCGCACTATGCAGTCAGTTGGTACACTATATGGTGTCAGGAAAGGAGTCGCAATTAATTAGCTGAAAAATCACCATTGGACACCCATCTTCATAAGCAATAAATGCCATATTTTTAATATTTTTAGATATTTTTGTAGAAGAATCTTTGAAACTCAGAGAAGAGTTCTTCAAATGCTGGAAAAAATGAACATATATCCCCAAAAGCCAAGTATATGTTCCTGTGAAATATTTTAGGTCATGTCATGACTTTGACCTTAAGGCTGTAATTTAGTCATATGGCCACAGTGACGCAGTCATGGGTACAAGCAGGAACCTGTAGACAGTATCTAATCTGTAACAATACTAATACACAGCAGTATACTGTGGCTGCCTTTTCTTGGACTTGTTTCAACAAGGAATGGAAGGATCGATCTACTCAAACTGCTAGATCTCATACCCAATATGAGAACTTAGTCTGGGTGGCACCTTTAACCATGGGGCATAGTGTGTCAACCATGGCTTCCAACGGAGAGATCCGAGGACGGCTCTATTTCTAGTGGGGGAGAGTGTGGGAACTTGGTCTGGGCGGCACCCTTAACAATGGGGTGTAGCGTGTCAACCACGAGCTTCCAATAGAGAGTCTCCGCTAGTCCCGCATCGGAAAGATCCAAGTCCTGACCCTGGGCTTATAAGTCAAACCCCGTGTTAACTCAACATGACGCGTTTTAAAGCCGTGTGGCCCCGGATCCCATAAGAACTCCAGAGTTAAGCATGCTCGCACGGGAGCAGTACTGGGATGGGTGACCGCTTAGGGAGTTCTCGTGTGCGCACATGGGCCAAAGAACACAATATCATACTGAGTTGGGTGGGGTTGTGACACACATGACACCATGTGACACACAAGACACCATGAATAATACGAATGCATAAGGAAACGACTTGATGGAGGAAAGAGAAATAAATCTCACTTTATTCAAGCAATGCTCACTGGCTACCATCTGTTAAACGGTCCCCGAAATGTTGATTTCTGCAATCTAGGACTGCTTTGGGTTCTCTTAATGAAACTACTCACACATGGGTACAGACCCCCCTGTGCGCAATCATACTCCTCCATAAAAGCCAATGCTTGTCTAATCACATGATCCTCAAGTAAATCATGTCCATCCGCATCACACGGACATAAGCTGACCCTATTAGCAAGACAGAGAACTTAGTGAAAAAGGGGGATGATCTAACAATGATTGAATGAAATGAAAAAGAAAAAAAAAAAAAAAAAAAAAAGAAAACCTGAAGGGAGAGTAAATTAGAATGTGTTGTTCTGATACCATGTGCATGGGGACTCGAGAAGAATACAAGTAAAAACTGTTTGATGATCACCAAGGTGAAAACCATCTCTTTTAAAGATATTTCAGTAAGGTGATTGACATGCATACATCCAGATCTTGATCTCACTAGAATCCAACACATACCCCAGAAAAGCCCCATCCAGATCCTCCTCAACCGAGTGCAGCAAAAGTAAAAAGAGTAAAGAATAATGGTAGTAAACTCTCAGTGCACCGCATGATACTCCACCATGCCATGGTACTAAGGATGACTATTTCTACAGCTTTTACTGTCTATAATTCACTAATATAACTAGAAGGTCCCAGATTCTAATTTTCGGATTTGCTGGATGAGACATGTACCACCGTCGGCTTTCCACACTCTATCTCTATACTCATGCAGTTCAGTTTCCCTCAAGTCTGGACATGTTTGCTTCACTGGTTAGTTATTTTTGCATCGGAGCAACGGGGCGTGAGAAGTCTATTTCTATGTTTTTAAGTTCTTTTTCTTCCTTTTTTTGTTCAACTGCAGCATGTTGTATCACCTTTTGTTTTCAACTTGGTTCCCATACTCATGGGACTTCATCTTCCTATGGTCAGAATGGGCACTAACAATTAGTGAAATGTGTATCAAAGCAAGTATGAGATATTCCAACTTAAGTTGTCTTGTATGTTTTCCCTTTTATACCCTATGCAGGAAGATGACGTTGAGAAACTTCAGGAAAGAGATTACTCAAATCTAAAGGTGGTAGTGAACTCTATAAAATCCTAAGAAATGCTTTTCTCTAATTCTTGCTGCTTAAGTTTTGAAACTGATAAAAATTGTGACTATGGACTAAATTTGCAGGATGCAAGTCTGCTGCGTTTTCTTGTTGATATGCGAGGAGCTGATGTCGATGATCGTCAGGTGAGTTCTAGAGCAATATGTCAGTTGTAACATTTGAGCATTCCATGTTGATTTCACCGGACTACCCTCACCATTTCCTTTTAATTCCATTCTCTGATTTTTTGTGCCACAACTCAATACATATTTTGGTGTTTGACAGCTTAGGGATGACCTGATGACTATGCTTATAGCTGGGCATGAAACAACAGCAGCTGTTCTTACGTGGTCTGTGTTTCTACTCGCTCAAGTATGTATCGAGATGACTAACATTTTGAGATTTTTCATTCCAACATCTTGGAACTTTTAAGGCAGATTTAACTTTGCATTGCATTGAATATTTTAAAATAATCACATGATCTTAAATATGATCATTTTTTTTATTATGCAGAATCCTTCCAAAATGAAGAAGGCTCAAGAAGAGATTGATTCTGTACTTGGTGATGGAATGATAACTATTGAATGTCTCAAGAAACTGGAGTAAGCCACAAATATCACTCTGTTCTGTAAACTAATACTGTGGATTATACAAGATATTTAAGTTGCTACTTGGTTATATGTGATAGTGTAAAACCCAAGACAGCCTGGCTCAGGTCAGGTGACGATATTTTGAGGTGGACTCAGTATCGGTTTGTATCTCAAGTATTGGCTGATGTTATTGGCCGACACAGCCACTACGACCGTAAAATTGAATTTCTTTTATTCTAGGATCCTTTTTGTTTGATGGGTATTAAATTCCTATGATTTCTAAACAATGCTTGTCTATTAAAGGGGCTAAAAGTGAAGGAATAAAGGTGAAGATCCACAACGGGCCATCAAATGATCTCTCATTTGGTATGAAGAGAGTACCTAACTATCACCTTTGTAAATTGTATCCTAGGGAAGTGATGGTCTCATCTAGATATTTACATGACCCTTCAGTACTCGCTTCTTTAGTACTCTTTTGATAAACATCCTTCAACATTGAATTTCAAGGAATTCAATAACACGTTTGCAAACAAATGAAATATGGTGCCAAGTATATTGTGGTTCCTTTTATGGGGATCAAAATATCGGTCGAAAAGTATTGTTTCAATCAATAAACTAGCCATATCAACCAAGACCACTCTTCTTTTTGCAAGTTATCGATGTTCACATGTGTTGTGCAACATATTGGTCAATAAATCAAGCATATTGGTCAATTTATCAAATGACTCTTTTTTAAGCTAAAAGCCTCCCTTTTCTACGTTCTTTCATAAGGGAAAGATTATAAGGAGAGCTGTATGCCTCCCATTCTTCAAAGTCAAAGGACGAAAACAATGAAAAACGTTTTAAGTATTCTAATCGAAGCCAATACAGGACCCGTAGCTTGAAGGCTTTCTTTTGAGGTCTAAATGTAAGGAAATCTATAGGCCTTTTCTATTTGTTTTGGGGAGGAAAAATCTGAAAATTATTCATGATGCATGTTTGGAGCATTTATTTATTTAGACAACTATGATGCACGGATACTTCAAAATGGGCAACGTATCGTGTCGTATCGTATCCGATACTTCACCTTTTATGTGTAAAATCCGTGTCCCTGCCGTGTCATTGGCGTGTCCTTGCCGTCCTTGCCGTATCCGTGCATCATAGTTAGACAACCATGGTTTGGGCCATTTGCAAGGGTTTTCTTTTATATGTGAACTTTTGGGGATATTTTTGAAAAGAAAAGACCATTTCATTAGCATTATGTTTTGAAAACTTTGCTCCCAAATACTATTTCTTGAGTAATTTTTTTTCTAGATATATATGTTATATAGATTAATAGCCTAAGCAAGAACATAGCTTCCATAGTTGTCCTCCTTGAGTCCCTGGCATGAAATCAAATTAATCTTCAGATATCTTCATCTCTCATCTTAGTCTTTACTCCGTTTCTCTCTCATAGTTTCATAATGTGACTCATAAGTTTAATCACACAATGATTGGTGCAACTTTGTATAACTCCTTTGTTCTTGTATATAGAACTACAACACTTTTTTTCCATTCATTCGGCATTTTCCTTTTCCGGAATATCTCATTGAAGAGCCTGTAAAGTCTAACTAGCCAATAGGTCCCAAAAGCTTAAGCTATTAGTAAGAGGGAGACCAATTTACGCCACCCCCGAATGGGACACAGTTCGAATTCGCAACCTACATGTTCCTACCCACACGATACATGCCTACCCACTTGACCTGGGGGAACAACACCTCCCCGAGGTAATTCGCAACCTGGTGTAACTCTGATACCATGTATAGTTTGACTAGCCAATACATCCCAAAAGCTTAAGCTGTTAAAAAGTGGAAGACCAATCTACTTAACAAAGCCTAGTTAACAAAACCCATCTTATTTCTCCTAAGCATTTCCAAGCCTCCATCAGGATGCCATTTGGCCCCTTAGCCTTTCCTGCCTTTTTTCTTTCTTTCTTTACTTATGTTATCCTAATTTTGCGGTAAATGGTATATCCTCCTTAAAAACTGTTGAGATAGTGAGAGGATGGCTTATTCAAAATCATAGTTGTGGGCCCACCACTTTAATACCAAGGATCCCATGTGTATGTGTGAAGAAGTCATACTCATAACATTTTTTTTTTATGATTGGAAATGATAAGGAAGGATTGCAAGTGAAACAAAGCACCCTATCGCAAGTGATAGGAAACAAATAATTTTATAAAAGGGACACCAAGAAGAAGAAAAGAACAAGGCCAACAAACAGGTCACAACATAAAAGCAAGTAAATTAGAAGACCTATCTACTCCTTGTTCTGCTATTGCATCCTCAAAACTATTCGGTACCTGCCCAACATGTCGAAACTTCACTTGGAGCGAAGACAAAATAGACTTTATCTCATTGAAATCGAATTGAAACCTCGAAGGAACCAAAGTAGAAGAAAACCTAAGAAATAGTATTAAGAGAGTTGCTTTCCACAATAAGAGAAACCTGAAAAGAAGTTGAAGAAAAATTCCTTAGGGCTTCTAGAATAGGCACAGCTTATATCACCACCCCAAGCTCATACTTGTAACATATCATTAATAAGAGATGAGTTAGGGTAACTTAACATAGATATGAAGATATTATTCTTTTGATTAGCCCCAGTTAGGGCCTGATTGTATAATTGACTAGATTTTCAAGTCCTATATATTAAGGCAGTTGTCCCATGTCAAGGTATGACCATTATAACCCACAATCCTTTCCTTTCCATTTCTTTTTCCTGCTCTGGATATTATTGTTTATTCTTCATGCTCTGGATATTATTATGGTTTCAGAACCCTGTTCCTTCCATCTCTCTTCTCCATTGAAAATCAGGGTTTTCTACACGTCCCTGTTTCGTTTCATATCCAATCCTAGGTTATCAGAACAAAAGAAATTTAAAAATTTTCGTTGTTTTCTGTTGATTTTTTTCTTAGGTTTGGCTCAACTCGAGATCGGCTCATGAAGTGGGGGAGCCTGATGTCATGGAACATGCGAATTCCCTCAATTCAATCCCCCGGCCGTCACTCAACTATGCCCTGTACACTTGCATGTCTGCCTTCACCAATGTTGATCTGCCCTTAGGCCAAGCATCACACCATAAGGGGCCTACACACGAAGAAGAGAGAACTCTTGGATAATGTTTCTATTTATTCTCAACCTTCACAGCTTCCTTGGTTACAAATGAATGCCAAGATCATTATACTACCTTATACAATCAATGGAAAAGATTAAACCACTTGTTACTCATCTAACGGATGAGAAACTTCTATACTTTTCTATAGAAACTTCTACCCTATTGCTACACTTATCCACTCTAATCTTGAACACACCACACATTTGCATAATTTACAACGACACACTTACTTTTCTATATAAGACAATTCTACAGTCTTCCTGACTCTTTGGGACCTTTCAAGTTCTCCATTGATCAATTAAAATCTGTCTGTTCATGCGATCACTTTCATGTCTAGCCAAACTTGGACTACGCCTATATCAAGTCTTTTGGGGCTTCAATTCCCGCGGTTCTCGGATGGGATATTTTTAAAATAAAAAGAAATGCATGGAGGACATACTTTCATTAGCCCATTTGATAGACAAAAGCAAAGCAGATGCGCCATTGGAATTACATGTTAAATACAGTCATGGTGAAGGTTCTCCTCTTCCTGATGCAAATATGTAGCAACACCTAGTTGGCAATCTTATATATCTTATGATCACAAGACCTGATCTGTACAAATTGTTGGTCAATTTGTATGCGGCCTCCGCTTCCTCATCTTAATGTTGTGCATCGTATTATACGATATCTACAAGGAATAGTTACAAAAGGCCTTTTTACTCCGCTTGATCTCCTTTTCAGCTTACTTCTTATGTTGATGCCAATTGGGAAGCATGTCTTGATACAAGACGATCCACTACAAGCTGGTGTATATTCTTAGGGTCGTCACTCATATCTTGGAAGAGTAAAAAGTGGAATACAGTTTCTAAATCATCCTATGAAGCTGAATATTGTGCAATGTCTTTAGCTACAAATGGGATTGTTTGGGTTCAATGATTGTTTTTAACTTTGGCATTATTCTCCATACAACTACTATACATTTTACCCCAAAAAAAAAAACTACTACTCTACATGCTGACAACATATGTATGATTCAGATTGCTACCAATCTTGTCTTTCATGAAAGAGCAAAGCATATAGAAGTGGATTGTCATTTTATCCAAAGCTTTTTTTCTACAAAAGAAGATTACTCTTCCTTACACATCATCCAATCTCCAACTAGCGGACTTATTCACCAAGGGGCACGCAAATGCGAGACATGACTTTCTTCAAGACAAATTGATGCTTTGATCTTGTCCACATCAATCTGAAGGCTGAAGGTAGAGGACTCATTCGATACAGTTGTGTTGGGAATTAATAAAGGCAAACACGCACGATCAATCAACCACAAGCAATTCACGACCCGAGATTTACGTGGTTCGACAATTGCCTACGTCCATGGGGCTATGAGGATTTCACTATGCAGGAATTAGGGCAACTCGTTACAAGGATTTCAAACCCTCTAACACTTAGCCTACTCTCTCCCCATAGGTCTCAATCTTGCTCTCACATCTGCCGCCTTCCGTGGTTGCAAACCACCACAGGAGAGAGAGCTCTCACCTCTCTCACTCTCTCTTAGAGTCTAGGCCCCTAAGAAAGCCCCAGTACAATGACCAAAATACCCCTGACCTTGAACCTGGTCATTGACTAAACCAATGAACTAATCCGGTCAAATTGAAATACAAGACATAAACCTAATAATCTCCACCTTGGCTAGTATTCCGTAGAACTTGAGCCACCTTGAAGATAATTGGCAATGTCTTTCTGTACCTTGCTGACAGGTACCTCCCTGCACCAATGATGCAGTCTTCATTCTTCAACATTCGAACAAGTTGAACCAACACTTGAACTTTGAGCAAAGTAACAAGCACTTGAACTTTGAGTAAAGTTCGTCTTCTCGTCAAACTCCACCTCGAACTTTGATGCTGGAATCCATTGACAATTCCGAGTGATGTCGATGTCTGAATCACTCACTATCCAACCTTCAAACTGCCTTGACTTCAACACCCTGCAAAGATCCATTCATAATGAACATGCAAGCGAAAAAAGAAGTGGGAATCTGAGTCTTGATGATTCTACAACTGCAAAACAACCTCGGCCTCCGAACGATCAAATCTCTATTTGACCTGGTCTAAATCCCTGTTTCCAAGCTGTTAAATCCTCTGTTTGACCATTGCTAATGTAGGCATGGCATCAGCATCTGCTTGCTCTTTCTTCGCTAGCTAGACTTTGGCAAGATGAATGGCCCATTGCAAACCCTCTCCAATTTGGTCAAATCTGGCCCGTTTGACCTTGCATGTGCTGATGTCAATGATACCTGCGGACTGGGCTTGCTTCTATCATCGAGTCTAGTCGACTTGATTCTGATATTAATCTCTGCACCACGTTGTGGATCTCGTTACCACGAGCATGCTGAAATAAACGGTTCTAAAATCCAACTTCGGATGGCTCTGATATCGCAGAAATAATTTTATGCCTTTTGATCAGTCAAACTTCCCCGTTGACCGTTGAACTGCCAATCCCTTTCTATAACTACGTAGATCTACTCGCGATAAGTCCGCAGGTGTAAACTGATCTTCGATCGGACTCCTAATAGTTAAGATATCACGAAAGCAGTTTTCTATCGTTCGATCACGGTCAAATCCTGTGACGGTACTGCTGATGTAATCTGATGATGTCAGCGCTGGCTGTTGTGGCTCTGGTGAACTGGACGTTTCTGGATATGGGTCAGGTCGAACCTGACCTGAACTTGGCTTGACCTAGCCTGACTGAGAACCGACCCAAACTGGGTTCTTCCTCCTCTCAACTGTTCTGCTATAGTGTTTTTGCGACAGAGTGACTGGCGGTCCTGCTGCCTTCTTCGATCTCCGACGGGGGTTGATGCAACAACTGATTGCCGACGGGAGTTATCTTTTCCGAGAATTGTTTGCAGTAGCGGATCGATCCAGCGAGCGCAGCAGTGGTGAGTCTATGCTTGCAGCGATCAGGCGATGGGTTCTAAATTGTGGTCCTTCTTCGACTTTCTATCTTCTTCGTCGGCCTTCTGCAAGCAACCAATCTAGAGTCTTGCTGCCTGTTTCTGTTTACTGTTCTGTAACAGGACTGCTTCCGGACTGGAGCACAGTGCCATTGCCTTCTACTTCATCGTCGTCTTCTCCGGCTACTTGATCCAGATATCGCTGCCTTCTGTGCAGTCTCCAATTTCTGCAATTGTCTGCTACTCCCAGAATCTCTTTGGAACCAGGACCGATCTGTGTGGCCCTCCTCGAGATCAGCAGACGATCTCCCTTTTCCTTTGATCTGGATCTGGCTACAATGGCCCACCTTTGATCTTCTTCAAACCGAACCCAAACGAGTTTGTTCTGTTTTTTTTTTGCAAACTCCGTGATCTTCTCCAATCAACTATGCTCAAAACTTGATTTCTGTGATTCTCCTCTGTAATCTGCAATTCTTCGAATTTGTGACCCACCAATCAAATCAGGATCCGATCTGATCTCTTTGCTTGGGTTTCCCCAAACATGAACAGGAAGCACCCTGCAAATCAGGAAACCTAGACCACCCCTTCTCTAACAATTCCGGAACAGCCGTGCTACAGACCCTGGATTTGTGCCCGGGTTGTGGCACGGCTCCCCGTGGGAGCCGTTGGATCCCAGGCTCCCATGGGATCCAACAGCTCCCATGGGAGCCGTGCCAGATCCCGGGCACAAAAACCCGGGGTCTGTAGACTTTTTCATTCCGGAAAGCCCTCTATGCTATCTGATCCGTCGGATCTCAGTTGATCGTGCACAACCCTATTCTAGGGAAACCCTAGGATGTCTTGAGCGATCTCCACCTCAAGCGGAACTCGAGGAACTCGCTCAAAGCTTGAGGATCTTCAACCTCGCTTTGATACCAATTGTTGGAAATTAATTAGGGCAAACACGCACAATCAATCAACCACAAGCAATCCACGATATAAGAGATTTACGTGGTTCAGCAATTGCCTACGTCCACGGTGCTATGAGGATTTCACTATGCAGGAATTAGGGCAACTCGTTACAAGGATTCCAAACCCTCTAACAGTTAGCCTGCCCTCTCCCCATAGGTCTCAATCTTGCTCTAACATCTGCCCCATTCCATGGTTGGGAACCACCACAAGAGGGAGAGCCTTCACCTCTCTCACTCTCTCTTAGAGTCTAGGGTTACCGATTATATTAGTATATAATCTTTGCTTTCTTGGCCCCCAAGAAAGCCCTGGTACAATGACCAAAATACTCTTGACCCTAAACCTGGTAATTGGCTAAACCAATGAACTAATCCGGTCAAACCGGAATACAAGACATAAACCTAACAAGTTGTTGAGTACATTAACTCTTGTAAACTATTCTTATCTGTACATTATCTGTAGACTAGGAAATCCTGAATTAAATCCCCTAATTAGTGTAATCGATCACCAAAAATTGTAACATTATTTATTGTACATTCCTTATATACTCGGCACAAAATCTATAAGAGAAGGGTAGCACCTCATGTCGAGGGCGTCCAAAATACTCACAATGTCATCCTCCATTTTCTTCTTTATCATTCTTCTCATTTCATCGCAGAATAGTAAAGTTGAGCTTGAAGTCAAGTTGCGAAGCTCAAAACAAACTTGAGCCTGGTGTAGATCATTTAGTTTATATGAGCATCTCTCATGTGATCAATTTTCGTTTGTGCAGATGCATTTGCTTACATTTAGATGATTAGGCGTGCACGTATGGGGGCCACTATTGATGAATATGAAATGTGGAATTGAATTGATACCTCTTAAATGTACATGACTTTAATTTTGGCCCTGTATAGAGTAATATTCACTGCTGAATTCAATAAACCTTATATTTGCTGTAAGTTTACACCATGAAATCTTTTGAGCAGTATCAGCGGTTATAGTGATCGAACCAAGTGATTTTGGGTCCACCCTAATCAACATTATATCTTCACATCCCAGCCATTGCAGAAACAATTTCTAGGTTTTTATATGCACAACATATTAAGATAGTTCTTGAAATTTTCAGGTACGTGCGTCTTATTATTGCAGAATCACTTCGTCTATATCCTCAACCCCCACTACTTATTCGACGGTCTCTCAAGCCGGATCTGTTACCAGGTGATCCTCGATGATATTAATTTGAAATAATTGCTTTTAAGATATTGTTGATGAAATCTTTTATTTAAGAAATATTTAAAGACGGATTAGTGTCATGAAATTAAACAAGAATTATGCTTATATTTTGACTTCTATGGTCAGTATTATTTGTAAGTATGAGTCAGTGATTGGTACTTTATGTTGGAAATCTTGAGTTTATGTATAATTATATTATGCTGTAACCTTGATACACATTGTTACACCGTTTTCTATGAGCTTAAGCTTTTAGAGTAAGTGGTTGTCAACTTATTACAGTAAATTTCTAATTCTAGTTGAGAATGTAGTTACATATACTCGAGAAATATTACAAGAAAATGATGCATTATTAACTGTTGGGTTTTGGAGAAATAAGATAAAATGGGTGTCATTTAAATATTTATGGTCTTATTGAAATTGAAATAGTTTTCTTATGAAGTGGTTGGTTTTAAATCCATACAGATATATGTGCTACAGTTAGTTAAACATCTCTTATTTTGGAGAAGAGACTTAATGAAAGAAATAGTGGGAATTTAAACAGAAAATTAGAACAAAAAGTGAATCTGATGATTTAAAAGATGAGCTGGTCCAAATTGAAAACAATTTAGTTCCATGCCATGAAAGATTTTGGTAACTATTAGCAATTGAACGACAGAATGGAGATTTGAGTTAGATATAGAGAATAGGATGAGCACAGGGTGAGCAAAGTGGAGACATGCTAGTAGAGTGTTACGCCATTGCTCAGTGCCACTTTGATTAAATTGGACATTTTACAAGGTAGTTAAACCTTCGTTGTTGCATAAACACCGTAATATTTGGCAATGAAGAAATAACAAGAACCTAAAGTACATTTCCCAAATGCATCTAGTAAGATAGATATGTGGAGTTTCAAGTATGGAGTATGGACAGGATCAAGATTGAGTACCAATTGAGCCTAAATATAAGGAACAAATAAAAATTCAAGGAATTTTGTCTGAGATGTTTTGGACATGTAAATGGAAAATGATAAAATATACCCTAAATGACAAATTTTGAAGCATTGCAAGTTTAAAAAGGGGGAAAAAAGGAGAATGGGGAAACCAATGAAGACTTTAGGCAGAGGAACTACATTCTTACATGTGAGATCAAACAGAGCTTGGCTTTCAAGTGGAAGAACAAAATTCACAAAGGTGATCCTTAATAAATGGGACAAGGTTACAACGACTGGGAACAAAAAACTTTTCCCTACCAATTCCTCTCTCTTCATCTCCTCTGTTATCTTTTTTATCTCCTCATCTCTTCTCAGTTTTATTTTCTTTCTTCCCTTCACAACTTGGTATTGGAGAAATGCACCAGTTAGGAGTCTTCGGTGTGTCTTTCCTCATTTGAATGTTAGTAGTAATGTAACAAAAATAAACTACGACACATATCGCTTGGCCAAAAGTTGTAGAAATTCTTACCCTATCAGTAATAAAAATAAAACAGGGCTTCTTTTTCTTTGATTCACAGTGATGTGTGGTGTGCTCCACTTTTTCTATCAATGGATATTGATATTTTATTTCCTTTATATTGATGATGCTACTAGGTGTAAATGGGTGTACTTATTAAAATCCCGAGATGAAGTATTCTGTGTTTTTGATGCTTTCCATAAAATGGCAGCCACAAGATTCAATGCCGAAAATTCAAACCATTCGGTCTGATAATGGAGAAGAATATATATCACAACAATTATGGTCATATCTAGTTTAGAGTGGAATTGAGTCACAGACCACTTTTCCTTACACTTCTGAGCAAAATGATGGACATTTACTAGAAGTAACCTGGGCTTTACTTTTTGGAGATGAATGTATAAAAAATATATTGGTCTAAGGGGGTTCTTACTGTATGTTTCCTTATAAACTGTATGCCATAACGTGTATTGGGGGGAAAATGTCTTTTGCAAGTCTTTTCGTCCTGATGTTCCATTTTCTTATATTCCTCCAAAGTTTTTTGAGTGTGCATGCTTTGTTCATATTCCAAAACACCAACGAGACAAGTTGGATCCAAGAGCTGTTAAAGGGAATCTTTGTGGGCTATTCTATTACTCAAAAGGGTTATAAATGTTATGTTCCAGGAAAGAGGGGGAAATTCTTTGTTACCATGGATGTTACCTTCTTCAAGGATGTACCATTTTAGTCATCTAGAGGGAAGGAAATATTGGAATCTGATAGACATGGGGAGCTGAAGGTAGTAAATGCAACGGAAGCACGGATCTATAAGAGCCGGCTGCTACGAACGCGATAAGGACAACGTCGGCTTGAATCAGGCACTAGTGTGGAGATCTGTGACTGTCTATGAGAGATCAGTCATGTATGTTTCACTCTTCAAGATCCAGGGGCAAGGATGGACACCCTAAATGTAGAAGATGATGATGGAGAATTGTGGATCTAGTGGAAGGAAGATTTGTTAAAAGTTATTCCAACTGATATCTCTCATGTCTATATATAGCCCTTTGGGGCATGAGTGATAAGTTCGAATTGAGAGATGATAAGGATAATAGGTTGGATCAAACTCTTCAATTTGAATTTGAATGGAAATATGATAAGGATAGAGAGTTGGATAAAACTCAAACTATTCTTATCCATATCACCATGAGATTCCTTGTGAGGGGTGTCTCTTTGTGATGGGGTCCACCCACATGTAAACACAAGTGGGCCCCATCACAAATGCCAACAGGAGCAGCCAACACTTGTTAAAGATGTTTCACCTCCTTACCCAACTCCTTTCAATTGTCAACTAGTTTCGAGTCAGAGTCCAACTTAATCCAGTAATCCGCCAGTTTCAAGTGAGAGTGAATAGAGTTCAAAACGTACCAACAAAGCCCTTGCAAGTTTACTCAAGAAGAACCAGGTCTAAGCCACAACCTGCTCCCGGTACATTGCCATCTGACATCCCCAATCTAGAGACGGTATCAGGTTCTCATGTTTTATTTTTCTAATTTAGATCTTCCTATTGCATTAAGAAAACACCAATGTACTTGTCCTACCAGATATCCAATACAAAATTTGTGTCCTATCACTATCTTTCACCCGCATATAGAGCCTTTGTGTTACAGCTGCCCTTAGAGTGTATACCATGATCTGTTAGTGATGCATTGAAAAGCCCAAAGTGGGAGGCAGTGATGCTTGAAGAAATGAATGCTCTTGAGAAGAATGGAACATGGGAGATAGTTGATCTTCCAGATGGGAAACAGAAAGTAGATTGTAAGTGGGTTTACACCATTAAATACAATCTAAATGGCACCATCCAAAGGTATAAGGCACGATTAGTAGCAAAGGGTTTTACACAATCCTATGGGGTGGTTTACTTTGAGACCTTCTCTCTTGTTGCTAAGTTGAATTCCGTAATGGTCACCCTATTTATTGCAACAAATTTCCAGTGGCCACAATACCTATTAGATGTCAGGAATGCATTCTTGCATGGTGATCTACACGAAGAAGTTTACATGATATTTCCTCTTGGTTTTGTTCGTGAAGGGCAAGTAAAAAAGGCGTGCCTTCTAAAAAAGCGCTTTATGGCTTGAAACAGTCTCTAAGGGCTTGGTTTGACAGATTTAGCCAAGTTATGGTGAGATTTGGGTACAAAAGATGCCAGTCGGATCATGCTCTATTTATTAAGAGTGGTGAGAATGTTACTATTCTTGTTGTCTATGTTGATGATATTGTGTTGACAGGTAATAGTGAAAAAGAAATCAGGTCCTTAAGCAGTGTTTGAGCAAAGAGTTTGAAATTAAGGATCTTGGGGAATTAAAATATTTTCTTGGCAGGGAAGTGGCAAGGTCCAAGAATGGTATTTTTATATGTCAAAGAAAATACACTCTAGATCTACTGGATGAAATGGTTGAGACACCTATGGAGCAAAATCATGGGCTATGTTCTAATAGTGGAGAGCTCTTGGATGATCCTGGAATGTACCAACGAATTGATATTGGATTTGTTAGTGTTGTGAGCCAATTCATGCATGCACCTTACACGGAGCATTTAAAAGCAATCTGTCGAATATTGAAGTACCTTAAAAGGGCTCTAGGCGAAGGCATAAGGTGTTCAAAGCATGGAAATATAGATATTGAGGTCATTGAGATTTTCACTGATGCAGATTGGGCTGGATTTAAAAAAGATCGAAGATAAACCACTGGGTATTGTGCGTTGGTTGGTGGAAACTTGGTTTATGGAAGAGTAAAATACAATCTGTTGTTGCTTTATCAAGTTTTGATGCAAAATATCGTGCAATGGCTTGTGGAACATGTGAACTATTGTGGCTGAGGGAAGAATTAGGCTTTGTGTGCAAAAAGCCTATGCTTCTTCATTGTGACAATAATTCTGCTCGTCATATTGCTACAAATCTTGTCTACCATGAAAGAACGAAGCATATAAAGTTGATTGTCATTTCATTCGAGAAAAGGTAGCACGAAATGAAGTAGTTTTGAAGCATACATACTGCAGATCAGCTGACGGATTTTCTAACAAAAGCATTCACAAAGAACCATTTAACTAATGTTTTTCCCAAGCTTGGGATCGTAGACATCTACATACCAGCTTGAGGGGAAGCGTAGAGAATATCATTATTTTTTAGTGCCTTATTGCACCTGTGTTTACATAAAACTGCAGGGTTCTCGATGTAACTATTAAAGAGTTATATTAAATAAAAGTGTCATCTAACCTAGAGGGAACACAACACTTTTCCCTACCAATTCCTCTCTCTTCATATCTTCGCTATTCTATTTCTTCTCTGCTCATCTCCTCTGTTTTATTTTCTTTCTTCCCTTCACAACTCCTCCCTCCCAAATATTATAAAGATAAGTCAATTCTGTTATAATGAAAATAGTTCAATTGTTGGCAGGCAACGTTACATTATGGAAATGAAATTTTATTGAAGTTTCTATTAGCAACAAGGAACTTTGATAATCAAGCTCAAACTGCAAGCTTATATGTTCCTTAAAAAATTTAGTGGAAAAGGTCCTTCCCTATGGAGCTTTCAGTTTCAACTTTCATACTTATAGCATTGGAAAGTGTAATTACATACATATTTATTTTCGAAAAACGAGGTATTCAACCTTAAACTGATCTACATTAGAATCTAACTGGACCACTAACTTGCAGCAGTTAAGTCACTTTGTGGGAATAGTAGAATGTTTTATTACTGTTAGCATTAAACTTTTACCAACTATGCTGTTATAGACATTTCATTCACATGATATTTGAGTAAATGCTGAATGTCCAACTGTCATGTAGGAGGATACAACGGTGACAAGGATGGATATGCAATTCCTGCTGGGACCGACATCTTCATCTCTGTGAGTATAATACATGGTTTGTTATTACAGCTAATAATTACATTGAGTTATCACATAGTACCATGATCTATTCATTTACACTACTCTTTCCATCTCCAACAGATTATTTAACGAGATGTTTTAACAACACTAATGTGGAATTTTCAGACATTGAGCTTGATACCTGTGTCTTTAAAGTTATATGGAATATTAGGGTACATGATTGCACTTATTTGTGAGGGTTGTTTTAAGTATTGTCTTACACTCTTACTTTGTTTAGGTTAATTGTTATTATTATAAAGACTATCCTCTCCTCCAACCATCAATTTCTGAACATGAACAGGGTATTAGAGCCAGGTTTAGATTGTTCGAAAGCATTTTTCATGATTTTCCTTCTCTGATCTCATTTCATCTTAATTGCTCCTAGTAAACTGCTATATTATATGATCTTCTAGATTCTAATAGTGTTCAATTTTCAGAGATTTTTTTTGTCTATTTACTCGAAGTGTTCGCATCATTTGGCCTTGTTTCTACTCATTTCTGTTGAAGTCTAGAAAATTCCTGTCAATTTGTCATCTCAGCCAATGATCTTGTTTTTCTTTTGGTTATCTGTGCTCTGCCTTCTCTCTCTCTCTCTCTCTCTCTCTGGCGATTTTTTTGGGGGTGGGTGGGGAGTGGTTCAGGGGGTGTAGGTTGTAAATCTGTTTTTGTTCTCTAATTCTAGAGAAAATATGCTATTCATGGGAACGATTGAAGGTTTTCTATCCTGTTTTCCCTACATTTTGATAAGCAGACTAGTGTTTGCCTATTTTCTTGACAAGCAGATAGTTTGCTTTCTTTCCATATGTCTGACAAGATTTATGCCAATGTTATGTTGATGATTGTGGATCAAAGTGGGACACATTGTTTGAACTGGTTGTCTTTGCATGAATCAAGCTATTCTTATTCTTGGGACTAGATAACATGCTGCAATTTTGTTCACTGTATGATTTTTTCTTTTCTGAATCATAAAAATTGCTAAACTTGTATTGTGCATGAACTCAGTTGTGTGTTGCATATAACACTAAGCATGGGCACCCTGTGGCCTTACACTCAAATATTGGAATAATTGACATGGTTCTAACACCCTTTTGAAGTGTCTAGATAGTATAGCTTGTCATGCTTTTTGTCTCACTATCCCTCTATTTTTATTGGAATAATGGGGACATGATTATGTTCGGCTTGTTACTCGTCACCATCATCATCAAAGCCTTGTTTATGTTGGGGTTAGCTCCATGATTCCATTGCGTACTTACAGGCTATCCTAGGCCAAATCTTGAGATAGGTTGCACTTCTTCAAATCTATCCTTACTATTTCCATTCATGTTCTCTTCGGCCTGCCCCTTTCCCTTTGGGACCATCAACATGCATAGAAAAACTTTTCCTCACCGGCACCTTTATCGGCTTACGTTAGACATGTCCAAACCATCTTAAACGAGTTTCTCACCTCCAAATGCGCTCATTTTTTATTCTATCTTTCCTAGTTTTACCACATCTATTTCAGTATTCTCATCACCTCTAGGCTCCTCCAAGCCTTCACCGCCTCACCTAAAAGGCAGGGAATGCACAATAGATGCCATATCTCATGAAACAATGGTACCATATTTGAGATGAAATATCACAATGAAGAAATAGTTGATTAAATGACTATCCCTCTTGATTGTATGAAGAACACAAATCTGATATCTCAGACACAGTGAGGTGATTCCCCTTCTCAGATTTTCCACTGTAGAATTTTTTCCATCCACTACCAACCAGCTAGAGGCCCCCACTCTAGGAGGAGCTAAACCATGGCAAACCTGCGAACATGGGGGATGAGGAGCTGTAGACAAATCTAATGCCTTGTAGAGAGGCTTGACAGAAAACATGCAAAACACTAGAAGGTTACTCCACAAGGACACGTACTCAACCTCTTCAAAATGATGCAAAACTCTCCTAATTGATAACCCCCATACACCTTATCCCTCGAACAAATATAACTCTCTTTGGCGGATGACTCTTTAACATCATTCTAAATAACAGGAAATAACATAGACAAAGGACTCACACCCACCCAGAGTCGGATCCAGAAAATGGAACTAGTGGGGGCCAAATGAAAATTGTTAAAAGAAAATTCTAAAATTATAAGGGGCAAAATAAAAAATTACAAAAGCTCTAGTGGTAAAATATAACATTTTGAAAACTTAAGGGGGACCATGGACCCTCTTGGCCTACACGTAGGTCCGCCAGTGCTCCCACCCAATCATCATCCCAAAAGCATACTTTTGACCCCACCCCACCTTGGAAAAACCCTTAAAAAAAAAAAAAAAAAAGAAATTCAAACATGGAGCCCCAAAACCCCTAGCTCCTACATAGGGACTCTTTCAGGTACTCTAACCAACTCATCCTCACCATATCTTCAAACAATGATTTTTCACCACAAAGCATCCTTCTCGTTACTAAACCTCCACCACCATGTACTTCTCAATTCTTATACATTTAACTTCCCAATCTCAATCCTCCTTGGTCCTTGGTCTCTCACCATTTAATTAAACTTCCCAAATATTTTCTACTTTAATGGAAAATGAATATAGGGGAGGTGGAAAACGAATACCCATCCATCACCCTAGTAAATCATTTTCCATCTGCCCTCAATTCATTTTCCATTAAAGGGGAGTTAATTTGATAACCATTTATGGATATTCACCTTTCTGTCTCAATTTTAGCTGCTTTCAGAAATACATTTCTGAGAATTCTTAGGAATTCAATTTCATGAAACAAACAGGCTCTTAATTCTTGCTGAATTCCTAGGAAATGGGCTTTTATCGCATGGTATTAGATAATCAAAATTTTGAGGGGTAAAGTGTAAAGCGTGGGTAAAGTGTAAACCATCAAATTCATGGGATTGAATTTCATAGGGTGTAGGGTTAGCAATTATTACTATAAAAGAAAGAGATTTATTGGTCTCTTTGGATTTCCATCTTTGATGCTTCACTCTTGCTATTTTGACAGCAGGTCATTTCTTAGAAATCCTAGATCTGGACCGAGGTATTGATAGTCATTCTCAAATATTGTGAAACATAATGTGATGAGATAAAGTGCAAGAGAAACAAAGACATGGATTGCCTAATCCTCAAAGTGAACCCTTTAATTCTGAATTCTTTAATTAGGAATTCATCAAATCTCCGCTTGTAGTATTCAAGCCTACAACCAGTTTGTTAACAACCAAACGCTCTGCCACTAAGGTACTGAGGTATAATAGTTAATTTGGATTTCAAAGAGTTCAACTCCCGCTCTCAACCCATGCCCAATATGAGCCCGAAGCTTCCTTTGTAATTCACAGAACTTCTTCATAGTGGCTCCATCCCATGCCTCATTTCATAAGGAACCTCAAATCTATTTCATTATATTCCACCCATATCACAATATTCCATTCATGTCCCAATTCCTTTCATTTAATCTCTTTGGTACCATTGACATAAGAGATGTCATTCAATCGAAACTCAGTAGGAATTATGCGAATTGGTCGTTAGAATTGGGTGCTACAAGAAGTACTGAGACGATTACAATCCTAGGTTGTAAATCATTATTGGGAAAATATCATGACTTGTATAAACTTGTAACAACTGAATGTGGTATCTTGAAAATTTTACAATTGTATCCACCATCTAAATATTTTCTGTAACATACCCATACTGAGGTAACAAATGGTTTGTGCATGTAGTTATTGATTCATGCATGTATTCACAATGTAGCATGAATGGTGATCCATTTTAGTCAATAAAGAAACACGCAATATATGTAGTGCATAGGGTATTGGAGAATATTGTAGACAAGATTGGATTTCACAAATATTAGATTAGATTATAATGGGTTTGGATTATTAGGCTAGAATTAAATATGATTATGTTTCCTATTTAATCTAATCTCATCTTTTCCAAATCTAACCTTGTCCATTATATTCTCAAATATAGAGTTGTAATCCAATAAATATATTTAATGACTGTTTGGGTATTATCTGCTGGCACTCTTAGAACTTTTCCGCATCTAGACCTCACTGGGAAGTCCATTTATTCCCCCAGGTATACAACCTTCACAGATCTCCATACTTCTGGGATCGGCCTCATGAATTCGAACCAGAGAGGTTTTTAGTTCCAAGGAAGAGTGAAGGAATCAAGGGTTGGGCTGGATTTGATCCATCTCGATCTCCTGGTGCATTGTATCCAAATGAGGTGACCCACTAACATTTCTTGTCCAAAAATTTAGTTCATTTATACTACCATTTATAATCCAATGCTTAACAGTATTTCTTATCAGATCATTGCAGACTTTTCTTTTCTACCATTTGGTGGGGGTGCACGTAAGTGCGTGGGTGACCAATTCGCACTCATGGAATCAACTGTCGCTTTGGCGATGCTGTTAAAGAAGTTTGATGTGGAGTTGGTTGGATCTCCAGATTCAGTAGAACTTGTTACTGGGGCAACAATTCATACCAAAAATGGTCTATGGTGCAACGTCAGAAAAAGAGCCCTTCATTGAACTAGAGAAGGTTAGTAGGTATGTTCAGGGTTCATTGCTGTGAGTTTTCGAACTGCACTTCTTAATGCAGTTTATATCGGCATGAAATTAAAATTGCTTTCAATATTTGATGTATTGAAGCTTTGGTGAATTTGCAGGTGTGGGGTGTTACTGGAATTGAAAGCATGATTTTTTGTAAATGAAGAACGACAATATACTCTTAAGGGATGACGATTAAAAGTGAAGAGAAACCAACGATTGGAAGGCCAAAAGAACGCCAAAAGAAGCTTTTATCCATGGTGAATGAGTTTTCTATTTAATGTCACAGATTATAGAAGTGGAGAATAAGAGTGCCAAAAGAGGAGAGAATTTTTGGCCCAAACATTGTTAGGGATTTTACTGAAGTGAAGCTAATAAATGAACCCATCTTTTTTTTCATTTCTTTCTTTTACCAATTGTTTACTTGATGGAGCTAGAAAGAAACAAAAAATAGGTCCTGGTCCTGGTCCATTTCAAATGAAAATTTTGGCTACTTTTTACCAGATTTCTCAGTCAAATAAGCCAACTATTCATTCGATTTTTTCTCAATATCTATGCGATGATTATCTTATGGTGATCCTTTTGTTGATGAATGTTCTTATCATACTTGTAGGGAGAGTATGTTCTTTTTCAAATAGGAGAGGTGTTAGACATGATTTATTTCTTATTAAATATTTTTGTTTACTCCTGTCTTTCCATCAATATAGGACCAGACCATGATATTCATCATTGGTTGCCTTCCATATTTCCTGTTGGATTGTGGGGGTCTAATGGGCCCTGCACGTTTTGCTCATAAGTCTCAATGGTTATATTACCATCCTGATCAAATCTAATACCGGTATCATGCACTGCACTCTCTCTCTCTCTCTCTCTCTAAAGTCTCTTTGTGGAAAACGTCAGGCCTGGTGATCTCTAAAGTCTCTTTGTGGAAAACCTCAGGCCTGGTGATCTATAGCCTCAGGCCTGGTGATCTATAGCCTCACGGCAATTTCTCTGAATCATATTTACCAAATTTACAATTTAATTTATTTGCATTCGAGTTCGCAATTCGTAATTGGAGTATGTGCTGGATCAATGAATTTTATGGAGTAGGTTTATTTGATTGTCATCTCAATTCGTCTAATTTGCAGTCAAGAGTTCAACAAGTTCGATGCACTAATTCATTAGTGTCCATGCTTAGGCAATCACTAGGGTCCACATCTAAAATCCAAATCACCATAGATAACTATTATTTATATTTATTGTGGTGAGATTTTACTAATTGGAGTTGGGCCCACATAATTGATTGCGTGTAAAACGCATGGTCAAAATAACTGGTCAGTAACTTTTAGGTGCGACTTTGATTGGAGTTCGATGTGGATTAGCACAAAGACATAGGGGTGCCGTGCTTTTAAACTGCTTGGATTTTCAGGTGTCACCACAATTGGATTTGTAGTGTTCAATTTAGAGAACTACATGAGACTAGTTCAATGATAGTTTGTGAATCGAACTTCGAATTGTTCGAAATAAACTATTCAGAGTTCGAAGGCCTCATGAACAAATTAGGTAACTATGCTATGGATTTACCCTCCTAGGATTTACATTTCTCACATTCAGGAAATCACTCCAATATCTCCACCTTATGATAGTTATCGTTGAGTCTGAAACAGAAAAATACTATTTCGGCCTATCTCCAAGTGCCACATGTATAAAATGCTGTCTTTGTTTTTTTTCATTCTAAGAATGTAATTAGTTGACATCACATTTTGTAAAATAGTATTTCCCCATTTCGTTGAAACAGGAGATTCGGACTCATTATCGTTATGTCCTGTCATTTTGCTGGCTTTCCTTTTGGTTTCATGTTCTCACCATGTTTTTTCATCATCAGGATAGTTTGTACAAGCCATCATTAATATGATAGGAAGATTATCTATGCTAGCAAATGAAGGCTTAGGGGACATATAAATGGGCTTCAGGCATAGCAGCGCACACCTCCCAATCTATTAGACAAGAAAATCAAGTCTAGTTCTGGCTCACAGTCCTATAAACAGAGCCAAAATCCAGACCATATATGTCAGGTTCGACCAAGCCAGCATGAAGTAGTTCCACTGCAGCCGGACAGACATGATAATTCTTATCTATTATGCATGTGAATCATTTACATATGTAAATGTCAATAAACAAAAATGAGCAAGGCTCTCCTAAGCTCAAGCTTAAGAGCAAATTTCGTAAGCTCATGCTTGTGGGGCCCACCTTTGGTCCATTCAAATGAACTAAATACATGACTCTCCTAAATTGCACATGTCCACCAACTTTCGGTCAAATCCGAATTTACTGGACCGTTGGATCGACTATATATCGATCCGAATGGACTATTGACCATTAAACTTTTGGGCCCATATGGAGATGATATAAATCACGGTGGGGTTAATTTTTTGTAGAGAAGAGGATCTCAGGGAGTCCTTGAAATCCCCCCCATCCCTATCCTCATGCGGGTCCCCAAGTGGGCCCCACCACACACTTGAGCTTACCTTATCCTAAGCTTGAGCTTAAGAGAGCTGGCCCCACAAAAATATCCCCCAAATAATTTTTTTTCGTATTATTAATATATAGACTTGGGTTTTGACTAAAAAGATTGGAAATCATTTTTCCACCTCTCCACCATTTTGAGTCTTGGCACAAATCATTTTCTTTTGGAAACTCAACATGTCTTGAGAACTGTTGTGAGCATAAGCATGTGTGTGTGATGAAGTTGGGGCCCACCATTGGGGGTTGATTCAATCTTCCTTAGCTAAAAAGATGGCGCTATGTGCGCAGATGTAATTTTTAACTTCCGTTGACTTCCTCCTAAACGAAGTTAACTTTATATAACCACTTCTTCTTGAATATCATTGTTCTAAACGAAATTGTGTACAAATCGATTAAGAAGATGAATTGAATAAAATCATAACATAAATTATAGGATTTTTTTATTTTTCCTATAAATATAAAAATAAAAAAATTAAAGAAGAAAAGACAATTATTCATAATCTATCCTTTTAATCCATAGTTGTGTTCGATGCCTACCTCTGTTGGCCACCTTTCATAGATTTTACCCCATGCATGTGCATAGGAAGGTTTGCATGTGCCCTTAGGGATTAGTTCTTGGCTGTCCAGAGGCTATCCAAAGAAAATAATATATCTTTTTTTTTTAATCCATAGCAACATGATTACAATGATAAATAAAGACTAGGACACAAAAGAACAATGTGACATTATACTAATATATGAAAATGATATGTATGAGTAATTAAATTTTTTTTAGGATATCAACGTTACTTATTAAATCCTAAAATCTCTCCAAGATTGTAAAAGTTCTAAGAGGTTTCACTAATCACTATAATCCATTACACTAAAATGGTAACAAAAATAAAATACTAATATTATCCTTTGAAGTATGGGAAATCTCGTTCAAACTAATTGTATTTATCGTGACACTCGAGAAATAAATAGAGTAAATTAGCGAAAGGTCCCTCATAGGTCTTGTAAGGCCTCCAATCCATCAACTTTTCCTCTTAAGCCTATAGTCCATACAACTAGACATATTTCGGTGAGAGGTCCCTGGACAACATTTTCATGACTAATTTACCCTCTCAACCTGTTTAGGCAAAAAAAATTGAATTTTAAAATTTTAAATCTTCCATTCTCCCTCGTTGATAAGACAAAGTTCAACTGCAAATCTCAAAAGATCTGGTTTCTCAGTTCCGAATTGAAATTCAGAGTGGGCTACGACTGCTTGATCGGAGAAGACGCACAGACCTCTGTGCAATTCGAACCGAGCACCCCATTCTCCCTCGTTCCTTCTCTCTCATTTTCTATTCTCCCAGAGAACCCCCTTGGAAGGAGAAGATTGCCAATCATCACCTGATCCTCACATGCCGCTGCACCATTTGTAGTTGCACAAGGAGATCGTTGATCTCTGGTAGCAAGCTCGTTTCAGGTTCTATCTCGGAACCCAATTAAAGAGGAATCGCTGCCTGGGCTCTGGCAACGGGCAGAGCAGTCCGGATCTTCTCCGGTGACGAGTGAATTTAGATCCTCTGTAGTCTGGGAATGGAACTGAAACAATCTTGTTGCAATTTCGAGTTCTGCAAATCGAGACCGAGAGCATAGCACACGCTGTCTTCGTTGTTCAATTGCACAAGGATCCTCGCAAAATGAGACGATCTTATTGTTGGAATTAGGTGGGCCTCGTGGATAGGTTTTCAAAACTTTTGACCCACTTCACTCAGGGATCAAATACCCATAAGGCCATAAACCACATCCAGGATGCAATCCCTCCATCTCATCAATCATGTACAGCAATAAAACTTATCTAAAAGATAGAAATTAGCAACACCATGCAACAAAATAATCTACAATAAGTAGAGAAGCAGATTATACATTTGGAATCCGGTAGTGCTCTAATGGAGAAAAAGGCAATTAAGTTGATCAAGAACTTCTCTTGAAGCAATTTGAGATCTCCAAGAAATTGTTGTCTTCCACGCTATGACCCGCTATTAGATCTCTTTTCTAAAGAAGACTGGTGGAAACTTCAAGAGAAAACCCTTCAAGAAACTCCAATGAACTAGAAGAGAAAGAGAGGAGAGAGAGATGCGCAACTCTTGCACACAAAAGGGGGCTGGGCGTGAATCCCTATAGTGGACGTCCAGCCCTTTGTTTCCCTTATTTATAGCATTAAGCAACTCCTCTTACTAATAATTAATTAGAAGTCTCACTTCCACACCAATTAGTAACTTTCTCTTCCTACTATTACCACTATTAGAAGTCTCACTTCAAATAGAAATAATAACTTTCTAATTCCTTCATTTTTGAGTTCAAGTAGGATTAGTATTTTTCTAACAACTTGGGCTAGCGTGGGGACCATTAGGGATTCCATAGAAAGCTGGCTCCAACTGGGACACCGCGACCCCACATCTCATGTGCAATTCGGGCCCACAGTTAATTGCAAATAACACCACTATATAAATACAATTGCACTCCAGTCTTAGGAATAAATTACAAAGAAGACCATAAACTTTCCGATTACCACAAGTATGCCCCTTTATCAATATCCATGGATCAATTGGATCAAACATATCTCTTCCAATCTTAAATCCACATCTTATTATCCTTGAAACTCAATTAATCATAGTGATCATCAGTACCATCCAATTAACTCTTAATCGAGATGGGTGCGCACTTATTAATGACAAATCCATTAATTGGCACAAGGGGATAATTAAGATAGATTCCATCTTGACTATTGAATGTTCCCACAGTCCTACTACCACCTACCTAAGACACTGAGGTGTTGACCTACAGTTGGCCTCACTCATTGGTGACTCAAAGCAAATGAATAGATAGAAACTTAAGTTCATCAATGTCTCATGATTGAGAGCTTATTGCTAGGAAATTATGAGAGCAAACCTAGAACTCGAGACAGTATTCCATAAGGTGCTTCTCACAGTCCTTCAATACATCCAATGTACCGGCACCATGATCCAGAATCTTACATTCTTATGATCGAGACAAATCACATTATCTCATAGTGATCAAAGTGTTGCAACCTTATCAAATGAGATGCCCAGTCTCATCACTGATTGTGAAAATATTTAAGTATAAGATTTGTGACACATGTCTCCCATATATGAATCTCATCCATACACATATATCACATCTAATATACTAATGGGACCCAATTCATCTCTTGAACCATTATGTCATATGTATTGATCATGTGCATTAAGTAATAAAATACTATTCATCTCATGAAAGGAAAGCATGATAAATAAAGAAATTAATCAATTTATTACATCATCTGATGGATTGAGTTCATACAATCTAACACTTCTCTGGCAGCGAGTCCGGGGTCCTTCTCCGGCCAGGAAAATCCGGATCCTCTGTGCGTCTATGGGAACACATGTTCCTTTGTTCGACTACTCTGTGACAACTAGTGGCCCATATCTAAATCTTCAAATCTCCGTGGATTGACCCTCAGTCCGGATCTTTGTTGTGCCTTACCCTTCGATGGACGACCTCTGCAACTGCAATCGCCAACACATCAGCCACGCCCTTCGTCTATCATCTCCTCCGGTTCCAGCGGAGGATGGACGATTTGAGAGCGAGATTGGGGATGAGGGAGGAGAGATCGGGGCGGGAGCAGTCGAAACATGGGGGAGAGAAGACCAGGGTTTTGCAGGCCTCGGTAGAGGGGCGGTTGAAGGAGTGGCCGGAGCAGACGATGATAAGATCCACCATGAGAGAGTTGGAGATGGGGCAGAGGAATTCAGAGGGGGCTTTTTTTCTTGGGGGTGGGGGTGGGGGTGTTGGGGGAAGCAGTGGGAAGAGATCTCACCTGGTTTTTCTGCTACTACCCATCTCTCTCTCTGTAACTTCTCCTTTGTCTTCTACATCTTATTTTTCTTCTTCTCCTTTTGAGGGGTTTTTAGGAGGAAGAAGATGAAGTTAGGGGTTTTTTGCAAAATTTATTCATCTTCTTCTTCATTGGCTTGTTGCAAACTTGTGGTGGTGGTGAAGGTGGGATTAATTGGGGTTTTGATTTGCAGCTGCTCTCGCCGCTGTTTGTCGCCGTTCATTGCCGGACGTTGACTGTTTTCATTGCCAGACGTTGATTTTGGCAAACTTATCTGAGTCTTTGAAAATTTTAACTGATTTTTTGAAAAATTTATTTGAGTATTTGGCAAATATATCTGAGTTTTTAACAAATTTATCTAAGTTTATACAACCTTTATCTGAGTTTTTGACAAATCTATCTGAGTTTTTGGAAAAAACTTATCTGAATTTTTAACAAATTTATCTCCCTTTTTTAAATTTTAATTGAGTTTTTTAACAAAACTTTCTATATTTTTGGCAAATTTATCTAAGTTGGTATAAATTTATCTAACAAATCTCCATTTTTTAAATTTTAATTGAGTTTTTGACAAATCTATCTGAATCTCTAGAAAATCTATTTGATTTTTTTGGAAAATTTATTTGCAGTTTTTTAAATCTATTTGCATTTTTTAATTTTATTTGTGTCTTTTGAAGTTTATTTGCGTTGTTTTAAATTGTTTTGGAAAAAAAGACTTGAATTTTTTTAGAAAAATTTGGTTTATCTTATTTTGGGTAAATGTATTTGCGCTTTTTAAAATTTATTTGCTTTTCTCAATTTATTTACATATTTTGAAATTTATTTGCGTCTTTTGAAATTTATTTACATCTTTTTAATTTTATTTGGATCTTTTGAAATTTATATGCATCTTTTGAAATTTATTTCCATTTTTTAAAATTTATTTGGGTCTTTTGATATTTGTTTGCGTCTTTTTAAATTTATCTTCGTTCTTTTGAAATTTATTGTATGTTTTAAAATTTTATTTAAGTCTTTTGAAATTTATTTGTGTCTTTTAAATTTATTTTTATTTTTTGAATTTTATTTGGACCTTTTTGAAATTTATTTGTGTCTTTTGAAATTTACTTACATTTTTTGAAATTTATTTGGATCTTTAGAGATTTATTTGCATCTTTTTAAATTTATTTTTTTAAAGATTTATTTAAAAATATCATTAATGAGATTTCATTAATCGTAGCCAATAAATGGTAGTTAGACCGTTATTAATGGCATATCCCATTAATCATGGGATATGATTTGAAGAAAGGGTAAATTAGACATTCTAGGTCTTCAAATTTGAGAAAATGACCTATCAAACTATGAAAAAAATATTATGAATCTAAGGCAATAAAGTGAAATGTTCAGGGACCCGTCGCCGAATGCCCCAAATAAATATCTAATCATAAGCTTTATAGCTAAATTCTAATATTTATTTATAAATGAAATTTATTATATAGATTCAAATTTTACCTTGGAATTCGATACAAATGATAGGATTTGGGATACAAATCATAGGATTTTGACACAGCTGATAAATATAGTGCTATAAGCATATCAAGAAATAGCAGAGTAAGAATGGGGAAAAGCTGAAGAAAGAGTAGTTTTATCATTTTCATAATTAATTTTTGGGGTTTTTATTAAAAAAATCATCCATAAACTCTGAATAGACGAATCAGTGAAGCAAAATAGAGAAGCAATACAATACGATATTGTACATTTTTTAAGACGAAATTACCCACTTTTTGATATTGTTACCTGCCTTCCACCCGATGATATCGTTACCTAGACTCTTTAACTGAGATTCAAATTGCTATTTTTATTACAATCTGAAGTTTTTTCTGTGTATTATCTATGTCAAATTTTATAAATTAGGGGTTGAGAGTTGGTCAAAGAATATGGACACCAATGTTTAATGAAAAGGCTATAATATCATCACCTGTTTGATTTTTTCTTTTTTGTTTTTTTTTAAAGATTATGTTTCTTAACGTTGGCCAAAAAAATTAAAGAGGGTCTCCTTGCCTAAGACCTTTTTTGGAGCGACCAACCCAAATGTGGATCCGTTAAGGAGAATGAAGAATGAGACTAATAAAATACGTTCTAGAATAATTTTAATAAACTCTTCATGGAAGCCAAAAGCCTCTGGAAGAACTTTTCCTAGAAAATCCCCACTCCATTCGATCATAAGCTTTAGCCATGTCAAGTTTGAGACCCATGGATTTCTCCTTTCTCTTTCTTTTAAAAGAATGGATCACCTCATCCCCCACAGTGTAATTGGCGGATGTAACTCTACCTTCCACAAAGGCACTTTGATAGGAGCCAATAATTTTGAAAAGCACACTTTAGAGTTTATTGTCAACAACTTTAGCAATGATTTTGTAGATAACATTACATAGACTAATGGGTCTAAAGTCATTCACATTTTGGGGAATACTCTTCTTAGGGATAAAAGAAATAAAAGTTTTATTTAGTTTTCTAAGAGAGTAACTATTTATGAAAAAAAAAAAAAAAAAAAAAAAAAAAAAAAAAAAAAAATTCTTTCACTAGAGCTATGATATCTGATCCAATTGAGTCCCACATATGTTGGTAAAACTTCGTCGTGTAACCATCAAGGCCCGGTGATTTGAGTGATCCAAGTTGGAACAAAGTTTTTCTTACCTCCTCTTCCCATTGAGTGGCTATGAGGATCTAATTTTCTTCAGAGGAGATCATATTAGGAGTCAATCTTTTTTGTTTCGCTTATGTCTCTAGGAGCACGAGAAGTCATAATTTATTTTAAATGATTACAAATGGTCTCCCCTATTTCTCCTCTACTATCCAACCATATACCATATTTATTTTTTGTTTTATCAATTCTATTTCTTTTCCTTCTATTAATCGTATTGGAGTGGAAAAGTTTTGTGATCTTATCCCCTTCCTTCAACCAAAGCTCCCTCGATTTTTTACTCCACAACTCTTCTTCCCTACAGAGGTGCGTAGTCATCAAGTTTATTTTATTTTATTTTATTAAGATTGATTTCAATTTCCACATTGTTAGGGTCAGTTTCTTTGTTCCATGTTTTTTCGATTTCCAGCCTTGTTTCAGAGATAATTAACTACATCAACTTTTTTTAAATAAAGTTTGTTCCATTTAGTAAGATCCTTACCAAGGAGTTGAAGGTGCGGTCAATTTTCTTTTCAGTGACCCTATTGGGATTTGGTCCATATGTTAAGGATTTGTTTTTTTTTTTTTCCACAATTCTTGTCCCTTGGCCACATGGAGTGAAATCTGAAGGGTCTAGTAAGAAAAAGGAGACTTTGAGTTCCCTAATAAAAGGATGGATGCATGATCTGATCCACTAGCTGTAAGCACAAAGAAGGTTACCTCTAGAAATAAATTTCGCCACTCAACGCTTCCAATGGCTTTGTCAAGTCTCTCTTTCACGTGTGCTAGACCCTTTCTTTTCGTTTGACCAAGTGAATGCGGGGCCGGTTGATCCAAGGTCCATCAACTTAGATTTCTCCATAAATTCAATGGCATAGTTGGCCTTTTTCAGGGATTAAATTTTTTTCCCACCCCATTTTTCCTAGCTATCCAAAATCTCGTTAAAGTCTCCTACTTTCAACCAGGGTCCTGCCATTTTTTCGCCAATTTCATTCATGGCATTCCAAAACTTGCATTTTCTGAGGAATAGGGGTGTCCTTGGATAAAAGTAGCAAACTAGAATTCTAACTTTTTTGTAAGGTCACAATAAATGAACCACCTATCTTTTCAAATTACATTTAATTCAATTGTGTCTTGCCATAATAGAGCCAATCCACAGGCAGTACCATTTGCCTAGGCCACCTCTTTATCTGCAAAACTCAACCTTCTGGATGGTTTACCAATCTCATTCTCATTTAAGTTGGTTTTTGAAATAAAAATAGATCAGGCTGGTTTTCTCTACATGGCCTTTTTAACTCTCAAATTGTCGAGGCCGTTCTAATGCCTCTACAATTCCACATGATGCCTTTCTCATAGGCTGAATTTTTGCTACTTGTAGTTGTAGGAACTAGCAAGGTTGGATTTCTTCTTTTGTCCATTTGACTAAAGGTTGAGTTATTAGGAAACGAGTGAAGGGATTATTACTTCACTTTGCGGGTGATTGGTCTCATTCTGACTGTTGCCGCCGCCGGATTCAATTTGATAAGCATTGTGGTCCCCATAAGCTGATGTTTCCTCTCTTCTTGTGTTCGACTGCAGCCTCTTCTTTCCACCCATCCCCTCCCAAGGTTTTGGTTTGAAAACAGCCGATTGATTTTTATCCTTGATCCTTAGAATTAAATATTGTTGGTACAGAGATTTTTCTTTTCGTGCAGCCCCCCATTAGCTCTTAAGCCCGGGGTTATGAAATTGCTTGAACTCTCTTAGGTTTTTTTTTTTTTTGGGTAGCCCAGCTAAAAGGGTTAAGACCCAATTGAAATGCCTGTACACACATGGAAAGACAACCCACTCAAATTGAAAAGGAGCCTGCACAAAGAAAGCCCATACAAGTGAAAAGAAAGCCTGCACAGGCAAGAAGACATGGTGTACCTAGAGTTCAAACTTTGGGCAGGTAGATGAGAACTGTCACTCCTTACCACTCGGATAAGGAGCCGTTCTCTATGAATTTTGACTTGTTAGACCTTCATTAGCATGGTCTAGGTTGGTTTCAGAAATTACTTCAATAGGGCGGACTGTTGCCTCCTCATCCACTTTCATGAAAGTCTATTCTACTCCTTGCATATTTCGTGCCCCCCATTGTCAGTCAGCATGTTGTTGGCCCTGTATTCAACAAGATTCTGAGGATAGTTTGTGGAGGAGAGAATATGGGTTGGGGTTTGGGGTTCATTGCTGGTGGGGTCCCTAGAGCCTTCTTGATCTACCCTGGTAGGTCCATGAGTTGGGCTTACCAACCTCCCATAGCTCATGTAAGGCCCAAAGGCTTGTTGCCCATACCCGGACCTACCTCCCCCTTGCCCGTGGCCTATGTCAGTGTGCTGCCCTCATCGTGTCTCACTACCCAGGCATTGGGAACCCAAGATGACTACAAGAAACTTGACATTTAGCTGCAAAATTTTTCGCGGCTAAACGTCTTAAAGTCACGGCTAAAAGTTTTAGCGGCAATATTTTAATCACCACTAAGTCGTTGCTAAAAGTACTGTCAATAATTGTTTTAGCCACGATTTTAAAACATCGGGGCTAAAAGTTGGACTTTTAACCACAGCTCCAAAATTGTAGCTAAAAGTCTAATAATTAGCCGCAAGATTTATCGTTGCTTATTTAAAAAATTGTTGTCACTAAAAGTGTAAAATCGCCACTAAATTTTTTTTATAAACATATGAAAGTAGGGTTTTAGGGCCCATCTTAAGTGGCGGCTAAAAGTTTAATTTTAGCGGCAACTATAAGTCGCCACTAAAAGTAGTGTTATAGTAATTTTAGTGGTAACTTGTTATCGCGGCTAAATGTTTAAATTTTAGTTGCAACGCAAATCGCCACTACAAGAACTAGGTATAACACCTTTAGTGGTAGTTTTAGTGGCAACTTGCAATCGCAGCTAAACGTTTAACTTTCAGCTACGACAACAAGTCATCACTAAATGTATTAAGCATAATAGTTCTACCGACGACTTGTTCCCGCGACTCAAAGGTTAAAATTAATTAAAAGGAATAATAAAATTAATTTATTGATCCCTTTTCAAATTTTCATTAACTTGCTTATATAATATGAGAAAATGAAAACTTCATCTCCATCAAGTATTAGAAAATAACCTCAAATTTAAAAACATTAAGTTCTAAGGCACTTAAGTAGCAAGAGTAAAGTTTACATCAGCATAGAAAAAATATAAATAAAATGAGAAAATCCTTATTATCCGGCTTTTGAGTAGTTATGCATCACATTGGAATTTGACCTGACTCCTTGAACTGCTGAAGGAGGATGTTAAGCTGGGACTGTAACACAGCTTGCACCTGAGCATGCACCTGTGTATGTTGCAATTCTGCCTAGGACTGGAACGCTGCCTGCATCTGAGCTTGCATTTGTGTCTGCTGTGAGGCTAGTTGGGACTCTAATGACTCCATTTGCGAAGCCATCTCACTATTCTCCTTTTTCAACGACTCGAAGCACCTTGTATCCACCTCAACTAGCCTCCTAAACTCCTCATTCTCTCTCTAGCTGCGCATGGATTTGCTGCCCAACTGTAGAGGTCTTGGGCTTTGGTCCAACCCCAAGACCACGTATATATCCTGATCGCTCTGGTCCAAACACTTCCTCAAATCTCTGGTCCTCAGTCATGGGACGAGTGCCCTCCTCTAGTGTCTAAGACTCTAATCTCTTAAGCTCATCCTACATTCAAAAACCAATTGTTATTATTTATCAATTTAGCATTATATATAATATAAGAAGATTGATAAGAAAATAGATAAGGGAACAATAAGTTACATAGACTGTTTGCGAAGTCGAATCCGCCCAAACTTCTTTCTTCTTGCTATACCGGGTAGTGAACCACAATTTAGTCCAAGAAGGCTCGTCCCCCGTCTCAAGATTATGCTGTCATTATACAAGTCAACACAAATAATATATATTTAATAATAAATTCTCAGAAACATTATGAGAGAAGTTTACACTATCACAGCTGATTCGAGCAAAAGCCTTCGTCCCAGCAACATGGCCGATTTTCTGCTTTTTCCTAGTTCTCCTTATTTCTATTACTCATTTTCTACATTTGGGTACCATAAATTATAAGCAATACATGTATGATAGATATATTAAAATGGCATACGATATAACTTAATTAACATGCATACCTTAAAGTCCTCAGATCTGAAATACCTAACAAGATCAACCCAATCATCGTTGCTCACACACGAGGGGGATTCTCCAGTCTCATCTCATTGGTGCCATACTTGCAATAATAATCTTTATGCAACCTGTGTCGATAATCCCAATATTGGCGATTTAGCTGTTGATACACAGCTTCCTTAATATGGGGTTCATCCTGGAGAGTAAACTTTTGCTCCACATTATTGTATGAGTAAGTAAACATACATATAAGTTAGTAACATCAAATTTAAATAGAATTTTTCAAACACATTGTTGGATTTTGAAGAGAGTCTGATGTTTGAAGCTCGGTATTTTGTGTTGGAATTATTGTCAACACATTGTCACTCAAGTATAGTACCGAATGCCTCAGCTCGGCACAGCACAGAATGCCTCAGCTCAGTTACGTAAACAAGGAAGACATGAGCTCGAAAACAAGACATGAGCTCGGTAAAATCACAGAACTCGGAAAAAGCACAGAGCACGGTAAAAGCACGGAACTCAGTAAAAGAACGGAGCTCAGAACGGAACTCGGTAAAAAGCACGGAGCTCGGACACGACAGCTCAGTTCGACGAAGCGCAGATCTCAAAGAAGAATCAAGCGCTGAGCTCGGTAAAGCACTGATCCCGGCCATGACAGTTCAGTTCGGCAAAGCGTCAAGCACAGAGATCGTTCAAGCACTGACGAAGCATTGAGCTCAGTCAGTTCGGTAAAGCATTGATGTTGGTAAAGTGCAGTGCGTGGTTAAGCACTGAGTAGCTCGGTAAAGTCTTTCAAGCACTGAGCAGCTCTGTAAAGTCTTTCAAGCACTGAGCAGCTCGGTAAAGTCTTTCAAGCACTGAGCAGCTCGGTAAAGTCTTTCAAGCACTAACCAGCTCGGTAAAGCGCAAAGCTCGTTCAAGCAATGAGGTCGGTCAAGCGCAGAGCTCAAAACAGAAAGTTACGTGAGAAAAAATAGGGGATCTCTTCCAATCCTTGAAGGAGTTTACAAAACAGAAAGTTGCGCGAGAAAAAAACAGGGGATCTTTTCTAATCCTTGCAGGAGTTTCCAAAACCTCTCCTAGCCTTTTTGCAATCACGAATTAGGGTTGGCAAATCCTATAAAAAGGCATGCTAGGGATCGTTGAACATACACACAGAAATAGAGAAGATTTGTGAGGGTGTGTGAGCTTGCAAGGAGATACTGCTGTGATTCTTTACAGCAAGTAAAGAAGAAACTCTGCATCAAGAAGATGGTTCTTCATCAGTAGTTTCTTTAGATAAGTATTTCTCAATTCATGTTTATTAAATCTGATTTGTATGGGATTGAGAGTGAGAGATTGTAGAAAGGAATTTCTGTAAAGGGTTCTTCTCTAAACTTTGTAAAACATCAAGTGGGTGCTTGGTGTTGGGGTTTGGTGATCCTGTCTGTTGGTGCAGACGAATTGTAAAGGGAGTTGTTGCTTCCTAGATAGTGGGTGCTATCTGAATCAGGGGTGGGTGCTCCTTGAAGTTGAAGCTTCAGAAATAATCAATAAGACTAGCCTCGGATTGGTGTCCGGGTAGTCGTTGCACCGTGGACGTAGCCTTTGGATGAACCACGTTAAAAACTTGTGTTCCTGTGGTTGCTTGATTATTGTTTTACTGTTTTGATTGTTTGGACTTATTAGTATTTAAGTAAAAAGTATTGAGACATCACTGATTCACCCCCCCTCTCAGTGATCGTGTGATTCTAACACACATAAGCTTCTTAATTTAAATGACTCACTTGTGTAGCTTGCCACATCTTAGTCTTCTTGTCATCTGGGATTGTCTTCCATTTGGGAAACCGGAGTGGGGCCATCTATTTGACAATAATACCATGCTCAGTTTTAATGCTTGAGCATTGTTTCCTATAGCTCGCATCAGGTTTTGTGGAATGTATACCACTAGCTTTTCCCCATCACGCCTCCTCTTTATGAGTATAATACTCGTAGTCTTCTTTCTTCCTCTCTTCCTGGACACACATGGGCCCTATTTACTCAAAATAAAATAAAATTTATTAGCTTTCCTCAACACAAATTTATATATTGTTGCATAAACCATAAAAAAAAGTACATGCATTATTTAAAATGGTTGTTTAAACATACCGGCGTTGTTGATAGCGACCTTATCTCGAACAAATGACTCAACCTGTGTGGGGTCTGAAGGTCCTAGGTTGTCCTATCTGTGAGGACTGGCTTGCCCAAGCTCCTCCTCGTCTACCTCCACCTTGACCTCTATTGGACATGTCAATGATCTATCCTGCAACACTTTGCATTAAGCATATATGCATACACATCAAGAAACTGTCTTACATCAAAGAAGGATTAATATATGATCATGAAAAATAAGCTTTCCTTAATGTATTTATTCATCAAGAATGACAATGAATATACCATACAAGTTACATCAAGCTATTGATCTCACTATCATTATCAGTGCTCATTTCATCTTCCTCATTATCATAATCAATGGAGGTATCATCCTACTCACTTTCATCATTAATGAAAGTATCAACATCCTCATCTTCTACTTCCTCATGCACTACAAGATTTGCATCAATAAAAATTGGAGGAATATCATCTCTTTGCCACGCCACAAAGTCGTCATCACTAACTCTCAATGTATCAGCTACACTATATGACTCATTTTGTTGGTATGGCACGTCATCATCGATTGACTCTTTATCTTCATCTTCCGGTACATCATACAAGTCTCGGAGCTTTGTGTTTTCACCACGACTTGCCAATTATTGCCTAATTTGGAGTCTTTGATGTAAAAAACTTATACCTCCTTTTGATGTTAGCACAATTGGCTCATTGGTATTCCATTTCTTGTGAAATTAATACTGTATAGTGTGTTATCAGTTTGTATTCCTCACTTCTTTGCCTACATTCCACCATCACACTTGAACAGAAAACATTGTTGGGTTCCCCTTAAATAATCATTGAATATATGTCTGTGAGGGACACCATAGTAATTCTTGGTTTTCATGTTTCATCATCTCCCTTCACAACACACCACATTCTAAGTTTTCCGAAACATCTCATGATCTTTTGTATGGAATCGTAGACCATTAATGAAACAAACCTTGTATCGTGTCACTCTTCTATTCAGGGACCTCGTTGATAAGTCTAGAAGTTGC
>QPKB01000007.1:16189012-16218082 GCA_003546025.1 Camphora micrantha | reverse complement strand
CAAATCTCAAAAGATCTGGTTCCTCTAAGTTCCGAATTGAATTCAGATGTGGGCTCATACGACTGCTGATCGGTAGAAGACGCACAGACTCTGTGCAATTCGAATCCGAGCACACCCATTCTCCCTCGTTCCTCTCTCTCTTCATTTTCTATTCTCCAGAGAACCCCCTTGGAAGGAGAAAGATTGCCAATCATCAGCCTGTCGCTCACATGCCGCTGGCACATTTGTAGTTGCCAAGGAGATCGTGTGATTCTCTGGTAGCAAGCTCGTTTCAGGTTCTATCTCGGAACCAATTAAGCAGGAATCGCTGCCTGGGCTCTGGCAAACGGGCCAGAGCAGTCCGGATCTTCTCCGGTGACGAGTTGAATTTAGATCCTCTGTAGTCTGGGAATGGAACTGAAACATCTTGTTGCATTTCGAGTTCTGCATCGAGACGAGAGCATAGCACACGCTGTCTTCGTTGTTCAATTGCACAAGGATCCTCGCAAATGAGACGATCTCTTATTGTTGGAATTAGGTGGGACCTCGTGGATAGTTTTCAAACTTTTGACCCACTTCACTCAGGGATCAAATACCATAAGGCCATAACCACATCAGGATGAATCCCTCCATTCTCATCAATCAGTACAGCAATAAAACTTATCTAAAAGATGAAGTTAGCAACACCATGCAACAAAATAATCTACAATAAGTAGAGAAGCAGATTATACATTTGGATGCGGTAGTGCTCTAATGGAGAAAAGGCAATTAAGTTGATCAAGAACTCTCTTGAAGCAATTTGAAGATCTCAAGACCTTGTTGTCTTCCCGCTATGACCGCTATTAGATCTCTTTTCTAAAGAAGACTAGTGGAACTTCAAGAGAAAACCCTTCAAAGAAACTCCAATGAACTAGAAGAGAAAGAGAGGAGAGAGAGATGCGCAACTCTTGCACACAAAAGGGGGCTGGGCGTGAATCCCTATAGTGGACGTCCAGCCCTTTGTTTCCCTTATTTATAGCATTAAGCAACTCTCTTACTAATAATTAATTAGAAGTCTCACTTCCACACCAATTAGTAACTTTCTCTTTCCTACTATTACCACTATTAGAAGTCTCACTTCAATAGAAATAATAACTTTCTAATTCCTTCATTTTTGAGTTTCAAGTAGGATTAGTATTTTTCTAACAACTTGGGCTAGCGTGGGACCATTAGGGATTCCATAGAAAGCTGGCTCCAACTGGGACACGTGCAACCCCACATCTCATGTGGCAATCCGGGCCCACAGTTAATTGCAAATAACACCACTTATAAATACAATTGCACTCCAGTCTTAGGAATAAATTACAAAGAAGACCATAACTTTCCGATTACCACAAGTAGGCCCCTTCATCAATATCCATGGATCAATTGGATCAAACAATCTCTTCCAATCTTAAATCCACATCTTATTATCCTTGTAACTCAATTAATCATAGTGATCATCAGTACCATCCAATTAACTCTTAATCGAGATGGGTGGCGCACTTACTAATGACAAATCCATTAATTGGCACAAGGGGATAATATAGATAGATTCCATCTGACTATGGAATGTTCCCACATGTCCTACTACCACCTACCCAAGACACTGAGGTGTTGACCTACAGTTGGCCTCACTCATTGGTGACTCAAGCAAATGAATAGATAGAAACTTAAGTCATCAATGTCTCATGATTGAGAGCTTATTGCTAGGAAATTATGAGAGCAAACCTTAGAACTCGAGACAGTATTCCATAAGGTGCTTCTCACAGTCCTTCAATACATCCAATGTACCGGCACCATGATCCAGAATCTTACATTCTTATGATCGAGACAAATCACATTATCTCATAGTGATCAAAGTGTTGCAACCTTATCAATGAGATGCCCAGTCTCATCACTGATTGTGAAAATATTTAAGTATAAGATTTGTGACACATGTCTCCCATATATGAATCTCATCCATACACATATATCACATCTAATATACTAATGGGACCCAATTCATCTCTTGAACCATTATGTCATATGTATTGATCATGTGCATTAAGTAATAAAATACTATTCATCTCATGAAAGGAAAGCATGATAAATAAGAAATTAAATCAATCAATTATTACATCATCTGATGGATGAGTTCATACAATCTAACACTTCTCTGGCAGCGAGTCCGGGGTCCTTCTCCGGCCAGGAAATCCGGATCCTCTGTGCGTCTATGGGAACACATGTTCCTTTGTTCGACTACTCTGTGACAACTAGTGGCCCATATCTAAATCTTCAAATCTCCGTGGATTGACCCTCAGTCCGGATCTTTGTTGTGCCTTACCCTTCGATGGACGACCTCTGCAACTGCAATCGCCAACACATCAGCCACGCCCTTCGTCTATCACCTCCTCCGGTTCCAGCGGAGGATGGACGATTTGAGAGCGAGATTGGGGATGAGGGAGGAGAGATCGGGGCGGGAGCAGTCGAAACATGGGGGAGAGAAGACCAGGGTTTTGCAGGCCTCGGTGAGAGGGCGGTTGAAGAGTGGCCGGAGCAGACGATGATAAGATCCACCATGAGAGAGTTGGAGATGGGGCAGAGGAATTCAGAGGGGCTTTTTTTCTTGGGGGTGGGGTGGGGGTGTTGGGGGAAGCAGTGGGAAGAGATCTCACCTGGTTTTTCTGCTACTACCCATCTCTCTCTCTGTAACTTCTCCTTTGTCTTCTACATCTTATTTTTCTTCTTCTCCTTTTGAGGGGTTTTTAGGAGGAAGAAGATGAAGCTAGGGGTTTTTTGCAAAATTTATCATCTTCTTCTTCATTGGCTTGTTGCAAACCTTGTGGTGGTGGTGAGGTGGATTAATTGGGGTTTTGATTTGTAGCTGCTCTCGCCGCTGTTTGTCGCCGTTCATTGCCGGACGTTGACTGTTTTCATTGCCAGACGTTGATTTTTGGCAAACTTATCTGAGTCTTTGAAAAATTTAACTGATTTTTTGAAAATTTATTTGAGTATTTGGCAAATATATCTGAGTTTTTAACAAATTTATCTAAGTTTATACAACCTTTATCTGAGTTTTGACAAATCTATCTGAGTTTTTGGAAAAAACTTATTCTGAATTTTTAACAAATTTATCTCCCTTTTTTAAATTTTAATTGAGTTTTTTAACAAAACTTTCTATATTTTTGGCAAATTTATCTAAGTTGGTATAAATTTATCTAACAAATCTCCATTTTTTAAATTTTAATTGAGTTTTTGACAAATCTATCTGAATCTCTAGAAAATCTATTTGATTTTTTTGGAAAATTTATTTGCAGTTTTTTAAATCTATTTGCATTTTTTAATTTTATTTGTGTCTTTTGAAGTTTATTTGCGTTGTTTTAAATTGTTTTGGAAAAAATACTTGATTTTTTAGAAAAATTTGGTTTATCTTATTTTGGGTAAATGTATTTGCGTTTTTAAAATTTATTTGCTTTTCTCAATTTATTTACATATTTTGAAATTTATTTGCGTCTTTTGAAATTTATTTACATCTTTTTAATTTTATTTGGATCTTTTGAAATTTATATGCATCTTTTGAAATTTATTTCCATTTTTTAAAATTTATTTGGGTCTTTTGATATTTGTTTGCGTCTTTTTAAATTTATCTTCGTTCTTTTGAAATTTATTGTATTTTTTAAAATTTTATTTAAGTCTTTTGAAATTTATTTGTGTCTTTTAAATTTATTTTTATTTTTTGAATTTTATTTGGACCTTTTTGAAATTTATTTGTGTCTTTTGAAATTTACTTACATTTTTTGAAATTTATTTGGATCTTTAGAGATTTATTTGCATCTTTTTAAATTTATTTTTTTTAAGATTTATTTAAAAATATCATTAATGAGATTTCATTAATCGTAGCCAATAAATGGTAGTTAGACCGTTATTAATGGCATATCCCATTAATCATGTGATATGATTTGAAGAAAGGGTAAATTAGACATTCTAGGTCTTCAAATTTGAGAAAATGACCTATCAAACTATGAAAAAAATATTATGAATCTAAGGCAATAAAGTGAAATGTTCAGGGACCCGTCGCCGAATGCCCCAAATAAATATCTAATCATAAGCTTTATAGCTAAATTCTAATATTTATTTTATAAATGAAATTTATTATATAGATTCAAATTTTACCTTGGAATTCGATACAAATGATAGGATTTGGGATACAAATCATAGGATTTTGACACAGCTGATAAATATAGTGCTATAAGCATATCAAGAAATAGCAGAGTAAGAATGGGGAAAAGCTGAAGAAAGAGTAGTTTTATCATTTTCATAATTAATTTTTGGGGTTTTTATTAAAAAAATCATCCATAAACTCTGAATAGACGAATCAGTGAAGCAAAATAGAGAAGCAATACAATACGATATTGTACATTTTTTAAGACGAAATTACCCACTTTTTGATATTGTTACCTGCCTTCCACCCGATGATATCGTTACCTAGACTCTTTAACTGAGATTCAAATTGCTATTTTTATTACAATCTGAAGTTTTTTCAGTGTATTATCTATGTCAAATTTTATAAATTAGGGGTTGAGAGTTGGTCAAAGAATATGGACACCAATGTTTAATGAAAAGGCTATAATATCATCACCTGTTTGATTTTTTCTTTTTTGTTTTTTTTTAAAGATTATGTTTCTTAACGTTGGCCAAAAAAATTAAAGAGGGTCTCCTTGCCTAAGACCTTTTTTGGAGCGACCAACCCAAATGTGGATCCGTTAAGGAGAATGAAGAATGAGACTAATAAAATACGTTCTAGAATAATTTTAATAAACTCTTCATGGAAGCCAAAAGCCTCTGGAAGAACTTTTCCTAGAAAATCCCCACTCCATTCGATCATAAGCTTTAGCCATGTCAAGTTTGAGACCCATGGATTTCTCCTTTCTCTTTCTTTTAAAAGAATGGATCACCTCATCCCCCACAGTGTAATTGGCGGATGTAACTCTACCTTCCACAAAGGCACTTTGATAGGAGCCAATAATTTTGAAAAGCACACTTTAGAGTTTATTGTCAACAACTTTAGCAATGATTTTGTAGATAACATTACATAGACTAATGGGTCTAAAGTCATTCACATTTTGGGGAATACTCTTCTTAGGGATAAAAGAAATAAAAGTTTTATTTAGTTTTCTAAGAGAGTAACTATTTATGAAAAAAAAAAAATAAATAAAAAAAATAAATAAAAAAAAAAAAATTCTTTCACTAGAGCTATGATATCTGATCCAATTGAGTCCCACATATGTTGGTAAAACTTCGTCGTGTAACCATCAAGGCCCGGTGATTTGAGTGATCCAAGTTGGAACAAAGTTTTTCTTACCTCCTCTTCCCATTGAGTGGCTATGAGGATCTAATTTTCTTCAGAGGAGATCATATTAGGAGTCAATCTTTTTTGTTTCGCTTATGTCTCTAGGAGCACGAGAAGTCATAATTTATTTTAAATGATTACAAATGGTCTCCCCTATTTCTCCTCTACTATCCAACCATATACCATATTTATTTTTTGTTTTATCAATTCTATTTCTTTTCCTTCTATTAATCGTATTGGAGTGGAAAAGTTTTGTGATCTTATCCCCTTCCTTCAACCAAAGCTCCCTCGATTTTTTACTCCACAACTCTTCTTCCCTACAGAGGTGCGTAGTCATCAAGTTTATTTTATTTTATTTTATTAAGATTGATTTCAATTTCCACATTGTTAGGGTCAGTTTCTTTGTTCCATGTTTTTTCGATTTCCAGCCTTGTTTCAGAGATAATTAACTACATCAACTTTTTTTAAATAAAGTTTGTTCCATTTAGTAAGATCCTTACCAAGGAGTTGAAGGTGCGGTCAATTTTCTTTTCAGTGACCCTATTGGATTTGGTCCATATGTTAAGGATTTGTTTTTTTTTTTTTCCACAATTCTTGTCCCTTGGCCACATGGAGTGAAATCTGAAGGGTCTAGTAAGAAAAAGGAGACTTTGAGTTCCCTAATAAAAGGATGGATGCATGATCTGATCCACTAGCTGTAAGCACAAAGAAGGTTACCTCTAGAAATAAATTTCGCCACTCAACGCTTCCAATGGCTTTGTCAAGTCTCTCTTTCACGTGTGCTAGACCCTTTCTTTTCGTTTGACCAAGTGAATGCGGGGCCGGTTGATCCAAGGTCCATCAACTTAGATTTCTCCATAAATTCAATGGCATATTTGGCCTTTTTCAGGGATTAAATTTTTTTCCCACCCCATTTTTCCTAGCTATCCAAAATCTCGTTAAAGTCTCCTACTTTCAACCAGGGTCCTGCCATTTTTTCGCCAATTTCATTCATGGCATTCCAAAACTTGCATTTTTCTGAGGAATAGGGGTGTCCTTGGATAAAAGTAGCAAACTAGAATTCTAACTTTTTTGTCAGTTCACAATAAATGAACCACCTATCTTTTCAAATTACATTTAATTCAATTGTGTCTTGCCATAATAGAGCCAATCCACAGGCAGCACCATTTGCTTAGGCCACCTCTTTATCTGCAAAACTCAACCTTCTGGATGGTTTACCAATCTCATTCTCATTTAATTTGGTTTTTGAAATAAAAATAGATCAGGCTGGTTTTCTCTACATGGCCATTTTAACTCTCAAATTGGCGAGGCGGTTCTAATGCCTCTACAATTCCACATGATGCCTTTCTCATAGGCTGAATTTTTGCTACTTGTAGTTGTCAGAACCAGCAAGGTTGGATTTCTTCTTTTGTCCATTTGACTAAAGGTTGAGTTATTAGGGAACGAGTGAAGGGATTATTACTTCACTTTGCGGGTGATTGGACTGATCATTCTGACTGTTGCCGCCGCCGGATTCAATTTGATGAGCATTGTGGTCCCCATAAACTGATGGTTCCTCTCTTCTTGTGTTCGACTGCAGCCTCTTCTTTCCACCCATCCCCTCCCAAGGTTTTGGTTTGAAAATAGCCGATTGATTTTTATCCTTGATCCATAGAATTAAATATTGTTGGTACAGAGATTTTTCTTTTCGTGCAGCCCCCCATTAGCTCTTAAGCCCGGGGTTACGAAATTGCTTGAACTCTCTGAGATTTTTTTTTTTTTTGGTAACCCAGCAAAGGGGGCTAAGACCCAATTGAAATGTCTGCACACACACGGGAAGACAACCCGCTCAAATTGGAAAGGAGCCCGCACAAAGAAAGCCCATACAAGTGAAAAGAAAGTCTGCACAGGCAAGAAGACATGGTGTACCTAGAGTTCAAATTTTGGACAGGTAGATGAAAACTGTCACTCCTTACCATTAGGATAAGGAGCCGTTATCTTTGAGTTCTGAGTTGTTAGACCTTCATTAGCATGGTCTAGGTTGGTTTCAGATATTAATTCAATAGGGCGGATTGTTGCCTCCTCATCCACTTTCATGAAAGTCTATTCTACTCCTTGCATCTTTTCGTGCCCCCCATTGTCGGTCAGCATCTTGTTGGCCCTGTATTCAACAAGATTCTGAGGATAGTTTGTGGAGGAGAGAATATGGGTTGAGGTTTGGGGTTCATTGCTGGTGGGGTCCCTAGAGCCTTCTTGATCTACCCTGGTAGGTCCATGAGTTGGGCTTACCAACCTCCCATAGTTCATGTAAGGCCCAAAGGCTTGTTGCCCATACCCGGACCTACCTCCCCCTTGCTCGTGGCCTATGTCAGTGTGCTGCCCTCATTGTGTCTCACTACCCAGGCATTGGGAACCCAAGATGACTATAAGAAACTTGACATTTAGCTGCAAAATTTTTCGCGGCTAAAGGTCTTAAAGTCACGGCTAAAAGTTTTAGCGGCAATATTTTAATCACCACTAAGTCGTTGCTAAAAGTACTGTCAATAATTGTTTTAGCCACGATTTTAAAACATTGCGGCTAAAAGTTGGACTTTTAACCACAGCTCCAAAATTGTAGCTAAAAGTCTAATAATTACCCGCAAGATTTATCGCTGCTTATTTAAAAAATTGTTGTCACTAAAAGTGTAAAATCGCCACTAAAAATTTATTATAAACATATGAAAGTAGGGTTTTAGGGCCCATCTTAAGTCGCGGCTAAAAGTTTAATTTTAGCGGCAACTATAAGTCGCCACTAAAAGTAGTGTTATAGTAATTTTAGTGGTAACTTGTTATCGCGACTAAATGTTTAAATTTTAGCTGCAACGCAAATCGCCACTACAAGTACTAGGTATAACACCTTTAGTGGTAGTTTTAGCGGCAACTTGCAATCGCAGCTAAACGTTTTACTTTCAGCTACGACAACAAGTCATCACTAAATGTATTAAGCATAATAGTTCTACCGACGACTTGTTCCCGCGACTCAAAGGTTAAAATTAATTAAAAGGAATAATAAAATTAATTTATTGATCCCTTTTCAAATTTTCATTAACTTGCTTATATAATATGAGAAAATGAAAACTTTATCTCCATCAACTATTAGAAAATAACCTCAAATTTAAAAACATTAAGTTCTAAGGCACTTAAGTAGCAAGAGTAAAGTTTACATCAGCATAGAAAAAATATAAATAAAATGAGAAAATCCTTATTATTCGGCTTTTGAGTAGTTATGCATCACATTGGAATTTGGCCTGACTCCTTGAACTGCTGAAGGAGGATGTTAAGCTGGGACTGTAGCACAGCTTGCACCTGAGCATGCACCTGTGTATGTTGCGATTCTGCCTAGGACTGGAACGCTGCCTGCACCTGAGCTTGCATTTGTGTCTGCTGCAAGGCTAGTTGGGACTCTAATGACTCCATTTGCGAAGCCATCTCACTATTCTCCTTTTTCAACGACTCCAAGCACCTTGTATCCGCCTCAACTAGCCTCCTCAACTCCTCATTCTCTCTCTAGCTGCGCATGGATTTGCTGCCCAACTGTAGAGGTCTTGGGCTTTGTTCCAACCCCAAGACCACATATATATCCTGATCGCTCTGGTCCAAACACTCCCTCAAATCTCTGGTCCTCAGTCATGGGACGAGTGCCCTCCTCTGATGTCTAAGACTCTAATCTCTTAAGCTCATCCTACATTCAAAAACCAATTGTTATTATTTATCAATTTAGCATTATATATAATATAAGAAGATTGATAAGAAAATAGAGAAGGGAACAATAAGTTACATAGACTGTTTGCGAAGTCGAATCCGCCCAAACTTCTTTTTTCTTGCTATACCGGGTAGTGAACCACAATTTAGTCCAAGAAGGCTCGTCCCCCGTCTCAAGATTATGCTGTCATTATACAAGTCAACACAAATAATATATATTTAATAATAAATTCTTAGAAACATTATGAGAGAAGTTTACACTATCACAGCTGATTCGAGCAAAAGCCTTCGTCCCAGCAACATGGCCGATTTTCTGCTTTTTCCCAGTTCTCCTTATTTCTATTACTCATTTTCTACATTTGGGTATCATAAATTATAAGCAATACATGTATGATAGATATATTAAAATGGCATACGATATAACTTAATTAACATGCATACCTTAAAGTCCTCAGATTCGAAATACCTAACAAGATCAACCCAATCATCGTTGCTCACACACGAGGGGGATTCTCCAGTCTCATCTCATTGGTGCCATACTTGCAATAATAATCTTTATGCAACCTGTGTCGATAATCCCAATATTGGCGATTTAGCTGTTGATACACAGCTTCCTTGATATGGGGTTCATCCTGGAGAGTAAACTTTTGCTCCACATTATTGTATGAGTAAGTAAACATACATATAAGTTAGTAACATCAAATTTAAATAGAAATTTTCAAACACATTGTTGGATTTTGAAGAGAGTTTGATGTTTGAAGCTCGGTATTTTGTGTTGGAATTATTGTCAACACATTGTCACTCAAGTATAGTACCGAATGCCTCAGCTCGGCACAGCACAGAATGCCTCAGCTCAGTTATGTAAACAAGGAAGACATGAGCTCGAAAACAAGACATGAGCTCGGTAAAATCACAGAACTCGGAAAAAGCACAGAGCACGGTAAAAGCACGGAGCTCAGTAAAAGAACGGAGCTCAGAATGGAACTCGGTAAAAAGCACGGAGCTCAAACATGACAGCTCAGTTCGACGAAGCGTAGATCTCAAAGAAGAATCAAGCGCTGAGCTCGGTAAAGCACTGATCCCGGCCATGACAGTTCAGTTCGACAAAGCGTCAAGCATAGAGATCGTTCAAGCACTGACGAAGCATTGAGCTCGGTCAGTTCGGTAAAGCATTAAGGTTGGTAAAGCGCAGTGCGTGGTTAAGCACTGAGCAGCTCGGTAAAGTCTTTCAAGCACTGAGCAGCTCTGTAAAGTCTTTCAAGCACTGAGCAGCTTGGTAAAGTCTTTCAAGCACTGAGCAGCTCGGTAAAGCGCAAAGCTCGTTCAAGGAATGAGGTCGGTCAAGCGTAGAGCTCAAAACAGAAAGTTACGCGAGAAAAAATAGGGGATCTCTTCCAATCCTTGAAGAAGTTTACAAATCAGAAAGTTGCGCGAGAAAAAAACAGGGGATCTTTTCTAATCCTTGCAGGAGTTTCCAAAACCTCTCCTAGCCTTTTTGCAATCACGAATTAGGGTTGGCAAATCCTATAAAAAGGCATGCTAGGGATCGTTGAACATACACACAGAAATAGAGAAGATTTGTGAGGGTGTGTGAGCTTGCAAGGAGATACTGCTGTGATTTTTTACAGCAAGTAAAGAAGAAACTCTACATCAAGAAGATGGTTCTTCATCAGTAGTTTCTTTAGATAAGTATTTCTCAATTCATGTTTATTAAATCTGATTTGTATGGGATTGAGAGTGAGAGATTGTAGAAAGGAATTTCTGTAAAGGGTTCTTCTCTAAACTTTGTAAAACATCAAGTGGGTGCTTGGTGTTGGGGTTTGGTGATCCTGTCTGTTGGTGCAGACGAATTGTAAAGGGAGTTGTTGCTTCCTAGATAGTGGGTGCTATCTGAATCAGGGGTGGGTGTTCCTTGAAGTTGAAGCTTCAGAAATAATCAATAAGACTAGCCTCGGATTGGTGTTCGGGTAGTCGTTGCACCGTGGACGTAGCCTTTGGATGAACCACGTTAAAAACTTGTGTTCCTGTGGTTGCTTGATTATTGTTTTACTGTTTTGATTGTTTGGACTTATTAGTATTTCAAGTAAACAGTATTGAGACATCACTGATTCACCCCCCCTCTCAGTGATCGTGTGATTCTAACACACATAAGCTTCTTAATTTAAATGACTCACTTGTGTAGCTTGCCACATCTTAGTCTTCTTGTCATCTGGGATTGTCTTCCATTTGGGAAACCGGAGTGGGGCCATCTATCTGACAATAATACCATGCTCAGTTTTAATGCTTGAGCATTGTTTCCTATAGCTCACATCAAGTATTGTGGAATGTATACCACTAGCTTTTCCCCATCACGCCTCCTCTTTATGAGTGTAATACTCGTAGTCTTCCTTCTTCCTCTCTTCCTGGACGCACATGGCCCTATTTACTCAAAATAAAATAAAATTTATTAGCTTTCCTCAACACAAATTTATATATTGTTGCATAAACCATAAAAAAAGTACATGCATAATTTAAAATGGTTGTTAAACATACCGGCGTTGTTGATAGCGACCTTATCTCGAACAAATGACTCAACCTGTGTGGGGTCTGAAGGTCCTAGGTTGTCCTATCTGTGAGGACTGGCTTGCCCAAGCTCCTCCTCGTCTACCTCCACCTTGACCTCTATTGGACATGTCAATGATCTATCCTGCAACACTTTGCATTAAGCATATATGCATACACATCAAGAAACTGTCTTACATCAAAGAAGGATTAATATATGATCATGAAAAATAAGCTTTCCTTAATGTATTTATTCATCAAGAATGACAATGAATATACCATACAAGTTACATCAAGCTATTGATCTCACTATCATTATCAGTGCTCATTTCATCTTCCTCATTATCATAATCAATGGAGTTCATCATTAATGAAAGTATCAACATCCTCATCTTCTACTTCCTCATGCACTACAAGATTTGCATCAATAAAAATTGGAGGAATATCATCTCTTTGCCACGCCACAAAGTCGTCATCACTAACTCTCAATGTATCAGCTACACTATATGAATCATTTTGTTGGTATGGCACGTCATCATCGATTGACTCTTTATCTTCATCTTCCGGTACATCATACAAGTCTCGAGCTTGTGTTTTCACCACGACTTGCCAATTATTGCCTAATTTGGAGTCTTTGATGTAAAAAACTTATACCTCTTGAGATGTTAGCACAATTGGCTCATTGGTATTCCATTTCTTTGTGAAATTAATACTGGTATAGTTGTGTTTATCAGTTTGTATTCCTCTACCTTCTTTGCCTACATTCCACCATTCACACTTGAACAGAAAAACATTGTTGTCCCCCAAATAATCCAATTGAATAATGTCTGTGAGGACACCATAGTAATCTTGGTTTCATGTTTCATCATCTCCCTTCACAACCACACCACTATTCTAAGTTTTCCGAAACATCTCATGATCTTTTGTATGAAATCGTAGACCATTAATGAAACAAACCTTGTATCGTGTCACTCTTCTATCAGGACCTCGTGATAAGTCTAGAAGTTGCTTATTGACATGTGCATTTCCATGATTGTACAACTGCGTAACCTATTCATATATGTGAATGAAATAAATATAATATGATGGAACTAATGTGTGATGTAATAAGATTAATGTTTTATGACACTTACACGTTCTTCAAACCATTTAGGAAACTTCTCTTCTTGTCTCTTTATTACATTCCTTAGACTCTCTCTTTCTCTCTCCATCTGTTCCTTGTGTTCACTATACAAAAAGACATACAATTATAGCCCCAAGGAAATACATTAAAAGAGAGATAAAAATGGACAATTGAAAAACACTAAATATGCATCAAATACATTGGGATAAGTTTCACACGTAAGAAACGACGGAACCTCATCACAATTCTTCAATACATAAATGCGAGTCTGCTCCTAAACTTTGTCATCAATATATCCATATTCTCCTTTCCCTAGTGGACGATAATTCTGTGAAAAAAAGAGATAAACCTTGATGCGTTTTTCTGTTACTTCAATCATAATTTCTTTCTACTCTATTGAATTTGGTCTCAATCCCATGCAATTACATTGAGCAAAACGTTAGGCATTCTGCAGCAATGTAACCTTTTGCGATTGACCCTTCTGGAAAAGCTTTATTGCTCACATAACGCTTCAGTATATATAAGTACCTGATGAAATATAAATCCAGGATGATAATCAACGTAGCAATATGATGTAAACATTGTAAGTGCATAATTAATAGTAAGAATAATCAAATACAGTACCTTTCAATCGGATACATCCATCGATATTGCACTGGTCCACCGAGAATTGCCTCTTGCGCGAGATGAATGGGCAAGTGCACCATAATATCAAAGAATGATAGTGGGAATATCCTTTCCAGCTTACAAGTTGTTATAGCGATTTGGCTTTCAAGACGTTCCAAGACATCTTTTGTTAATATCCTAGAAAACAACTCAAAGAAATGGCTAAGCTCAATTAGTGCCTCACACACATCATCGCTTAAGGATCCACGTAGTTCAAGTGGAAGTAATCTTTGTAAAAATATGTGGCAATCATAACACTTCATGCCTGCAATACGACATTCTTTGATGTTCACACGTCGAGATAGGTTTGAGGCATAGCTGTCAGGAAACTTCACCGAAGCCAAGAATTCACAAAAAATCCTTTTTTCTCGGCAAGGGACAATGTGTAGCATGCAGGGGGCATTTTATAGGAATTACCATCATATTTCATGTGTAATTGATGCCTTATATCCATCACCTGCAAATCTAAATGAGTCTTGGCATTGTCCTTTGTTTTACCTTCAATGTTCATCAATGTCCCCAGAACATTATCACATACATTTTTCTCTATGTGCATGCATCCAAATTGTGGCCCAGTTTAAGGGTTCTCTAATAAGGCAATTCGAAGAAAATATTGTGCTTCATCCAATTTAAATCATCCGCACGCTTCCTTTTCTTCAGCTGTGTCTTCCCAAATTTCACATGTCCAACATGACTCAATTGTTCAAGCACATCATCTCCAGACAGTGACTTTGGCCTCTCTTGAAGTTCCTTCTTTCCATTAAAAGAGCAGACTTCAGCATTAGCAAGATGCCTTAACACCCCATCATTGATGCGCTTCTCTTTATGTCACCTCATGTCAGATGGTGTCTTATTTGAGATAAATAACCTTTGTAGCCTCGGTTTTAGTAGGAAGTAGCCTAAGATTTTTTTAGGAATCTTCTTCTATTTGGCATCGGTAAATTTATATATGGGCTCCTTGCATTCTGGACACTCTTCTTTATGTTCATGCTCCTTCCAAAATAGTACACAGTCATTTTGCATGCATGAATCCTCACATAGTCAAGTCCTAGGTCACGAATTATATTTTGAGCCTCGTAAAATGATTTAGGGAGCGTCTTAGCATCAGGAAGTGCCTCCTTTAACAACTAAAGCAACATGGTGAATGATTTGCTACTCCAATGATTAAGTGTCTTTAGGTGCAACAGCTTCAAAATGAACGACAACTTAGAAAACTTCTCGTAACTCGGATATAGTTTCTATTCGGCAACCTTCAACAATCTCATAAATTTATCTACTTCCCAGTCAGGCACCGCATTCTCATTACTACTAGAATGCTCCCTTGCCCAAGCATTTATAGTTGTTGCGGTTTAATGATCATGTATCGTTTATTGCATATCATCATGATCATCTTCATCTTCTCTGCTGGGCTCATCATCGTCATCTTCATCGGTGCTTGCCTCAAAATCCTCCCCATGCAATACCTATGGAATGTAACACCTAACTATACCATGATAATACAGATCCGCTTCCACATCATCCCTTGTACGGAAATAGATATTGTTGCATTTGACACATGGACACCGAATCTTTTTCCTTGGCTCAACATGTGCATATGCAAACTCCAAAAACTATTTAACTCCATCTATGTACTTAGGGTGTTGTCCATCCTCAATTTTCATCGACCTCTTATCCATGTCGATGCACCTAACATAATTTGAAGTATAAATAAAAAATTGCACTCGTGGGTCCCCTATAGACAACAAAACAACATGGAGATAGCTGAAATGGGAGGCATATGCAAAACAAAAAGATAGATTGAGGATACTATAGGCAGATAAGTGGCATGAGATTAAACATTCTAGCACTTCTATATATTCAAATGGTGTTCCCAGATAATTGGAATCATCAAATGAGTCCCATTTATTGATAATCGAAGGTTTTTTTAGAAAAATGTATTTGTCTGAAGGAGGAAGATGTGGTACATTTCTAACCTTCTGTGGGACTCTCTAGCAAGATCAGAACCATTGATCATCTTCAGAAACCCAAGAACGGCTATAAGGTCTAATTTCAACTTTCAATCCCTTGAGAATCTTGAGAAAATCATAGAAAACCATGGAACCATTGATGCCAATTCTTTTTAAACTAATCGGGTTTCACTTGCGAACCCAAATCTCAAGATCTGAACCGTCAATCCTCTTCCTAAGCCCAAGAGCATTTTTTGGGCCAAATTTGAGTCCTTAATTCCTCGTGAATCTCGAAAAAATAATGAAAACTATTGAACTGGAGGATCCTAAAACATCTATTTCAAATAGTAAAATGGTCTTACAAAATAGTATAAATATAAAACATTTTTTTTACATAGATCTATTGTACACATCTATTATCCATAAGTTTGATTCATACAAATAAGATTTTCCAGACAAGGCATTAGAGATTTATCATGATACAACAAAATTAATAGTGATACAAAGTCCCAACATCCTTCACAATCTCTTTATACTCTGGTTTCTAGTATCTAACTTCTTATGCACCCAAGTTTTGGTACTAGTTGTTGACGACCATTCTTTCCTTTGATCTGCCCCTAAAACCACCACCGATGACAGAGCCTTAGCTACAATTATCCACATATATGCTTAGTTCATGAAAAAATTATTGATATGCAATTTAACTTTCACATCCATTTTTTTAAGCTTTGCAATTAAGCTTCCAACCATTTTTATAGGAACCAATCAAAGGAAACATGGATGTCTTTTGTCAAGATATGAATTAGCTTTCCATAAGGTGTAAACAAAGAAAGCTGGCTAGCAAATAATTTGGCTGGGCTTCACAAAACAAAAAATAATGATCATAATGTGGTACAGAACCATGAGAAACATACTTTTTTTTTTTTTACAACATTAGGGCTAACCACTCAATTTGACTTTTGGGTTCCACTACTCTCAAACCCAAATCATTTATGCATAGGCATCACACTTTCAGTGCATAGAAATTCCCTTTTAAGATTTCCCTTGATTTGTGGTAGAAAGATGCTTTAATGAATAATTAATGTATCTGTTCTAAAAAATAGGTCTGCTCCCAGATTTATTTTCATACAATGGACTGACCGGACTAAGATCCAAATCCAAGCTTGAATTAAAACTCAATCATCTTTGCATTTTGCCTATTTGGCATAAAGACCAAATGAATCCCAAAGAACTTGAGAACCAAAAGGTATCTCCACTAATTAAAAGGACTACAATAGCACATAAAGATAATGTCACCAAAAAGAATGATAAATGTCATGCAACTACTTAAACTTGTAAGAAGTTATTTATTGTAGATGGTTAAACTGGTCATCAAAGTAGGAGAAGTTATACCACTAATGTTGTGAGAACCACTAGAAACTTTTCGATAAGATTTTCAAAACAAAGAGGACATGAACACTTGTTAATCATACCATGCAAATGATAATATTTTCCAATTTAGTATCGGGATAAATCCTTCAAATAAAAATGTCAAATGAGCATTGTGATTTGGGATTGGGAGGGTGGGGGGATTTGTAACAGAGTAGGCAGATGGGTGGGGTGGGGCTCTGGGGTTGAGGCATTGCAACAGCAGAGGTGGAAGATAGAGATTGGGGCGTCACATATAACTAAGAATCTAAGCAACCCCAAATAAAAATCCAGAAACAAGAAAGTCCATAAAATCAAAAACCCAAAACCCCAAATAAAAATTCTAATAGCCCGGATGATTCAATGTTCCACCAGAATCACACATTTGCCAAAACCAGATTTTGAAAAACCATTATCCAAACTTTCAAAGGAAATGAACCATGCAACAAAATCTTAAGCCCTAAACCAATCCTTGAAACAATGTCTACAAACTAGACATCGTAACCCATTATCAAGAGAGAGAGAGAGAGAGAGAGAGAGACCTAGGAGATTGTAATTATCTTTATATCGGTGGGGACTACTATTTGGAAGCTTTATCAAAGGAGAGACCTCTCACAATTGATGCTCAACTCTCGGTCTCTTATTTAAAAGGGATTCAACACCAGTATCGGCCAGTTTGGTAACTCTATAGTCAAGTCAAATAAAGTTGATTTTGAAGAAAGAATAAAATATAAGTGGGTTATAATGGTATTTTATTTTTAGTGGATAAAGGTGATTGCTTTTTGACTTTTTGTATGGAAAAGTGAGTTTTTTTTTTTTTTTTTTTTTTTTTTAGTGGATAAAGGTAGTTGCTTTTTAACTTTTTGTATGAAAAATATGGGGGGAGTTTTGAATAAAGTGTATTTGATGTGACATTTTGTCTAGAAAATGGAGACTTTACTTGACTTTGATTGTATTCGTAAAGTGCCAAACGAGTAAAGAAAGGCATGAGACGTAAACTCTCCTGACTTTGAATGCAAAGCTTTCATAGTAGTTGTCAAGTGATTTCGCACCATAGGTAATAATTGCATGACTGAAAACGTTCTGCATGCACTATTATTCATATATAACAAATTAAAAATAAAAATAAAAACTTACCAGATGGGAACGCATGAACATTAAAAGCAACAATGTTCCATCATTAAAAAAGGATTAAAAAAGAAATATCATCTTTGCCATTCTTTTTTAACATCGAAATTAAGAATGCTGATCATTTGTTTCTCAAATGATCCATCACTATTCAAATCTGGAGTAAAAACTAGGCAACCATTACTAGCCCAAGCATAAAAGTTCCTTTAGCCACCGGTTATGGACCCTAAAGACAAAATCAACGTAGATGCCTTTTTGCTACAATGACTCTGTGAGACGGAAAATGAGGAGTGACTAGATGTTCAGGAATTAACCTATCAGTCCCCCTCAATTCTGATGGAACATTGGAACCCACGTCTGACTGCCACCCTCAAGTTTGATTTTGACGCACTAACCTATTTAACAAGAATGCAGAGATTGGTGGGATCATTCATGATGGATTAAGCAACTTGGTTGTCACTTTGGAAGGAAGTGTTTCAGTGTGCAAACCTACGACAAAGAATTCTGACAAATCTGCAACTATGCAAAGATATCGGGAAATGAACATCATCATGGAAAGGGGAGGGGGACAGCTTCATCCATGCTGAAAATTTCAGGCAGTGAGAGTTTACCTTGGATGCTAACAGGAACCTGGAAGCAATTACCTTGGGTTCTTCCTTTTCAACATGAGCACTTCATTTATGTTGCAGATTGGTTAACAAGATGGTAAATTTATCCACCAAGGTCAATCCTAGAGACTTCATGATCTTCAAAACAGAGTTAAACTAAGTTACCAGGAACCTTTACCTGAACTAGGTGAAAATTGCCCTTACATATGAGCATTTTACATTTCTACAGGAATTGCATCAAGGAACAACTATTCTCCATGGCAACTCAGTCCTATGAGTTGTGACTTTCACACAGACCCCAAATGAGAATGGCTAGTTTGCATTGATTTTGTATATTTTTATAACTATAGGATGGTTATAAGCTTGTATCAGTTGTAGTTTGTATATCTGTGTTTCTTGTTTTCTTTAGTGATTCTTCCAATTTCCAGCGAAAAACCAAAAGTACATCCACATTCACGGGTGCCTTCTCTTTCTGTAAAGACAAGATTAGGAAATAACAGGAGCCAACATCTTACCACAAGTCAAATCATATAAAATACGAAGAGAACAAGATTAGAAAATCTAGTTCTCAAATGTGTTGAAAAGGTTGTTTAGCAAATACTCATCCTGGTCAAAAACTGCTCTTCATCCAGATTCGTAAAACAATGAGTACAAATACACCATACTGAATTGGCAAAACATAAACTATGTCAAACAACAGCCATTATAATGTAACTTGGTATCATAGAGCATGTAAATGGTTGTGTTGATTAAGCAAGGTTACAATATTAAACTCCATATAGATTTAGTGTCATGTGACCATCTATACTCATAATGAAAATTGAATCATAAGTTTAAACAATGATGAATATAAGTTCAAAACTTTAGCTTTTCTACTTATCTGTTAGGTGCATGATCTATCACATACTGTGAGCTCAAGGTGGTTAATCAATAAAGAAGAGGAAAAGAAAGTGTAAAGAGACCATTTCACCCTTGTGAGTTATTTAACTCATCTAGCTATGACTTTTTCAAAGAAATTGCCAGCTGTTGCTAAAAAAAATACCTTACACTACACCAGCAGACTTGATACAGTTCCTAAATGCGATCCAGTTCATGGGTGCATTTATATTCATGTCTATCAAAGTGGGAGAAATGAGCTGCACTTAGATTCATGTCTATCAAAGGGAGGATGGATGGAAAGTGGATAAGGGTCAGCTAAAAATCAACTCCATCACATTATCCTAGCTATTGATTTAACAGCAGTAAAGTTTTATGGTGTTTTTACTATAAATTTATTTTGAGATTCAATTGAAAGACCTCTATGATCCCATAATCAAATTGAACCATACAAATTGATTGATTTGAAAAACCAAAGAAGGAGGATATTCTCAATTATAAAAACCTTTATGACCCCATTGATGCAGGATGGAACAAGATGCGTAGAGAAGTCATTGGTCACATCAGACAGTGGGTGAATAACAGCATATTCCACCACATTGTTGACACCAAAAATGTCACTTTGCCTTTTCACACATTCTCGACATCAAAAGGCCACATGGAGCTGCATCCTACCACAAACAGGCGAATGCCGTTTCAAGCATCAAATCTTGTCAAAACTAAACAAAAACTGCAAGATCCTTCAAAACAGTCAAAAGGGGGATACACCTGATGTTTCAGGCCATTCCAGCATCATTTGGTCTAACTTAACTCCTCCGACAACTGAACCGCGCTCCTGGCGGCGACAGTGTCAAAGACATCAAATCTTCGATCAGAGCCTATGGATGGTCCCAAAATACATCAAGAAGGCTTCATGTTAAATTTCAAGTCAAACCGACAACGTTTGACCCTCCATCAACACTCGGAAATAAAATCAAGCTTCTCGGCAGCGAGAACCACCGAGGCCATCACTCATCAAACAGAGCACATAGGTGGCTTCAACATGCTTCCAAGGGGCTACACGTCGAATTTCAGGTCATTCCGATGATGTTTGACTAGACTTTGATGCTCGGGAATAAAATGAAGCCTACTGGCGGCGAAGCTTCTCGGGACCATGACATCCAAATCGGAGCTAATGGATCGTCTCAAAATGACTCCAATAGGCTCCCTGTCAAATTTCAAGACAATCGGAGATCGGTTGATCGTACATCAAAGCGTGACATCTTCTTCGTGATAAAATCAAGTTTAGCAGCGACGGGACCCCAAATGGCTTCAAAACCCAAACAAAAGCCCATGGTTGGTCCTATCTACTGCTCAGGAGGCTTCACCTCAAATTTTGGGTCATTTCGATATCGTTTGACCTAGTTTTGACTCTTGACGGAAAATCTGCTACAAAGTCTTCGGCTTTTCCAAAAAATAAGGAAACTTTGTGCTCCGGTTTGCACGACTTCTCATCAAGTTTTCTTCAGGAGAATCAAGCCAATAAACGAGGAAAAATGTCAAGAAAATTACAGGAGAAAAAAAGAAACAAAAATATCGAAAAACGACCGAGAAATGGCAACCGAAAGGGGAAAAACCTCCATGGTCGCCGGCTACCACGGGCTGTGGTCGCCGGCGACCCTAGAAATCTGGGTCACCGTATTTCCGCTGGGTGGCCCATTTTCCGACATTTTTCTTATTTCGAGAATTCCAGCCCCTGTGATTTTCCGAAAATCTGATTCCTGATGCTTGAAATCGACTAATCTTTGTCAACATTTCGGATCCGCCGTCAAGAGCATGAAATCATCATTGATCGCTCCAAGATCGCCAACCGGCTGACCAAGAAAGTACACTTTCTGTCTAACGGATCGAGAAATCGACAGGATAGATGATACCGGCCCACTGGTATTATTCAATGTCTGAAGTTGTATCGCCATTTGACATCAAACAAAATGTGGATCCATTGGCGACCATCGCAAGAAGAATTTCAAAAGACGCGGCACGGCCCGCGACTCTTCAAATGCCCTGGTGACCACTTAATGCTGTTAATTGACCCGTTTCATCACAACTTAATACGGTCATTAACTCATTATTTCGGACGGCCCAATCAGATTCAAGGAAAAAGGAGTTATAAGTCCAAGCAATCATGGCGATAAACCATGAAACTCCCCTCATCATGGAGATTAAAGGCAATTAAATGCCCATCATTCTCCATCGGCCAATCACAAGCTAAGAAAAATGAGTTACAAAATCAAGAAATAAAAACTTGTAACTCCTCCCATCATGAAGCATCAATGTCATCATTTCTCTTATTATGGGTCATCAATGGCATAAATCACCCAATGGCTACTAAGAGCCTAGAAAAGGGGGTCATTCCAAGACACGGACACACAGACAGAGATAGAGAGAGATGGATCCATACACACATACACACAAGCAAGAGAGGGAGAAATTCTGAAGAAGTCTTGCTACTCTGCTACAGCAAGCACCACAAGGTGATCAAAGTCCCTAGGGGGGCCACCCCCCCAAGGCAAGGCCCTCTCCCCTTTTATCCAACATGGCCTAGACGGGGCTCTTCAGCCCGTCTACTTAGTTTTTATTGGATATAGGACATCTCCTTGGTCTTTATCCTCTAAAAATCTGAGGTTAGAGCCAAGCCAAAAGAATCAAAGCATCATACGTTCTAATCTGCGTGGACGATGGCGAAGTCCATACATGACTTGCGACCGTCGATCTAAACGAGTCCCCACAATCTCCTGAGAAGTCATAATTCATTTTCTCACTTTTCTATTGTATTTTGTATTTCTTTTAAAGAGACAAAAAAAAATCAATATTCTTGTCTTCCATTATTGATAAGATTTGTAAATTGCTTTTCACGGCAAAATCGCCTTTTATGGCACAAAAATCGCCTTTCACGGCACAAAAATCGCCTTTCACGGCAAAATCGCCTCTTACGGCATTAAAAAAAAAAAAAACTTGTCTCTTTTTTTAAATATATGTGCAGTGGAAAGTTAGAAAAAAGACTGATTTCCTTTTACTTGTGAAGGTGGATCTCCGGATCACCATTTCCAAATTCTAGGTAGCATAGAAAATCTGGCATACCCGTAGAAAAAAATGTTGATACCCTCCTTTTTCTTTTTTCCCTCCATTCGGCCTTTTGGCAGCCCTGGGGACGGATGAGAGTGGAAAGGAAGACACGTGTCCATCAAGTTGGCACACCCGGTGGGACACGTTCATTTGAGAACGTGATGCTTAGATTCTTTAGCTCCTTTCTAATTGGTGGCCTATGTTGGATCTTGCATCTAAAAAAATTGAGATGTGATTTTTTTTTAGAAATTTCTATTTTGAGTTTATTTCCACTCTTTCTCATTTCGTAAAAAAAAAAAAAATAGAAAATCGATTTCATTTTCTTGGATTCAATTTTGAGAAACTTTTATCCACTCCTCTTCGAACTTGATAGCTCACAGAAATTTTTGCAGTTATTATTCATATCGGGGAATGGGCCATCTTTTCTCTTTGATGAGTCCGATAGGAATTTCCAAAAAAAAAAAAAAAAAATCTTATTTCAAACTCTTTAAAAAAAATTCAATTTTCTCTCTTTTGGATTCAAATTTGAGAAACTTTGGTTTCTTTCTTTTTGGACAATGGCTCGCGGAAATCATTTGTAGCCAACGTTTGGATTTGAAGGGACCATTCGCTCTATTTGATGAGTCCATTAGAAGTCTTTCAAAAAAAAAAGAAAAGAAGTTTAAAAAAAAAAAAAAAAAAACACTAAGGTTGCACCAGTTGTGTTTTTTGACCAAAGTGGATTTAAGAAAAGCTTTGTCCAGAGTGTGGAGACAGCTAGACTGTTCGAGGCAAGGGTCCTCCAAGTGGGTTCATTAAGTAATCCTACCCTTACCTGGGGGCTGATCTATCAACCAAGGTTTCATAAGACCAAATTGGAAACCTATGTGTACCCTTCAAAAAAATTTTTAAAAAAAAATCTCTACAAAAAAAGTTTCCGTCACTTTTGAGTTCAAATTTGAGAAATCTTGGGTCATTCCCTTTCGGATTTAGTGCTCGCAAAAATGTTTGAGCCTATGTTCAGATTGGAACACCATTTGCTCTCTTTGATGAATTTGATATTGACCTTTAAAAAAAAAAAACACTTCCGGCACTTTTGGGTTCAGATTCGAGAAATTCTGGTTCCTTCCCTTTCGAACTCAGTGCTCGCAAAAATGTTTAAGCTTGTGTTCGGATTGGAATACCATTTGCTCTCCTTTATGAATCCAATCTTGACCTTTTAAAAAGAAAATCCCATCTCGTGTCCTTTTCAAGGATGCGATTTACAACATTTGTGCCTAGCGATGCTAGTACGCCCTTTCGGGTCTACTGTACTCGCGACCGACACATTTATATCTCCAACCTTATATCATCTTACCTCGAGTGAGCCTTGCTTCTCGTTAATTTGAATTAAGGTCTACAATTGGTTCTAGCAGTCATTGGAACGCTCACCCTGAGCCTACCATACTTGCATTTAGAACAATTGTACCCTCTATGGCTTTTTATCTTCTTCATCTTGCTTGGGCTGGGCCATGTCCCCTCGAGCAATTTGAAAAGACAAAATTATAGTTATTTTTCATTTATGATCACCATATTCTTTTGATTACTGATGGATGTGGTCTTGTTTCAGAAGTTTTTCATACTAACAATGGCAGCTTCATTGAACATCACCTTCGATGAGAACAAGTACCAACTTCTACTTCAAGAGAAGCAAAACAAGCGCACTCACAAGCGCACTGGCAGCTGCCGAAGCGTCATCTTCCTCGGCAACTCTCAAAATACCGGGTCGACCTCTACTACCCGGACCATCGTCTTCGGGTCGTTGGGACCATTCCCACTCCCCGTAGAAGAAACTGTACCCTCTAAGAAATAAAAGATCGCCCCGCAACGTGTCGTTGCAATGACATCAAGGGCAAACACCAAGAAGCCTGAAGCCTGTGGCACTCCCATGAAGCCTCAACCTACAAGAAACCAGGTCTGCCCCAAGACTTGGTCCTCGAGACCTTCACCAAAGCAAAGGAGGTCCCGAACATCTACAAAGCCAGCATACCTGGCCCCTCTGAAAGAGAGCCGGTTCTATCCTCTCTCTTACATGAAAGAGGAGAAACCTACCCTCTGCCAAACAAACAAATCAACTCAGCATGAGCCGGCTTGCTCCTACAAACCCAAAATCAAGTAATGCATCACCAAGCCTCTACAAGAACCTACTAAGGCCTACACTCCTGCGAGTCGACCCTTCATCTCAACATGGGCTGAACTTGCAAAATTCAAAGCCGCACTACGACAGGCAAATGACCGCGTCCGGATCTTGTCCATGCCTAGTTTCAAAGAAGACAAGCTCGGTTATTGCGCACTGAGGACTACATCCTTCATCGCCAAAGCATAGCCAGAACTGATTGAAGCTTAAATTGCTCATCTTATACGTCGCCGCGTGGCATATCGACAAAAGAGACTAGAGGAGCAAAGAACCCAGCATTCTACCCTTTAGGTCTCTAAAAAATGGGTCTAAAAAGAAAGACCCGACCAAGTTGTTGTTGTCCATATGGTTGGCAAAACCATAAGACGCCAGAAGTCAGCAACCAAACTTCATGTCCGGCGACGGTGACTCGCACCGTCTTCCGGACACGAAGACATCTGGAAGAATCTTTTACTCCTTCGAGTAATCCTTCCTCAAGCTCTTCAAGAAAGAGCCCTAGCTCAGTCACCAGGACGATTTCTTCATTTGAATCCCGAAGAATGAATGTCCTGGCTACAAACTCTGAGCCACCACGCAACCCACCTCCTGATGAAACGACCGCATGCATCCAACAATTGGAGCGAGGTTAGCAGAGGATTGAGACTCTGATGGAAAACCTTCTTCTCGCTTTTCAGCATCAAGAAAATAATAAACCTCCTCCGAATCATCAAGATGACGAGGTTGATGGGGAAAACAATGAGTCATGCGCCCTTACCGAAAAGGACGTTAACGTTATCCTCGCCAAAGCAAAAGAAGAGGATATATTGAAAGAACATGGGATCAAGCCACTATATCCCTTATGGATGGACTCGGTTCCATTCCCTGCAAAATTCAAACAGCCTTACTCTCCAGACATATACGGGGAAAGGTTCAGCCAGACAACTTGTCATCCACTTCAAGACCCTGATGGGAGCTATCTCGGATCAAGATGCCCTCAAGATCCGTCTCTTTGCAAGTACCCTAAAGGGTACGACCTTTGATTAGTACTCCACTCTGCCAGAGGACTCCATTCAAAATTGGGCCATGCTGGAAACACGCTTCCTAACTCACTTTAAAGGTGAGGATCATTCTACTACTATGACATAACTCTGCAGCCTAAAATAGGGAGAGAACGAGTCAACATACGCCTTTATTCACAAGTGGAAGGCTATGGCATACAAATGCTCAGGCGTACTGCCACAAACGTCGCTGGTCGACATCTGCCGTAACAACATGAGAGCAAGGATCCACTCCATGATCATCGGCAACAAATCAAAGAACCTAGGTGAACTCCTAGAAGCATCTATGGAAGCTGAAACGGTGATTAAAGACCTCAATAGTCAGAAATCATCAAAGAAAGAAGTCCTCAATGTGCAAACCAAGTTAGCTCCTCAGTTGCCAAAGAAAGCTGAAAACAAAGCTGCAAGTAAAAGACTTAAACTCTCTGATGCCTTCAAAGAGCGAGTAGAAAAGAAATACCCGTTCGATGAAGATGTTGCAGAAATCTTTGCGGCTCTTTTACCAAATGGAAAACTCATTTTACCTAGCCCAAAAGACCAAGAGATGTTGGCAAAACCAAAGATCCCCGGTATTGTCCATACCATCAGATGATCTCGCATCCTCTCAATCAATGCTTTGTTGTAAGAGAGAAGATCAACGAGATGTGGAAAAACAGAGTCACCACCTTTGACAAAAACTATGGGTCTGCCTCCGTCAACATGGTGTCATGTGGACAAATTTCAAAATCACCATAGGAGAAGGTCACTACTTCCTTCAAGGTGATAAAAATGACTCAAATGTCCCAAGAGTTGGTTCCTTACCCTACAGCAGATGGACAACCCATATGGGTGCATCCTGATCTCTTGAAAGATGAAAACTGGGAGGTTGTCAAAACAAAGCCGACAACTCAACAGCGAAGGCAAGCCAGGAGACATCTCCACAAGTTCAAACAGTAGGAGAAAGCTCAAGCAAAACAAGAAGTCTGTGAAAAAGCAGAGTCATCCTCTACCGCTTCACTGGGGACAACAGAAAAGTCCATTCCTGAGACTTCTAAAGTGATACGAAAATTCACTCTTAGTGACTTCATGCCACCTCAACTTAGAAATGAAACTACATAGGGGACATCATACTCTTGCAATTCGGTAGTTGGATTCTCCATGAATGAATACGAGTCCAGTGACACCGCCAGTGACACTGACGAATGGGAAGAATCCCTTGAAACAGGAGAGTATCTCTTCGACGAAGAATGGGTTCCCGAAACTCACCTTATGCCAGTAACCTGGTATAATCCCTCACAGCCACAAGGATCCTGGTCTGACGATGAAGAAAATCAAGAGGCTGTCCAAGAAAATGCTGTTGATCTAGCACTCGCCAACGCTCTAGTGAAACCTGTAAAACCCCGACCCGAGTGACCTCATTTAGCGCTAATTAAGTCGTGTGTTAGCTTCTAAGTGTGTTTAGTGGATTTTGATTTAGTAGAATAGCTTTGTTATAGCTTTGGAGAATTTTGAGTGCCTTTGTGATTAGTGGGGCTCTTTGGGGGTTCCTTTTATAACTTTGTGTTTACTTGGGGGATTATTCGAGATTTCTATGATTGGTGTTTTTATCTCGTTTTACTTATCTTGTTGATGTCTTCAACTTTCATGTTGATCATGTTCCCGTCCCGAATCCCAAAACCCGACTTTTCTAGCTTCAAGGGCAAAATAGTCTTTTGACACTAAATCTGTACCCAATGTTTGGTATTCCCGAAACCCGCGAAACATATACTTTTTGGAAACTAGAAATTTCGACGATCATTTCTTCCTTCTTCTTCGAATCTATTTGAAGCCCCGAAAGCCATGAATTTAACCCCACAAGATTCCTAAGGGGTGGAGCCCACTCCCCTCTTCTATATAGGGAACCCATCTCCTCTCCTTTCTCTTTTTCCAGCACAACTCTTTCTAAGCTAGGGCTTTCTTCACTTTCCCTCTTCTTCTTGCTTTCCACCATCAAAACACAACCAAACCTTGCTCAAATTGAGAAATAGAGATCACCATCCTCTTCCTCTCCTTCAAGGCTTCATCTTGATACCATTTTTTAAGAAAATCTCCATTTTCAAGATCCCCTTTGAGCTAGCTCTCTCCATTTGGAGACTCTACAAGTAAGCTTTCTCCCTAATCTCTTAGATATGTGTTCTTCTAGTCCTTGAGAAGCTCCATTTTCATTATTGTGAGTTCTCTCTTCTTTATCATTGTTATGACCCATTTTAGGGTTAGTTTTGGGGGTTTTTGTAGAGATTGTGGTCTTGATCTTGGAGAGGTGATTAGGAGCTTGATTTTTTTATTAGAGACCTTAAGGCAAGTGGATGATTAGATATTTTAAGCATTGAATGGTTTTTATGAGCAATGTTGATGGTTTCGTTATCTCTTTTATGCTTTCATTTACTTGCATTGATTTGAAGTAAATGCACATTAATGATTCTTGATAGTTCATTTAATGTCTTGGAAAAGTTGATCTATAGCCCTCATTTATTTCTTGATTGTAGCACAAATGAATCTTTGTGAATGGTGGTTTCCTTTCTCTTTCTCTTTTAGTTGAATGAGGTGAAGAAGAAGGAGATTTGATTGAATGATTTTGGAGATTTGATGGTATTTTCAAGGGGGTTTTGATGAAGAAATGGGACTCAAAGGAGCTTATTAGAAGTGGAAATGAAAGGGAGCAGAACTGTTCCGGAACCCATTTCTGGATAGTTCACTCGAGCGAACTTGGTGGTCACTCGAGCGAAATGTCCAGAACAGGCTCCGAACCATTCCAGTAGACAGTTCGCTCGAGCGAACCCATTATTCGCTCGAGCGAACATTCCCAGGATCACATCAGAGCTCTCACAGAACCTTGTTAGTTCGAGCCAACTATTTGTTCGCTTGAGTCAACAGGTTCGCTTGAGCGAACTCTCCCAGGATCCTCAAAAAACCTCGTTAGTTCGAGCGAACTTGTGGTTCGCTTGAGCCAACATGTTCGCTCGAGCGAACCCATGATCTGTTCGAGTGAACCTCCCCAGGATTCCATTCTAGAGAGCTCGTCGCTCGAGCGAACTTCCTGTCCGCTCGAGCGACCAGCATCATTTACCTAGGGCTATTCTAGGAGCATAAATTAAACGTTTAAATGATTGAGAGAGGACTGTTGAGAACCCTATTGTGATGGGAAGACTCGTAACCATTGTTTAGCACTTATTTGAGAAAGAAACCAAATCACAAGCTTTCATTTGATGTTTTGAAAATCCTAAGGTGTATAAAGAGCCCGGGATGTCTCCAAACTCAAGGAGTACCAATTTTTATTGAATTTGACATACGAGACCCTTATTCACCTTTATCAATTTTGAATCCCGATACTTGTCTCGAAAATTTGTGATTTATGATTTATCATTTGCGAAATTACATAAACTACTGTTGTAGTATTTTGCCAGTCCCGAT